>CM029357.1:44096673-44182732 GCA_017140985.1 Hormaphis cornu | reverse complement strand
GGGGAAGAATAGTTATAAAGAACTAAAGGAATTGAGTAATAATAGGGAAGCATGGAGAACTGCAGCAAACCAATCTAAGGATTGAAGACTGGAAGAAGAAGACACTTATACATGTAGTTATTTTTTCGTTTTCGCCATGTTGATATTGTTTTTGAAAACTTCACGCACATCGTTAAAACGGAATTGATTTTATTTCATTTCACATCATCGTAGATGAATTTCTAACGCCCGTCGCCGCGATCGTAGTATTATTATATTCGACAGCGTTGGAAAATTGTAAAATTACTTATAATAATATCATTATTATTAAAACGCAGACGAGCGTGCGGAGAAAGTCTGCGGTCGACGTGGCCGCGCGCGTATAAAGAAATATCACATGAGAGACCGACCGGCGTTCAACCACGGCAATAATAAACCGACGCCAAACTATAAAAAAAAATATTAATAATGCAATGGTTATGTAGGGTTTGTTTGTTTTTTTGGTCAACAACTTTTCCTATAGAAGGAACGCTCCGATTTTCAAAGTCGGTTACTTTTCCGATAGGTTAATGGACTCCGGTGGTACTTCGGTTGAAGCTTTTATTGAAATTGCGATTACTTTTCGAGTTTTACCACAAAAATTCAAAAAAAAATCGAGAATTTTACGGTGAAAAATTTGAAATATCCATTTTTGTAGCGACGTTTTCGCGTGGAAGGAGCGCTCCAATCGTTACGTTGAATAGCACATAAAAGTTGGGATTTCGGCTTTAAATTTTATTTTATGTGCCGAAAACGACAAAAATGGCGAAACCCGGCGTCAGAACGGCCACATACCTATTATTACTATCGTTGTAAAAAACTATTCCATGTCGTTTTCAAACGTTTGTGTATCAAATTAACTTAATACGTTATAAACGATTGAAAAAATTTTTCCTATGTATAGAATACCTTTCTTCTTTTTTTTTTTCCTTACGTATGAATAATTCACGATCTTTTTTCACCCATATGATATTAGATGGCTCGCTCAGAATCGTTTTTTTTTTTTTCGAACGCAATGATTTATCGTTGCTTTCACACATTACACGACACGGATAAACCGCAACTTTTAAACACCAACGATCCGCTCAAAGCGTAGTCGTGCTACTGCACCTTTACTGCGGTACAGTTTTCTTTTCTTTCTTTTTTTTTTTACGGTCTTTAAAATGCCGTACGATTATGCGGTAGCTTTTGAAGTACAACAAATTCGGTTCGCACGTTCCCAAATTCAACGTTGTAATTTTTATTTTTATTTTTTAACTTTTTCGGATTTTAGTGCATTATTTTTGGGTTTACGGGGTAATAACTGTATACTATGTGTCTCGAAAGAGCAATTTCATACTGAAATGTACAATTGAACTTTGTAGGATCTATAAAAAATTTTCTGAAATTGATGTTTGAAACGTTTTTTTTTTTTTTTTTTTGAATATTTGATTATTTTTCGTGTAATCCAACGTGACACACAAATTCAGACGTTTATCATACTTTTTCGTGTAATTAACGTAAAAAAAAAACAATTGCACATTTTATGTCTACGCGTGCTTCATGTCTCGATGTTCTTCTGTGCAGCGGTAATAATGCCATAGACATAATATAAACGTACGTGGACCGCTCGTATATATTCTCACGATTAACACGCACAAGTACTTGTCGCCGATAACGCGTATAACGTAAGGGTCCTGGGTAAAACATTTTTAAAAATTTTTTTCCCCTGAAGAACACCGGTTTTATCACGGATGAAACAGTTTTTAAAATAACGATTTTATCGATATTTAGTAATACTATATGAAATTACGTACTCTTCGTTGCAAATCAAATTTACCCTGCGTTTATTTAATTTAGTTTATTTAATTTTATTTAATTTAGCCATTTCCCCAACCGCCGCACATCAAATCCGCTGTCCACACGCGCGTCAACACTGACAACTTTTGTCCGGTCTAAACTGGTCCAGGAATCCAGGTAAAATTGAAATTTCGCCACGTTATGTGTACACAGTTTTGCGTAGGTATAAAATTATCAAAGCTTATTATTGTTATTATTATTATTGGCGACCCGGTGGCGGAAGGTATAGTGAATATTGTACATTTTACACGGTGTTTTTTTTTTCGGTCTGCCGTAGCGAAATAGCTGTTGGCGAGCGAACTTTTCGGCAACGGTTACGTTATGTCCCGTACAAACAGTTGCGAAAACGTCACCGCGAGTTTACAACACAGTGTTCGTAATATCAGATACCTCCGTACTGTTTTTTTATTATTATTATTTTCGTATTGTCGTATAATAAAGATTGTACGACACGATATTATTGTACACGCGCGAACAACCGCAGTTATTGTACTATATATATACACATATATATATATAGTGCGAGCGGACACAAACGTGACTTGCGCCCGTACATATTCTTTCTCTTCTTCCTATATTTTATATTATTCTCATCTCGCACGTATTCTCGGAGGGAGTGGAGGGACGAGCGTGATTTTGACACGTCGTTTTCCCGCAACGAGCTGAATTGTCCGGACTGGCGAACGAAAATCGCCGCTCTCGCATTGTGATAACATTTTATTATTATAATACGCACCACGTACACATTATTATTATTATTATTATAATATTATGTTATGCGTTTTTGCGATGTGTGCAATGTCCGTATAAAACATGTAGTAGTAGTAGTAGTACACGATAACAAATCGAGACACATAATATTTGGGGAAATTTCACGTTTTTGGCGTCCAAGTGACGAATTATTTTTGGTTTTTTTTCTTATCTTAATAAAACTGTATAGTAAAAACGAATTTAACGATGAATGCTCTCGCCAACGTGTACCTTTTCTGTATTTTGGTACTGTGTAAAAGTTTCAGCTAGGTCCGATCTTTATTTTCTTGATGTTATGATCAAAAAAAAATCTAAATCGATGTGGAAGAAACACGTTTCCCGTAATTATTTGTTCCTCCCCGTAAGAAATACACGGCCGCCCGGAACGACGAGTTTTACGACAAAATAACAACGTGAAACCGGCTATAAACCAGGATTGTGTTAACCAATTTTCTAAATTTTCCAACCACACGTGTAAAACTACCTTGTTTAGAGTGTCTCGAAGTTTCGAGACTTAAACGTAAAAACTAGAGGTCTTATAAAATTCAAAAATTTCAAAACTTCAAAGTTCTATATCTCTCCCTTAGAAATGATCAAAATCGATCGATCAGTATACCCGTTAAGCCCTTTTGAATGACGCGTGTGAATTTCAAGTCGAACGGAGCACTTTTGTGAATTCGATCGTTTTCGTTTTTTCCTCGGAACATTAAAAAATAATCGAAAATTTTAAAAACGTTTCCTAAATAGAGTACCATCTCGGATCAATTACATCAGCTGTCTTTTGAGGTATCGTACGTTAAAATTGGTGCAGTTTTTCTACCAGCGAGCTTTTGATCGTAGAAAAAAAAAAAACATCATCGTAAAACCAATTGGTACATACAGTGGCGGATTACCCATTAGGACCATTACCCACTTGGAGTGAATCAAAAAGTTACATACGTAGACCAAAAAAAAAAACGATTTCGAATTTGTTTTACGACAATTTTTCGAAACACGTTTTAATGCGACAAGTAAATCGTTACAATCGATAAAAATACATTTAGAAACCATTGTCCACATTCGTAGATCCTTGACAGATTTTGTCATTCAATTACGAAATAAAATGATGCTTAAACAATTCATAAATAATCAATCACGGAAGAATATAAATTTGATATGATGCGGGCCAAAACTAAATCAGTTTTACCGAGTGAAACACGAAAGAATGGAACGAAACCGCAAAACGGAAAAGATAACTTACACGTATAAATGTATATTACGCAATACTGGATTGCATTCACGTTGAACTGAAAGAAAGGCTTATGCTGAAGTGGCTGAAAGATTCAATTTTTTACAACATTTGAACGATTTCGAAGCGGACACAATTTTGAAAAATGCGAAACATTTACAGAAGCCGTACAAAGATGATTTGGATGACAATTTTTCTAACTGAGGTACTGCACTACAAAGAGTATGAAATTTCCGACTTCAAACAGTTTATTGATCGAAAACTTGAGCAAACGAATGTTTTCATAGCTCTAAGAATGTTCCTTTCCATAGCAGTGTCCAACTGCACTGCTGAAAGATCATTTTCCGCGCTAAAATGAATAAAATGTGCATTTACCATCCAACAGAAGAAAAACTCGACGCTTTGTCCATGCTGTGTACTGAGAACCACATCGTGAACGAATTAAACTTCGACCACTCGATAAATGATATTTCCCAGTTAAAAGCTCGAGACGTACTGCATTAAATCAGTCGTACTCTTCGTGCAATTTTATAGATTGTGACTAGTAAGATTATACGCAGTGCAATATTTGAACTAAAGTGTAAATAAATAATTGTTCAACCGTAGTGAACCATTTCTCACTTCCGGTACGACTCTATACCACTCTTCCACGTTAGGCCCGTTCAAGTTACACGATAGTATTAAAAAAATGGGGCGGTAAACACTGGACGTGGCCATGGGCGCCGAGAAGGTCAATCCGCCGCCACTGTATGTACTACACACATCGCCAACGCTCAGAATGTAAAAATATTTTGAACGTCGGGACAAACGTTTGGTGTACGGACTCCAAACGGGGAGTACTTCGGAGGAGATTTTTTTTTTTGTAAAATTTTTTGACAACTTTGCACGAGAATAGTTGTTCGGTTTTTTTTTTTTCTGGGTACTTTCATTCGCACCGTATCGCACAGTAATAATTACTGTACTTAACAATTATTGTTATTTTCATTCGCACCGTTCGCGCCGGCGCGACATATTGGGCATACACTCTCTAATTAGGCGTTTCGTGAACGATTTCCTCCCCCGCGCGCACGGGCGTTTCGCGCGGAACCAGTCGGCCGCGAATATTATTCCCGTTTTCCGCTTCCGTCCGGAATCAATGGGTTGCGTGTGTGCGGGGCACGAACCTAACCACCCCCCGCCGTCGTTGCCGCGTCGCCGTTGTTGTTGTCGTCACGAGCACATAATATCGCATATATATACAGGTACGCCGCGAGAGGTTGTTCATCGCCGTCGCGTTTCTATTGTTCGTCGGCACGTCTCCTCCGCGGCGCGCTCGCACACGCGAATACGTGTATACAGGGTGACTGCGGTGGCGGCCGCGGACGTTTGCGAAAATTAATGATTTGTTAGTAGAAAATTTTTAAAAAAAAAGCCGGAATCACTCGTGGTCGTATCTCCGTAGTTGGGCGGATCGCGCCAAGTACTTGCGGTCGAAACGCGCGTTATTTATGAAAGCGACGGCGTTACAACTATAGCGATACGAATACGGGCAGCGACGACATTTTATTAAAATACATGCATACATCCCTTGCGTAGTTGATTAATTGTAAAATAGGTTAACACTTTGTCGCACACTGCGATAATCTCGCAAACAAATTGATTTTTTTTTTTATCGTTTTTCGACCCGTAGGTCGGCTTACGACTGATCTCCGTTCTTCCCGGTCCATTCTTCGTCCTACTGTTTCCGACTACCGCGTCCTTCTTTTTAATTTCTCTAGCCATTTGCAGCTCTTCCGGACGTCTTAACGTGTGTCCCGCCATTTTCCATCTTCTCTTCCTCTAGTCGAGTCCAATAAACGTTCCTCGCCCGTTCCAGTACGTCTTCGTTACTTTTTCGTTCCGTCCGACTCACTGTTCGCACGCGTCTCCGGGACCACGTCTCGAACGATTCTAATGCTTTTCTTTCAGTCTAAGGTTATAACGTCCAGACGTATATATGTTTTGACGAGTCTTTTCATAATGTTCAATTTTTCGGACGTGAGTGATTTGCATTTTTCACGCCGATTTGACCATGCGGCTTTTGATTCCTCTTGTGTCCTTCCCATCTGCCCGTACTTAGTAATCGTACTATACCTAAGTACGGGAATTCGTTTACTAGGTCAATACTTTTTAATTGATGTTACGAACTTACAATTTGTGTTGTTCGAACCCGAACCGAACTTCGTAAAAAAAAAAAAAAAACCGTATAATAATATAAATGACCATAATTTGTGGCCGAACAACGTCCGTGCCTAATTCATTAAGACGTAACATAATTTCAGGTCTAAGTGAAGAAGGATTGCACACTTTTCCATTTCTTTTTATCGTTTATCGACGTCGGACGGGTTAGAATTTTTTTTCCCCTTGATTCCGATATTCGAACAACAGAACTGTTTCTGTTCCGATGTGTTCGAACAGTTTGTAACATCACTGTCCACAGTTTTTATGCGCCGTTCGCCGGTCAACGAACTACCGCGTTGACGTTACTGCGTAGATCAGTGAACCCGGTAAACAAGCGTAACATTGTTTATTGTTTTAGCGCGTCAATGACGTTATTAAAATAACTCGTACGTTAGAACGGTTTGTAACCCCTTGAACTGTTTGCGCTTTTTGAACAACGTGTCGTATGCCATACCGATTGTAATCGAATCGCCGGATCCGTCTGCAGGGCCCGTCGAAACCGCAATAACAGACGAAAGAAAGCAGAGAAACGCTGTGAAAACTAAAAAAAAAAATAAAATAATGTCCACGCCGACGAAAACGCAATCGCACCCTGTACATGTCGCGCACACGCAGCATCCCTCGCAGCGTCTGTTCAACGCGCGCCGACTTATCTCGACCCGGCATCTACGACACGTACGAGCGCGCTTTTTAATTGATCCCCACGTCCGCACACGGCCCCGTCGCACAAGCACCCTACGCGGCTATTATTTTTTTCCGGTGCACAATAAGCGTTTTTTTTTTTCTCGCATTATGATTATTATGCTTTTTACATTTTTTTTTTTTTTTTCCCCCCGTACCAAGTCGGCGGTTTCCCGTTTCCGCGCAGCGTAACCCGCAGCTCGCCCCCTCGCGCGCCGTAACGCGTACGCGACCCGAATGATTACGGGTGTCGGGCTATTTTGACCGCGATCGCAGCGCCAAAAATTTTACAAAAACGTCCCCGACGGTTTTTAAAGCCGGTACAGTTAACGAAAAGGGTCTATGAAAGGTCTGACGGCGGTACTTTGAGGCGTCCGACGTTTGAAAAATACACAAAGCGTACTGGCCACTCCGCTGGACTACCGACGCGACCTAGGGTGATCTTTTCGTTTTTTTTTTTTAACTTTAAAGGTAGCGACATTTTTTAATTCGGTACCTCTAATGAAAAAAAGAGAGAACCCTTGCGATACTTTTTTTAGTGGTCTCAGATTTGAAAATGTTACAGTCACGAGGAGAAACATCAATTACAGCGCAAACGTGTGTTTTCGACATTTTTCGGCCATAACATCCGAAATGATACGATCGGAACGAGCCGGAATAATACTGAAACATTGGTAAGATACAGGTTCGATAAGAGTTTTGAGTGATTTTGAGAATTTTTGAGCTAATAGTGTATAAAAGTTCTCGAAAAATTTACCAGGACGTACAGCAGACAACTGAGCTCGTTCAGAATCGTTTTTTCGAACGAAACGACTTATTATTGTCATGTAATTTTGGTCCATATTGTCATTTCATACACTTTTTAGTGAAATTCTTTTAGTGCATTTCTGTTTTTTGAGTTTTCGAAAAAACAATTTTAAGGTATTCCAGTGCATCGAGTTCACAGCACTTGTAACAATAATTATTTTTACTACAGATCGACGCAACGTTGAATGTCGATTCATCCGCACGCAGAATCTAATGCATTTCCGTAGGTAAAATTATTTTTACGAACCGTAAAGTGTGGCGTTGATTAAAAATAAACATGCAATACAAAATGTTGCTATCTGCGACCAGTCTTTGGAAAAATTCGCCCAGGAGTTTCCGAAAGCGTACAAAAAAAAGTATCGTTATTCGTCAAATTGTCGTTTAGCTAAAAATAGATAGTCGAAAATTCAAAAAAAGTTTCAATTTAACTTTTGCGTACAATCCATATGACCAAACATCCGATTTGTTTGCGGTATCGTACGGCGATGAATATCAGAGTCACTGCACGAACAAGAGAATTAACTCTCGTTAGACACAAAATTTTCGAAATGTTTTTTTTATTTTTGGACCATATTATAAGAAATTAGTCGAAATTTCAACAACAACAAAATGATACCGCGTGAAAAGATCGAAACACTTTTTCTACCCGCGAAAAAATGTTGACGGAAAAACTATAAATGAAAAAAGAACACCATTGTAACATATAATTTGCTAACAGGGGGGGTGTTCTTAGACCAAGTGGGAGAACGTAATTTTTTATTCCATCGTATGCATCTTTTAATTTTTGATTATAGTTAATTTTAAATATTATGTTGAACTATTATTATTTGGAATTTCAACTAAAACGTAAAACTGTATCCAAAACAGCAGTTTTCAAAACCGAATTTTCAATTTGTTTCAAAGTATGTTTAAAATTCAAAACCCTTTGCTCATATTATAGGAGAACGTTATAGAACATTTTTGCCATAACGGTAATTGTATATTGTTGATTAATGGTAAAATTTTTACGACGAAAGGGGATAAAATAATTTGCGTGTTAAATTACGTGTATTCATAAAGACTAGACCCCGACACTATACGATTTTATGAGAACGGAATGATTTAAGAACACGGTATGATATTTAAAATGTTGATATAGTCGTAAATAATGAAATTAATTCACAAGTTATAACTGTAATTGTAAGTGTCGCGTTATCGTACTTAACTAAAATAAATGTATATACTTTTATTCTGTACACGTTTTAGTAATCTTATCCAAAAATAAAGCCAAGTTACATAAATTATAAGTTACTAAAAGTTATTTATTTTAGCCAAGTTACTAAAAACATATTTTTTTTTTTTTTTTCAAAAATGTAGATACAAATGGGCAAAATTTAGAATAGCAAAAAATGGAAGAACATCATTGGTATATTTAAGTATTGGTTACAGTATAAACCTAGATAAAAATGACCACCTTAAAGACTCCACTGATTGTAGAAAAATAATACATTCCTCGTTCCGG
Organism: Hormaphis cornu; assembly: GCA_017140985.1. Classification (NCBI taxonomy): domain Eukaryota; kingdom Metazoa; phylum Arthropoda; class Insecta; order Hemiptera; family Hormaphididae; genus Hormaphis; species Hormaphis cornu. The sequence continues at coordinate 44,173,709 of CM029357.1, read as the reverse complement.
TCAGCAGAGTCTAAAATAAATAAAAACCGGGATCACTTTATGTCGCGTGGGTAGTTAGTTTGACGGGTTAGCGACTACGCTTTGGGTGGGTAACTAGTTTAGAAGTTGTGGTTTAAACGCATTATTTTATATCTGAAAGCAACGATAAATCATTGCCTTCAAAAATGCGATTGTCTAGTATACGTTCTGGAAAAAACCAAATTTAACAATAAATATGGTCTAAAAATTACAAAAATTCACGTATAAAGAATATTAATTTAAATAACGTGCAAAAATTTCAAACCGTTTGGACCATTATTCGAAGAGTTAATACGATTTTAAAATAAATCGCATGGTAGTGCACGTAATTTCATTGTTATGACCAAATTGCAACGTTTTCCAACATTTTTTCGTACGCGTTCGAAATCTATTGTACAGATTATTTTGAATTTTTTTTCATCAGATGGAACGTTTTTTTTTTTTACATAACATACCTGCATTTCAATTCTTAAATAACAAATTTTTTTCTAAAAATAAGTCAAAGACCAATAGTTTTTGACCATTTTCCAACTTTAAACGACTAAAAAAAAATAATTTGTCACTATAGATATTCGAAATTGTTTAACTTGTTGTTAATCTCGTGTTAAAGTTTCATAACGTTTTCTCGAAAATCAAATCTTTCATCGAGCAAAAACCACAAAGAAAATGGAAATTTTCAAAAATTTCAAAAATTAGCTCAAACATTTTCAAAATCATTTGAAACTTGGACCAAGACTTGGCCGTGATTTTTAACGTTTTTGGTCAAATTTTACCTACTTTTTTGATCATAAATATTTCAATTTTAGAATTTCAGACCTCTTGAAAGTAAAAATCGGAACATTTTTTATACCCTTAAAAGCGCTCACAGAGAAAAAAAAACATCTTCGTAAAAACAATACACTCCTCGCCGACGCTCAGAATCTAAAAACACAAAAAAAACATGCTAAATACGTTATACTACGTTTATACTAGCTCGCTCGTACTAACGAGACGCAAATACAATTTACAGTTTCGTCCCACTACGGGTTTTCCACCCTCTCCCCCTCAACCCCTAAACCCTCATACGTTGTGAAAAGCTCTGCCCTACCCCCGCACAACCCCTACGTCCGTTCTGATACCGCCGAACCGAGCACCTTGCACTGCATATAATGTATATTATATACCAGTTACCGCACCCCCCTGTTATTACCGGGTATATACCGAGTTGATTTAATTGGCCGTTTTCCAATTCGCCGAGCTCATAATATTATATACTAGCCAATTTTACGACGTGATCGGAATGTGTGTTTTGTTTAGTGCTCTATACAGGGTCGTGTGGGACACAGGAGTAAAACGAAACTCGAAAACTTGCTCGAATTAAATTTTTTTTAGATTCTGAACGTCAGCGAGGAATGTATTGTTTGTACAACAACTTTTCTTTTTGCTGTGGACTCTTTTTCTAGTAGAAAGACTGCTCCGATTTTAGCGTATGCAGATATACCTCAAAAGAAAGACTAATTTGAAAGTTTAGCGAGTTCACTGCTGGAATTTCCATCGATTTTGATCATTTTTAAGGGAGTTATGGAACTTTGAAATATTTGAATTTGTTATTTTACGGCAACTATCATTCCATATCACCTCTAGTTTTTATGTTTAAGTCTCGAAACACAATCCAAACAAGACAGTTTTACATATGTGGTTAAAAAATTTAAAAATTTGGTCAACACGATTTCGGTTCATAGCCGATTTCACGTTGTTATTTTGTCGTAAGACTCGTCATTCCGGGCGGCCGTGTATTTCTTACGGGGGAACAAAATATAATTACGAGAACGCGTTTTTACACATCGATTTAGATTTATTTGATCATAACATCCAAAATAAAGATCGGACAAAGCTGAAACTTTTACACAATACTAAAATAGTAAGGACACGCATTCGATAAAAGTTTTTATTGTTAAATTTGTTTTTACCACGACGTATACTAGACAACTGAGCTCGCTCGGAATCGTACTTTCGAATGATTAATCGTTGCTTTCGGGTATAAAATAACGCGTTTAAACCACAACTTCTGTACTAGTAACTCACCCAAAACCGTAGCCGTTACTCCGTCAAACTACCCACGTGACCTAGAGTGTGGATCTCGGCTTTTTTTTATTTAAATAGTGTCCTACAGAATGTGCGGTTCGCGTACCACTTCTGCGGCGTATCTTCGTTGATGACACTCGCGAACGGATAGCTCATACTCGCAGTCGTCTCCTGCGGTGGAATCGGCAAAATTTCGTCAATGATTTAGGCCCTATGAGTTCTTACAGGTATATGTAGGACGGTGTTTGTCGTCGGGGCAATCGCAGGGGCCTAGTTCGGGGGACCTAGGGGGACAAGTCGATGTCATCGGGTTTATTGAGATATAATATCGTATGCTTGAATGTTTATACTGTCTCGTTTAGACACTGAAGACGAGAGAAAATCTATTGAGGACACGTGCGTACGCAGGAGCGTTATGGGTGAGAAACGCGGACATTATAAACAGTGGAAGAACGAAGAACGCTTGATGCGTTTGAAATGCGGCGTGCTATGGAAGAACGTTAATGGACATGATGAGTCGGACGGACAGTGTAACCGTTACTGCGACTTGTTACAAGTCACCGTGGAAAGACACGATGGTCAGAAGACGAAACGAATAGGCCGTATCGCGAGACACGCGAAGGATTGTTAAAACTAAAAAGGAAAGGGGAACGCCGAGATCAGAATTCGTTCAGCAGCAGATAACATAAAGGACCGAGGATACGCGACTCACACGCAGAAATGCAAAATAAGAGAACGGAAGATGGCTGCAACAAACCATACAGAGAGAGAGAGAGAGACCGTTGAATACATATAGTGTAAATAATGAATATTCACGCCGCAGGATGTATGTTTGTGTTTCGGAACAATGCAATATTATTACAATAATATATATAGAGAGAGGTCCGGCGTGTATAACAATATACTCGTACATTTTAATACATATTATCGCGTTTTACGGGCGTGTGTACCTACAATAGTAGTATGATCGTCTCGCGACGCGTTTCAACCGCGCTCGGTCTCCACCAGGTACGTAGGATACGTAGGACCTGCAGGGTGTACGCGCGTAGACACCACCCGTGAAATATTAAAATTCTTATTATTATTATTATTGTTGTCTCGGTAGTATTCTAATTTATCGTATACATATTGCTTTTATACGTGCGTTTTACAATGCGATTGAACGCGCGGCCGGATGCGTGTGGTCAGTTTGACGAGCGGTGACGGGCGCGATATTGTGATAGAATTCAGAGTTCGAGTCGGCGAGCACCTGAGAAAACACTACATATAGCGCGGTGGCGACGCGACGGGACCGCGATGTTACAACACTACGTAAGACCGCCGCCGCCGCCGCGACGACGGGAGTCATGTCTGATGATGCCGAGAGTTTCGGATCCGTCGAGGATCCGTCAACGCGTCCGAACTACCTGTGGAAAAACGCACTTTTTGAGCGCTACCCCCGCGTCCGGTCGCGTCCGTGACGACAAATAATATTGTAACGAACATTCTGATGACAGCACGAGGCGTCGTCGACACTATACTATACTATACTTTGTGCGGCAGCGCTGTAAAAATAATAAACGTCCGAATGTTTATCGTTTGCGTAGGTAAATATTATAACAACATACCTAGGACGATCGGAAACGTCCGCGCGGATGTGACGGCTGCGGCTTTTGTGTCGCGGTGGGTCGTACCTGCGGGGCGAGTACCGTACACGGAGAGCGACGGAATAGCTTCGAACTTAAAAACGTCCGCCGACGTAGCTGTATTATTATTTCACGGGTCGGGGGGCGGCTTTTTAGATCCCGAGCGACGGAGTGACGTAGTGCAACGGTGTTTTTTTTTTTTTTACACTTTTCCGTCGACAGCTTTCCGTAATTACTTTTCTAAGAGATTCGTGGGACTCCGGTGTGGTAGAAGCTTTTTTTTTTTGATTCCCACCGCGAGAGCCGAGAAAATCGAGAATTCTACGGCGAACGTTTTGAAATTTTCGGGCGTTTGTATAACGACGTTTTCGGGTAGATCGTTAGGTGCGCGTAGATAAAGAGGAAACGCGTCCGAGTTCCTTTGATTGGGGAACAAGCGATGAACAGGGAAAAAAGTCCGCAAACCCGTCACATCTCCCGCACGCGTTACTACTAAAGAGTCATAATACTAGTTATGGTACTTGTCAAAAAATATTATGGCGATTATCGAGCGCGGTAATGACGCACCTCGTCAACAGCGTACACAGTGCTTGTTTCAGAACTTGTATTATCCCCGAAGTTGGAGGGGGGGGGTATTGTAAATTTGCAAGGGACGGGGGTATGTTATAGGAGCAAGTAATTGTGGAAAGTTGAGAGAAAAACTTTCTGAGAAAATTCTGTGCAACATAAGTTAAGACTCGAGATTACATTACAGATTTCTGGGGGGGGGTATTTTTTTTTTCCGGTGGGATACAACCCCCCTCGGTCACCCCCGTGAAATAAACACTGAGCGTATAGCGACCGATGGAATTTTTTTAATACCTGTAAAAAAATAATTACCTGATGTTTAGTTTTGATAATGAATTTGTATTGTTGTGAAAAGTTAAATTAGCTGGACGCGCGGTAAAACTGTGAACTCACTACATAAGCTTGCAGGAATCCACCTCGACGTACGGTATGGGAAAAAAAAAAATTTGTGATAGTGTCGTAATCGGTTAGGTTACGTATATATAGGTGCGGTGTTATTCTAACAAACGATTTGTGCGAGCGGTGCGGGTCTGTTTTGTCTGCGCACGCGGATTCGGAACAATAGTTGAGCACCACCCTTAAGAACAACTCGACGATACGCGTTGAAACCGAATGTATATTAGGATATGCCGTGGGGGTCGCGGGTGTATTCAGTGCGACCCCGAGGGCAAAGGCACAAGGACCCCCTTCTGACAAACGCGGTCGTAAAACGTATGAAATCCTAACCTTTGAAATCGTCGAAACAATAGCCGATAAAAATGCGTGTAATCGCGCGGGATTCGAAACATTTACCGAGTCCTCCGACCGCCTGTTGAACTTTTTCGTATTTGAGCAGCGGACGGCCGAGGAATGTAAGTATTGTTTTTACAACGATGTTTTTTTTTTTTTCTATCAAAATACTTTTCGTTACGCAGAAGGAACGCTCCGAGGTCGGTAACTTTTCTAAAATGTTCACGGTGTGATTGAGTCGAAAATTTTACGGCGAGAAATTTCAAGTTTTCAGGTATGTGACGACGACGGTTTCGGGTAGAATTGGAGCGCTCCGATCGTTACGTCGGATTAGCGAGTTGGGATTCCGACGTTGTATTTTATTCGAAGCGTTTTTTGATGTTTTTATCGTTTTCTGAGTGCCGAAAACGACGAAAATCCGGCGTCGGGACGGCTGTACGTGTTAAACGTTGTAAAAAATCATTCTTTGCCGTTTCCGAACGTGCTAGATTTGATGAGTTGTAAAAAATTGAACAACACACTATGTTTTTTTTTTTTTTCTTCTTGCGTATGCATTGACACGAGTAATTCGCGATCTGTTTTATTTTCTCCCAGTACTTATTGGATAGCTCGATCTGCAGAATCGTTTTTTTTTTTTTTGCAGAATGCGAGTATGATTTTCTCGTCGCTTTCAGCAGCGGCGGACTGGAGACGGGAATTTTTTGTGGAATGTTTCGAAAAACCGTATTATCATAACAGAAAAAAGAAAAAAAAATTTTCGTCACGACGATTCGCGTGCGGGAGTCTTTGAAATGGCCCGCTTTTACTTTACGCGTATGAAACGTCGAAAAATCCAACGAATATTATTATTATCGTCGTGGTGCGACGATTTTATTGTACATCATAGTCTGAACGTATAATATTAGTACGTACGTCACGGTGTGAACAGAACATAATGAAATATTGTAGCTGTGATAATATTATTATTATTATTATTGCCGAAAGACGATCGGGAAATGTGCAAAATTTTTGCCGTCACCGCCAGCAGCTGCGTGCGGCGAGGAGTGTCGCGCGGATTACGACGAGTGCCCGCGGATTCCGTGCGCGCAGGCGAAACCACAAAAATACAACAACAATACGATGACAAAAATATAACGATGGTTAAAAAAGAAAAAAACTACGTATTTGGCGACCGTATTATTCGTGCGCCTCCCGCACGCTGCAGCCACCCACTTGTGTGAAAACTACAAAACGTTTGCGGTCTTGTACGATAACAATATTATAACGAACATTATCACTGTAAATTTGTAACAAATATTATTTTCTCACAGTTCGCTGCGGATTCCGCGCACCTTTCGCGTATACTACGTATCAAACGCGACGTAGGCGTCTTACGGAAAAAAAAAACACACGCACACAATGCGACAAAACGACAGAAGTCTCGGGCTTATGTTGTGTTATAAAGAGCTGCCAGTCCTCGCGACCACAACATTATTTCCCTATAAACGCGATTTTTTTTTTTTTTATCTTTTCTTCTTTTTCTTCTTCACAAACATACAATGCAACGGTGCACGTACACTTTACACTTATTATTATTACTTACTATTACGTCGTGGTACGTCGCAATCCTTCTCGCACGCTCTTCAACACAGTTCGCAGAGAGACGCGCGCTTTGTGGTGCGTGCACTCCTAATCGCCTTTTCTCGCGCGCTATTCTCGCCCGCGTGGGTGACGACCGGCCCGAAATGTGGGGGAAAAAAATATTTTGAAAAAAAAAAAAAACGTTAAGGACGTGCAGGTGAAACGGCGAAGTGGTGTTTTGCCTATTTTGTCTAGGCGCGCGTTATTTTCGTATCTTTTATCTACTGAAAATATAAAATAACCTCCCGAGCCGGAAAGACCGCGACGACGACGGAGAGAGAGAACCCGTGGTAACTAGCAGTGGGTCGAAAGTCTTATAACTATAGAAGTCGCACAGTATGTAATATTCGTAAGCGGTACGATGTAGCTGTTCAATGTACCGTAACAGAGTGTTTGGAAACGAATTGTTCGATTAGTTAGTACGACCCGAACATTCCGCTGTTCTCTCGGGTAAGACGGCTCAATCGTTCTCCCCGCGCGATTTTTTAACCAACACCGTGATCTGCACTCCACAATATACCGTATGTACAAGGTGTTTAGGGTTTTGGCCACGGAAAACGATCGGTCCTTCGAGCCCGATCGCGCCGGGTGGTTAGTTATTTTTTGAAAAAAAAAAATAAACGCATCCCCCGTCCACGCTTCGTTGTACACGTATAAAAAACAATGACGATTGCAGTCGGTGGTGTACAACGTGCATAACGGCCGCTTTCGGGGCGTAAATCTCCGGCCGGCCGTTTCTGCGTTTGACGCTTTTTCCGCGTACGACGACGTTACACTAAATACCCCCATACCGGCTGCAACGTTGCCGTGTGGCGGTCGTATGAAACACGCGCACAAACGTGGAGTTATTACACCGTCAAGTGTCCGGGTATAAAAGCGTTGAATTATTATTATTATTATTATACTATTTTTGCTGCCGCAGAGACCGCGCGGCGGTCAGCAAAGGAGTTCGCGAAATATAAAAACACCGTTTTAGGGCGGGCGCTAACGATGCACTAGGTGGTTAAAAGGTTATAAAGTTAGATAATCCACATTGTTGTAGTACCTGTTTGGCCGAGGACCGGTAAAGAAGGCAATCGCATCAAAACATGTTGGTATCTAAGACTAATGACAATTAATGTTAAAACCGCGTGCATTTATTTACATATTACCCTCGTTTTGTACATTTCTGCGGACTTCCGTCAAAAAACAAAAAAAAAAAAAAACAACATTATGACGTTATGGAAACCGTTTTTGAAAACTTTCCATCCTATGATGCCCACAGTCTCCCATCGTACAATTCAATTTAGCTCCCACAAAACGTTGATTATTTAACTGTGTTCCGATCGTGTGTGCGAAGTAAAGAGAAAAAACGTGATTCGCACGCAGAACTCGGGCCAAAATAACTAAACCGATATGTCGAAAACACGTTTGCCATAATTAACGTTCCTCCTTAGTTTCATGACTGTAACTCTTTTTAACATTCGAATTTTAAACCCCTAAAAGTACCATCAGAGTTCATATACTTTTCGTTAGAAGTACTGACTTACAAATTCGGAGCATTCCCTGACACCCTTGAAATTGTTTCCACAAAAACATCGTTGTAAAAACAATAGATTCTTCCCAGTGCTCAGAACCTTAAGCGTTATAGTAATGGTTTACGTTAAATTACAACTAATTTTTCGCTGTTACATCGACGTGTTTATGACCTCTATAATATATTCAAACGCTTGTTTTTCCCGCAGTTTTTGACGTCATAAAATATTTTCAAACAAAATAGTACAAAAAAAAAAAAAATAAACCGGAATCACTTTAGGGTAGTTTGACGGAGTAACTAACTACCAACGCTTTGGGTGGCCTCGGAAGTTGTGGTTCAACGCATCATTTATCAATATCTGAAAACAATGATCAACCATCGCCTTCGAAAAAACGATTCTGAGCGAGCTCAGTTATCTAGCATACGTCCTGGTAAAAACCAAAATTTTAACAAAATCAAAATAACACCGTATGATCAACACTTTTTTTTTCTCTTTCAGAATCTACTGGGCAGATTTTTAAACTATAAGAAACAACTCAAACGAATCACTAAATCACTTACCACACAAAAATTATCGGTAGATTTTCGTCTTAAATTAATTATTTTTACTCGGTATCAAGGTTAGGTATACATGGATATGTTGGTCAGCCAGATTTTAGCGTGGACTGAACCTTCTTCAAAATACCGACTGTTCAGTTGATTACAGATTTTACGTTTTGAACTCGTTGTTGCAATCTATTTCACCCACCCACTCTACTGCACTGAACTTTTTATTACGATATTGCTTCTTTCGGCCGCTAAAAACGGAGGTCACAAAATTATTGTACGTTAAAAAAATACAACAAAACGTTCAGACACTTTTTGAAAAGTTCAATTATAATTTTTCTATCTAGTAAAAAAAATAAGATAAGGCGATAATTCTATCGGTTTTTAATTTTACAAAAATATAATGAAAACATATTCACATTATTTTTTTTTTTTTTTTTATCTTCACACCAAAAATGTGTACACATTCGTCCTATGTCACAGATTTTCGCAATTTTTGTGGGAATTCAAAATATCATATCATACGTCATGATTTGTGTTTATACTACGTGATTGGACTGGTTTCAATTGTTTTTTTTTTTTTTTTTTACAAAGCCGAATAACACTTTTGCATGTTACAACACCCATGACATTCCACAAAAATGGCAGATTATTCACCATTACTGTAGTTATAGCAATCTAGTTCATTGCGTGTTACATATTATATTAACTGTGTTTTGCTTTACACGTATGATTATTTGAAAATCGTTTATTTTTTCAAGATCCACAAATCTTTTTTTATTTTATCCAAACCAAATAAGAACAACACTACCAGAATGAAATGTACGACTATTAGTGACATGCTGTACATGACCGACGGATGATTCCACGTCCAACCTCTCAGTGCTATGTCGTTCATTGTGCGTCCCGATATACTCGTGGGCAATAGCTCGGAGAATTTTTTCATCCATGGATATTGTCCTTCGATCGGCCATACAAAGCCTAAACAGAAAAGTTAAATTTACAACAACAAAAAAACGTAGGTACAACCTAAGCCTTGTTATTCGTGCGCGTATATAAGTTGTTAAATAAAAATTCATAGATTAAAAATTCGAAAGAACGGATCATATACAGATGAATAAACCACGGAAAATACTGTTTTGAGCGAATTTGAACGATTGACGTTTTGTAATAAATGTTATAAGTAATGACAAAATTTAAACGTCAAAGTTCTATATTAATCTAAAAAAAATTTGATTTATTTTGATGCTCTGACAAGGTTCGCACATAATATTTGCGTAAACACGTCAGTTAGAATAATTTTTAGAAGGACTATAATATATAAAAGGTCGAACATCCCGAAATCGATTTTATTTTTTCAATTTTTCAACGGTAAACATAGGAAAATTGTTCATTACATTAAATCGCATTAAAGAATTCCGAGACTCTTAACTAAAAAATAAAGGTTTTCTTATTGAAACACAAACCCGTAAACATGGAAATTTCAAAATTCTGCAACTCGCTTCAAAATAGTGAGAATCGATAAAGCTTTGAAATGCATTAAACCCTTTCATAACGCGAAGAACGAAATTTTCAAATAAGTAAATTGAAGTGATTTAGGCTTTTTTGATTAAGCCCGACTTAAAAATCAAACCAAATTTCAACAAATGCATAAATATAAAATAGTATACAATCTTTGTCCTATTGCCTAAACTCAGGCTATTGGAAAATGAGTTCACACAATACCTAAATGCTCTATATTTATTTAAAAGCTAAAGGTGATACAAATATTACAAACATTTTTTTTTTTTTTTAATCGCATATAATATTCGTAAGTTAATAGCGCACTTGTTACACTCGGAATGTAATTTATAAAAATATCGATAATTTTAACAATACATTCACTAATCAGATTACAAAGTATACTATAAAATATATGTTTGCACTTACCAGACAGTAAAAACAATCCTATAAACATTCCGTTTAAAACGTAAACACCGCCCAATTTTGATGTCGTAAGTACTGCGATTAATATACCTGAAAACGAAAAGTTGTTTATTGTTTATTATTGAGTGGTGTATCTTCTAATTTACCTAAAAATATGCTCGGGTTTGTGTCAGTGATATAACCAAAAAAATGTTTAATGTTTGGTGTATGTAATAGATAAAACTCAGCGGATCGTCCCAAACTTTTTCAAAAAATTTGTATAAAAAAAAAACATCAAAGAGTATTACAATATTCAATTTTAATGTATGAAAAAAAAGTATTTAAATTAATTGTGGTAAACATTATGAAAAACAATATTTATTTTCAAATTTTTTTCGTTCCTTAAAATGTTTGAAAATTTTGCCGAAACCCACAAAAGTTTTTTTGCTATTATACGATTGTAAAGAATATTTTAAAATTTCTTATCTTATACACTAATTATAGTAAATTCGTAAAGATATTTCTTTTATTCTTGGTCTCAAAATAGAATTTATATTACATTGTATAATATTATTATTACTATTTTTAATTTGAAAATCAACGTTTTCGGGTACAAAAAAACACTGAAAAACATTTTGTTTTTTGCGATATTTTTGCTTCACGATGGAGATTCGGTATACTTAGCAGAACTATATTAATAAGCATTTAATAAACAAAATACATTCCTTGTATTACATTATACACCCATTTAAATTGTACTTTGTAATGGATTTTATTTTTTTAGGTACCTAATAAACAACGATTTTAGGAGTACAATTTATGTTTTTAATGTTGTAAATTTTAATTGACTGTGTAACGCATACGCACCGTAACAAAATCCAATCCATCCCAGAAATATTAACATGAAGAAGTATACAAACAAACTACCGGTAATTATTATTGGATTTGGAAACCAAATGTAGTTTATCAATAAGGGAATAATTTGTTGCGTAATTAACACCATCGTGTTGATACTAAACAATGAAACCAGCAACTCCATTATTGTGACACCTAAAAAAAATATTCACACAATAAAACGTAAACATATTTTTTGATTACTGTAACGCAAATCATCGTACTAGCTGCGGTGACGGATAAACAGTCTTAAACAACCATTTAAAGGGCATGCGCTGTATGTTTTCAAGTTTCATTAATTACTAGATTTATAATATCATAACGTTATTGTACGTTAGACAAAATACACCACGAATGTATTCGACATAAATGTGCAGTTCAAATACCTGCGAACATAGATCGGCTTAGCAGTCCGTCAAATTTTTCTTTCAACATTATACTCGTTGAAAACGCACTGGTAAAATAAAAACATCCTCTGCGAACAAAAAATCATTACGAATCAAAAACATGCGTTCAAGACAAATCATGGCACTTTTAAATACAATTTTATAAAACGTGTGGTTCGTAGATTTTCGTAATAAACTATGCGCGCAGGTGTCAGTACTTCATCAATAACCCGTTCGAACAGCAAATACAAGGACAGAAACCTACAGGGGAAGATCGATAGAAAGATATATGTATTGAAATATCGCAACATTTATAATGAACCGCCCATCTTATCCAGTGCTCGACTTGAGGTGGTAAATTTTAAAAAAACTTTAGCCTACCCCTTTTAATTTGGTACCTATCCTTAATGGTCTAGCACAGGCACATCGATACAAAATGTGTTTTTTATTTAATCGCGTCCCTCTAACGTTTTTTTTTTTTCAAGTCAAGCACTGATCTTACCGTGAAATAAAGGAGTTTTCCAAGGATAGAGAGCAGCTGAAGTGGCTTTACCGACAAGGCTTTAGAAGTTGACGATTGAAGTTATTCGAGCTTAACTCAGGTTACTATATACGTTCCATTTTTCAAAAGACGACCTTAAAAAAAAGTCGAGATACGCACGAGGGTGAGAAAAACCGGGTGAATTGGTTCATGTAAGTATACGTAGTGTACAGGCACTTGTGGAATCTGAAGCGCTGTCGTGCGCTCAGGCAAGCAGTATAATTTTTTACACCCAATATAATCATAATTATAAAACCTGCTGATTTGGTATACAGAATGTACACGCGGCTATACACTATGAAAACGTGTAATCAGTTGAGTATAATAATTACGTGGCAATAAAAAGTGCGATTCCGTAGTTGATGGACGACTTTACTTCCTTTCCGAGGACAACATCGATTTTCTAAAAAAAAAAAAAAAAAAATATTACCTTAGATTTTATACATTTATTGGGGGGGCACCTGCTTAAGCTACCAATATAGTTATAAGTAACAACGAAATGTATTTATTTTTTTATGTTGATTATTATTTTTATAAATACAAATTTAATACAGTAACTATACTTATCACTATAACCGAGTGTATCTACTTGGACCGCTTTGAAAGGTGGAGAATTGACCCGTCCAAATTTGTATATTATACTATTCACTAAAGATTTTTCAAAGCTTAGAAAGACCGAACCCAGATCAAGATTTTACCAATTTTATGTTTTAAAAGACATAAATTTATAATATGTGGGTACAATAAAGTGTATACAATATTATATGAATTGCTTTATTATAAAAAAAAAAAAAAAAATTGTACAGTGGTTTCTATGAAACTGTTACTGAAGTCGCTATAATTTTTTTTTGCATTCGAAAATTTAGTTAAAAATATTCCAAATTTCAAAATACGTCCGGGACTAAACCAGAACCGTTATATTTCTACTAAAAATACCGCTAAACTATAGTGTCGGTAATCTCAATTCTATGATTTATAAACCGGAACCGATAAATATTTTTTTAAGAACCGAATAGAACCAAAACCGAAAGAAATCTTTAAGCCCTGATTTCTGGGCTTATGGAAACTTTTTGAGAACGTTATGTTATTTTTACTACCTAACACATTATATTATTCCAAGTTTTAAACGCAACATTATTTTTTGTTTCGTGATTATAATTGAACAATCAAATTTGTAAGTTGATCTAAATTATCATCAGACAATCCACATGATGTGGATCGTACAAATTTAAAATTTATAATCAAAGTTTAACGATTTCCGATTGTAATTTACACAAAAAGAAAAGTTTTCGATTGATTTGTTGGTAAAAATAATATTTTCTATAATATAATATACATATATATATATTTTTTTTTTTGATGAATCGTTATAGTTATATTTAGGAACTCACCAGTGGTGCGAAAAATGCGTTTGGGTTGATGAAGCAACCGTCTAAAGTCTTTTTTATTACATCTCGTATCGCATATCTTACGTCCATCACGATTTGATTTCGCATCACTAAATCTGAAATCGCATGACACGTAGGATTGAAATTCTATAAAACTTATTACAAACTAAATTCAACGGTTACAATTGGCCAATATTATTTTACTTACTGTCATTGGTAAAATGCGCGTGAACCGCTGATCCCAAGTCAAAATTACTGCGGTTCTTACCAACGTATAAGCTTAAACCTTCGGTATAATTCTGCGGAAAATATAAAAATGCTTGCATCTTGTAATTTTCCACCATGGATTCACCTGTGCTATAATCTTCTACTTCCACCTACATAAAGAACAAAATATTAGAAAAATAAAAACGATTTAAAAATGTCTCGCAAAAGATATTTTACGCTGTTTTCGTTGACAAAACAACAAGTACGAGTACATTTTTTGAAAGCCAAACTTATATCCGTGGCGCATTATTCTCAACGTCTTGTCAAAATGTTCAGTTCCAAAAAGTTCTACCCAAAACACCAATTTGAAAAAAACCGGTAAAAAATAGGGCAAACACGATTTTGACAAAATCTATTTTGTTTTATGGTCATAACTTCCGTAATAATGACTTCTCAGATTTGAAACTCCTATGTACACGATATTTACATGAATAATGTACGGGTTTGATACCAATTTCAAAATATTTCAATCATTTTTGAGCCAAGTATGACTTGGTTTAGTACAACTTTGAAATTTTCGAAAATTTCCATCTTTCGTGGTTCTTATTCTATATAAAGTTGAATTTTGAAGTAAAAGCTTTGAAATTTTAGTACAAAGTGGTTGGAAATAAGCAGTTGAATACGTGACGAAAAAGTTTGGAAAATCGCGCAAAAAATTTTTTTTGTCGTTTCAATTTGGAACATCGGCAAAAATTGGTCATTTTTTGTGATTTTTTTTTTAGATATAATTTTGTAGCCAACACAATTCTGTTTTTTGGAATTAAAAATTTAGAGTGTTTCGTAAAAACAAAATTTGCCATCTGCACCGGCAGCAAACTTCAAAAAAATTTTCGACCGGTAATTTCCAAAAGCCTATAAAATAAATATCGATGAAACGGAATTGTTTTGCTAACAAGGCGTCACGATTTTATGTCAATCTCGTAGTTACGGATTCGATACCTCTTGTTATTTTAATACTTTTTTTCTTTTTTTTTTCACTCACTTATCTTATACTATATAACATTCAACCCATTTTTCAGAGTCGTTTTTTCGAAGGCAATGATGATTCATCATCGCTTTCAACACGTTTAAACCACAACTTCCGAACCGGCGACCCGCCCGAAGCGCAGTCGCAACTCTCAGTCAAACTACTCGTGCGACCTGCAGTGACTCCGGCACTTTTTATTTTTATACAGACCATATTGTTTGGCGACTATAAAAAAAATTGTCATAAACACAGACGAAAACATAGAAAAGTTGACACGCGGCATGGTCAGTATTTTACAGAATGTTCTATAGGAAGTACCAACACTTTGCCGATTATTTTTTTAGTTTTCGGAATTAATCCGCGTGTGTTGTGTCGACACCGCACTTACTAATTGATAATCGTGAGATAACAGATAGTCCATGACGACGCAACTGATCGCCGTTTCACTGCTCGCCTCGTCCAATATGCACCCGTTGACCGCGGAACTACGGCAGTTCAGCGAACCGACTTCGTCGTTTTTCACGGCTATTCGCATGCCTTTGATGTTGTTTCCCACGACGAAATTAACGTTGATCGTTTGAATGATTGGAAGCGCGTACATTATCATAAATAACCTACACACAGTATTCATCGTAAAATGAAAATCTTGTACAGCATATTAATTATATTAAGACGGGAGAGTCCATATTTTTTCGTTCGCGGGTTTTCTGATACAGCTACGATAAGTGTAGGCATGCATTTTTCCGACTTTCGTTCTAAATACAGTTCTAAACTCGTGATTATATCAAGAAACGCTGTATACGTATTATATGCGTATATTCGATTAATCATTGTTTTAATAGTATTTTGTGAGCTGTCACGCCGATATACATTTCATTTTTAAACACGTCATTTTGTATCTCCGCGAGTGCGGTTATTTCGGTTAGGTATTGATTACGTCGAATCGACAAGACAAGAACCTAAACACGGAACAAGACGATTTCGCAAATAAATGAGTTTTTATAATTTTATGGCCGTTTGAAGTTGATCAGATTCCGTCACGATTTCAATAGTTCGATTTATTTCTCACGACACAAATGTTTTCTAAAATTATCTTGTTAAAACATAATGGACATCGTAAGGAGTTTAGTTTTCAGAATGAAAATTGGACAAGTATAACCCTACAGGTGAATATTTGATCAAATACTTTTGGGGTTAAGCCCCATTAAGCGCACCCTCATTCTCCGCTTGTGAATTGACGTATTACATAGGTACTTACAAAT
Source organism: Hormaphis cornu (assembly GCA_017140985.1). Classification (NCBI taxonomy): domain Eukaryota; kingdom Metazoa; phylum Arthropoda; class Insecta; order Hemiptera; family Hormaphididae; genus Hormaphis; species Hormaphis cornu. Next base: position 44,157,414 of record CM029357.1, on the reverse strand, counting down.
AATCTCGGGAAAATACGTTTATATTTTTTTTTATCAGCGCTTTGACTCTACTGAAATCGATAGATTTTCCACTTTTTGAAAAGTGTTTATTTTGAGTACCAACTGCAGAATCCCCCAGTTGAACGTTTCGAACATCGACACGAGTACTCTAAAAAAATCATAATAATTTATACCGTTAAAACGAATAAATATAATACATAGAGTTTAAAACAAAACCATATACGATATTATGATAATTTATGACCCTTGACTTTTTTTAGCGTAAATCAATCAAATCACGTTCATTGCTCCGACTGTCGTTATTGAATTCCTATATGAATTTTACTGAACAGACACAAAAACGCATTCGATTTTTTTCAACACCCGGGCTTATATATTTTCAAACAAATTATTTAAATATTTTAATAATATATAAGTGTATATTAAGTTACATGTACTCTGTTTTCATCTCGTACGAAACACAGTGCCAAGAACGCCGATTCCAATGAACTAGTTTCGTATTTTGTAAGGATATCCTGAGGTGCTCCTTCTTCGATTATAACTCCATTTCTCATGAAACCAATCTACACGAAATAACAAACAAAACATCGTTGCAGTTTATGTTGTTTTATGGACAAAACTAATATTTTAATGCAAACATACAGGCACAAAACACGAAAAATAAGTTTATTTGGATGATTGAGATGATTAAAAAAAAGTTGTAGAACCATATTAGTTAAAAACTCACACAATCAGATTTAGTAGCTTCTTCAATATAATGTGTGGTTATGATGATTGTTTTTTTACTTTCTTTGACCATCCTCGAGAGCTCTTCCCAAACTCTAAAATCAATTTCAGAATAATATAAATACGTAGTTTTTAATCAACGAGAAATAAGATTATTTACCCTTGTCTCAGTATCGGATCAATACCGACTGTAGGTTCGTCCAAAATAATCAACTTTGGATCGTGTAGTATACTAATGGCGAGCGAGACCCTTCTGCCCTGACCGCCACTAAAACCAACATATTCAAATATCAATATTTATAACAATTGTTAGCATACCTAAAATTAATCACTTAGTCATCACTAAAGGTACCTAGTTGAACATCGGTTTCTGACCGGTTCTTCTTGGATACCCTCATAATAATCGATGTTGAAAATTAATTATTTTCGGGTATCATTAAAATTTAAAACACGTTAATAAAAATATAGTGTAAAGGAAGTTACCAAAGTGATTTCCGTTAAGGAAAGTCAGTCATAAAAAAACTCACGACTATTAAACAACTGATGGAAAAGAAATACGAGTAAAGAGTACAAAACATACCTATGTTGCAGGTGTTCACGGATTACAAAAAAAGAATGAATTTGACTTTCCTAAAAGCAGCTCATATTTCTGACAAAAATATGTATAAATAAAAGCAGATACCTATCAATGAATTTGAAGTAATGACAGGATACTCTCAAGCGAGGCGATGCGCTGTTACCACTATTGTTCAACATAGCATTAAAGAAAGTTATTTGCAAGGTACCCTACAGAGTATTAATCTTGAAATTAATATATATTGGCAAAATCACGTTGGATGTACCTACTCGGTTTGGCCGATGATCTGAACTTATTGGAAGAAAATAAAGAAACGATAGATAATTCAAAGTACCAAAAGACTCGTACGAGGAGCTGAGAAGATTGGTCTAGACGTAAATGAGGAAAAAACAAAAATAATATGGAAACACAAACGGATAGCGATGAAGAAGGTTTTAGGGTGGATAACTACGTCGTATTTGAGAACACCCAAAGTTTTAAGTATAGAGGAGTGTTCTTTGCACTGATTAAATACTTTAAATCAAAAACAAGAGTACGCCTATGGATACATGACTATTTTTTGGACCAACATTAATTACTTATGGTCTATGGATGCGAATTTTGGCTGAATGGCAGAGCAAATACTCAACGAAAAATTAAAAACATCGAAAATAAAGTGCTAAGAAAAATATGTGGCCCATTGTTTTTGTTAATACGGTAAATGGATGGCAAAGAAGGAAACACGTGGAAATGAAGGAAATCACTAAAATACGTTATATCAAAACAAACTATACGTGATGGAACAAATAATCCGGTATGACTTGGACGCCAGCGATGAAAAGAGACGAAATTAATGAAGTTAGGCGGTGGCGATTGAGTACAAACCAACGGGATAAGAAGACTCGGAGGAATGCCTAACGATGGATAGACGGAGTGACCCGAAATACTTGAGGGGGAGCAACGGAATGAGAATCGTGACTATTGGAGGCCGGTGACTGTGGCGAGTAAAACTCTGACGGATACATAAAAAAAAAGATCTGAAACTTTTGTTGGTGGAGGTTTTAATCTGTTTCGTTAAATAGTTCTTGTGTACAGTTCAATGAAGTAAATTTAAACTCAAACAAAAAAGGTATCGACATTACAAAGTCGGTAGGTAACAAATAACGAACACGGACAACTCGCCGTGGCCGTTTCGCCGTCGCATACCTTTACGCTTTTAAATATACCTATAGTCCACTGGTTCCCAAACTGGGAGGCGTGTACACATTGATGGGGAAGCGCGAGCAGTTATTACGAAATACAATTTTTATAATCAACTAGGAAAACCCAAATTTCTCTTTATATTCTCAAATATGGGTCTAGGTTTGGATGCAAAAAGTTTTAGGCCATTATTTGTTGGCGGAGCAAATCGACGGCGCCGAGCGAGCGCAGCGAGCGAGTGCCAAACACGCGGTATATCTGCTCGGGGACATATTTTTATAATTTTTTAATATTTACGCGGAATCGCACAAAATATGTTTAAAATAATTTGTACGTACAATATTCTCAGTTTTTATTTTTTACTTATTAAAATTTTTAAACTTTTTATACCATTTTTAGATATACGATTTCTATGTATTTTCAATTTTAGTTAATTTATTTATTCGACAACATGGCTTAATTCTTAGTTTGAAGTTTAAAACAATAAATTGTATAGTAAAAAATAAAAAAAGTAAGCGCCGGGATCAGTCTAGGTCGCGTGGGTAGTTGAACGGGGTAGCCACTACGCTTTGAGTGGGTCAGTAGTTTAGAAGTTGTGGTTTAAACGCCTTATTTAATTTCTGAAATCAAAGATAAATCATTACCTTCAAAAATACGATTCTGCGCGAGCTCAGTTGTCTAGTATACGTCGTGGTAAAAACATTACTTAAACAATAAAAACTTTTATCAAATCTGTATCTTTCCTATTTTAGTATTGTGTAAAAGTTTCAGCTTGGTTCGATCTTTAATTTGGATGTTTTTGATCAAAAAAATCTAAATCGATGTGGAAAAAACGCGTTTCCCGAAATTATTTGTTTCCCCCGTAAGAAATATACACGGCCGCCCGGAATGACGAGTTTTACGACAAAATTTAAAATCGGCCATAAACCAAAATTGTGTAAAACAATTTTCTAAATTTTTCAACCATATCTGTAAAACTATCTTGTTTAGATGGTATTTAAGTTTCGATACTTAAACGTTAAAACTAGAGGTTTTATGGAACAATAACTGCGTAAAATTCAATAATTCAAAATTTTCAAAATTCCATAACTTCCTTAAAAGTGATCGAAATCGTTTGAAAACTAAGCAGAAAACTTTTTAAACTTTTTTTAATGACACATATAAATTTCAAGTCGAACGGAGCACTTTTAGGAATTTAACCGTTTTCGTTTTTTCCTCAGAACTTAAAAAATAATCAAAAATTTCAAAAAACGCTTCAAATAAAGTACCATCTGGGATCCATTATTTATCTTTTAAGGTATCATACGTTAAAATTGGTGCAGGTTTTTACAAGAACTTTTGATCACAGAAAATCAAAAAAAATCAAAAAAAAAAAAGAAGACATATTATGGCGACAAAAAATCATTTAAAAAAAAACAAAAAATACAACGTTTATATGAATTCATATAATTTTTTTTAAATTACGGCCTTTTGACGATTCACTATTTTCGATTTAATAAAAATATTTTTTCGTTGATCAAATAAAAAAAACTTCAATTACTTCAATTCAATTAACTTATGATTCAAATACGTACGTACCATCACGGGCCTGTTGTCATACTCAAAGATTGGATCTATTATATTATAAGTTATAACTGTTCTATAGTAAATGCAATCGTTCAGGCAAAAACTGGCAGCAAATACGGACATTTTAGCCCACCGTGATACCAGGGACCCATGATCAGCATGACGTGGCACGAAACCGACGCGACGTTCGCGTACACGTGTTTGTGGCCACGTGGTGTACGTGAATTGCAAACGTCGGCTTCATGGGACCCTGGTACCAAAAATTGACGATTCCGTGGAGTGACGGGCTATACGGCACCACCGCCGCCGCAAAGACTGGCCGTAAATACAATTGTATATTTATACATACAATATTAATAATAATAATAAATTAATAATATTAATAATATTAATTATAAAATATATACAATATAATGTTGTCCCCCGTGGTACCAGGGTCGCATGAAGTCGCACGGGAAGTTGCTAAGTGGCGAGCGCGCCAAGTGGAGACCTGTTTTCACCTAAACGGTGCCATGGGCGTGTACACATAATTATGAAACGTCGGTTCATGGGGCCCTGGTACATAAATCGGCTAAACTACGTATTTTCGGACCGTTTTTTCGCCAAAACGGAAGCGGCGAGTGTGTGCGGTGTTGTAAACGGTTAGGTTAGGCCGCCCGGAATGACGAGATTTACGACAAAATAACAACCTATAATCGGCTATAAACCGAAATTGTGTTAACCAATTTTCTAAATTTTTTAACCACATCTGTAAAACTATCTTGTTTAGATTGTATTAAAATTTCGAGACACGAACGTAAAAACTAGAGGTTTTATGGAACAATAACTGCGTAAAATTCAATAATTCTAAAATTTCAAAACTCCATAACTCTCTTAGAAATTATCGAAATCGTTTGAAAACTAAGCAGTAAACTTTTTAAACTTTTTTTAATGACACGTATAAATTTGAAGTCGAACGGAGCACTTTTGGGAATTTAACCGTTTTCGTTTTTTCCTCAGAACTTAAAAAATAATCAAAAATTTCAAAAAACGCTTCAAATAAAGTACCATCTCGGATCTATTATCTATCTTTTGAGTTATTGTACGTTAAAATCGGAGCATTCTTTCTACTAGAAAAAATTATCACAAAAATCGAAAAAAAGAATAGCTAAATCTAAAATTAATGTTGTAAAAAAACACGTTTCCCGTAATTATTTGTGCCTCCCATAAGAAATACACGGCCGCCCAAAATAACGAAAATTTCAAATTTCAAACCATAACTCCTTCAAAAATGATCGAAATTGACTGAAATTTCAACGGAACACTCATAAGACCCTCCTAAATGGCATATATAAGTATCAAGTCGATCGGATCAATTCAAAAAATTGGCCCGTTTTTTGTTTTCTTCAGAACTTCAAAAATAATCAAAATTTCAAAAAATGCTTTAAATAAAGTACCATCTCGGAACCATTTTCTTTCTTTTAAGGAATCATGCGTTAAAATTGGTGCAGGTTTTGTATAAGAACTTTTGATCACAGAAAAAAAAGAAAAAAACATCATTGTAAAACCAATACATTTTTCGCTAACGCTCAGAATCTAAAATAATTGTGTAATACGAGTAAATAAGAGTAATGTATGTAAGTATTATTTAAAAACGTACATGCGACGGCGATAAGGTCTCACGGCGAGTTGTCCTAGACTGAACAAATAACATGATTGATTTATTTTATTCAAATTGAATTGGGTTCATTATATTTAATCGTAATAAGTCGTAGCAACTAATTAATTAACAACCTGTATAGTTAGTACCTAGTCTAAATAACTTAATTAGTAGATATTTTACTAGTCAATTTGATTTGATATGATTTACTGAAAAGCAAAATTAAAGAATCAAACTAACAACATTAAATTAAAAAAATTGTCACTTTTATAAAATACTACGAGTGTTTGCTAGTAATTAGTATCAGAGTTTATTTAATGGTTAATACGTAATAAAAGACTTAAATAATTATAATAACTCTACTTTGTTTATTAAATCTGTCTAACTTTGCGAACATAATTATCATAAGTACCTATCTATAAATAAAACTTAATTATATATTAAAAATATTCAATATTGAAAAATTTAAAAATTGTTCTACATTAAAAATACTGTAGTAACCATACGTTTCAAAACCCTTGGATATTTTTAACTATATAACGCAAGATAACACAAAGTTACAATATTAAAAAAAATTATTTTTTCATCAACATTTATATGAAATAATAAAACAATAATAACCATCAAACATCTTTTATAATATGTACCTATTATGCATTTGATCATCGTTCGATCAATTCAAATTATTTAAAAAATTACAATAAGTGACTAAATTATTGAACATGGTACTTTTTAAAGATTAAAAAAAATTAGAGACCAAGTTTTCCCTGTGTTTGGAGGTGTTCTTTTTATGGTTATTTTGAAAACCATAAATTATAACATTTTATGGGGAAGAGCGGGAAAAATTGTCGATGTTAAGGTTCAACCGGTTTTAACTCTTGTATTATAGTTACCTACCTATTTGATTAAAATCGTTAAAATTTCGTTCAGACATTTTTGAAAGTAATTAGGATCATTTTATGTTAGTTAAAAATGTAATTCATAGTTACTGTCAATTTACACCAGCCAAAAGTCGATTTGCCTGAATTTAACTTAAATAGTTGTTTACTGGCAAAGAATTGCATTTTTAAAACCACTTAAAATGTTTTTAATGACTTTTAAAAATATCTATTAAAATTTAAAAATGCTAATCATATACTTTAAGTGCCACAAGTGGTTAACTTTAACATCGTCAACTTGCGCCGTTCTCCTCTAGTTACATCTAATTAAAATCAGAAAATCTATGTAATATTTACCAGCTCTTACTCGTGTACAAAAAAAAAAAAAATATACGCTGCGACTCGAAAATTTAAGTTTACATTTTTTAAATACCACTTTAAACAGTATCAAGCACTCGAGATTTTTCAGCCGTATTAAATACTTTTAAAACGTTGAAATCTAATTATTTTTTTATAAACAGATACAATGAAAAAAACAGAAAATAAATTTGTATTTAAATAAACCACGTAGAAGGTACGTAAGCTTCAACTAAAGATCAATTATGAGTAGGTACCTATGTGTTATAATAGTATATGTTATTTTATTTTTTTTTAATTTTTTTTTTTTTAAAGCGGTTGTTGACCTATTCGGGTAGATTGCGCTCAAAACAATGTTCAAAAACGAGGAAATTAATTTTTTAAGCATTTTCTTATTAGTAAAAACAATAATTATTACTTTTCTAATCGATCTTTATTGTTATTATATGTATTATATTACCTTATGTTTTTTACCCATCGATTTAAATCTGGAAATTGCAGAATCTTATTGAGGGTTTCTATCCTGCGCTCGATGTGTTTCTTTGTCATGCTATAAAGAGTTCCGTAATACTCGAATATTTCTCTTATCGTCAGCTCGCCCTCTAAACATAAATCCTGTAGGAACATAAATATACGTATACTATTATGATTTAGCTGTTACACGCATTTTCCATTTACAGCACCTGTTAAATCAAGTCCTATTAAATATAGGTACATAATATTTTAAATGAATTTACTTGAGGCATGTATCCTACGTCGCCCAAGCCGTCGGCTCTTAGATAAACCGTTCCGGAATCCAATGTCATTTTACCCAAAATACATTGAAGAATTGTCGATTTACCACAACCACTTGCACCCAACAGACCGTATCTGTAAAAATTGCTGCATATATTTCATATTCGGTTACGTTATTGCACGTATTATAGATTGAACACGATGTTAGTGTCGTATATTTGTTAGTTGTGTCGATGAAATAAGCACTGACAAAGTTGTAAAAAAAAAAAAGCCGAGGTCACTCTAAGTCGCGTAGGTATAGTTCAACGGAGTGGCGACTACGCTTTGGGTGGGTCACTGATTCGGAGAAGTTGTGATTCAAACGTATCTATCATTTAATATCTGAAAGCAGTGATAAATCATTGTCTTCGAAAAAACGATTCCAAGCAAACTCAGTTGTCTAGTATACGTCTTAGTAAATTTTTCGAGAATTCCAAAGTTCTATACTTAGCACAAAAATTGTCATCAAAAACAATGCGTTTCTCCTTAGTTTCTTGATTGTAACTTTCAAATTCGAGACCCCTCAAACTACCATCAGAGTCCATTGACCTTTCGGAAAAGGTACTGACTTTAAAAATCGGAGCACTTTTACTACCCATCTAGTTGTTTATAGAAAAACAAAAAGAAAAAAAATCATCATTGTAATAATAATACATTCTTTGCTGCGTTCAGAACCTAAATTACCAGTCACGGGCGATAGTGTGGATGTAAGTAGGTACAATACAAATAATATTTGTTTTTGCAATGGCTAATAAGCTATTGCTTTCAAGAATAGCGAGCTCGGTTTACTTAAAAAAATTTACATCGTAATCGCGATACTTATCAAATGGTCTAGACACGAATCAAACAATAACACAAATTTCAAATCAATATAATAAAGTTCAGATCTCTTACTGAATCAAGCGAGGCATATTATGTGCTCGCCAGTATTATACTACCAAAAAATCATACAGCAAAAAAGATAAGTAAAAGTACCTAATCGACTCTAAACTGCAGTTGACGAAACTTGATGAAAAACTACTTAATTAATTTTTTTTTTTTTTGTAGAAATAATCCAAAAATGTAAGAATGTAAATCTGTAACAGATGCTCGGAATGACTTGAAATTTTCCCACGTCATTAGGATGGGCCTCATTCAAACGTTCAACTCCTTGAATTGTTCACTGCACGCTAACGGGTAAGTTCAAATCGTCATAAAAATACTTATAAAAAAAGATCGATCCAAGTACGAAATTTCAAAATTTATAACTGGTTGAATGGTGTTTATATAATATAATTGAAGGTATTTGACTCGCTGAGAGATCGCTTAAAATCGTAGGTTTTGTAAACAATACATTTCTTACAAATTACAATAATTAACATCGAACCATTTTAACTATTGGACCAAATAGTCGCTACAGTCCAACAAGCTTCTACCAACCCGCGATAGCTGCTATTTTTTTTTTTTTTATTATTCGCGTAAAATCGAACATACCAATATCCTGTAGCAATAATTATTTTCTAAAAAAAGTGCATTTTTCAAATTATAATATTGTTTTTATTTAAATAAATTCATTTGAAGTTGTAACGACAATAAATTATACACATATTACTACCACCATTAAGACAGATTTTGGGTTCACGCGATCGCAATGATTTATCGTTGCGTTTGGATTTAAAATAATGCTACACTATATACATACTGTGTAATCCTGCAGTCAAAATTTATGATCCATCCAAAGTAAGGGTTTGTTATGGATGTAATAGAGGAGTAGTTAAAAATTACACTTAAATTTCAAACTGTGGTCCGATTTTTTTTTTTTTTTTTTTTAATTTACAATTACATACTTAAAACATAATGATAATATTTTAGAAAATAAAATAGAAATTTTGATGTAAACCTATTAGGAAATCTTTTAGTTACGGACAGAGCATATTATAATATTGTTTCCCGCAAGAATATTATGTTTTACTCACATGGATCCTGACCGCACGTTCATGTGCAAACCGTTAATAACTTTAGTTTTTCCAAAACTCATATGGGCATTGATCACTCTGACGTCGTGTCGAATTCCTTCGTCTTCCATTCTTCTTATTTTTTTATGTTGTTTAACGAACAAAACGTTTTTAATTTTTTTTTTTTTTAACTATAAAACGAATTTTTCGTTTATCACAAGAACGTGCAGTGTATAACTTGTAATATATTGTTGACAGTGAACTATCGGATCCTGCTGCAGTTGTGTTCACGTAGGTAATCTAGAATAATATAGTTGTATTGTAAACTTTAGTCCGATCCTCGAATTGGAGTTGAACGGTCTTCTCCTTCTTTTTAAAAAATATAAGATGTACCCAGTACAGGTGTAGAGTGGAACTGCGGTCCTTCTCCCTGAAATACTATTTTTTTTTTTCGCGCTAGTACGAAAAATTATGAGTGCAACGCTTTTTTTTTGTCGTCTAGTGTTGGTTTACCCAACCTTGTCAACCTTGATCGTCTACCATAACCCAAGGTTGAGAGTACTTATTTAGATTCTATCATAATAACATTTTGTTGTTCATTATGTATACTAAACGTGTAATATATGTTACATAAACGACGGATTGCTAACGAAAATTACAATATTCTGATTACTACACAAGTTATTCATTTGTTAGTCTTATATTCGGCTAGACATTTTTTCAAATTTTGATGAGGATTATTATTTTTTGTTATATTTATTATTATTATTATTATTATTTTTTTATTATTTTTAACCATTCGAATAACGTGTAAAAATGTCGAGGATTCAATTAAAAGTATGGACGTTTAAAATACCGATGTTTAGGTGTTTTATCGCAACGTTAATACCAGATTTTTAAATTTTTGTTGTAGTTTTTTGTCAAATTACAAAAACAATCGAACAAAGTACATTTATTTATGGTCGAATGTCTAACTTTTTTCAAATCGTTTTTCGATACGCTTTATGAAAACTACGTGATGGACTTTTGCGAAATTTTGAACTGCAGATATAGCAAGAATTTTGTTTTATACGTAGGTACCTAACGTATTAAATTTTCGAATCTTTAATGATTTTAAAAATATCATATTTTTATGAAATATTAATCGCATGAGATGTATATATCATAACGAATTTTCGCCAAACAAAAAAAATTTCTACTCTCGATTTTTGATGTATTTTTACAACGGATATCTAAGCGTATATAGAGGCTTGTAATAAATTCTGTTTGATTTTAAACTGAATTCCAAAAAACCGTGAAATCTTAATACAGTTCCGTACATAATAAGGATAATGTTATTTTTTCACCAAAATCGGTTGGAAATCATTGAAAATCGTATGGCCACACAGACACAGCACGCTTCGGGATAGTCGCTCCGAATATATACAACTCTGAACTCGGTATACATAAGTCATCATTGGGCAAAGTCGGGTAACGACAACACTAAAGTTCTGAGTGCTTGACCCTGGAAAAGTTATGCATAGTTTCTTTAAGAAAAAAAAAAAAAGATGACAAAAAGAGGATTATCAAGTACTTCAGACCATTGCATAAATACTCTCATTTTTAACTGTGATTTTCATTCAAGTATGCAGCGCGGATGTTTTTAAAAACAAAAACATAAATACTATGTATATTAGTCACTTTCGAAGATTTTTACATTTTCGTTTTTGGCATCATAAGTCACAACACAAAAACTGATCGAAATTTCAAAAAAAATAAAAAATAGCTTTAACAAATAAGTGTGTATAGGTGTCTAGAGCTGAACAACTATGTACCTTTCTTGTAATATTAGTCGTTAAGATCGGAACAATTATTTTACCCGATATATACCTAAGATTTCCAGCGAAAAAAAAAAATTGAAAAATATACCATTGTATCGACAGCAGTCCGCTCCTGATATACGAAACGTTTCTTCCGTTTATTTATCTATATGTAAAATCCAACGGTTTGTGTTATCGTTTGTTTTAAAAATGATTTCGTTTTCTTTTTTATCAATTGTTAAAATGTGAGGTGAACTCCAATGCGCTTAAAAGAACCGAGCTCAGTAATTGTCTAGTATACGTCCTGGTATAATTTCTGGAGAATTTCAAAGTTCTATATACTTAGCTCGAAAATTCTCAAAATCACTTGAAATTTTTATCAAACCTGTATACCAGCTATCTCATCCATTTTAATATTATGTAAAAGTTTCAACTTGTTCCGATCATTACTTTGGATGTTACGGCCTAAAAATTACTTATTTTTTTATTTTGAGCTTTCGAAAATTGTCGGAGAAAAGGTACTGACTTAAAAATCGGAGCATATCCTAAAAAGTGTTCACATACTATAAACAAAGAAAAAACATCATTGTAAAAATACATTACATATTAAACATACTTTGCTACGCTCAGAGTCTATAAAAAGTAAATTAATTTATATAAATGAATTTGGTTTTGACTGAAATTTGATTTATAAAATACATATACGATTTTTCCTAACCTACCTATACAACTTTCAAATATAAAAATTTACAAAAAATTTAATGAGTTATGTGCCCGACGGTTTTATCCCGTCTTTCCCTAACATATTTTTAAGTAGTATATATTAGAAAGTGTATAAATTACATAGAGGCCTGCAGCTAATATGGTAATTTCGTTTTAGCAAAATAAATAATAATAAAACGTGATGCCGCTCGGTATACTAAATAAATACGCTATTTTAAAACAGTGTAACAACATATTATACCTACTTATATCTAATAAATATTATAATAATAATATTAATATTGGAATTTGGAAATGTTTTTCATCGTGTAATTCGAATTTAGTAAGTATATGTATCTCATCGTTTTCTATATTATACATCAAAACATAAAACGAGTTTTTATTTTCGTTAAAACAATAATACTGTTTATGTATACGTGATTAATACGTTTAAGTATCAGGATATATAAAACAAGTTTTTATATTCGTTAAAACAATAATGGTTTACGTATACTTATGTGATTTGGAATTAATACACTCAAGTAGAAACCAAGGCTATATCATTATGTAATTATATTACAACACATATATATATAACGTATATATAAAAACGTATAGTACATTAATATAATGCACATATTACATATTAATTATAATATTATGTTACTAATTATCGTATAGGTAACCTATACGTAGGTATAAACGCAGTAATCGAATATCAATCATAAAATTATAAAAAAAAATCCAATATTATACATCTACACACTAATAGAAAAAAACCTAGTTTTTTACCAGATATTTTTTTAGATTCTGAGCGTGAGCAAAGAATGTATTGGTTTTACAATGATGTTTTTTTTTTTCCTGTGATCAAAAGTTCTAGTAGAAAAAATGCTCCGATTTTAACGTACGATATCTCAAAAGATAATTGATCCGAGACGGTACTTAATTTGAAGCGTTTTTTGAAATTTTGATTATTTTCGAAGTTCTGAGGAAAACAAAAAACGAGCCAATTTTTTGAATAGCTCCGATCGACTTGAAATTCAGTTATAAATTTAGAAGGGTATTATGAGTGTTCCGCTGAAATTTCAATCGATCGTTTTTGTGGCAGTTATGGAACTTTGAAATTTTCGTTATTTTGGGCGGCCGTGTATTTCTTAGGGGAGGCGCAAATAATTACAAAAAAAATGCTCCAATTTAACGTACGCTATCTCAAAAGATATATGGTTGATTGGAGATGGTACTTTATTTGAAGCGTTTTTTAAAATTTTGATTATTTTTTAAGTTCTAAAGGGAAAAACGAAAACGATCTGATTCCCAAAAGTGCTCCGTTCGACTTGAAATTTACACGTGCGTGTCAGTAAAAAAGGTTTAACGAGTTTACTGCTTGGTTTTCAATCGATTTTGATCACTTTTAAGGGAGTTATAGAACTTTGAAATTTTTGAATTTTACGCAGTTCCATAAAACCTCTCTATATAAGTCTCGAAACTCTAATTCAACGTAAACAAGATAGTTTTACATATTATGTGGTTAAAAAATTTAGAAAATTGGTCAACACGTTTTTGGTTTATGGCCGATTTTAAGTTTTGTCGTAAAACACGTCATTCCGGGCGGCCGTGTATATTTCTTACGGGGGGAACAAACAATTTCGGGAAACGCGTTTTTTCCACATCGATTTAAATCTTTTTGATCGTAACATCCAAAATGAAGCTCGGACCAAGCTGAAACTTTTACACAACGCCAAAATAGGAAAGATACGACAAGAGTATTTATTGTTTAAGTAATGTTTTTACCACGGCGTATAGGCAACACTAGACAACACGAGCTCGCTCAGAATCGTATTTTCGACGGTTGCTTTCAGAAACTAACAAATATGTAATTCGTTTAAACCACAACTTCTAAACTAGTGACCCACCCAAATGGTACAGTCGCTACCTCGTCAAACTACCCACGCGACCTACAGTCTGATCCCGGCGTTTTTTTTTTTATTATTATTATTTATCGCCGTAGTTGGAAAACTAGTTTTCAAACGAGACGGCCGGTTATTATCATAATTAGATACACCTATACCGAATTAATTATATGCGCGTGGTAAATTAAATATTTTAACGCCTGTTTGCTTTTGTTAATAATAATATACAGCTTGTGTATACTCCTATATTTATATTAGATGGAATATTTAAATATGATGTAATATTATAAAAAAACGCAAGGACAAATATTTACATAGGATATTTACCTCTACATTATTGTTTACGGCGCACGAATTTTTTTCCAAACGATTTACGTTCGGTATTGAAATTACTATTGTTTTATTATTACTTATTGGTAAAGTTGAAAACAAAAAAAAAAGACTACAGGATCCCTCCATAGGTCGCGTAATCGGTAGTTTTACGGAGTAGCGACTACGCTTTGGGTGTCACTGGTTCGGAAGTTGTGGTTTAAACGCGTTATTTAACATCTGAAAGCAACGATAAATAATTGTCGCTTTCGAAAATACGATTCTGAACGAGCTCGGTTGTCTATAACATAACATACGACATAGTATACGTCCTGGTACGTTTTTCAAGAATTTCAATGTTCTGTATATTAACTGGTATACTTAGCTCGAAAATTTTCGAAATCACTTGAAAACAAACCTGCGTCGTACCTATTTGAATATCATGCGTAAAAGTTTCGACTTGTTCCGATCATAATATTTTGGATGTTATGGCCGGAAAAAAAAAAAACGAAATCGATGTGTAAAAAACACGTTTGCCGTAATGTTTCTACAAAGTTCCCCCGAGGTACCAATGCTGTGATTTTTTCGATTTTGTACGTTCAAATTTTAGACCCCTCAAAGTACAATCAGAGTTCATAGATCTTTCGCTAGAGGTACTATATAACTTGAAAAATCGGAGCAGCTTAAAGTTGATGACAGAATAACAAAAAAAAAAAAAAACACTATTGTAAAAACAAAACGTTCTTCTCTAACGGTCAGAATCTAAAAAAAAAAAATAAGTATATAAAAAACCTATAGGTGCTATTCTATGCAATAACCCATCCCGGCCACAAATAAACAAACATATAGGTACCACCCACTGGCTTTACCCACTCGCACTCTGCTAGGCATCGTTAAAAGTTCAAATGGAGATAAAAACTTAATACAGTTAGATTATAATTACCGGAATTATTATAAATAGATAAAAAATAAGTTTGCGTGGACTTTATTTCAGGTAAATTACTATAGGTGTTTTAAAAGGACGTTATACCTACCCGAAATAATTTCGCTAATAATATAGTATACTCTTGTACGCAGTATGCTGCGCTTATAAGCAGTGGTATAAATAATGTACGTTGTTAGAAAGAATAGAACTTTTACTGTGTTTTGTTGGAATTAGATTCAGAAAATTATATTTTAGGTTTATGATACATGCATAATATATTAATATATATATAATTGTATATTTGAACGGTTCAAAATACGATCTTATTATTGAATATGCCGTATTGTTCCATCATTATACCAACTAACGAAAATTAATCTCCAACAAAACATAGAAAAGGCTTTTACTTTCCATATAGTGCATCATAATTAATTTTTTAAGGTTTCTCTTAAAGACTATGCGGCATTTCAATTGTGAAAGTACGAGTAATAGAAAAAAATTTAAGGAAGTGTGAGTTGTGTACGGGCTATTATGTGCTGCGCACTGCATAATGAAGCGTTTTATTTGTAATGCTTAAGGCGCTACGACCCCTTAAAGGATATCCTAATATTATTAATTTTATTATTCAAAGTAGTAGCACGTTTGTTAAACAAGAAACTCTGGTACATTAAACTACAATAACCCATTTTATTATTGTCGCATTGTTGTGTGTTGCGTTATTGGAGTCATTAATTTTTTTCTTTATTTTTATATATTATTATTTCTACTTAATGTATATACTATACTAATAATCTATGTATTCACCATTTAATTTTGTTCAGACATTTTTGTACAAAATTTATTACGTTTCAGTTACCTGATGATGGCTAATGGCCGATCCCGGTAGTAATATTATTATTTATTTAACAATTATTAAATAAAACTCATGGCTATACTACTATTGTTGTTTCTTAAGCAAACAAATAGTTTAAGATTACTGGAAAAAATAAAATACATTGACAAAAATTATAAACGTTATATCATTCAATTAGAAATAATAGGTATCAATAGTAATGAAAATATAATATATGTCCACCTTGAGGAACACCTGATGTCACATTAAAATGTTTAGATAGCTAATAATACTTGTCAAATAAAATTAACAATAGTGTATTTCACGACAACCCACAATTTAAGTAAAATCACGTTCAAGTTTTGTCATTTTGATGATCGACTAAATCAAACTTGTTTTTACGATAAGTGAACACAACATTGACTTGAACTAGATCTGACCCCTATCTGACCCCTATCTAAAACATAGTATCCAACAAAACACATTCAGTAATATAATATGATATAATCAATAATCATAAGAATTTAAATAGGAAATATTATTCAAATAAGATTTATTAATAATACAAATCATTGAAAAAAGCTATTTAGTCTATGCTTCTAAAAACTGTATACATATTTATTAATATAAAAAAAAAAATTTGGTTGTAATGATTGTAAAAAAAGATTATATTAGTACTAAATCAACGGGAATAAACAAAATACAAAATATATTTACATACTTCTACCTAGATATACACATTATAGAATAAAAAATATACATTTTTGTTTTTACTATAAAAATAATGAACTTTTCAGACCGTTTATCGAAATAAAGACACTGTAGAAACAGACATTTTTCATAAACTATAAGGTTTGTTGGCAGTCCTCTCCAACTTTTGGTGGCAAGTCAGTTCTAAAGAAAAAAAATACAAATACAAATTTTTAAGAAACATTTGCCAATAGTTATATTGTAATGACACAAAAATAATTTACTAAATACAATACAAACTTTGGTTTTTTAAATGTTTGGTTTAAAACGCATCCTGAAGGTTCTTCTTCAATTTCTTCTTTAATTTGATCATGTTTCTACAACAAAATAGGAAAAAATTTTCATTTTCATAACTTAATCATTCACTAACAAAATGAATTTAATAAGTAATAACTTTGATATTCTGTGGGTTATATTAGTACAATTAGGTAAGCATTAATTCTTTTTACGAGTTAAGACAATAATATGTGTTTGTCAAATTCGATTAATAGAGTAACGTCGTACACACGTTTTTACTTATTTTAAATACCCATATTTAATTATTTCTTGTTATCTCATACTACAGTGGGCTGTAATATAAATTATTAAAAGAAAAAACATTTATCAAACACTTTTAAAAACATTTCATGATCTTTAGATTTTTAATGCTTAATTATTGCAGTGTAGTGTGTATACCTTATTGAGTATAATAATAGTACCTATACCAGAAACACAGCGTATAAGTGATAATTCTTCCGTACTAACTGGTTAACCTGATTATATACAAAGTGTATTAAAATATTTTGGTAACAACCTTAGATATAATAAGTTATACAAGCAAATTTTATTTTTCAAAATGGCAGGTCAAAATAGAAGGCAAGTTAAATATTACATTTTAAATAAGTTTGATTATTTTTGTAATAGAATACAGTATTACACGATGGAGGTGTCAAATCATTAGTTAAAATGTATTAGTAATTATGATACAGATTTAGAATTGGAACAAATTTTATAATTTAGGTTAATTATTTTATTAATAGTTTAAGTTAGTGTGAATTTAAACTTATTAAAAATTTTAATTTTAGATCTTACAATGGATTTTTTAATTTAAAATCCAATTATTTGCATACAATTAACTTTGAAACAGTTAACTCATAGTTTAATGTAATAATAAACTAAAAATCTTCAAATTTTTAAAATTATTGATTAATGATTACTTTTTTATGAAAAATAATTTTATCCATCTAGATTCGCAATAATTCTTACCACTGTGCATCAGTAGTATAGTTGAAATAAACTCCGGTGGGTGCTGTTATCTTTTAATATTTACTCAAATTAAGACATCAAAATATAATAGCAACCAAATACCTATCTGTAATTGCCAAACAAAATAAACATAGTGATTTACTCTCGCCCACTCTTTGGTTATCCACTGATATCACAAATTGTTGTTCAAAAACACGCTCTCATCATAAAAGCATTCAACACACGCTAACGCATGCCTCTAGCAAAAAACTTAACATTTCTTTGACACATTTAAGAAATAATTATTTAATACTTATTAAAAATTATGACCCTAAATAAAATATTAAATACCATTCTTAATTTTTGTTTTAAATTTGTTATGTTATAGAATTGTAGAAAGATAAAAACTGTGCTGACAAAATACATAGACATTAAACTCAAACAATTAAACTAATGTTGCCAACTCAAGAACTTAGTTGGATCGTCTGAGCAATCAATATTATAAGGGCCAACCAGTTAGTTATCTATGATTATTGTTTTTTCACATCTTGTTTAGAATATCCTGAAAAAATCAACTCTAGACTAGAAAAAAATTACTTGTGAAAGGGTTGATTTTAAGTGCAACAACACTTTTTGGAATAATTTACAATTAAACAAGCTAAAGAGTTACAATTCAATCTGTACAATCATACTAATTTCCACTTACGGAAAATATTTCAAAACTAAACAACTGGGGTACTTTCAAACGGTTTTCACGAATTTGACAGTGTTTGTAATGTTTTATTTGATTTGAACCACTTTAACTCTATAAATTTGCCATCTCCAATTATGAACAAAATTCTCATGTGGTAGAGAACCCAATTATGTCAACTTATTAGTAAAAAATGTCCTTAGAGCTGTAAGGTGAGCTTAGTTTCAGGATTCAGAACTATCCCATTAATTCCAGAATCACCAAACCAGTCCAGACACAGATCTGAGTCTAAAGTCATACATAGATAATAAAAATGTGCAAGTGGTCTCCCAGCACCAAGTTTTTATGTGATTCTTAAGTAACATATTAATTTTTGTAATCTTAAGTATGAAAATGTGTCTAAAATATAGTATTCTTGACAAATTTTATGAATGTTCCTCGTTTTTCCATTTTCAAACAGTTATCAAAATATTTTCATTCAAAATGTTTTATGTTTTTCAACTACAGATGGTAAAGCTATTTGTATGTAAGGTTGTATTAAATTTTCGAGTATGAAATTGAGTTGAATTATATTTTAAACTTAAGTTTTTGTCCTAATTATTTAAAGAAATTTTTAACATTCAACAATTAACCTTATTATGTATGATATATTTTGAATTTTGGTTGAGATCTGTAATTTCTAATTTTTCATACTGTGTGAAAGTTTTATGTGTTAGTTATTTATTTTTATTGTGTCAAATAATTATTTTAAAAGTTCAAAGCTAAAATTATGTTGGAGTCTCTCATTCTTAAATCGCCAAATGAAAAACAATATTTAAGCGCAAAAATCCTGTAACCTTAAAATTAAGCTTCCCATTACACTTGTCTGAAAGTAACCCGTTTTGAAATTACCCAAGCTCACCCTAAACAGGATTCTAAATTACAACATTAATATTCAAACTATAGAGTATAGCTTATAGTTGTATTATGACTAAACACAACCTTTGGACAGTAAAATAAAATTAAGATCATAATAATTATCATTTAAGTAATCATAATTTAAACTTACAAGTAGATGTCTATTTGTGCATGCTGCAGCCGAACATTTACAGGCTGTTGAACATGATATGTTCTTTTTTTGACATATACAAATATTTTTCAAACAGTTTTTAATACAAAGGCACATCTGTTGTCCATCGGCACTCCTCTTTAAAGTTGGTTGATTAGCATGCTTCTCGGTAGGTTCTAACATCCGGCTCTAAATAATAAAAAAATTATCATGATATTTTCAGTGAAACAAATATTAATATTATCAACTTACCTCTCTCTTTAATTTGTTTAAGCGACGTCTTAAAGGTGTAAGTTCCACATTTTCTTTCATATCATCAATCTTAAAGATTTAAGACAACAAATTATGTTAAATAAAATACAATTAAATAATAATAATTTTCAGACTTACAAGTGACACAGGGGAATGTACACGTTTTGATTTTGTATCACTTGAACCACTATTAACAAGTGTTTGCAGATCTGATATAAGCTTATCTTTTTTAATGAGCTCTTGCTTCATTTCATCCATTTTATTAAGCTGATCACTGAAAATCTTCCGTTTAGCCAATTTATGACTATTATCACTATGGGATTTTATTTCTTTTTCGTTTAACTGCCTCAATAAAACTAAAATCTAAAAAATTTAATTAAATAATATGCAATTCAACAAGACAATGATGACATCTGTCTTACATTTTCCTCGTAATCTTTATGAAGTTTTTCTATTTCCTTTTGGTGCAAATTCATTAACTCAAAATTTTTTTTTTCTTCCGCCTTAACACTGTCTTTTGACTCAAGTAAAGTAGCCTAATATTCAAAAATAAAACACATTTATATAGATGGCAATAATACTTTTATCCATTTTATTGGGCAATAATTCAAAGCATATCATACTTTAAGTTCTTCTATTTGATTTTGTAGCTCTAACGTAGCTTTACGATTATCCGCTGCAACTTGGAATACATGTTTTAAGGCTGTTTTAGTGTCAGCAATAGTTGACAAATGATCAAACCTATTTTTTTTCATCAGTTCTGTAAAACAAAATCAAATATTTCAATCATAATTATTCATATTTAAATTTGTATTAAGCGTATGCAATTATAATTAATCTGAAAATAGTCAAAAATGTTTTATAGGGCTTCAGGGGTGAGAACCTGTGGCTCTTTGGAGTAGGCATCAATATTGACACCGTTTAAATATAAATTAAAATATTATTTTTATTTTTTTTATGTGCTCTATATGATTACTGTGCTAAGAAATTCAATCTCAAAAATCCCACTATTTAAGCAAATAAGTTCTTTATTTTTGTGTGTTATTGTACCTAGTTAAATATAATATGTTATGGGTATTTGTATTAACATTAATAATAATGTATTGGGTAGCAAAAATGTAGTAATGAAATAAAGTTTTTCTAAATTTAAGATTTAATATTATCAATTGTTTAGTACAATACTATATCAGTTGTTATTTTTACAATGTTTGTATGTTTTTTCTTCTATCTTAACTACTGTGGCTATTAAAAAATCATGATTTTATTATTTTTTGAAAATATGGCTCATTTACACAAAAATATTCTGGACTTCTGGCTTAGAGGCTCAATAACTGTTTAAAAGTAGGAGTCATACATGAGTATATTATACATTGAGTATATTACAGCATTTTGTAATTTTAAACTATTAAGTTATAATTATTTATGTATGTAGCTTCCTGTAAAATAACTAGGTAGGTAATTGAACTATTTCTCTGAATAACACCAACAGTGAAAATAACACAATTTATTCAAGAGCATTTGTTTTGAGTAGTATTTCCACAGAATTAATTATTTTTGTACATTCTTGATGTACATTTAAATTTAAGACTAAACAATTAATTAAATTACTATCCTAAGTATTAATTGAAATAAAATACCTAATACTATTTATTTGTCTTTATATACACATGTCAGTATTATTGCAATAGTTTTAAATATTATAACGTTGTAAAAAAGGGCTGTTGCTCATGAATATTAAATGGATTAAAAATCAACGGCATTTAAATAAATAGATGATAAAGAAATTTATATAAGTCATACTGTTACACCATGGTAAATGACTTTTTTTAATATTATTTTTATTACAAAATGATATCAGCATTAGTAAAAACAAAAATTATTTAGAAAACAAAACTTAAAACAGTATTGGTCACATAATTGTATCAAGTATGTGATTTAAGATTAATGTAAAAATTGCTATGTATTCTTGAAGTCACAGTATTAATTAAAATTAATGTTTATAATACTTAAAATTTGTAAAAATCAAAAAAAAAGTAGCGTATAGACTTATTACTATTTTGGGTCTGTCAGTGTTTTAAAATATGAAATACATTTTAAATTAAATTTTGAGCGAACTTAGTCAATCTTACTCTCAAATTCAAAGTTTTACATTCAACACAAAAATTACCAAAGTTGTTTGAAATTTTTATCACATATATAATTTACCCATTATGTTTATGTTATCTACTAAAGCATAGAAGCAATGAATTTTAAAAATTCAATAGGTCGTATAGTACAATTAATTAGACCAGTATGTCACATCACAAAATAAATAAAACTAAAATGTTTCATTTTAAAACTATTAAACAATACCAGGGGACTAAAGTAATGAGGAAAAAAACTATTCTTTTAGTCAATTTAAATAGAAAAAATTGGATAAATATACTATAGTATGTTTATAAAAATATAATTCCTTAACTACTAATACACAAAAAAATATTGATCCACTAATAAAATATACAATTCATTTACCTTCATTACTGTCAAGTAATTTTTGTTTCATTTCAATTATCTGAGCAGATCTCAACTGTAATTCTTCGGCTATTTCTTTCTTGTCCATTTTCAAACCATATTTAAACTCATCAGTGAAACCAGTTGCTTCTAATTGTTCCTTAAATATTTAATCATTTTATAAAACCAACAATCACATTTGTACAAAATTTATTTTTCTAAATACCTCACATCGTTGCATCATTTTACATATAGTCTCACGATCTATTTCAAGTTGTTCTAACGTTTTTTCAGCATCAACTGTACTCATTAATACATCTAACTCTTCATTTACCCATTTTTGAATACGCTGAGCTTTAGGCATAAACGCCTCATCCCTTTTTACTTCAATAGCTTTTCGAACAGCAAGAGCATCCTAAATCAAAATAATATAAAATAAATAAGTTTTTAATTATAAAAAAATTATTACAAACTAGTTAATGGTATTACCTAAAATGTCCAATAAATTACCTTTAGCCTTTTGTTGACATTAGCAGCTTCTTCTAATTTACGCTTCAGAGCAGCTTGTTGCCTAACATGTAATCTCTCCATACGAATCATTTGATTTTTCTGTTTACGTTCATTTTCCTTCAGACGACACAGTTCTCGATCTCGTTCAAGTTTAAACTGTCTAAACTTTTCACTTTCACTTTTCATTTGGTGAATTAATTTAACTTTCATAACCTTAATACTCTAAGATAAATTGTACATAAAACATATTACAAATAAATATTACATTGTTATTATATTAATTATTAAAAGTTGACAAACCTTTATTTCATTGTTTAAGTTTTCAACCTTTTGGTCATTTTTGGCTTTTATCTTAATAATACGATCTTGTTCCAGACATTTTTTTGACAAACTAGCAATTTTTTGCTCCAACTCTTGCAACTTTTTACGCCTTTGCTCTGATAACCTGAGGCAAGAAAATAAAATTTAAATTTTTTAATAAATAGCTTAAATTTATGTTTTAAAGTAAATTCAACATACTTAGAGTTTAAGTTATTTGTTTGGGCTACTTTCAAAGCTTCTTCTAATTGATCGCGTTCTTGTTTCAACTGTTCTAGTTTATTTTTCAGTTCTTCAGTACTTTCCTCAGGACAATATTCCCCGATATGTGAAACAGATTCTATTAGTTTAGCTGCTAAGTGTTCTTTCATTGCTAATTCCTTGTTTAACTTGTTAAGTTCACGATTTAACTGTATGGATTCCATAACCATTTGCTCCTTAGTTTGATCAGATTCCATATCTGACTCGGACACATCACCATCCATGTCTTCAGTGGCAGTTACATAATCATCACCAGTAATTTCTACTTCTGTTTTATTATGCTCATCCTATGCATAAATTAAAATTAACTAGCAAATTCAATCATAGCTTAAAAGAAAATTATAATAATTAAATAGAAAATACCATAATTAAATCAATTTTCAATTGAATATTTTTAAATTCTTCTAGATCATTATATTTTAAAGCATTTTCAAAATCATGTTTCAGTTCTTTGAGATTTTTCTTCATTGTCTCACGTCCAGTTTCAGCCTAAAAATTTGAAAAATAAGAAAATAAAAAGTAAAAACACAACTAATATACTTACAGTCATTGCTTTCATATTCAAAGATGCAGTCTGAGTCATATATTCTCTAAGTACTTGACTCATAGCACGTATTTTTTCTTGCAAATCTTTATTTGTTTTAATCAACATATCGTGTTCTGGAGAACAATGAGCAAAACCATTTGCTTCCATCGCAACTATTTTCAATCTTAATTCATGATTCTAAAACAATAATTAATTATTAATCAAATAGTTTTAAGTAAATTTAATTCAAAAATAAAAAATCAATTACTTCGGCAGAAAGCGCAGATAATTGGGCAGCTATTGGATCTTGATTTATAATAGGCTTATTTTTGATTTGTAATGCTCTATTAGCATATCGTAAAGTGCTTACAGTTTCATCCATGTTATAGTCAGCCGGGCTAACACATGCAATCATTAATGTCACAGAATTTCCACCCAATGAATCTTTAAAGACCAATGTGTTCATACATTTCAAATAAAAATTAAGAATTACACGTTATATTTACAAAAATGAGTAAAAAAAAATATATATATACCTTGCAATAGACGAGTAAGTTTGCTATCTCGATAAGATACATGAGCAGATTTCTCGCACAAGGAGGTAATAACATTTCCTAATGATAATAACCCTTTATTTATGTTAATACCCTCTTTAAATCTTTCTCCAGTAGCTTTGGTTTTTTTGCTTCTCTCTGAACCAGCCAAATCTACGAGGTGGAATTTGGCAGTTGTATTGTTTCTAAAAATATAACAGAATTATAAAATATTTTATAAATTTACTTCAAAAGATATGTATACCCATCATCTTTCATTTGGCTAATGGTCAATGTAAATATACAATGACTTCTTGAAGATTGAGCATTCATTGCAGTAGCTCCAGTAGCTCTCCCGCTAGAACCCTGAATGTACAAATAAAAACAAAATATAATAGACATAAATCATACATTTTAAATCATAGAAAATCCATACTTGAACTAAACATTCAAGAGTAGCAGAAAAATCTGTTACGCCTATTTCAGTTAAACCAGGAATGCATATTCCACGGCCATCTTCTCTAATATCCAGAGTAGCTCTATTTGGAGATAAAAGGTCATACACTTGTTCTTGATAGAGCTATAAATTTATAATTATAAGATAATTAATACAATTGCATTTAAAATAAACATATAACACATGTAAATATTAAACTGTCATTTATAAAATTTGATTTTTATCAATAATTTTCTGACAAAGTATTTTTTATTAAACAAAAATGTTTAACTTCAACTAAGGTATTAAAATGTTTCATAATTTTACTGTAAAGATAATATTTAAAGCAAACAGCGGAAATTTAGCATTGTAACAATTTTACTAAATTATTTAATATACAGGTAAATATGGTCATTTGAAGTTTCTGGGGCCCAGTAAGCAGTATTTGCTAGGGTGCCATCATTCTAGCAAAGCAGTACATTGATTCAATACACATCAACTTTACAATCAACAAGATGTTTTAAAATAACTCTTAAAGTGCCAATTTAAAGTTGTTAACAATTCAATTGTCTTTATTCAAAGAAACTGTATACAAGACATTAAAATCCAAGTACAATAAATACTAGAATGTGTAATTAAATACTTAATATACTGTAAAGAGCTAAGCCTATTTTCAGTATTCTCTACAGAAGAGTATCATCAGTACAAAAAATAATCTAACTAAACAGATACCACCATAATCAAGAAAAGTTTAAAATTGGTAACAAAATAAATGTTTTAAAATTTTAAATTATAATAAAATACTTATATTGCTTACATACGCTATACCAAAACTTAACATTATAATATACCCATGTATTAGTTAAATAGTTAAAAATGTGTTTCAAAACATTCCACAAAACAGTAATGGGCCATTTAAAATTTAGATACTATAGTCTATAATAAATTTTTAACTAATGTGTCAAGAAGTAACATGGGTTTAATGTTTCTAGGTTTAAACAAATGTACTTAGCGTCTAATGAACAGAGTACTATTTACTTCAATAAAAGATGCTTTAATAGAAAATTTAGCCTCCTCTTTCTTGTTTTGAACTTCGTTAAAGATATCTTGAATTGCTCTTGGGATTATACCTTTTTCTTCTTCATTTTCACTTTCAACAAAATTTGTACCCATAGAGTGTGTTTTTCCAGACCCCGTCTGACCATATGCTAATATGGTAACGTTATATCCTAAAATTAAATTAAATATTTATTGGTTTTCAATAACACAAAAGTAAGTAAGTATAATAGGTTTTTTAGGATAAGTGTAAACATTTTCTTACCGCTAAATAATTTTTGTACTAAGTCCTGAACGGCTAAGTTATAAACTTGAGTTTGAGAGTGTTCGGGAGTGAATACATAATTAAAGGTAAATGTTTGATTAGCATTGTTATTTACAACAATCTGTTGATTAACAGAATCCGACAACACACAATTAGAACATCCACGATCCAATTCTGATTTTACTAGGGGACGTACACGAATTGCTACTCTTACAGAATCCATACTTGTTGATCAAACTGAAAATGAAGATCAGTATTAAACAAGCTAGGTAGTATTTATTAATAAAATACAAAATTAAGTTTAAGTAAAGCTGACGACTTACCATAAATAAAAGTAAGAGGACGAGGATTATGGGTAAGAAATGTATTGAATATTTAACCATTTGTTTAAAAGATAATTATACTAAGCCTCATTCAATAGAGATATAAAATAGAAAACTGTACAGGAGTGAAAAAATGAAAAAAATTCGATAGAAAAAAAAAAAAGTAGGTACTTACAATACTTGAGATAGGTACCTACCATGATACAAATGTATTAAAATTATTTTTCTTGTGTGTGTCTTATCTTGTGAAAAATAAATACAATATTTTCTAAATTTGTCCTATTTATTAAAAAAAAAAATACTTCAACATACATGGTTAACCCTTCAACTACACAGAACCAAGAGAATTGATGAATTTTCTAGCAACAGAAAAATATGATGCGTAAAATAAAAGCCAAACTGAACTGACTTGGTGCATTGACTATATATATATATAAACACAATGCTAAGTAGGTGCTAATTAAACTGTTTAAGATTTATTGAATATTTCATAAAGAATAGGGGAGTAGGTATGTCATAAGTTCATAACTCAAAACCTATTCTATTTCCTAAAAAATTATATAATCCTCACGTAAGTAGAAGTATAACCACATTAACTATAAGTTATAACACAAATAGTACACACATTGACGGAAAAACAAAAACAAAAAATTCTACGTATCTAGGTAGTAGTTGGTTAGAGTAGCGACTAGCAACTACGCCTTGGAGTATATTACAGCTTTGGGTAAATGACTGGTTTAGAAGTTGTAATATAATAATATCTGAGGCTGATAACATTATTAATATTCCAGTGGTAGCACAGAATAGATTATTTTATCTATTCTGTGATGGTAGTGTGGTCCATGGGCACCAAATAAGACCAATTATTGAAATAACATAGCAACATTTGAAAACAAATATGGTTATTTGGTCTAAAGAGACCCTAGGGGAAATTCAAATTAAGAACAAAAAAATAGAAGAATTTTATAGCCAAGCAAACATAACAGGAGTAAGTACTGAAAACCAATAGACTAAGATGGGCTGTAAATGTGTGGAGGTCGATGGAAACCGAACACAAAAAGACCAAGCGGAAAGCTGCCAGACAGCGTTTGAAAGACAGAAAAGATGCATCGTGGTTGGAAGTGAACAATGGAGAGAAACTGGATTACAATAGAGATGGCTGAAGTGAAGTAGTGGTAGAAGCAATGGACCTACATGGCCAAGAACAGAACGGATAAAATGACAAATCATTACGTTTGAAAAACAATTGGTGATTGAATAAAACTCCGCAAGCAACCAGCGAGAGTAAATATTTTAACAAACCGCGTACGTAAAACGGCAACAAAGTCACCGAGTAAATTGTTAACATAAGAAAAATTAAAAAAACGAAGGTTTAACACTTACCTAGGTCTGATAGTAGTGGAAATTAGTCGACGCGGTCCGTTAACAGAAATCTCAGAAAATTATCTGTTTTGTCGTGTAATTGTCACGCGCTTGACGAGAAGCGCAGGAATTCACTACTGAGTCCAACTGCGGGAAATGAAATTGTTTAGGTTTTGACTTACAAAAAGAAAAAGAATACTAAAAACTTGTAAAAAGTATAAAGATTAAGAAGTAACGCGGTATACGGACACGGTGGCGGAGTACTCATAAAGTCGTTGTCTACGGAGAATATCGCGCAAACGCCTGACTGCAGAATCCAGAAACGAAGAATACGGAATATCGTTGTTTTTGTTGATTTCTCGCCGAGGTGGAACATAGATAAAAATTTGAATCCGAGTTTCGGTTATTGGACGGTGTGACCAACCACGGCGGAACGTAAATTCTCGTAAACCGTTTTTTGGCTACACTGTCCTGCGAGGACCATTCTTTAAGTTTACGCGCCAATTTCAAAATCGTACTATAAAGTATTATAATATTAAGCGTATTGTAGATGAGATTACGAGAAAGGGATCAAAGGGTGCGAACACGACACGGATAAATAAAAATACGAGAAACGGGACGACGAAAAAAACGCGACGGACGCGGATGTTCGTAAACATTTTTACGAGCGTTCGAGGTCGTAGACACAAAAACGAACCGATTACGTTACATATTGTCATACGAGCAAAACATAACTATAAAATTTATAGTGATTATTAATATTATGTGTTCGGTGCTTTATAAGTTATAAGGTATCATCTATAGGTAGTAAAAATCTGTTATCACCATGGACATTTAAAATTTCAACAATCTTCACCGATTACAAGTGGCGACTATCCTGAAACTATCCACAATCCACATAAATCAACCAGCACACTAATTAAAATTGTTAAATTACACATTTGTATAATTAGAACAAGAAAAACCGTTCGTTCGTGATAAGCATCGGGGCAACCGGCTTCACTGGCCCTAGTCCTCACCCATACTCATGACCCACTAACCCAGCCATCAAAAGTATAATAATACACAAGACAGCCAACACTGCAAGTGGCACACCCACAAATTTATAGCATACCTAATACGCTATAGTATTGAAATCTGTGGTTATGCCGTTCACAAAGTTTTTGTACAAATAATACGCCAAAACTAAAGTAATTAGAAGAAGAAAATGCCATAAATAATTTATCAGAAACACCAAATGTATAAATACTAATTGTATGGATGTGTAAATTTAATAAAATGTTACAATTTATTATCGTATTATAATCTCAGTACAGTGTACAAAAAAAATACAACACATCGTGTAATATTCTCGTTGACAAATAAACACTTCTGCAGAGTGGCCATAAAAATAAATGGACATGGTCAGTCTGCAGCACCAATCGTAAAAGTTTAACTTAAAATATTCAACTTTTCTAAATCATCACAAGTTTTTTACATTTATACTTCACAATGTCGATGATGTTAACAATGATCATCTATCATTATCAAAATATCGATGAATATAAAAAAATATGTCCTTATTAATTTGTTACATTAGTCATTTCAACCACACCTATAGAATATAGCTCAACAGTTATAAACTCGTAACATATAAAATATATTCCGTAGTTTACGTATGTAAAATCCACAAGTTCAGTATATAGTAAAAACGTACTCATTACCGAGTGTATAATACTGGATAATATAACACTCATTCATATTTAAATTTAAATTATCCTGTTCATTTATACATTTCATTTTCATAAAGTTTTTTCTCACATTTTTGAGGAGCACCTGCAAGTGTCCCGTTTTTCCCTTAAGAAGTGCTTCAAAAAAATAACTCTTCTAAACTCCGTAGAAGGATCTGATTTCAATAAATTTCTTTTAACTGAAAAGGAAAAAGAAATAAAATTGGGTGAAAAATTTTATTTTTTTGGAGGGGAGCAGTGGGGTTTATCTATTCCCTTCCTTCCCCTAGTTTGTCTTTCAAGGTGCTTATACCCATACAAATATTTACCAATAAACCACTGATTATTTGGTACCTAAAGTAACAATGAATTTGGCTATATTAATATTTTTATAGTTTTCTTCTTAGTTTAATTAATTTTTCAGCCCCGTCATTAAAATATAGAAAACAACCAACATTTCATACTTCCAAGCATAGAGCACTATAAGAGTTTTTTTTCTCCTATTAACAGAGATTTGGTCTTTTGTAATAACTTACACGAGGACTTTTATCATTCCTCAGTACGAATTATTATTTTAACATAAATTTTGTTCTAAATTTTCTTACTTAATTTGTACCTACAACTATTGTTGATTTGTAATAATAAACTTTTAATAGCTGCTTAATGTTATACATTTGTTCATTGTATAATATTCAACTGTACTCAATGCCTCCAGGTTTTATTTCATAAGTAAAAAAAATAAATGAACATATTTCCTATAAAAATTCAGCCATTAAAGAATAATATACATAATATACATACACATATACATATACATATATAGAACAATAGATTTTTATACGGCTATTTAGAGTTAGAAGGTTAAGGAATTCCATACACATTACTTTTTAAGTAATATCTTGTATGCTATCACATCAGATTTGATTTTTTTCAAATGTTGATTCTTAGCATAAAACGAATAACAAGTGCAGATGTATGTACATATACATATTTTATATTCAAATACCATTTATTATAATATTATACAATTGTTTTAAATGTGCTCAATGGTTTTGGTTCAACATCAATTGTTTGAATCAATAATCATTTACTGATAGAGCACATTATATTCTGCACAGTTACATTAGAAAAAATATACTTATGTTATGTTTAATGTTTTGAGTCTAAAACTTTAAAAATTACTTAAATTAGAAATTTAACTTAATATAAAGATCACGTCTGATGATAAAAACAAAGAAGGAATATTACGGTTTTTGAGAGAGACGATGAGACTTTATGATACTGTAAGATTTACAGAGTAATATGAAATTAGGGATCTAAAGAACACAATGTATTTGCAAAGATTGAAAAATTAAATGTTACACGCATCCAACTGCAGCAGCTGCAGCCTTAGCAGTACTCTTTTTCTTCAAAACAATGTCCTTGATGTTCAGATGTACTTTTTCTTTGCGCTGTGGTGGCACTGACTGCAAACAAAACCGCTTAAATGCTTCTAGCTCTCGTTCTTCATCATCCATTTCCCCATCCTCCAGGTCTACGTCTTTTGGCTCGAACACGCTCTCTGCAACGGCCACAAACACACGCTCATTTTTGGAGACTAACTTTCTCGATCTTACTCTTAATACTTTGTAATTTGTAAACCAATACTTTGTTGTGTTGAGTTTTTTTTTTTTTGGTTTGTGAATTACGTTTTAAGTGTTTATTTTTTTTAAATATGTAGTTGTGTCAGTATAATGTAATAACAATATTTTTAATTTTTGTAAAACCAGTACAATTTGTATGATAGTGTAACACATTATGCATTATGATTCATACAAGCTAACGATCGAGAAAGCACGGTCCAAAAAAACGAAGTAGATCCCACACAAGCAATGTGCTATACACATTTTGTACCAACAAAAATAAACTCAAAATTGAATAAAATGTCAACACGTGCATGTGTGAAATCCAAAACCATTAAGCAAATTATATTGTACTAAAGGATTTTTTTTTTTTTTTATTAACTGTCTTTATTAGTATCAGTTAATTGTTGTACAGGAAAATACTTATAAATAAAATAAAACCTATAACAAAAATAAAGAAGTAAGTACTTTAAATAAAACATGTATTATTATAATTGACAATGAATTTCACAAAATATATAAAAAAACACAAGAAAAACTCAACTCGTATCTTAGACACAAATCAAATAAAAACCATATTCTAGAGCAACCTAGAAGATTATGATGATCCATATATATCGTAACAATCACTAAAATTAAATTAAATAATAAACAAAATAATAGAACTAAAAACACAAAAAAATAATTACATTTGAAAATTGGACCAATCAAGTATAAAAAAAAAAAAAATGTATCATTCTTTTGTTGCATAGTATTCTGTCCAATGTTCAAACTTTAAACACAGTGAAATAAAATAAAGTAAATTATCGTAATTGATAGAAACATTTTTGATTGCACAACTTATCTATGTACACAGTAATTTTTTTTTTTTTTTTTATTGAGAAAAAAATGCAAACGCAACAAAACCAGAGTTAAAGCATATCAAATTATTAATATAAAAAGATCATGAAGCTGCAAAAACAAGCATGCAACAAATTTGTAACTTATTATACTGTGCCACATTTTTATCAGCCATCACCACTAAAAGCAGTCTATTTCAAGTCAAAATTATTGCTATTTTATTAGACGTAAATTTGTACTAATTGTTCCAACATAAAGCTCTACAGGCATTATCACATATTTGAGGTAGATAATTATTATATAGTTTTGTAATTAATGGTTTGTTATATTCTATCAATTAAAACAATCGTATATTATTTTAAATTAACTTGCATTACAAATAAATTTTCTGTTAAAAGGCAATTAATGTGTACTTAGAATGAATTTTAAAACTAGTTTTTTTTAACATTGTAGCATGTACATACAATATTATAATTACCGATTACCTATTATCTATTTATGATACTAGGTATTATATAGTTAATACTAATTATAGTACACTCACAGATATAAAAAAATAGTAAACATAGATAGCTAATTGATCTGTCATTATTTGATGCCGGCAGCCTTTTGCGTGGTGGTCAATGTTTACATGATAATCTTATCAATTATCTGTATTATCACATGATATAGTCGATTACACAATGAAATTAATAAAATTTTAATTTTGATAATTACACTATCACAGATATCTGACCGATAACAAACAATAACATTGACCACCACGCAAATGACGTCAGCTTAAGCATATTGTACAGTATCACAAGTTAGCTATCTAGTGTTTAATATATCTGTGAGTACACTAAATTGTTTGGAATTTAAAAAACAAATAACAATATCAATTTCAAGTTAAGTTCCTTTGCCAAATTTTTTCAACTGAAATCTTCCACTTTAAATGATAAACACAGATAGTAGTATTTCATAAGAAAAAGTTTCTTTTACATTAAAAAACAGTGTAAAAACATCTTTAAAGTAAATAATATTATATAATATTATAGTACTGTTTCTGTCAACTGCATCACATTATTATTATATAATATGCATCCTAACACCGGAACAAAAAATTTGTTGAGAGAAATGCGATAAACCATCAAATTTTTAGAATTAAATGATTAAAATTTAGATAAACTATGTTGATTTATTAGTTTATTGTAGAAAAAACTACTAATTTGTTTTTAAAAGCAGTAAAAAAAAAAAAAAGCAAATTAGTTAAGTAAATAAAAAAATTGTTTAAGTATTGTGATAAAACTCTCCGCTTTAAAATTTAAAATTCAACTAACAAAGTAGTAAACATTTCTTAAGAACTCATGAGATTCATATGAATTATTATGTTAAAATTGTTATGGTTAGTTATGATTACTGTCATAGTAAAAAAACTACAAAATAAATATTTCTACATCACTATATAATCTCTAAATCACACTTACAAAATAGATTTAAAAAATGAGTTTAGGAAAAAGTTTTGTTTTGTACAAAAGAAGTATTACTTGATAGTTTATTAGAAATAATAATAAAATGGGTGTTCACCACAACAAATAAAATAGGAAAAATGTGCAGACAGAGGATTTTATTTCCAAAGATTAGGGAATCATCAGCAAAGCTCACCCTCAACATCCGTTTGCTTGGAGCCGCCCTTAACACGACGACGACGACGTCTTCGCTTACCCGATGGATTAGTGTCGTCGTCGTCGCCACCGTTAACATGTGGATCATTGTGAGACAGGATTGCCTCATCATTGCGCTGGTACAGTGGATTTCTTATAGTAACTATACCACCATGCCTTTGAATAATTACTGGCAACGGCGTAGTTCGTGGTGTATTAGTTGGTATTTGTCCAGCGATGATCTTACCTTCTCTACATGGGTCTCTTGTTGTTGATTTGTTAGTAATTGTAAAACCTGGTTGAATATTTTCTGTGTTTGTATCATCAATATTACATCCATTAGTTTTTTTACGGCGTCTGTTACGTTTATTAGCTGCTCCACTCCACTCTATATAATAAATAAAGTATAATTAAGTTAGTGGTAAAAGTATTTCACAAAAACATAAAATAAATATAAAAACAATACAAAATTATTCTAAAAAAAGGAAGGTAGAAAATAAAGAAGGAAGGTAGAAAATAATGAAGTAAAGAAAGAAAGGACGTAAAGATTAAGAAAGGAAAGCAAGAAAGGGAGTAAATTTAAGGTCTGGTGAGAAGTTGTTTGACGTAGTAATGAAACTTTAGTGGGTCATTACTAATGGGTATGCCAATGTTTCAAAAGTTGTGGTTCAAACTTATTGTTTAGAATCTGAAAACAATGATAAATTGCTATCATTCAAAAAACAATAAAGAACATGGTTATCTATACGACCTTGGTTATCTATACATCCAAGAAAAAAAACAAATTTAACAAAAAAAAAATCTACAATATTTAAGTACTTATATTACCTTAAATACAACTTTTTCAGGTTTGAACTTATAACATTAAAATAGCATGCATTTGTTTAACAAACCACACAAAAACTATCAATAGTTTGGTACTTCAACACTTTCAAACATAAATAAGGTTTTATTAATTTGTATTAAAATTTGAATTAATGTGAACACTGATAAATGATCAATTAGTTATTACTTGATGCTAAAAACAATAGAGTGACCCACTCTATTTGCTACTCCAAACAACTTCTCACCCGCAAGGACGGATTAGACCGGGGAGCTAAAGTGCAATTGTACTTCCATTGGCAAAGAATATCAAAAACAAAATGTAGATTGAAGGTCAAAAGAAAAGTATATTTTATACATGGTTTATTTAATTCCCCGCACCCTGGGCTTATATATCCTAGTCTGCACTGCTCACGCGACCTTTAATTTATTCCCTTTCCTTCCTTCCTTTTGTTTTAGGTAATACTATGTTTACCATGTAATACTAAACCTTTCAAAATAGTTACCCACTAAGACGCTCCCTACTTTACAGCAATATATTACTTTTTCTTAATTTATTTAATTACTTCATTGTCTAACTCATCATTGTTATTAAATAATTCTTTATAGATTGGATTACTAATTCTTCAAGCCAAAAACAATTTTGGTCCAACAACCGATTAAATAAAGACTGATGGTCTGCATGAAAAGATCAATACATTCTTTTAAGTATTTAATGTATACAAAAATATTTTGGAAAAATTAATTGCAGACATGAGTGAAATTGCCAATTTTCCAACTTAAAAAACTCAAAAAAATTAAATGGTATAGGCCTTTATTCAATCAGACCTCGCCTTTCCACCCTGTTTTTTAATTAAAATTTTTAAATATGTAAAATTAAAAAAATTGTTACGGGTAAGATATAAATATAATTTAAATTGAATTCCTTAACTTTATTGTTTTATAAAGCGCATTAATCAGACTGATCTTTTCAATCAAAAACAAAAATAATCAAATTTTGTTAATCTTTGCAGTTTTAGTTAATTTTGGCACATGAATCAGCTAATAATCAAAACATCAAAAAAAAGTTTCAAACAAAATATATTTTAAATCCCAAGTCCTAACTTTTAATTAGTATCCTTCAGCTTCCCATAAAAGTAATTAAAAACGTAAAAATTTTGTTGTTTGCCATAATATTTTTGAACAATTTTTGGTTTTTGGTCCATAACTCAAAAAATGTTTCAAATAAACAATGCATAATTCTTGGAGTTCAATTAATTCTTTCATATAAGTATTATATTATATATCCAAACCAAAACTGAAATTGGATCACACAGTATGGCGCGCAAAGGTAATGAAAATAATGAAATAATAATATTACAATAATACAATTGATTGTTAAAACCCAAGATGTACACATGCAATTTGTTAAAATCCAATATAATAATTTTTTTAAGGGGAAGTTTTATCCAAAAACCTTTTGCACGTTCTAGAATGGACATACTTAAATAACATATGGAATGGATGAAGTTTAAACACATACAATTTTAAACAAACTTGGAACAATCATTTTTGGAGTTATTTAAAAAAATTAAATGATTAAACAACATCTATAGGGCTGACCAGTTTTCAAATAATTAATTATTAACAGTAAGTTCTCTATATATTGATAATATTTGTCAAAATTGATTTCAATTTTGTATTAAAGTTATTTTTATCCATCGAAATTATGTGTAAAATTATTTTTTTAAAAGTTTTACAATACACTTTACAAAATTGCGTCATTTGTATGTTTGACAATAATTAAAAATTTTAAATACAATTCAACTCAATACCAATTACCAAAATTTAGAGATATTATAAGCAAAGATGATTGGAGGAATGAAAGTTTTACAGGGAAAAAAATATCATTGTAAGTTGGAACTTATATATTCACCAGATGTTTCTTCATAGTCATGTCCATCAGTCTTAACAACAACAACATTGTTTTGAGTACTTTGTTGCATACCAAATGGTGTTATTGTACCAGATGAGGCAAATGGAAAGTGCAATGGTGTTTGTTTAGGCTAAAATAAAATAATAATTAACAATTTAGTTTTAATAACATAATAACAAGTAGTGAATTATTGAAAATTAAATAATTAAATATCTTTTACAACTAGTGTCATGTGCAAAAGGAAGAACAACAATTAAGCACCCTAACAGAATTTAGAATTACTGTAGCTCACCTTTTCAGTTGCTTGTTGAATATTCCTTGGTGGTTTATAATCACTAGGGTCAAGTTTAGTAATAGTAATGCCAGGAGGTAACTGCAACTTATTGATATCTACAGGAGCTGGAGACGAATATATTTTATTAACTGCATCATTTATTTGAATAGCTGTTGGACTTGTTAGAGGCAACGGTTGAGAAGGCTGCGGTGGCAGTTGGCGTGTTAATACTTGGTTATTATTAGTTCTTTTTATCAAAACTGTGTTGGGTTGTGATTGCACAGAATTCGCAACATTTGAGACTGAATCCATGGGTGAACAATACCATTTTATATTAGATGGTGGTTTAGGCAAATTTTTATTTGTTATCAACACACTTTCGGCTGGTTTAGGAGAAAGCTGATTTTCAGATTGTTCCGTTTGTTTCTTCTTACGATTTCTACTCCTTTTTTTATTGCCTTTTTCTTCAGCTTGATTTTGAGGAGTTTGTTTACTTTCATCACATAATCTTTGTATTGCTTTGATAGCTAAAACAAAAATATCAAGAAAAATTAAATAAATTTTACTTTAATGTACATTTATACTTTGAACACTAAATTAGATGGCAGTGAATATATGTTATCACTAATCAGTGAACTCAGTGATTGCTGTTTTGGAATTTTCAAGACAGTTTACAAAATGTACTGCTTCATTGAGTAAACTCAAAATAGGTAGTAATACTATTTTAACAATTAACATTTTACAGATAGTCCAGAGTAAGCTAAATTTGGAAAATATGAAAAACCACAGGTTGAGTTAGTCACTGTTTTGGGTAGGTCACATGTTTTTTATTTTTTTTTTTGCGCCAACGCGTTGGCCAGGGGCCTCGTGCTGGATCATGACAGCCAGGGAGGAGGAGCCCAGCACCGCAATCGCGGTGATTCGGGCTAGGGAGAAGGCAGTCACCATGACCTAGTGGCAGAGGCGCTAGGAGAGCTCTCCGAAAGCAGCGTGGACTTAAAGGTTGCTACCGGACATGGGACGCTGGGTCGGGGCGGAGGTCGTTACGACTTACGCACAATTCCAGGTGCTCACCAGCCACGGTTGCTTCCGGAACTACCTTTGCCACCAAAAGAGAGCTCCCACTCAGACATGCGTGTACTGCCAACACCCAGCAGACATGGCAACTCACACCATCTTTGAGTGCTCGCACTGGGATGGTGTAAGATCCGTCATGTGTGGAAACGGGCGGGCAGTGAGAGAGTTTTCCAGGACCTACTACTCTGTGGTCCTGCCCCAACACCCTCCCCGGACATGCAGGCCAAAGGGGGGCGAGTGGCTGCGTCATGCGTTTGTGGGGATGGTAGAGGCCATCATCCTCCGAAAAGAGGATGACAACCGGGTGAGAGAAAGAGCTAGACAAGCACCATGACCGCTTACGCATGGTGTAGTCAACACCCTCTTTCTCACAAATAGTGAGTAGGCTGTTACTGGCCTAGGATGGTGGCGTTGGGAAAGTAATTGAAAACTCATACCCCGAGGCCACTGGCTTAAATGGAAAAAAAAAAAAAAAAAATCACACGTTTTGAAGTTGTAATTTTTTATAAAAATTACTAGATTGTTTTAAAAATTTAAAAATTATAAGTAGAATATGAAACTTGTTATATAAACACTAAAAAATTATAGCACTTGTGGTTTATAGTTAACTAAGCAAATTACCAAACTGCAAACTGTGTTTGTGTTTAGTACTGATGATGGTAACGTTGTTATCAAAATACATATTTACTTAAAACAATAGTTAATTTTTTGTGGCAAGGTGATTTGCTAAGCTTTAAACATGAAAAATGCATATTTTATTACAATTAAAACAAAACCTGCAAAATTTTGATAATTTTATAAATCTTCATTTAGCTAATATATGGTTTAACTTTTTTATATTTTATGCCATTTGAACTATACAAGTGTTAACGTGTACAAATTTCAATTTTAACAAACTTAGGAGGAGTTGATGACATAAACAATTATAGAAATTAGTGAAATACTGATATAAAATTAAAAATTGTGTTCACTGATTTTTATAATATTGCAATACAAAGAAAAATATGTTTTGAGATATTGTGCTTAAGTTTTTCACTCTTAACTGAAAATCAAAGGTTTCATCAATCAGTTATTTAAAATTACATGTTAAAAATTGTCTCACCTTCTTTATCATACAGAGTACATAAAACATCATCTTCTACTGACCCTCTAAAGGTAATAGTTACTTTAGAACTATCAGAAGCTGTTTTAACTGTTACCATTTTTGCACTGTCCACATTTTCTATTTTAGATTTTTCATCTTTTTTTGCTAATGTTTCTTTACTGTTTCCTTGGGACTGTTTGTTTTTCTTTTTAGAAACTTGTGTAGAATTTTGTTGTTGAACTTGCTGTTTGGGTATTTGTTGACTTTTAGAATTTGCACTTTGCTGCTTTTGTTGCTGATTCTGTTTTTGGTTCTTGTTTTGATTTTTACCTTTTTTCTTTTCTTTTTTTAATAATTCTTCATATTTTCGTCTTTCTATTTCTTGTTTTTTACGCTCTTCTTCTTCAATTCTCTTTCTTTCCGCTTCTTCTTCTTCTTTTTTAATCCTCTCTTCTTCTTCCTAGTAAAAATATGTTATTGTAATAAATTATGTAATTTACTAACTAATATTCAAAAATAATACTTTTTTTTCACGACGTCTAGCTTTTTTGGCAGCTCTTTTCTCATTAATGGCTTTATTACCTTCTATAAAGTTAACTAATTCATCAATAGGCTTATCAAACATATCATTATTGTTATCATTTTGAAGTTTAGTTTTTTCACTTGAAGTGTTAAAGGCGTCAAATGATTCTGTTGATTTTTTTAGTTGACCTTTAATAACATCTAAATAAATACAAAATTTCAAATAATTAGTAATGAATAAGTAGAAAACAATACTATAAACATTGTTAACTGTGTACCATGAAGACTAAAGATAAGGAGAATGAACATAGCTACATATTGTAATAAATATCCTGAAAAAAGTTGCATGATTAAATTGCCACAAGCTGAGCATGTGTAGATTATTTCATCAAAGTCCAAATGGGGCCTTTAAAATTTGAAAAAAATTTACAATGAGACCAATTATAAAATATAGTTTTGTTATACCTATTTTATTATATTTTAAAAATTATGTATTTATTTGAAAATACAAACAAATTACAATATTTAAATCAAACAATAAAAAACAAAATCTGGGATCACTCTAGGTTGTGTAGGTAGTTTGACTACGGCTATACCACGTTGAATACACCACTTTCCATCCTATCACTGAAGTTAAGCAACGTCGGTCGTAGTTAGTACTTGGATGGGTGACCGCTTGGGATTACTATGTGCCGTTGGCAGTGGTGGCACCAGGAAAGTAATAGGAAACTCATTCCTCCGACGCCGCAGAAATAAAAAAAAAAAAATAAAAAAAGGTAGACAAAGTAGCAACTACTCTTTGGGTGGGGCACAGGTTTAGAAGTTGTGGTTCAAACGTATTATTTAATATCTAAGAGCAATGATAAATCATTGCCTTTGAAAAACGATTCTGAGCAAACTTAGTTGTCTAGTACCTATACGTCCTGGTAAATTTTTCAAGTTCAATACTTAGCTCAAAAATTTTAGAAATCACTTGAAACTTTTATCAAACCCATTTTAATATTATGAAAAAGTTTCAGGTAGTTCCGATTCATTTAGGATGAAACACCATTTTGGTTTTTAGAGCCATAAAAATAACTAAATCAATATGTTAAAAACACGTTTAAATTAATTAATTTTTCTCCTAAGTTTTTTCTTAGTTTCATGATTAACTTTTACAATTTTTAACTTTCAAATGAGAGAACCCTCAAAGTACAATTAGAATTTATAGATGATTCATTAAAGGTACTGACTTTAATAATTGGAGTATTTCTTATACCCTTAAATTTGTTTACTGAAAAAAACTGGGCTCAGAATTTAAAAACAGTGAAAAGTGGTACTTTCTGAATGAATTAATTATAATAAATAAATATATCAGTGAAATAAACACCAAAAAGATAAAATTAAGGTTTACTTATACGTATGAATGCATAATACAACGAAACATAAATTTTATAATTGGTGACAGTTAAAAAAATGCATATTGTTTTCAATAAAACAAAAATACTTTAAAAATTGCAAAGTCACGTGACCACATTGTAGCCTGTGACAATTTAATAATGCACTTCTTTGATGAATGTTTTTTAATACATGGAGTTTAGTCTCATTATCTATAATCTTCACATTGTCAATGTTAATTTTTGACAAATCAGAGAAACATACATTGATTGATAGATTTAAGATTTTTGAGAATTATTTTTAAATGAATTTTAAAAAATTTAGATTTTTTAAAGTAATAAGCAGTAAATTATACGATATAAAATTTTAAGTTGTACATATAGGTTTAAAATATGCTACATAAATTATTCGTGTAAATTATTAAAATGTGGATTATGAGATGTTTTTCAATAAATTTAAACTAATATAGTCAACAAATCACAAAGCAATTCAAACTAAAAACCTGGGTATTTATATTTTACATTATAATGATAAAAATCTGAATAAAAAGACATGAATAACAACTACAAATTCTTAAATTTACAATAAAATACAACTGACGTAAAATTAATTTTAATGAATACAACAGATGATATAAGTTATAACAGGTAAAGTATAAGGAAAACAAGATTAACAATCAACACAGTTATTTTATTCTACATTTTGTGCTAATCTATTTAAACTTTAATTGTCAATACTATTTTAAACCTAGGCATTTTTAAATTTTTTTTTCTTTTTTATAATTTTTATAAACACTTGCTAAGATGTTTTTGGCTAAAAGAACTATAAAATCTTTCAACTAACCTACCAGTTTATATGTACTCAGCATACAAACAAATGCAATGATTTGAAAATCCACAAATTATGATAGTTAATAAATAATAAAATGGCACGCCACAAAGCTCAAAATTGTGTTCTAATCAACTTTTTAGTGTTAACCAATCTACAAGCTGAGCTTAAACATGTTAAAACGGGTTTACTCCTACGACACCAAAATAACAGGATAATCTTTCTTATTAACAGTAACAAAATATTTGTGAACTTATTAAACTATTAAGCATAATTTAACTGTGTTAATAAGTAATGACTATCATTAATTTTCCCGTATAAGCTTTTATGGACTATGGATTCATAGTAGTTTTAATTATAACTTGATTCAAGACTAGTAAAAGCATGACAAACCTAAGTTCAAACACTGGTAGCAAGATAAACTAGTGAGACCAAAACTGGCACTTATTCCACAGTAGTTTTAATTTATATTTCATATTCAAAATGCTGTGTAATGCATTTGAATAAAATGTTATGTATTATAACAACATAATATATGTTATGTTATAAATTGGTTACTTACTTCATTAATAATTTGAATAACCATGATAAATCACATTATAAAAGAATCGTTAAAAAAAATTAAATTTAATCCTAAAAACTTAACATTTAATAGTTTCACTTACCAGATTTATCATTTGGTTGGGAGATTTTACTAGTTTGTTGGGCAGGAACTGGTTTTTGAACATTAGCTTCTTTTTGTTTTGTAGCGTCCGTATTAACATTTTGTTTGGCTTTTTTTAATAAATAAATGTTTCTTAACCGATCTCTCATTTCTTGATAATTCCGACTAACTGGAGCAACAGAAGGCTAAACAAATTTAAATTTAATTCATCAGTATTTTGTCATGAATAGCAAGTTATTTACTATTGGTTTACTCTTACAACTCCATGTCCAAAAACTTCACAGTAACAACAATCGCACTGTCTCGGACTTGAAGTAGAACGCTCTGAGCAACTGTCATCTTGGCTGGATCGACCTGAACTACATTCTGAAGTTTCATCATGCTGATGCATACGTTTAACATGTTCAGTATGTTTATGACATGAATGACCATGTACTGATCGATTAATTGGTTTTGTTGTGGGTTCTGTTGGTTTGTTTCCTTGTGAATAATACGGGTGTCGTCGTTTAGCTAACTGCTCAACTTCAACTTTACAAGTTACATTTTTATCATTAGTTGATGGACATTTAGTATTTACTACAGGTTTTGACTTTGATTGAACATCTATGTTAAGAACCTAAAAACAAAAATAATTATTAAATGTTAAATTTATACCTCTAATGAAACAAAACTGACACCTCACCATAAATAATCAATGTGAATATATTATTTCAATAAATGGAATTTTTAATCACTGTCATTGTCGATGATTTTATTAAAGATGCAAAATAAACAATGGATTTGGACATTAAAGGGGGGGGGGGGGCAAAGTGTCTGTTAAATAAATAAGGAAGTACTCGTGTATAGTTTAGTTGTGAAAAGTAGACAATTTATATAAATAACATAACATAATAGTCCACATAAATTAAATAAAACAAAGTGTCAAGTGTTTCACTAAAAAATTGTATGATAGTTAATTATTTATAACATTGTAAGCATAATGGGTCATGGCATTATTATCAGCATCAAAATGATAAAAATAAAAGTAAAAATTGCCTGCTTGGTAAATGCCGACTGGCTTCAATCTCGGTTACAACTGTAGTATAAAGCTAACTATCTAGTTGTATACATCTATGATCAACACACAATGTTTGATATCTTTTTATCTATGGTATAATCTCAGACCAATTATTTATCTTTGGTTGTATCATATTATGTAAAAACAAAGGCAATCCTACAACCCAAGTGTTTTCAGAAAAAAAAATATCATTGTGAAATCAATACATCCCTTAAATCTAAAATTTAATAGGTCTAAAACATAAAGTATGCAAGCATAATGTATTAAATAAATTTGTTACCTTCTTTACAAGTTTTTGAGGCTTTAATAGTGGTTCATTAATAAAAGGCTTGGGCTCTTTACTCAAATAAAAGCTCAACATTTTTTCTTTAATACTAGCATAAGAAAAAGTAAGTGAATTTATTTCTACGTTGTCTTGTTCATTAGAAAATTTTACATTTAAATCATCTTCATCACTAGCAGCAATTTGTTCAGAATCCTCCTGAAATTAACAAGTATACTCAATTAAAATCTGTATCTTTATACCTGTATAAATTTATATAGTAAAATAAAATAAATAAACAATGTATTTACGAAAGGAGTATCATGTAAACAATCACAATAGTTAGAACCTTTGTCATGAAACAATTCTTCACACTCGTCATTTTCTATTCTTTCCCTAAAACCATAGTTAATAATTCATAAACCATACAGAAATAAAACTTGACTTCAATTTTAAAAATTATAACTAACTGATACTCAGGAGCGGGTGATAGAGGTGGTGTTGGAGTTGAAAAATCTATTATTGATTCATAATCTGATGGCGATGCTGGTGTAAGACAAAATACCCCTTTTTCTTTATTGGAAAATTCCTCATCCAACATTCCTCTATTACTTCTATTGAACATTTAATATTAAGTATTACAATATATAACATATAATGATTTATCTAATTTTTACTTGAAACTGTCAATGCGATTTCTTGCTTCTGCCCATTCATTTATATTAAGTTTTACT
The DNA here is from genome assembly GCA_017140985.1 of Hormaphis cornu. Taxonomy (NCBI): domain Eukaryota; kingdom Metazoa; phylum Arthropoda; class Insecta; order Hemiptera; family Hormaphididae; genus Hormaphis; species Hormaphis cornu. The sequence continues at coordinate 44,112,832 of CM029357.1, read as the reverse complement.
TCTTTAACAAATTTAGTATAATCTTGTATTAAATTCGCACTCAATACCGTTTTAGCCAATGAATTGGATAAAATCTGCAAAACAATTGTGTCATGTTTTTATTAAAAATTAAAATTAAGACCAACATTAGATTTTACAACATACTTGTTCTATAAAAGAAGTCACAAGAGAATATATTGCTCTATCAGCATAAAGTCGACTATGGTACAAATATTGATTCATCATTCGCCATGTTAAATTAAACTTTGAAAGGTGGTATTCTTCAATAGGTTTAATAACATTATGTAAATGATCAGTAGCAGCCATTAATCTTCTGTAGGTATCTAATAAACCTACAAAATTATACAAATAATTAGAACATTAGAACTGAGACTAGGATTGTTTTTTGTTAATTATTGACAAATAACTAAAAAAACTCATAAAAAAACCACCAATATAAAAACCAAATTTTTTAAAGTTTAAAACAAAATTGTGTAACTTTGTTTAAATCCATACAACATAAACACATGTTTTCATTGACTACTGAACAGCAACTATTGGTTGATAGTTAATTTCTACCTCTAATACAATTTAACAATTAGTTATTTCAAAAGTTATTTACTATTTGGCAAGAAAGCTTAATTATTAAAAACATATCTGAACTTAAAAAAGAAATAAATCAATTAACATTGAACCACTACTACTTTTGCCTAACAATTAAACTTCAAAAATCAAATAACTGTTATGCATAATATATATATATATATAGAAACAAAACAGTCAAAAAGTACCATTCAGCTTGCATACAATCAACAAATGGAGTAGGTAACCTCAAGACCTCTGTGATACTTAACTATGAACATTATAATTAGTAAAACATGTCTAAGGAACTCACAAAATACAAACACTTGAGGCATTTCTGGCTTATCCTTGTCTTTCTTTCTAAGGATTTGTACTTGTCTAGCCCTTGCTTCTAACACAAATTCCATTACAATATTCTCAACATTTTGAAACACGTGATACGAATCACAATTTTTAGATCTAAAAGATGAAAAACAATTTAACAACATAGTAATAACAATAATAATTTATTAATTATTTTAAGTTTAAACTTTACTGTAGAGCTGCTTCTTTAAAAATACTATGAGGCGGATAACGTTCAACTTCAACGCCATCCATAGCCATTCGATATACTGTACGTATATAGGATATAAGAGAATTCCATTTACCTTTCCATCTTTTGGAATCATAATCTTCACTAAAAATATATATATTTTTTTTATTTAGGTACATATTAAAATTAAAATAATGTGTAAATAGTTACTTTGGTTCTTTGTCTTTTACTAAATTGGGTAAATTACAATATAATTCTGTTTGTTTTTGAATCAAATGGTTTTCGTAATCTTTTATGAACTGAAATGAAAAAATACATTAAAAATTATAATACTAGGTATATTTTAATTTTTTACAACGCTTGTAATCAAACAAGTTTATAGCTAGAAGGCTTTAAGTATTAGAATTTTAAAATTAATAGCCAAAACCTACATAAATATAAATACTGTACAATATATGTATTTAGTAGATAGTTACAGTAAATATAATTCATTAACACTAAATGTTAACAAAACAACAAGCGTCACCTTTATAGCTGGCAGTATCTAGTATGATGAACCATAAGTATATAATGTAATTAAAAATGTGTACAATGTAGGTAGGTACATAATAAATCAAATTTATAACTAATTACATGATACATTTTAAGGTAGAACTATGACAAAAACATAAAAATAAAAAACTTCCTAAATTACAATTTCTCATAATTGGCAAATTTCTTTTTATAATTTGATATAGACCCAAACCCAACTAGTGAGGTACCTACCAATACTCTAACCAATTCTTTGTAGTTTGAATCCACGTTAATCATTATGACGTAGACAATTAACCAAACAATGGACCTAAATTGTATGGTATTGCTATGAAAATTTAAATCAAATTTGATTTAAAAGAACAAACTAAAGAAAAAATTCTAGTCATTGCTAAGATTCCAAATTCTCACATTTAATAGACAGTAACCTAGTCTGAAAGAGTATTATTTTATTGTGATAATATTTCCGTCATAAAAATTATTAATGAAGAAGGAACTACCATATACAACTATACTTTTGACTTGCACAACAATAAGGTAACATTAGAAATAGTAATTATAATATAAACTATGTACCTAGAGTGAGTCATAAATAATTAAAATGTGTCCAGGACAGACGACAGTTATGTAGATTTTTAAAAATATTTACTTCAAAGTATGACAAAATAGGTAGGTGTAATGAAAACTAAATAATAAATAATTTAGTAAGTACCGACAAATTAGAATTTTTTTTAAACGCGAGCATGTGTGAAAAAAGAATAGGTAAGTGTAAAAAAACTTAGAATTGAAACAATTGACACCAAGTCAAACAGTTATAAAATGAATAGAAATTAGTAGATTCAAAACTGTATTAGAACATACACCATAAGTCTCTTTAAATCAGAACACTATGCATTTTAATCCAAGAGTCAAACGTCTAGAGACATGATAAATCATTTTATATTTCGGTTTGTAACTAAACATAAAATATCGAAGAGTTGAAAAATAAATATATGCACAGAGCACACAATAGGTAGGTAAAGTTAACTAAAAATAAAATTAAAAAATAGAAAATATTCATTGTACACATCTAATTCCAAGAATAGAAAAACCAAATTTGAAATAGTCGATCAAAATGTAGAGACAAACATCGCATGGTTCTTTCCAATGTTTTGTAGATGGTAAACACACACATTTACAATCCACATTTTCTAAACACTATTGGTACAACAAGTCAACAGATTTTCTCTCACAATAAGTTGTATTTTGGCAAACCCGATCCCATATCTCTGGTTTCCCATAACACTGGTAACAATTGGGGCTTGGCTTTTTTTTTTAAACGATAATAATTCAGAACACAGCTTAGCGATACAGAAATTTGTTTCTTTATACTAGGAGTTTATAGAAATGTTTTACTTTTTGCACATCTCATGATACGTATGATATTATATTATACCTCTTTTCGTGCGTTAATTCATTGCTTGTTAGGTGAATTTCAATATTAATAGCATATTTCACTAAATATTAAACAAAGTATAATATTTAGTTTATCCATCTTGAAATTGGTTGGTGTCAACCTCAGAAAAAAAATAAATGTAAGTACCAATAACCTGAAAGAAATGAGCGGGCCGAAGGTGTTTTTACAATATGTTTGGCAATTCACAATCGAAATTATAAACTAGATACCTAAACCGAAATTATTTATTCACGCAGGAACTCCATTTTAATATAACAGACTAGAAGTTTGACGCGATAAAAAAAAGATAACATTTTTTTACAGCGTAGATACAAGTTTTACACAATTTTAGGTACCTCCTACTGCTTCGTCATTGCCCACCACAAAATTTTAAACGGCCCGCCAATTGTGAATGACGCCCAAGTACCTGGGTACATCAATTTAAAACTTCTCGATATGAATCGCACAGAAAAACTACCTAATCAAAATGTTTGTAACACGTCGTAATTTATTGACAAGTTTAAATTATCTCGCATGAATGTCATACGTATTTAGAAACCGTTCGAGAAGGGCATTTATTTACACCTAAGCAAAGGTTAATAAAACGTTTTTCATTAAAAAAAACTTACCAAACATAAAGTTGGAAATTACACCATACTCACCGTTGTCCGCCACTGTCTGGCGTAAAGTTTTTTGGCTGGGCGATAACGGATCGACACCAAATTTTGTTCACGTATTTCAAGTGGGTAGTTGAAATGAACCTGGGTAGTTATTGAGTGCGAAACTTTTTTTTTTTTTAAAGGTACCTCCCGTTCAATTTTTACAAAATCAATTTGTTATCGCTCATCCTACAAATCGCGCACGGGTATTTCGGATCGTTTAAAAACACATTGTTATTGTCAAGTATCTAGCGCGTGTAAGTAGTACGGGCTCGGTTTTTACCGTCCCTAGACCAACGAAGACCACACAGGTGGGGGGGGGGCCACCACTGGCGGGGGGTCTCGCCCGGGAAATAGAGAGCATATAATAGTCGCACGTTCAAAGGGCTCCGCTGTTTGGGCGCACGCGACGTTACCTACCGTCATTTACGTTCCGGTCGACGACGCCCGCGTCTGCGTGTCGCTCGGTCTCCGTCCTGTATGGGGGGGAAAAAAATTAACACGAAATTCATCGTCACCTGTTCGTGTCGTTCGGCCAAGACGATGGACGCGTCGTCCTCGTCCAATCTGCCGGCGGTGCTGCCGTACGCGGGGACGATGCCGTTCGGCTGGGCCTTCCGGCGGACGACCGTCTGCGGCGGCCCGTTAGGGCTGCTGCTGCTGCTGCCGCTGTCGGCCGCCGCCGCCGCCGCCGCCGCGCTCACCGCCACGGTGATGCTCATGGTGGCCGCCGGCGAACGAGTGTTACACGAGACGACGGGGGGATACAGACGGAGTCGTAGGTACGTACGTACCGCGTTTCCTGTGCGGTCGAGCGCTCGAAAACGCACACGCGTCAAAAATGATAATACGCGCGTGTCGAACGATTAAATAAAAAAAACGTCGTCGGAACGCGATCGTCCGGCACACGGTCTGGCGCAGGCTGCACAGCGCGGGGCCACACCGAAAACGTGTATCAATCGCACGGACGCGCACGGGGTAAACGGACGCGGATCGGTCACACACGCCACACGGTGGGGAGAAAAAATGAAGGTAAAAAAAAGAAACCCAACAATGCGTCTCGCGGTGATAAGCGCGGAGGAGATACCCCGGCGATCGTCTTCGGTAGGCGGAGCGAGTTATGGTTATGGGAATCGTTGACGCGACGCAAACTGCGAAGCGCGCGTATATTATTATTGTGCTTATCTATGCGCGCAGTGCGTACGCCGCGCGTAGTAATATTTTTCGCCGCCGCATAAACGACGCGCGCTCTGCCGAGAAACGCGCAGCGCGGCGCGGTGCACTTTGCCCGCCGGCGGAATGCCGGATGCACCCGCGCGCGCGGTGCAACGACGACGCCGACCGGTTGGCGGACGTCGAACGGTGCGGGTATCCGCGTATATGTTTTTTTTTTTTTAAAAAAGCATTTTTCGCGCCGAACGAACCGACCGAACACGTTAACGACAACGATGTTTAATCATGGGAGTAAATAATAATGACGAATCTGTCCACACAAAAATGTGCCGCACTATCCGTAATCGCTTACGGCGTATCGCGGCTTTGTACTTTTGTTTTTATTATTATTTTTTTTTATCATTCGTACACGCTCGGTGGAAAATTTTGGCACTCGCGCAAACGGTCCGCGTGCGTCACGGTCGCCGTGTAACGATTCCTACGTGAAACGATTTACGTCACGTTAAATATTTATGGGCGTTTCGGTCGTGTTTGTTTGCACAACGCCGGTTCGAAAAAATGTGCTGTTTATTTTACGGGGTTATTATTTTTTAGTTTTTTTTTTACGCACTTTGGCGAGCGCACGACGTCGTGGTTGCCGCCGGGCGGGCCGGCCATGTACAATAATATTATTGTGTGTATCTTTGACCGTTTGTCGAACGCTGTTATCACGATCATATTTACCTGGAAAAACGTACGAGATCCGGTTCGGATACCGTAAATTTACTACAGGTTACCGTATACCGCGGTGCCGGTATTAGCGGCAGCTATGGTCACAGGCTTCTATACTATAACTTATAGTATAGAAGTCTGTGCCCATAGTAGATGAAAAAAAAAAAAAAAAATTATCTGTAATACGCCGTACAATCATTGATTAAAATATATACATATTATTATTATATCAATATTTTATCAATGATACAATTATTGTTTTCACGATCGTTGAAGGAAAAGTTTCCTACATTTTTCAGGACAAAAACTGATTGTATCTCTCGTACACAATTCGCTATCTATATAATATAATTGTATGTTAAATCAGTGTAGTCGGTGAAGAGTATTTTTTTTTTCTCATACTGCGATATTTCATTAAAACAATTATTTTTAAACCATTATAAAAAGTTGTATAGGTACGTCTTAAAAAAAATTGTGCTAATGATTATTAAATTAATTATTATTGAGACAATCTTTATCAACTAACAGTAGTACTATAAATACTATAACGTCTTCATAGAACGGTTATTTTTAAAATTATTGAGGATAGCAACATAAAAATATTGTCGATTATAATATAATAAATATATATATATATATATATATTATATTATAAATATATTTATATTATAAACTATAATAATAAATTTTTTTTTTTTTTATTACGTTTTAAAGTGGAATTTCTGAAGACTACATTAAAAAATTCTTACAAAATTAGTTCAACACTAATTCATTCAGAAGATCATCTTGATTTTTTATTAGGTAAATACCTATAATTTTTTGGTATATTTCTATAAAAGAAATCTACCTATTTTATTCGTTCAATTACGGTACTCCAGGACAACTTTTTTGTTTTTTGTCGATCGTGACTCCCCTACCAGACTCTAAAACTACCCCCCGTTGAAAAGTTTATACATATATATATATTTACGATCAGAACATATTATAAATGGGTATTCAAAGTAATAGAATGTTAAAAAAATTAAATAAAAGTGTAGGTAAGAATATAATAGTGTATACAAGTGATAAAAATTAATGATCATACTTAGGTCAGTTATTTATTCGTTTACTATTCAAATAATATATTATAATTAGAGTAAAAAAAAACAAAAATTTATCAATGAAATTACAAGTGTAACTGCAAAGAATATACGATTTAATAAGATGGACAGTGTTTTCCAAAATAAAACTTTTTCTTCTTTGTGGCCACTTCTCGTGTTCTCTTGTGAATTGTTTTCTACAAGAATTTCTGCTTCCTAAAATTAATTTTATAATTTAAGACAAAATCACATTGTGTGTAGGTGTTTCAATTTAAAATGATTCAGATACTTATATGTATGCTTACAGACTACACAGTCTAAAGTTACAGTCTACAGTTTTAAGGAGACACGAATATTTTTTGAATTTTGGTTTCTATAGACGTACCTAATTACCTATATAGATACTGATCTTTTATAAAGTCTAGTTTTATTATCTTAACAAACAGAAAAATATTTAAGCCTATCTTAGTTTTTGTGTTCTTATCGAAAAACTGTGAAACTTACCTATGAAAAACATTTTTATTGTTTCTTTATTTTCAATATTAATAAAATCGTATTTTAGATTTCTGATTTTACAATAATGGTTTTTATTTTACGTTTTTTGTAAACATTTTATACAGGTACCAAGTATCTACGTCATCTTATTACTTAGTTATTTTTGAACTTTTTTTTTTGTTTAGCCCTCCAAAAGATGTTCAACCCAAGCGGTTATCTACAGTAGATAACCGTGGTTCAAACTATTGAAAAGTCAATGAAATGGATCAATTTTAAACGTCATTAACATTTCAAACTATTTCGAGCTTTACCAATTTAAATAAATATCGAAATTTAAAATCGTAATTTTTTGGCTGGTTTTGTTAAATAAAACACTTAGTTTTCATATTTTAGAGTCAAAACTTAAACACGAGTTCCTCAAAATACTGTTTATCGTACTACCTATGCTGTTTAAAAGTTTTGCAGATAGTCGGTTAATTGGTTTAGGAGGTATTTATTTTATACATATAGGTAAACAGTTCTATTATATCGCGTTTTTTTTTCTGGCCAGTGTTCCAAGAAAAGTTCAAAATTGTTTACATTTTATCAATATATTGAAATAGACAAAGTTTACGCACTTCATAGAAAATTTCGACCATTTTTAACAAGTACAGCACTTAAAAATTTACTATTTGTTGAGCATTCCACTCACGAAATCGTAATTTTCAGCAATTTAATAGATAGCTTCCAAATCAGTAAATCACCCGAAACAAGTGACCTATAGCAAATACCTATCTATTTACCTATACTTTACGAGGTCAGTCGTTATACTTACATTTTTATTTTACGGAATATCGCGACAAAACATATTGCATAGAACAAAATATGTATAACTAAATTTAATAAACCCAAAAATCACAAAAATAATACACTTTTTTTACTGCGTTTACGTGTTTCAACAAAAAAAGTGTATTATTTTTGTGATTTTTGGGCTTATTAAATTTAGTATAAATTGTCACAAGTGCTCAATTATAATATTATAATTATAATTTGATTGTACATAAAAATCAAGCAAAAATTTGTTACAGATATTGACTATTTTTCGTCATAGAAAAGAGAGGTCCAACTAGATATGTTTTGTACATGGCAGTCTTATAGTCTTTTTATGACTTACCGTTGTAATAATAATTAATAGGTAACTAATAAACATTACCTATTCCCGCATTTCACCGCGCTACATTCTCGTAATTTAAAAAAAAAAAATGGGATTATATCCCTATCACTAACCTGAACATTATAACTGTACACAATACTTGGTGTTTTATTTAAATAAAACGTCAATACAGATTGAAGCCATTTGGGGCCGTCACGAGGAAATTCTTCTGTGCCGCGTTTATAAAGTTCATTGCTGATGACGCTTACGATTAGTGCCACCGCTGTGAGCATCAAGGAGTTACGGAATAAAAGAACTGAAATGTAAAAATATATAACAACTGATAAATATACCTGGAAACATAATTTTTTTCCGACTTCGTTATATATTTTAAACGACGTATTGCAGGTAAGTACTTGCCTATAAGTACTGGGTGTTCGCCGTTGTTCGATATTTTTGTATCGACAAATTGCAAGTACAGTAATTCAGACATGAAAAATAAGCACAACAAAATTATTCGTATAGCAGACATTTTGCCGCCCATTAAAAACGTAAAAGTTCTCATCAATGATATCACTAGAATAAAAAATATTACGGACTATGAGAATCGAAAATTATTTCATTTATAAAAATAATTTACTATCGTACCAAATGCCGGAACGATTATGGATGAATAGTACACGGACGAGTATCGTTGTATGACATAAATGTACCTTAAAATTTGGGATTTGCTTGTAGCAATAGGAATAGTATCCGTGGTTGCGTTCAACTTCTGCACACGATCAAATTGTCCGTCGACAATATTCCATTCTCTATTAGGCTCAAAATTCAAGCTCTGTATAAACGTAAACAATATTAACGAATCGAATAATAATTGTCGTTGTAAATGTTCAAACTTATATTATTAACTTATATTATCTTTATATAGATTTTGCACCGACTGCAAACAATGGAGCGCTGTTTCGTGTATAATTCATTATAGGTAGGTTTTTAGAAAAAATTTATAGTTGCTGTAGGTTTAGAACCTGCATTATTGATTATAGGTAGTATCTTCTTTTTTTTCTACGTCGCTCTTTTCTTCCGACTATTTGGAGGCGGCCGCCACCTTCGTCCTATCCCTCCACTTATCACGATCATTCACATCTCGTACACACACATTAACAATCCTCATATTTTTTTCAATAGTTTCCACTCATCTTTTCTTTGGTCTTCCTCTACCTCTTTTTCTTTCAACGTTTATTTTCATAACCGATCTGCTCTCCTGGTCACATGTCCAAACCATCTTCAGTCTATTTTCCCTCATATTATTCACTACTGATGCAACACTAATATTACCTCTTACATATTCGTTTCTTATTCTATCTTCTCTTGTTACTCCGCTCATCCATCTACGCATACTCATTTTCGCTACACTTCATAACTATCTGTTCTATGTTACTACCGCCCAACACTCCGAACTATACAACAAGGTTGGTCTCACCACACTCCTGTAAAACTTACTTTTTAACCTAATATTGGAATTCTTTACATACTTAAATATGTAGTAAAAAATCCCCATAAAGTACTTTTCAAAAACACAACTACAAATAATAAATATACAAATTATACAATATAGTTGACTCACAAACATATTGAATACTGAAGAATAATCGACTTGTGATTCGGTATAAATGGGAGATCCTAAATACAAAGTACAGTTATGAGAATCAAAAGGCCATTTGGCCAAATTGGTCGAACATTGTGTAGTTAGAGTTACACGACGATTGTATAAAACGACGCCATTGTAACCGATATTCACATCAGCTTCGGGTAAAAAGTAATAAAACGGAGTGCTGTCACCACTGTATGCCCTGAAATATGCATGTTTATAAAAAGTAAAGTATATATTACAATTTGGAAGAAAAAAATCAAAGAACTTTGATTATTTATTTATTTTATCCTGTATCCTTTATTTATTTGATCCTCAGCGCTGCTGCGAGGAATGTGTATGTTTTACAACGATGTTTTAAATTTTATGTGATAATTTTTTCAAATAGGAGTTTGGAAATTCGGAATTCGGCAGGATCTTAAACATACACCAGTAGTATCTTAAAATATAAGCAATTGCGTGGACCAATATAATATAACTAAGTTAGTTTGTTAACACTGAGGATGGGAACATAGTTTCCGAAATACGTATTTGTTTCAAATAAAAACAAAATTTTTTGTAGAAAAAGGGTTGTTATTTATATGTATAATAAAATACCTAATCATGATGTTTGTTGAGGGGGGGGAGGTCACGACCCCCATGGATCCGCGCCTGCCATGGTTGGGCCTTCGAATAAAAGTTAAATTAATTATTATTTAAGGTAAACGGTAGTTTGTAACATTTGTGTGTAATTCTGTAATGTTTTTATAATATTATATGAATCAAAGCTTTAACACAAAATGCATTTTTTCTATAATTCTGGCCCTCCTCTAGAATTTCTTAAACTAAATGGCCCCCCATTAAAAAAGTTTGCCCACCACTGATTTGGACCATTATTTGAGTTATTTTTTATAATAATACAAAAATAAATTCACACTTTTCAAATTTATCAATAAAAGAGTTGCTCACACAACTGCTAAGTAATAGTAAATTATTTTTTATAGGTAAAGTTCGATTAAAATTATTGAATATTGTATTGCACGGACTGAGATAGAGCTGATGACTGCAAGTCACCGTTGTATCGGAGGGTGCGGGGAGCTGGTTATAAAATGATGTACAGTGTTTGCGGGGAAGTTTGCTTTTGTAACAACTCCATTACTTTCTATCAAACTAAATAAACATTTGCTAATTGCTGCAGTTTGCTGCAAAGCTTGAACAGCCACCGGAAATGTTTTACTATTTTATATTAATTTTTGTTTTTTACTTAGTTCCGCAGTCAAAATTCAAAAACATATTGTTATGTCCAATATCACTCCCAAAAACATGACGAATTGCATACGACACCTCTCATTTGTTAAAATCCATTCGTTATTGAAGATATATAGAGCGTGCCAAAGAAATATACATACACTCGAAAAACATAACCCTGATCCTTTGGCAGTCGGGTTAAAAGTAACCAAAACTTAAACATTTTTATTGGTCACCTATTTTTGAATTTTTGAATTTGCAGTAAGTACCGTTAAAACGGAAAAATGATTGTGAAATATGAAAAAATTAAATTGTGCATAGACCCACTCCGTAATTAATTCATGATATTTTTATAATTTATGACAATTAGGTATACGATGGTAATTTTATGATTTAGTGAATATTTTCCTTGTTAGACTGATTCTAGATAGAAAAATTGTTTTTTGTAAACAACTGATAACTCGGTAATAAGCAATACATAAACATTGTTCAAGTCCGTAAAAGGTAAGAACCTATATATAAAATAACAGAATTGATACATAACGCATAATATAAACTGCTATATGGTACTTACATGTTATACGACATAATATCGGGCAACCAAACGGAGTTTGAATCTTTTACTATGTGCTTAACCGAGTCATACTTGGTAGAATTCCATTCTAAAAACTCATCTTTCCATAACTACACATTTAAAAAATACGTACACGCATATAAATAATTTTGTACGAAAGTCATTTATATTCGAGCAAAAAAATGTATCAATGTAATTGCATTAATAGTCACCATTCTTAAATGAAAGCTTAATTGCAAAGAGTCCGTTTCTTCGTCCTAAAAATAATATTATATTATTATAAAAACAAAGGTTTATTACAATTGTTGAGTTACCTACTTATTTATGTAGGTAGGTATAATATAGGTATTATATATACAATGCTATTATATACAACACTAAGAATATACAAAACCAAAAAAATCGGATGCAGGTGTTTTACAAAATATTCAAAGTTTTACTTATTATTTTATTTTTTATCTTTCAACAGGTATATTTTGATAATGTTGTTTTTATGGGCACAATCTTTAAAAAATTTACTTTCTACTGTCATTTTAATGATCTAATGTTTTGATGAATTGAAATATTTAAAAGTTTGTAGACGAACACTACCTAGGTATTTTCTATATTGTACCTATAGGTAAAACTAATAACTAATACATTAACAGTATTATACCTAGGTATAGTTATCTATATATATATATATATTATAATCTGCAATATTTGTGTCTCTAATCGAGATAATTTTAAAAAACATATAAAACAGGAGGTTGATAATTTAGAGGATTGACTTATAGCCTCTCACCTGTCTACTATAAATTCAACTCGCTTCCTGTTTAATACTCAAATAGTATCTAGAATTGTAGATTAATCGTCAATAGTTACAAAAAAATTTAAAAAAATAGTTATTGACGAGTGTTTAGTAATAGGTAAGTAATAGTTTTACAACATTCACACATTTCAATTTTTAACTTTTAATGACTAACCATAATGAAACTAATAAGGTAAAGCCGTGTACTGACAACCGTTTGTGTCGACTGGTTCATTACGGGTCTGACGTTTCTATTGTAACCGCAAAATAAATCATGTGACAGTCTAACAGCAGCAGATTTTCCGGTTAAATCGTTGACGCATCCCTCGGAGTATTTTCCACCTATACGCATTACATTTATGCATAGGTGTCACAACATAGTTTAGTGTAAAATTCAAGCAATTAGTATTTTAAAATTAATATACTGAAAGTTCAGGTTAAGTTTACCGAAAAAAGCCACCACTCCGCATGTGTAGAACCATACAAAAACGTTCATCGTGCTTGCGACACAAAACTATACAAGTTACAACCAAACTATTTCATTTTTTTTTTATTCAATAGGTATACGTTTTTTTTATCGCTAAACGCCCATTTTAGACCATCGTTCATTCGCGTCTGTGTAATATCATTATAGAGAATATTACGTCGTTATCTGAATAACATAAAAACCTAACTGACAATATTGCAGCGTGTGAATGTCCTAGTATATGGTGTCTTAGTCCTTAGATAATAGATTCAGGGACATAACTCTCGTACCACATGGCTTGACTATAAAAGTTTTTCCCGAGTAAACATTGCCTATAAAGTTGTAATTTTTACTGACGTGTCTAAAATATTATAATAATGGGCAGGGTTTTCATCATTTATTGAACGTTGTCCCCCCAAAAAATTAAGGCTATTTGCGCCTATTAAGTAGGTATGTAATGTTGTTCATTCGACAGAGCAAAAACGGTTGAACCGATTTGACTTCTGTTTTCGGATTAAAAACGCTAAATATTTTTTAAGTTTTATTTTAAGTTGTGAAATGTTTACTTGTTTTTAAACTTTTAGAGTATTTTTTGAGATAATTAAATCAAAAATGTTCGTGTTGTGTGACAAGAAATCTATTACCTAGGTACCTTCTCGGTATTCTATTCACTCGTAGGCCTTGCAGACGGGTTTATTTTTATACGCCAACTATCATTAAGCATTTCGATTATTGCTTTGCAGAACTTTTGTTTCTCATATTATGCAAACAATATTGTGATTGTTTTGATTTTAAATATGTATTGTACAGCGAGAAACGTTTAGATTTTACAATAATGTTTTAGATTCGAACCGTAGCAAAAAATACGTTGTACTATGGTTTTTTAAAGTTATATTCCAAAACGAAAAAAATATTTTCAATAGCGATTCTAAATAATAATCGAAAATTTCATTCGCCGTTGAGATCACATAATGTAATAAATTTACAAAAAAGTCGGAACTGTTGTTAAACATTTTGAGCAATTTAGAGAACAAATTCTAAATGTTAAATTGATTTAAAATGTTGAAAGTTGTTGGAAGTCTAAATCTAGATAAACATATTAGGTACCTATTTTCCAACTATGTATAAAAATTTTCAGATATGATAACAAAATTTTGGTTAGTGGACATAAGTATTTATCATATACTTATTTATTTAAGTATTTACTTTTTTGTTTTTTTCATTATTATTATTATTATTTTTATTTTTTGCTATTTACTATTCCAAAACTTGCTCACTTTTATTAAAATTTCCACATTGTTATTGGAATATCTGAAATATAAATGGCGCACAAATTTCAAGCAATTTTGACCATTTCGGATTTAATTATAGAACTATGTCATCATTAAATAAAACATGTAGTTTTATCAAATTTAATTGTAGATATTTTTATACAAGTTCAATTATATTTTGTCGTATTATGCTGTTATAAATTTGTATATCAAATATTAATTGTTAATATTCTTTACTTTTCTAAAAAAATTTTGTTTTTAGCAAGTGTAAAAAGTACAAGTTATTTATGTTTTCAAAATAATTTCTCATAATAATGTGAAGAGTAAATAAATTGTAAAACAAAACACTAAACAAATAAATCATTATTATACAAGTTACTTAAGAATTATTAATTTTACAGTAAAAATATTAATGTGTATAGTATGCATAAAGTAGAAACTATGTTTCAAAATATATAATTACCGACAATTTATTTTAACCATAAAGTTTGGAATTTGATTTTGTTTGATTAATTCTAAAATAGTGGCAAAAATTAAGGGATGACTTTTGTCTATGAATCCTGCCCTTTAAGTTTTATATAGTATTTAAAACTACCAAAGTTTTGATACAAACACTTAAAAATTTTAATTTGTATGTAAAAATAAATTTTTAAGTTTATTTGTACATTTGTGGATGGACTCCTTCCTTAAGAAATACCAGTTGTGTTATTTCACTGTTCTAATAAGTATCTGTAAGTATTTATCTACAACCATGATACAAGTTACCTAGCTCTAAGACAATATTAGAGTACATAAGTTATTGTACCATCAAAAAAAATAAACAGTTATTGTGATTATAGTAATATTTCATCTGGATACTGTTTAATGCATAGGTACCCTTTAGTGTTTAGAGACAGGAAAAACTTTTTATTCTTAAAAGTTATAAATTTTTTTTTTTTTATTTAACATTTTTTATTTTTAAGGTCATAAAATGTTTCTGTAACAATGTATTTATTTTTACAGAAATCAATTTGTCCGTTTATCTGATTTTTAGGTCATAAAATATTATTGTATACGTTATACATATTATTATATGATTAAATGTAATTAATTTAATTAATAATAATATTTATGAGCCATTCATATCTATAAATAGTAATAAGATAGGTAACTAATTTAAGTGTATCTACTTAAAAAAAAATTTAAATTAATAAACATACCATATTATAATGTTAGGTAACTAGTACTACATACTATGTTGCTAGTATTCACTAGTTGATAAAATGACATCAGAATTTTCAATCTCTTAGTTAAAAAAATACAATGTACTATATACATTAAAATAGCTAGTTAATAAAGTTAAAACTTCATTAATCAATTATTAAATTTTGCAATAATTTTTTTTAAAAATAGACTTCACTGTAACACTGATTTATGATAGTTAAATAATAAATTTAGGCGTCAGTGTCCAAATTCTCAAAAGTTTTGAGTGAGCGATGGTCATTTTGTTTCTATTCTCATTTTCTAGTAGAAAAAGTTTTTTTATAGCTCATTCCTTACTTCAATTAGTATTTCTGTGATTTAAATTCTAAAATATTGCATTAACGATTTCAAATTTTAAACAAATTAAAAATATCATTGAAATTGACTGTTTTAGTAAGTACAATATATTGTATATACCAGTAACCAGATACTTATAATAATTAACAACAATAAATTGCTTAACATAATTTAACTACCAACTACAACTATTATAATATTATAGACACTATAAATAAATAGTACATAGGTTGATGTACCTGCATTGTATTAATAAAATTTAATAGATAGGTATATAAAGCATATAAGTCACATAAATATATATATATATATATATATATATATATATATATATAT
>CM029357.1:44072718-44096573 GCA_017140985.1 Hormaphis cornu | reverse complement strand
AAGAGTAATTAAAAATGAAATGGCATCCAATAATCTAGACAGCGTTTTCCAAAATATAGCCTTATCGGCTCTCTTGCTCTCAGGAGTGTCCTCCTGAACGTTGTCCTCCAATAGGAGTTCTGCTTTCTAAAATCAAAGGAGTTTTAACCAACAATTTTTCACACAAGTTTGTAAAAACATATTTAACGTAATTAACCAACCTGAGTGTTAAAATTCGTCAAACAAACAATTGGTCTTACGGTCAAAAGAAACGTGGACACGGATTTAAGCCATTCAGGTTTTTCATGAGGAAAATCTTCACAGCCGCGTTTATAAAGTTCGTTGCTGATGACACACGTGATCAGTGCCACCGCTGTTAGCATTAAGGAGTTACGGTACAAAATGACTGAAATAAAAAAAAACAATACGTGTTATCACCAAGTTTTTCTTTAACAGATACTATTGATAGATACTTGCCTATGTATACCAAATGTTCCCCATTGTTTGGTATTTTTGTATCAATGAATTGCAAGTACAATAATTCGGAAACGAAAAATAAGCACAGTAAAATTATTCGGAGAGATGTTTCGCGACCCATTAAAAATGTAAACGTCCTCATCAACGATATCACTGAAATCAAAAATATTGAAACAGTAAGTATTGAGAATATTGATTAATTTGTGTTATTTATAAATCATTTATCGTACCAACTGCTGGAACAATTACGGATGAATAGTACATGGACGAAAACCGCTGTATCTCGATATTGTATTGTAAAATGCAGTGTGGTTTCGAAGTATTACTTGAGGCGACAAAAACATTTTTACATTCTTTATTTACTTTAACAATTTTCCATTCTCTGTTAACGATGTTCGAAGGCGTGTTCTGCGAATATCAACAAACAGTTAGTAATAAGTATCTACATTAGGCATACCATAGATGATAAAATTAAATGCCAATGCCGAAAATCAACGTGATAAAAGATGGTAAATTCAAGATCAAATGAGAATATGGTTGGACTATACACACTTTGGAGTAGGTTAAGTAATTTGGGTCACTGATTTGGAAGTTGTGGATGAATCACAGAAAAAAAGCCCCAAAATTTAGATACATAGTTGGTTTTAAAATTGTTTGCACTAAAACAAATTTGAAATTAAGGCAGCACATCGGTAGACAAAGCAGTGCACCGGTTTGTCCCGTACTATTTGTTCCTCCCTTGTATTCTTATTTATAATTGTTGGTTTTTGAATTATTATTGGATTAGTAGGTATTGTTATGTAAATTATATTATATTTTGTGCTGTTAGTTATTATTTTGTTTTTTATTTCTCGTAATATACCTAAGTAGATATAACTATAATAAAGTAATGTTTTTTTGTCGTTTGACCGTCGTTGTCGTCCCGCTACCTGCACGGATAAAAAAAATTTACATTTTTTATGGTAAACCACCAGTACTGTAGTTGTTTTAAAATGCCTACGTGTACGTTGTGTTGCCTATGTCAAAATTGTAAGGGGTTTGTCTTTACACCGAATTAGTAATTTCGGTACAAATACAATCTTTGCGGTCCAACCAATTGGTCCTTTGGCATAATATTTTGTTTCCGTTTCTTTAAATATTAAATAAACCATCAATAATAATTAGGTAATATAAATTAGTAAACATCTTTTCTCAAAAAAATTTATAAAATATGTCTTTCAGCACAAGACATTATTATTATTTATCATGTTTGCAAAAAATGCTAATAATTAAACTTTTAGGTTAACTATGTATGTGTACAATTTAAAAACAATTAATTTTATAATAACACAGCATAATAAAATTCAATTTCTAATTGTACATTAATAAATTTAAAAAATAAACTAGGTAAGTAACATCATAATATAAAAATTATATTTTAAAAATTAACAATTCACATTCAATTTAAAAAATAGATAGAAAAGAAGGTAATTTTATCAAATCTTTTTTAAATATTATGACCTACAGATCTTAAAAAGTCCAAAACTCTAGTTTCTGCTGTCTATATACACACATTTTTTAGTTGATTGTCAGACGCACGAGGTTGTCTCATCCTTTTTCTACTGTCTACAATTTCTCCTACAGTATAAACGGAACTAGGTTTATTATGTTGCCAGTTATAAATTAAATTTTAAAATTTAGTTTGAAACATTAAAGTTCATAATTCATAGTGAATGTAAACAACAAAGAAATTGGAAATTTTAAAAAAATTGTATGTCCTAATATTAGCTTAAACTTTTTTAAATCACTAGAAATGTGGAAAACACCTTTATTTTATTTATTTATACACTTTGTAACAATTTCAAGTTTTTCCAAAAATTTATATTGTTTTGGAGTTTATGATCCAACAACAAAATTAATTTTGTTAAAAAACACAATTTTTGTGCCTATATTTTTTATCTGCAATTTTTTTAAGTTATTTGTTTTGTTTTTTTAGGTAAAAGCTGTTAAAAATTTTAAATTTTGAAACAAATAGAAACATCAATGATAATTTAAATGAGCTATCGGAAATCAGGTTTACGCGTTATAACTAGACCAATCCATACCTAATGCGCCAGGCCCTAAAAACGAAGCAAATGCAGCTGTTGCCTTGCCTTTTTGCCGGCCCAGGTAATATATTTGGTACCTACAGTATATATCCAGCAGTACTTCAAGTCCACCAGCCTTATTAAGATAACCTGCAGGTAATTTTAAAAAGTGAAAATATGGTTCTTTAGTATCTTTACAAAATAGATGTTGGGACTTCCTATTCTGAAAATTTTTTTTCCTAGATACTATTGGGCCTTTTTTTCCAAATCCTTTATTTTGAGGACTTTTTTTTCGCTGACGCTCAGAATCTAAAAAAAAAAAATCAACGCAACTAAAAGAATGTACTCACGCTGTAAAA
The DNA here is from genome assembly GCA_017140985.1 of Hormaphis cornu. Taxonomy (NCBI): domain Eukaryota; kingdom Metazoa; phylum Arthropoda; class Insecta; order Hemiptera; family Hormaphididae; genus Hormaphis; species Hormaphis cornu. Next base: position 44,093,692 of record CM029357.1, on the reverse strand, counting down.
ACGTTCGTATGGAAACGAATAGTTGACTAACTCGTTGTAATAAATAGGAGATCCTATGTACAACGTACATTTGTGCGAGTCAAATGGCCAATTGGCTAAATTGGCTGAGCATTGACTAGTTAAAGTCACAATATGTTTGTATTCGACGACACCTGAACTTCTTATCGTTACCAAACTATCGGGTAGAGAGTAAGTAACTTGACCGTTCCTGATGCCAGTGATCCCCCTGAAATGTTCACGTTTACAAGTTATTATAGCTTCGGAAAAAAATTTTATACGTAAAAATTCATAGTCTACTACATTGTGTCGAGTGACTGCACACAAAAACATAAAATAAATAATATGACGGCACAAATTAACAACAATGTCTATGTTAATTAATAGTTTAATACATAATATGATTGCTGATTACAATAACACATTTTTAAATTTCACACATCACTTATACTGTATAGGACACGTATTTTAAGGAGACTACGAGGGAATTTGACTATTTGCTTGGATACTAACGTTGCTATGCTATGATATAATAGATACCTACCTATCTATTTATATAATTTGTTGTTTTTTTACTTTCTTCTTCATATAATTTCCTAATTCTTATTTCTATTTCACATTGTACCAAACCAGAAACATGAGAATTGAGAGATGTACCTACATAATATGATACACTGTATGCTAATCAATTAGTTTAATTATGAATGCTTGCTAAATAAACAATAGTACTAATAGATACCTAGTACAATATAGGTTTACCTAGAGTTCACCTGTATTCGTAGTTTAACTGTAATATATATTTACATACGGGGAAAGTTTGGGAAAAAAAGAAGGGGAATGTAGTTTAATAACAAGTAAATTTCGGAATGATATGTGCTATGCTAAACTTAATCATTATCGGTAGGTACCAAAAAATATTTAGATAGAAGGGATATGCAAAAATATTGTTTAAAAGGAAAGAGGGAAGCTTTGTCTCTTCCTAAGTCAAGCACTGGTTTAGAGGATTCAACTCCCTCTCTCGGATAAACATACAGTTAATTATAATGGGTAAAAGTATTATTACAATGTACAAATCAGTTTATTCTTTCTTTTATTTGTTTTCGTAATTATGATTTCTAAAAAATCTTCATCTAACAGCATTTTATCACACATGGGTATGTATAGTATCATTTACATGTAAAAAAATCAAAATCAAACAGCATTTAATAATTAAATGCTGTTTGATTTTGATTAGTAAGTAGCTTTTACTTTTTATATCATTGATCTCATAGACCATGAGTAATATCATTGAACTATGATTAATATTAAGTATCTAGCTGGTACTTGTACAACCAAACACCTTAAAAATGTACCAACATTTATAAATTATAATTAATGCTAATATATGAATAATACTTATAGGCATAGGCGGAAATCAGTTGAGATTTTTAGGGGGGGGGCTAATTCACTTAAAAATTAAAGGTATAGTTTTAAAGGAGGCTGTTAGAACATTTCTAAAGGCAAGATCCCCCAATTTTGATCTATATACACTATGAGAATAAGCTAAATAAATCTAATTAGGTATCTAGTACCAGTACGTAAACTCTTATGTAAAATATCAACATTGACTATTATTACTTACATGTTATACGAAACTATTGCTGGCAACCAAATAGAGCTAGAATCTTCGAAAATGTAATTATTTGAATCGTATTTAGAAGGATCCCAAACCAAAAACTCATCATTCCAAGACTATACGTTTGAAAAACATACATGTGTCATTTTTGCTCAAAGTGATGTTAATATAATGTGTAATATTATAATAATTAGTTACCAAAAACAGATAAATTGATACTTGCAAGACGTCCATTGTTTCGTCCTAAAAATAAAATTGATTAATAATCAATTCAGTAAAAAAATTATACTTTATAGACATCATGTTTAGTAAATTTATTATTATACGTTTCTATGAGAAAACTATCTATAGGTATGATGAAATTTAAATGAATTAATGTAATATTAGGCGTACCAACCTATACCATTGATTATATATTATATTATTTATAGTATACATAAATATAAAATCAATTATTGTACCTACATTTAATAATAATTAATATTACAGTAAATAACAGTGGAGACTAGAAACTGAGAAACGCAATACGCATCACATACGTCTAGTAACAATATAATATACAACTGCATATAGTATCGACTTGGTACGGTCGGGTTGTCTGGATGTGATACTGATCACCAAGGCTTGATTTAGAAAATAAGTAGGTAGTAGAAGGCAGTGGCGTATAGCGTATAGAAATATTGGTGTTGCTAAAAATTTTCACTGGAGTCCCTCCTATTATCATTATTCCCATAAAAAAATTAAAAAAGAATCGAAAGTTTTAGACAAGCGAATTTACAGATTTTATTGGCGTAGCTTAAGCAACACCTTGACCATAAGTCAAATACGCCACTGGTAGGAGAACGCAATTAAATAAAAAAAAAAAAGCCGGGATCAGTCTAAGTCGCTGCTAGCAGTAGGTAGTTTGACAGAGTAACGACTAGCTGCGCTTTGGAAATTGTGGTTCAAACGTATACTATTTAATATATCTGAGTTATGACTTCGGAAAAACGATTTTGGGCGAGCTCAGTTATCTGGTTTATCTAGACGTCCTGGTAAAAACTAAATTTAACCATAAAAATGGTCCGAAAACTCCGAACGGCGTATCCACATTTAAATTAAACATTAATTTAAATAACGAGTAAAAATTTTAATATGCATAATGGCCTACCGATCATAATCGTATCGGTTTCAATTCGATCGGACAAATACTCGCCACTCAAGCGGGTTTTTCAGTATAAATTTGTGTTTTTTTTTTTTGGAAAACGTGTAATATTCAAAAACTTGTTTGGAACAAGTTATAATTTAAAGCCAAAATCTCAAATTTTTTGTGGTACCTATTCAAAGTTAAGATCGGAGCACTCTTTCTACACAAAAACGTCATCACAAACCTGAAAATTTCAAATTTTTGCAGAAAAATTCTTAATTTGTTTCTGGTTTTTGGAGTATTTCTCAAATAGTAAACAAAATTTTAGAAAACTCTAAGTTATGAAATATCACCGCAGTCAATAAACCTATCAGAAAAAACACTGATTATGAAAGTTGAAGCACTCCAAACGAAAACTTCATCATAAATCTTAGTACTTCAAACTTTTCGCCGTAAAATTCTCCAAAATTCCCAATTTTTTTTTGGTTTTTTGGGTACCTATATAATTAGTTCGTGTTTTTCTACATCAATTTTTTTTAGCAAATTGAAGCTTTTTTTTGCGGCACTTGTTTAGGTATATTTATTTGCAACAAATCAGCCGCATTCCTCTGTATTTGAACTCTATAAAATGATCACCAGCCAGCATAGCGTGTGCCACTTTTATTTCTGCAAAGTTTTTTTTACTCTACAGCTTTTTAAAGACGAGTATTTGCTACTTTAAAATTTTTTTTAGGGGTTAAAACGTCAAATAAAGTGACACATTTTAATAGATTGACTGATTTTTTAAAAAGTAACTATTTTCCACTCCTGAACTTACCATATCGATATGCATAAAGAACAGTGTTGTGTTGACAACCGTTTGCGTTGTCTGGTTTTTTACGGGTCTAACGTTTTTGTTGTAACCGCATAATAATTCGTTCGATAGTCTAACGGCTGCAGTTTTCCCTGCAGTTGACTCGGTATCGCAATCTTCGGCGCGGTTTCCGCCTGCTGCAAAAACGTAATAAAAATGTTTACGTAAAATAAACATTTCAAAGGTTAATACATAGGTATACTCGTAAGTGTACGAGAAAAAAACGAATAATATCACAAAATTTAGTTTACCGAAAAAAATCACCACACAAGTGCAGTAGAACCATTTTAGTATTTTAACGGCATTCATCATGATAGACGTAATACTATCGACAAACTGAAATACGAATCACTATTAAACATCTTCGACAAAAACGCCCATTTTCACCCGCTGAATATTAATTGTGTCTGGGTAACGTCATTTGAAAACGGTTTATCTGCATTGTATAAACTGTAGAGCAGATTGGTATAATAAAATAATAATATATAGTGACATATTATTAGATAATTTGAACTTATCAAGGCTCAAAAGAGCTCAAAATGAATTTATGTAAAGTAATGTACCTATGATTTTTTTCCCCATAAAAATAAAATTATTTTGCAATATACTTTAAATTAAATTTTAATAATATTTACTGTTGATTTATTTTGTCCTAAGTATATAAATGTAAAAAATAAAAATATGTTTCTATTCTTAAATACACTAAATTTGTAAATAATGTATTCATGGGAGGCGCATTTAATTTATTTTTATTTTTAGGGTGGTGTAAACTAAAAAAGTTTGTGAACCGCTGCGATAGGCTATATAATAATTTTACTGCGCACAGACACAGAAAGTACCTGTATAGGTATGTTGTGTCTGCACGTCCAAAAATTTTAAAATTGTGTAATTTTTATCAATACAACCAATCTATATATTTGTAATATAGGTATACAGTAATATATATAATAATTAAATTAAAAAATAAAGTTGATATAAAATGTAGACTCATTTACTAATTGAATGTTTTGTATTCACCTATCAATTTATTTTTGGTAAAACTGTCAACAAAACGATTAGTCTTCAATGACTTCGCATTTATAATTTTAATGATTAATAATACCATAAATTGTATTTCTGTATATAAATAATTATTAACGTTATTATCATTTATCTACCTTTGTTTGCTATGTATATATATATATATATATATATATGTTATACTCACCCATTTGACTGTTAATATTTATTGTTTAATAATAAACTATTATTATTAAAAAGCACTCCAGTAATACTAACGTCAAGTCACAATGTTATATACCTACGTTCTACAAGTTTAGTTTTAATGATCAAACATTTAAAGAATAAAATATTTCATTACCTAACCACATTTATGTAAAATTGTGTAATATACAAAGTAGGTACCAAATAAAAATTATAACAGTATAATTAGTAGGTATCTATTTATCTACATACTAACATAACAATATTAATATAACAGGTATTTTTGTCTTTTTTTTTAGTAAATAGAATATTCAAGTTATACCACACGTGTTTATAAAATAGCAGATTAATGTGAATAAAATAATAATAATTTTACTTTTAAATAATAATAGTAAAATATTTCGATTTGTCCTATTATAAAAGTATAAAACAGAGTATAAAACATATGCTATTTACTAATATCATTGGAACAATAAATTATAAAATTAAAATTATTTAGCTATATTTTCCCCGGAAATATTAAAATTATTCTTTTAAACCGAGTATTGTAATTTTGATGCCATAAATTAAAAGAATACCTACTTGAGAAAATGGTAAATAAAAAAATGACTTTAAACCAAAATCAATTAGTTTACAGATCAATTTTTAGAAAATCGATTTTAGGTAAAAAAAAAAGGACTTGTTACGATACCTAAACATTTTACCTTTTATGTAACTATAATATTTACATACATTTTTTATGATCAAAATGTTTTAACTCAGTGTTAAAATACACAATTAGGGCAATAATATAATAATAAATCTTGTTTTCAATAATTATTCAAATTCTGTAAAATTTGTAGTTAATTAAAATATTTTGGCCATCACCAAACCTTCACTTTGGGTCTGCCTGACTGCTCTTAAACTTTTTATATATAAAAAAAAAAAATCCCAAAACTATACCGAATAACTTGTGCCAAGTACTTTGTTATACTGAACTACTTAGACAAATTAAATTAGTTCTTTTAAAAGTCACTAATGTTTGTTTGTCCAACAAATTTAAATGGTAGATTTATATTTACACTCCTGATGAAATTTTTAGGTAGTCAAAATCATATTCTATTTAACAGCAAGCTTACGTAAGCAACACACAAATTAAAAATAGGAATTTTTAGCGTTACAGCGTTTTGATTACGTACCACAAAATGATGTTAATTACTTGATTTAGGAGTGGACTCTGCATTACATTTTTTTATTATTATATATTAACCTTTATAGGTCTTCTATTTGATTGCCCATCCCTTTCTCTCTGAAAAAATCTCTCTTGACTGTCTTTGGCCTTTTCTCCTGATGTCCATCATTTTCTCAACAAAATTCACAGTCTGTTATTTTTCTTGAGCAATAATCTGGTTTCCTTCTTTTACCATTTAGTAATATTTGTCTTGTTGTATTCTCTATTTGTCTAAAATTGTGAGCCATAATATTTGTAAACAAATAAAGGTGTATACAGTATAAAATAATTTTAAAAATAATAAAACTTATTATATGTATCTATTAAGTAAACTTGTATTTAATGTACATATAGAACATACTTTTAGTATGGAGATTGTTACCAATTTATAAAATTATTTTTGGTTTTCATCAGATCATGATTTTGGCCCATCCAAATTTAAAAAGAAACAAGATGGATTTTTTAAATTTAAATTTGTAATTAAATAAAATAACTAATGTACTAGTATTGTCAAATTATAACTTTGTTGCTTTTCATCATAATATAAAATGTATAGTTTTTAAATGCCATAAAACAACATTGACAATACTTTAATAGCATTTCGCTATGCACATAAATTTTTGTACTTTTAAGACACTGTGTATTTGTGTAATAATTATAATTACTAGGAGTAATCACATAAATAATAATTTAAGTTTTAATCTGCCCATCTTATATTTTTACAAATAATAGTAGATGTATAGCACAGAATATAGAGTAAGGCATTATATATTGCTGTCCCTTGTTATCACAAACAATGACAACATGCTAATTGCAAAACAATAATTTAATCCTTATTACAGTTTAGTTTACAAAGTAATTTTGTAAAAAAAAAAAAAAAACAAATTGAATTAAACAAGTCATAATAATAAAATTTTATTAACATACTGTACAAATATATAAAACAAATAATGAATTATATATAAAATAGGTATAACTGTGCAAAGAACTTGATAACAACCTATTTAGCTCTAAATATTAGAATTTTTGTTTTTAAAAAATTTGTATGTTAAATTATCTTTTCAAATCACCTTTTAATTGTTAAAAAAATAAAATCAGCACCATATAACCAAAAAAAGAAATAGTGAAGTGCTTGCTTATTTGAAAATTCAAAATCACTACTCACTACAATTGTACTTTTAGAAATAGATGTTATTTATGTACATAGTTTAGCTTTCAAATAATTTTAAATGTACACACGGAAGACATGATTGAATAAAAAAATTTAATTTATAAGGTATAAAAAAACAGTTCATAATAGTGTTTCATTAAAGTTTTCACTAGTCAATCGTTTTCTATTTGGTAAACTTTCAGTAGAAGCACGCTTTGAAAATTTCAATTGATTATCTTCTACATCTGAAAGTAAAGACTGTGTGGACGACGTACTGGTATCACCAAAACTGAGATCTACAGGACTAGCAGTCAATACACTTTGACTAAATAAATAATCTCTAAATGAACTTGACAAAGAATCTCCAGAAGTCATTAAATGATAAGGGTTAGATGACACAGAATTTAAGCTTTGTCGACTTGGTAAGTTTGAAACACTTGAATCACTGTTACATGGTTTCATTTTATGTATGTTTGAGTTTGACAATGCTATAACTGGCTTACGACTTCTAGGAGTCATCATGGTTTCCTGAAAAATATTAAAAAAATAATATATACCTATTTAAATAGTACTGACATGAATAATTCAAAGAAGGTAAGCCAAATTTTTAATAGCATACATTGGTATTTGTGCATATAAAAAAAAACTCATCTTGACTACCTGCATAGATTTGGTCATTTTCTGTGCCGACTGCGTAATTGGGGACATATCATCGTTAGGGTGTTGCTGGTGTGGGGTAGCTGCTGATGGAGTACTAGTACAACGCTTAATGCGTTTAACAACATTAGGGGTAGAAAAACAATCTACTGGAGTATCAAGATCTAAATTAGGTGAACAAAGATCTTCAATCTTCGAGTATTTATCATCTTTAACTGGTAATTTGTTTTGGGTTTCTTTTCTTTTAATCTTAAACGAGTCTTCCTTATTTTCCTTATCTGAAGTAGCTGTGGATGGTTTGGATTTTTCTTCTGCAAGCTGAGAGCACATACCAATGGACACAACATGCAAAGATTATTAGTACTATCATGCAATAATAAGAATAGCAGGACACATAAGCATCACTAACATTTAAAACCTGTTATTTATATTAATGTAAAACCCAAAGCCTTTTAAACATTAGAAAAAAATGCATAATTTTGCTTGTTCAAATTTGTTGATTTTAAAAACTACTTATACAGATCATTCATACAACACAGTTCAACAAATAGACATAATTAACAATGCTTTACAAATTTCAAAAACTTTTTGCTTTAATAAATAAAAATACAAATAAAGAAACATTCGTAGTTTACCGGACATTTCTTTTGTATTTTTGACATGATTTACCTTAAACCTAGATTTGCGAAATTGTTTGGAATGTTAATTGGTAACTAACTGTCAGTATACTACCAGAATTTAAGATACACATTTCCATAGTAAAGATAACTCTAAAATGTCAAGTAGTATTAAATGTTTTATAACATATGTAACATAAATTAAATATGTTGTTAACTTATTTTTTCTAACTGTTAGTGGTTAATTAGTTAAGTTAGTTCTTACAACTCAATTGCGCTTAAATGATCGATAACTTATTTTCAAAATACAACAACTTTTTGAACTCAGTCTTATTTTAAATTCTAATAAACATACTATAACTAATAAGCTTGTAGAGTTAGAAGTTTTATGTTTATAATTAATATTCTAGTGTAGGGAGCTAGGTTATGATTCAAACCTTCTTTTAGAACAATTTTCTGCACTTAACTAATCGGTCAGTTTATCTTGGCTTAAGTAATTTAATATATTAGATATTCATACACTAAAAATGGGTAAATAAATAACAGTATATAACACTGATTTTCAGCAAGAATTTTAGTAATTAAAATTTTTGTATATTGTACATATAATTTTTGTATTTTGTTTTTAACTATCAAGCCTACACCTTAATTTGTAGAGATCTGTGTAAGTAGTATAATAAATAAATATATGTACCTAAAGTACAGATATCTACATATAATTTTAAAATAACTATATTTTGTTAGTTCCTGTATAATATAGATAACAAGTTCTATATGTATTATAGAACAATAAAGAATAAATTACCTTAAATTTCTGACGTTCTTCTGATTTTGTGGGTCCTTGTTTTAACTTTGATCCTTTTTTGAAAATATGTTTCTAAAACAAAAATAAATATATACTACCTAGTTTAGTGAACCATAGAAAAACAAAATACTGCTACATACTTTAATAGAATTAGTGATACTCCTATTAGGTGTGATTACTGAATTGTGATTGCTAACACGTTTAATAAACATTCTACGTTTTTCCGCAGATTCTGGTAAATTATGCACATGCGCATATAATTCAGCTAGTGCTTTAACAGTAGGATTTTCTTCATTTTCTTTGGTAGTAGTTGTACGATCAGTAAATGAAAATACTGTAGTGGCAACTGTTCCTTCCTCCTATAAAGTTAAAAATTAAATCAACAGTTATTAAAATTCTAAATAACTTTGAAGATAAATAATTCTATTGATTATAAATACAAATATATACAATCAATAATTCTATGATGTACCTTAACAAGTTGCAAATTCTTTTTGGACCAATAAGCTCTAATATCTACTGCTAAATTGGGCGGAATTTTAAATAAGTCAAATCCTAGTTTTATCATATAAATTACAATATGTGACAAGTTTTGCGTGATTTGGTAAAGTTCTTCTGCTGGTAACTGAAAAAAAAAAAGGTAACATTTTGTTTAAAAAATTATAATTAGCAGAAAGAAGCCTTGTAACATATTACAATTGATGTACCTTTCTCGGAACAATTAAATGACCGGTAAATAATGTCGCTAAGTTGTCAGGTGGCATTTTATTTTGGTCTGAATGTTTAGCAGTAAAGTGAAGTAATTTTATTATATCTTTTAACAAAACTAGATTATCAAATGGTAAAAGTAACAATAATAATTGCAATGATCGCAACAAACGTTGACTATTATTGTTTACTTCTATTTTTTGACAAAATTCTAAAAATCAACATCAGATAAACAATTTATCCAGATTAACTATATATATTTTAATATCTAATTACCAGATATTTGACAATACGCTGGGTAAAATGCTTCAGTCATTATCGGCTCAGATTGCTCAGCCAGAAAAGATTTCAATACAGTCGCACAATCATGCACAGTAAACTGACCATTGTACAGATTTAATGTTTGCCCTTGATTAAGAAGTGCTTTTAGCTCTTGTTGTCGGTTGAACGAACCATTTCTACGAAATATTCCTTCCTGAACGACATCTGCAAACAGAAATTTAAAAATGTTGTAGGTATTCAGTTTATTGTTTACGCAAATCATAAAAAAAAAAAAAAATAATAATAATAATATAGGTGTACGTACTTTCTTCTTTGGACAAGAAATCAATGAGCTGATACACTTGACAAATACCTTCTTGAGTGATTGGCGCTCCATCCATCACACCTTTTACGGAGCATTTATCCTTTTTCATGAACGACCATTTGATGGGTTTGATTTTCGATTTTTCTTCAACCAAACAGTCACCCCTGACGGGAAAGATAAGAAAAATTACAAAAAAAAAAAAAAATAACAGTTACGATTGCTAACTCTTTGATATTGGATTCCAGAATAAACGACAAATGCATTCGGACCAGCGTGTAAAACTGCTCAGAGTCCTCTATACGCAGTTTGTTGGCGAGTTTCCAGTCTTCGTTCATATCCAATAATTCCATAGCCATTGTGGACGGCGATAACGACAACGATTTGTCGATGTGGTGTGAACGAACGCGGAAAGGCCCGATATCGCCGTCACGGTGTCATTTGAAAGCGGTTCGACGTCAGTTCAAAATGTATCAACACTACAGCGGAAAAAAAAGACCGAAAGACCGGTGTTCAGAATACGTTTCCGGTACGACCATTGCGGCGCTCGATTGACAATCAAACTCTACGGCTGAACTATTGTGGCCGGTGGCGTTACGACGTTCTCAAAACTAAAAATCTTCATGGCAAACGCGCCGACGTCGTCAACAAAAAAAAAAACACAGAAAGATAGGTAAACACAGAGGGTCGTATCCGGGCACTGGAAAATTAACGGTTTTTGTCTTTTTTTTCAAACAATACCGTTTAGAAGAGCATAACATAACGCCGGGTAGACACACTCGGCAGTCGCCGACACGACACAAGCCGATTGTGCGCGATCCCGAGTTCGTGGTGCTGCCGAATCGACGAACGCCGTTCGGAGTTTCATTCCCGCGGTCCGGCCACACTGCGCGAACAGCAGCATAACATAATAAAATAATGTTATTTTACAATTTTTTTTTTTTTCTGATTGCAAAAAGTCGAGTTTTTTTCCACCGCGTATTTACATTAATATTATTCGTATTATTATCGTCGTAAAATCGCGGGCAACACAGCGTCCCGACGGGAGTCGCGCGATTTCTGCGTGTAGTAGTGCGCACCGCTCGTCCGGCCAACGCCGTGCCACAGCAGCAGCAGCAGCAGCTGATGTCCATGTCTGTCGTCGCCGCCAAAGTTCCGGCGGGTCTCTCGCGTGAATCGTGATTCGCAAGTGCGCCTCGCGAGTTCGGAAAATCGGTTTTTTCGGCGCCTTTACGTTTCACGAGAACGACGGCCGATCCGGGAAGATCTTGCCGGGCCGCGTGCGCGCTACGTTTCCGTGGGGAACGAGGTCGGAACGCGGAGATTTCCAACAAAACATGGTCAAGGACGTCCGGTAGGCACACGCCACACGGCGGTCGAAATCGAGAATTGAAGATAAAAAAAAAAAAAAAAAAATCACAATAAATCCCGTCCTACGGAGAGCCGCCGTCCGCCTTGTTGACGTCATTTTTTTTTCACGAGAGTCGGCCAGGCGTGGTAAGAAATATTTTTTTTTGCACGAATATATTCATCGTCGAGTGACGGCAGCGGCGATAAAATGTCAATAATTTTCGTACGTAACGCCTATTAACAACCGAGACTTACGACACGATCCACGATTATTATTGTTATGCGTGCGCGCGTTTGATTATCGGTTCGGAAATCGCGAGCGTTATCTCGCGTACGTTTTCTCGTAGTAAACGCTCGCAATAAAAAAAGGCGCACCTCATAGGTAGGAGGACGTGCGTCGTCGTGTCGTGTCGATATTCAAACATATTACAATATATTTTATAGGTACTCAATAGTTAATAATTGTGCAATAAATTAGTATACTTTTTTTTTTTACGGCCAATGTAGACGGCGAGTCGCGCGAGAGAGATAAGAAGATAGTAGATATGTGTCATTCATGCGGTGGCATTACTACGTTTTACTCGCGTGAACGTCCTCGGTGCTGCTGATCCGCCCGCATTGCGGCATAACTTTGTTGTTTTCGTTTCGTTTTTTTTTACTTCGCGTCCGATTTGCGAGTAGTTGTGCGCACGGTTCCCGTTCGATCGTCGCCGGCGTGTGTTATCCGTCATGAAATTCGAGAAGGTCTCTGTACAGTAATTTGTTCATTGTAGTAATGGGTAGGTAGGTAGGTAGACACGCCGTGGTCGTTCTGTATAAAAACGTTATCGGGGGTCGGTTGTTCAGACTTTGCGCGTACTTAGAGTTCCACCTATTGAGCCCGTTCGCTTTTCAATGCAAATCTCTAGGTAGGTATGCCGAATCGCCGTATTTTCTCAGAACCGCCGACTATATTCCGAGGTACATTTGCTTACTTACTCGTCAACAATGATGACAATAATATGTTTGACGTCAGACAAAATTATAGTCGTCAAATGTCCAGTGCAGGGCGTAGGCCACAACGTTTTATGTCCAATATTTGTGCCTAATGCACGCTTTAATGTTTTTTTTTTTCTTAAAAATAGTCACATACATGTTCAGGGCCGGCTCAAAATACGGGTGAAATGTGCCTTTATTACATAGATAAACCAATTTTTAAATTTAAACATACCTAGATTAAGAGACTTTTTAAAACTTTGCTGGGTGCTATTTATTATACATTTGGCCAGCCCTGTACCATATTGTACACTGCGTTCCGGACGTTCTGTGAAGAAATTTACTGAATTTATTATGTAACTATCTTGGTGACTATTGATTATACCACCATAGTGTGAAGTGTGATGTTTGTTCGCTCTGACAAAAAAAAATTACTTTAAGGCTATAGAAAGTGTCTACTATTGCCCTATCAATAATTGTATTTTACCAAAACAGAGACTATTGATTGTTACTTGATTCTTTGTTGATTGTTCTATAAACTACTATAATGTATACCTTTACTCCAGGCGGTGAGAGAACGCAGCCCATCCAAATTATGGTGCTTTGCTAACCCGAGGTCAAACATTCAATTACTTATTGGTTGTTTTTTAAATAAAAACTTAAATTTTACATAAAAAAAGTTTAGATATTTGTATACAAGATTTGGTAACACTATACAATTCGTAAAGTGGTGCACGACCGAATTTATTTTATTTCAGTTGTTTGATGTTGAATTTTTTTTATTCAATTAATTTAATTTATGAATTATTAACAAATTCGGTTTAGCCTTTAAACCAAGGATTAGTAACCTATAATGATTATCAAACATCAAATTATATTTTTCTAGTACCTACTTATTTTTAACAATGAGGTTTAACTCCATTTTTGTCCTATGGTTTTTTTAAAACCATATTTATTTGTAAGTTGAAATAAATATTTGATCCCGTGCTTGATTAACCTAAGTGTTTTAATGGTTTTGTTTATGTTTCATGAATGTATATATATTTATTTTTATAGGGAACAACAATTTTTTTGAAATTTCGTTTATAATTTGGTTATGTGAAGTTTGAAAACTGATTGATCATGCGATCCATACAAGTACATCATCCTGACTGAAAAAGTAATTGTGTTAAGACATTAACATTATGTCGTTTTTGAGTGGCCTCAAGAAAGTGCTCCACTTGGGTAACAATGAAGCGAAAAAAAAAAAAGTATTCAATAATATTCACATGGATTGTGATGTTGATGATTCGTGGGAAATGATTGGTGAACTTGGTGATGGAGCATTTGGCAAAGTTTACAAAGTAATTTTTAAATTTGTTAAAAGCATTAGATATTCACTACATTATAATATTTAATATCTAGTGTATGTAAATAATGTTATAAATTGAAAACTCATTAATCATATTTTATTTAGGCTCAAAATCGAGAAACTGGACAGTTGGCTGCTGCTAAAATGTGTATATTAGAAGGCGAAGATGATTTGGCTGATTTTATGATTGAAATTGATATTTTAACCGAATGTAAACATTCAAATATTGTGCAGTTATACGAAGCATTTTTTGTTAACTCTAAACTTTGGGTAAACTATTGTTATTTGCTAATGAAGCTGTCAGTTAACAATTTTGTTAATAGGTAATTTTATTAATGTTTGATATTTTTAGATGCTGATAGAATATTGTGATGGAGGTGCTTTGGATTCAATAATGGTTGAATTGGATCGAGCATTAATTGAAGAACAAATAGCTTATGTTTGCAAATATATGTGTGAAGGACTAGCATTTCTTCATAAATGTAAAATTATACATCGAGACCTTAAAGCAGGAAATGTACTTTTAACAACTGATGCTGGTGTTAAAATTGGTTTGTTGTTTTGGTAATATTTTTTTTTTCTTTTTAATTAAATTTTTTTTTTTTTTTTTTAGCTGATTTTGGAGTTTCTGCCAAAAATAAACAAACATTACAGAAACATGATACTTTTATTGGTACACCTTATTGGATGGCTCCTGAAGTGGTTTTGTGTGAAACATTTAGAGATAATCCTTATGACTTTAAAGTTGACATTTGGTCTCTTGGCATAACTCTTATAGAATTAGCACAAATGGAACCGCCGAATCATGAAATGTCTCCTATGCGTGTATTGCTTAAAATACAAAAATCAGATCCCCCTAAATTAGAACAACCCTCTAAGTGGTCAAAGAATTTTAATGATTTTATAGTTCAAGCACTAATAAAAGATCCTGCTCAAAGGCCAACTGCAGATGATCTCTTAAAAGTAATACAACCATCACAATAATTATACATTAAATACATTCTATTTTGATTATTTTTTCAGCATCCATTTGTCAATGGAAGCATAGATCCAAAACCCATTCGTGATCTGTTACTTGAATACAAGGCAGAAGTTGTTGAAGAAGAAGTTGTAGATGAAGAACCTGAGGTAATAATATGTATTTGTTGTATTGTAATTTTGTATAATATTGAAGCACTGTCATTGGTATCTATTTTAAAAAGTTGAATGTATATTTCCTTATTATTTGATTTCCTCATGTACATATTCATTAACAATTCAAATGTATATTTACATATATATTCACATATTTATTTCCATGCTTACGTAGTCTACACGTGGTAGGAAGTGCAGAAAAAACAGGGACCAATATCAAAGGGTCAGTGGTAAGTTATCCTTACCCCTGTGTGCACTGTCAATTTATATATTTGGTTTGGCATGTTCATTATTATTTCAAGTATAATTTTGTGAATTACGTTGGTGGAATATATGAAATTATAATTTATTTTTGACACATTCTAATTAAACAAAATATTTATGTTTCAGGAATCACCTCAATCTACACAGTTGCCTCCCCTGGACATGGAAGCAGTTGAAGATGATACTTTGTCACTCAAAAGTGAACCTGAAATTAAAGGTCAGTACTTATAAATAATATCCTTAGGTGCGTCTAATTTTATTTTACATGTTTAATAAACCTTAAAATGTTCAATAAGCAAATTGTAATGTAATTATTATTAGTACAATTTTAAATTAAAATATTTTTATTTAGAAGGAACTGAAGAAAAGCCAGAAGAAAAGCCTAAAATACCTAAAAAACGAGAAATGGATGAAGATTCAACAGAAAATAAAAAAATCAAAAAGGATGAAAAACCTCCTGAAGCTGGTGAATCTGAGCCAGTAAATTCTTCAAAAGAAATTTCATCTAAAAAAAATGTATGTAATCCAAAACTTTTCTAATATAATGTAGTAATATTTAAAAACAACTTCTTCATTGATGATAGTTAATTTTATACTTATCTAATGAGTACAATGGCTGTTACTAAATGAGAATGAAACAATGAACCCAGGTTGTAGATCTTAATTTTCAAAAAAATACTGAATATTTAGTATCATATGGAAAGGTTCTTTTGTTTTAAATGTATACCTATTACCCATCTATGCCTTGTTCCTCTAGAAAACATGCTGATTTGGGTATTTGAACTGATAGTTGAGTGATTTATGAAGCCTCCCTTAGGTCGTGTAAGAAAATTGTAAAATGAAATCATGACCCTAGGTCTTCTATTGCATTCACCAAGTTCTGACTGCTAAGTATTTCTATTTCTATTTTTCCTGTTCTATCAAGGATCTTTGTCTTGTTTTGTATTTTTCCAATTTTCGTTTTGAAAATGGTTCTAAACTAAGTGGTTATATTAAGAAATAACACGTATTAGACATTTGGGAGCACTATATTACTATATTATATACTTTATTTTAATCACTGTTTTAGTAGTATAAATGTATTTTGAGTCATGTCAATACATTTTAATTTTAAAAACATAATTTTGTATTTCCATGATTGTGATTTTTTTGGTAGGTTTAGAGCCAAAATTGGTAAGTTAAATTAAAGACAACAACCTAAATTTAGTTTTTATAAGATGATTTTGCAAATAAAAGAGTTTTCATAATTTTACGACCGTTCAAAATTGATTAAAAATCGTCCTAATTTCTATATTTCAAAAATTATTAATTTTTTTTAATAATAAATCTTTTCAACAATTATCTTGTAAAAATATAGTAGACGTTATAATAATTTCAGAACAGTTTTCAGAATTAAAATTGGATAAGTATAATCCTATTAATTTATGGAAACTGCTGTGACCATATTTGCGTCATAAAATCCAGTGCAGGGAAAACCGTTAATAAATAATAACATTGTTGTTTTTGATCCCATTTGTATGTGTGTGCATACAAGTTAATGGGAATGTATTTGGCGTACAGTTTTATAAAAATAAATTTTGAAGATTATGTTGCTTGAGTAACACTAGAAATTGGTTTTTAATTAATATTTGTTTTCAGTTTACTAATTAAATCTATTTAGTAAAATATGACATAAGCAAATAATTTACTGGCTTAGTTGCTGTTTTAAATATTATTTATAAAAAGATGCTTCACCAAACAAACTACCTAAAATCTACATATTGGTGATTTTCAGAAATATGTGTGATGTACTTAGTATATATTTTGCTTTGTAGTTTATAATTTGGTTATTTTATGTTCAGGCTCTTTTAAAACCAAAAATGTATTTTCCTTACAAATAATATTAAATCTGGGAGCACAGTAGTGCCTCTGCTAAGTTGAGCGGCTCGACCGTACCATCCTTTTCTCAAAGTAGTTCAAGCCATTTTTGACCCCCTATAACTTTGTTGTGGATAAAACTAGAACACTAAATTTTTAGTAGCCAAGCAGGCATTGTATAAACACAGTATATTTCAAATTTTATTCAATTTGAACCAGTTGTTTAAAAATTATAACTAGTCAAAGTTTCTTAATTTTGTCACTCACTGACTGACCTATCATCAAAACTCTAAGGCACTTCTAGCAGACATAAAAGATTCAAATTTAGTTTACAATTAGTGTTTAGTGTATAAATCAAGAAAAAACTAAAATATTTTGCTAATGCAAAAAAAAAAAAAATTATTTTAAAATAAAGAACAACACGAACGCTCTTGTCTCGTATGTGTGATGAGTGTTGCCATGCCATCTAAGTCAGGGCGCGAAATTTCCACTCGCCAGCTCGCCATTGGCGTGTAAAAATTTATCGTTGGCGAGTAAGTTTCATCTTTTAAAAGTATTGTAAAATAGTAGTGGCGAGTAACAATTTTAGTCTGGCTAGTACCTTTTGAACTGAAATTTCATGCTCTGATCTAAGTACATGCGTACTGCGTATATTCATAATATGATAAGTAATATTTCATAAATTTTTTAAATAAAATTTTTAAATTAATAAGAATTCATAATATGATTAATAATATTTATATTATGTGCGTAAGTAAGGTTGTAATTTATAGCCCTTATAGTATAGCTCTTATATTGATAGATGGAACATAATAGTAGTACACTATATAGTGCCTGCGGGAGACTAACGGCGCTGCTCATGGTGTGTAGAGTGTACACTGCACATGCGCAGAACATTGTACAATAATTTTCCCGCGTTATAATATGCTATCTACGCGGGCTTTAATGTACAACTAGTCAATGGAATACGCCTTAGGTTGTAATAACAGCGCTCGCTTGTACCACGGTAAAAACTGTAGTTGAAGCTCAAGAGGTAGTACTGAATAAGAAAAATAGGAAGACTACCTATAAAAAGAAATAAGATGCCATCAAAAACATAACTTCAAACTTGTTAAAAAAAGCCAAGTCTTGCAACTCAGTTCTTCTATTGTAAAAAGTTGTGAGATCCATGTAATACCAAGTTGGTCAATTTAATCAGCCCTTTGTTAAGGGTCCTTCTGTCTTTAGTTATTACATAATTAACCTAATAACTAACCTAAAAATATCTCTTAGTGACCATATCAATATTAAAAATATTTTTTGTTTTAAATAAATAGATTGACTTGGAAATCGCACTAAACAATCTAATTTAATATAATATGTATTGTGAGTTTCATTGTGTTTTTAATAAAAAAAAAAAAAAAGATACATTGTGTTTTTATGCAAATTTTTTAAAATTTAACCCCTGAAAAAATTAAATGGGGAGTAAATAGTAAAAATGAAAAATTTAATTTACCAAATAAAAATAGCAAGTATTGAAATGTAGATATTAAATAGTTCACGGGGAACGCCGTATAATGAAAATTTAAAGTTTTATATCTATCTTACAAATAATACACAAGCATTGCTAGGGCAGCTTGTATAAAATAAATATATGAATAGTCTATAATAATGTCAAATTTAATAAACATTAATCCCACACTTACACTTAAGTAAATTTGTTAGCTGATGTTAACAAATACCTGTACGTTTTGGTTTTGATAACTAAATAGAATCATTCTCTAAACATGTCATGTTTTTATTTATGTGTTAACCAAAGTGTTAATTCTTATTCAATATCTGTTTAGATGGTCAAAAAACATTCTGAACACAAAGGTCCTGCACCACCACCACCATTTCCTGTAGTTAAATCAGTTTCAAATGAAGAACCACCAACAGTACCACTTATACTTAAAATTCAAGATCCCAATGAAGAAAAAGAAACTGAAATTATAGCCAAATCTAAAGAAATTGATGAAATTAAATCAAAAGATAATAATGAATACCTAGAAATAAGTAATTCTACTAATGATTCTGAAGTAGAAGAAAAACAAGCTAATGATGTTAAAGATGAAAAGAATTCTGCATCTAACCAACCAATACAGCTACACAAACAGGATATTTCCAATCTTCAGCCAATATCAGTAGCTGCTAATATTAATATTCCAACTGTAAACGTTGTGAATGATTCACAGATAAGAACCAGGAGAAGGAGTTCATCTGCATCTAATCGTAACCAAAGAAGACCATCTCCTCCATCTTTAGATAAAGTTTTGCAAATGAATCAAAATGTTGAAAGAAATAAAGCAAAAATTCCAACTGCTGTTATGAATGAACTTACTGGAAGACTTCAATCCAATCACGACGAGACTGAACAGATACAAAGTAAAAATAATAGTAAGTACTTAAACTTTTTTAAGTGATAATAAAAATTAATACTAATCTACAATTTATAATTGGTAATATTTTAATCAATAATTAACATAATTTATTGTTCTGTTTTAGTTGAACAAAATGATAATTTGATAAATGGTGGAACTTTGGTAAGAGTGGGTTCTCTAAGTGCAATTGATTCAAATGTTACTGTTGTTACTACAACTCATCCACCTGTTCTCCAAACAAACCCACCTGCAGGACTTCATACCCAAGTGATAGTAGTTGCTGATACTAACACAAAACCAGAGGTATAAAAAAAAAAAAAATTATTAAATTATATACTAACTTAAGTAATCTTTTTATGTTATAATATTCTAAGGTTGACAAAAAAGATGAGGTAATTGTGATAAATTCGTCACAAGCTGAGGATAATTTAGATGCCAGCCACGTGTCTGTTATAACAGTTGGAGAAGAACCTTCTGTTAAAAAATTAGATTCTTGGAAAAATAAAGAAGAAGTAGAAGTATCTAAACCTGTATGTGTACCTGTGAGTAATATAACAGACTCTAACAAAGTAAAAATGAATGGACATCCGTCAGTGGTTAAGTCTAATGACCCAGCTGAAGTCTTCATTGTTGTTAACAATTCGACAAATGTTCACAAAATGGTGATTTTATTCAAATACCTTAATTAATTAATTTTAAGTTGAATCTATTGGTATTTATGTGTGTGGACATGTATACATTTTTTTTTAGTCAAAAAATCCTGATGGAATAGTTGTTAATAACAAACATGTTTCACCATCACGATCCACATCACATTCACATTCAGATAGCGGATCTGCCTATAGTAGTGGTGGTCAGAGAACTCCACCTTCAGCTGCCAGTACACGTACATATGATAGATCAGATGCAGAAAGTGTTTCAACTACAATTAGTCACGATAGTCGTAGTAGCAATAAAGAAAACAATTTACCACCTAGAGAGTTTGAAGATGAAGTTGTTGTTGTACGTAAAAAACCAGAATATACTCGAGTAAGTATCAGATATCTAAATTACTAATTAATGTACACTTTAATTTTTAGTTACTTATTAGTCTTAGCTATACTTAATTAAATTGAGATCA
>CM029357.1:44053315-44067718 GCA_017140985.1 Hormaphis cornu | reverse complement strand
CTTAAACAACAGAATTTTCATAATTTACAATATGTAAATTAGGTAGTATAAAGACTAGTAAATAATAAATAAAAGGATACTGAAAAACAAAAAGTACTTGTGCGTTTCAAGCTGTTTGAAGTGACAATAATAAACTGCGTCAATGCAAGTCAAATTCCTCGAAGTAGAAGTTGTGATATCATTGCTTAATTCTAATCCTAGTTGGGTACGCATAAATTTGATAAATTCTGTTTCGTGCGATTTTCTTAAATCCCAATTTAAGTCTCCGCCAACTAGCATAGGTACATTGTGATTATTATACTTACAACTGAAGAACAGTTAAGTAGTTAGATTGGCACGCTGGCGGCGCAATTTTGTATTTGGATGTTATTACCGGCTGCCACCGTTCCAATGTAACTGGTAATAACTGTTTAGAAGTAGTGGACTGGTCCTGGAGGAAATCAGAACCAGTGTTGTTCATGACATCATGATAACGCTCTCTGTGTTGCACAGATATATAGCACGACCGCCAGCCATAAGACTTATTATACACGTCAAAAAAAAAAAAAATTAAGTAGAGAAGACTTTTTTTGGGTGCACACATTGCAATTTCCCAATACTGCTCGAAACATCCAAATTTTGTTGACAAATGCTAGTCTTTTCCTCTTTTACTTTGTAATATAGAACTAATAATACTATCAAAATAACGTGGTCTTTATGAACAAAACCTTACAGAAACTAGAAGAGCAATTTGCTATACAGCTGGAAGAACAAGAAGCAATATTTGGACCGACAACTAGTATGCTACCAATCAATACTAGCCCGCCGTCCCATCACCATTCTTATCATCATAGAAGCTCAACGCGGAGCAGTTTATCGTCTATGTCGGCTGATTGACAATTTTGTACATATAATTATTTATTTTTTGTTGATTTTTTTATAGCCATATGTGCCAACATTATTGCCCTCGTCCCCTGTTGCTTATAACATAATGTTTATTTCATATGTTCAGTTTTAAAAGAAATATTAAGTTTTGTATACATGATGAAGTATTTATACTTATATATTTTTAATTATTAATAGATTATAAAATACTAGTTGTTTTTTTGTAATTTGTGCAATTAATCGTTAATTGCAAATGAAACAATTTTTTTAACATTTTGTTGTAAAAATAAAAAAATGTTACATTTTTATTTTATTTAATAAAAAAAACTATATATTTAACACATAGAATATCCTATATTTATATATTCAGAAATACCACAAATTATAATAATAAAAAATGAATACAATTTTTTGTATGTACAAAATGGATCAAAAATACATTTGAGGATAATTTTGTATTTTCGTTCAAACGTTCAGGTATAACGTTATTAGCTCAAGTTTAAACCAGTTTTTTGGCTTCAAAAAAGCTCTTCAGATGCCGCATTTGCCAAAAACCCATGACCAACAGAATGGATAACTGTCCTAGCGACCACCAAAATACTCGTTGGTGTGTGCTCTCGCTTGTTTGCCTGAATCTTTCTTCACGGAACTACAAATAATATCGGTTTGTCTTAATATTAATGAAAAACAGATAAAATAGTAAAAAATTACAACAAACTTAGAACTTAGGTTATAATTAAAATTCAGGAGTTTGTAAGCACAATTTTCCCACGTCTTACACACTAATTTTGAGTTAAGATTAGGTTGAGAAAGTTAAGGTTGGCAACTTTTTTGCCAGAAAACCATAAAAACTTGATACACGTAAGGTTGCAAATATTTTGGGAATGTTAGGGAATCTGAATATTGTCTAGAAAAGTCAAGGAATTTCACATGTTTTCTGGAAATTTTCTTGGTTGTTGCTATTGGGAGGACTTGTTGATTATTTATGTATAAATTGTCTACTATTGTAAATCTCTACTTATGATAGATTATCCATTCTAATGAGTAAAGACCAGTGTTTTAGATTTAAAAACCATTTCTATTAAATAAAGTATTAATATTTTTAAATTAATAGTAAAATGAACTAAGACTAGAATAACTGATTTTCATTTGTGAAGATTAACTTACATAAGGATATAAATCACTATTAAACATAGGTTTTCTCATACTTATCACAAATTTCAGACATGAAATTAAAAAATCAGCCAAGTGCGAGTTCTATAGCCATTACTTACAGTAATAAAGATACAATTTTCAAATTTGTGTAATTAACGTAATTTCTATGGTTTGTGCAGAGAAAAAAAAATATTTTTAACCCTTTATTTATTTATTTTTATAACAATATTATTCAATAATACATAAATATAGACTGAGAAAATTATGTAACAAGTTAAGTTAAGGTACTTGGGGGACCTTGAATTTTTTATGTCTATCAGACACAAATTATTGGAATTATAAAATATATCTTACTAAACTTACTAAATGATGATAGATGAAATAAGGATTCTAAACACTGATTTAGTTTATCATGAAGTCTTCATAAGAACAATTATTTAATATTTTTGTCTTACCAAAAATTGAAAATTAAAAATTAAAACATTTTTTTTTCAAATTTGGTTTGTATAAATTAGTGGGATAAAATGAAAAATGTGGGAAAGTCATTTTTAAGTAACTGCATGACAAATTCAAATCTGTATTCAAAATAATTTTATAATTATTCATGAATTATTTATCAGAACATTTGGCAAGGGAAACGTCTGCAATTCTATGATTAGTGTGTAATAAACAAAGAAATAAATAAAATAATTTAGGACCAAATCTTCTTAAGTGAAAACGTTTGAAATAAGCAATGGTAATGAGAGTAATTGAATATGTACCTAAATTATTATTTTGAATACCTAGGTAAAAACATAATTTTTTTCAGTTTAAAATAGATACATATCACAATTCACAATAATATGGTATGTCAGATTGAACGTTATGTGCTTTAAAAATCAGATTCTAACAAAACTCACTCTTTGATAACTTTGTTCTTTTGTGATCTGTTCCACTTGCTCAACTAATTGTCTAATTCTCAGCTGCAGATCAGATAATTTTTCTTTCTGGGCTATTTGAGCATAATCAATAGCCTGGTCGCCGACTTGAATGTCCAAATGAACTCTCTACGTTAATTATAACACAAAACAAATTTGAGTACCCACAAATTGTAACACAAAATTTCAAAAACTTTTACCAATTGAGTGCCTCCGACCCAGGCAGTAGTGTTAGAGTACAAACATATAATGTGTTCGCCGGGTACGTGGGACGTAAAAGAAATTTTGCCTTCGTAGCTGTAAACCTGAGAAAAGAAAACTTGCTACTAATATAAAAGTTACAAACAGATCGTTTGAAACAGTAATACGCACGCGAGACAGAATGATTTTCATGTCTGGATCTTTGACTTCAACGTTCATACCAATTCCCGGGGTGGGTGGTGTGAAACCTCCGGTCCTCGTGTCGAACAGTTCCACTTTGTAGTGTGCTAAAAGAAAAACGAGAAACCGTTGAACAAGACGCGGTCATGTCCTAACAGATCTTTGGACTGGTTCAAGACGATTTGAGACCGTAAATGTTAACGGTTTCAAACCATCTCCAAACTGTGTCGGCCCAAGACGATGATTATTATTATTATCATCATCACGTTGGGTAAGTACTCACAGACAACGGTGGTTTCGTCGGGAATTTCTTCAATGAAACATTTGCGTTCCGTTTCGCCGATGTGAAAGTACAGACAGCGAACCGGACTCAAAGCACAGGCACTGAACAACAGGAATAGCGTGCGGAAATCCATCGAGTGCGGCGATCGGTACACTACAGCATCAAAAAAGCGATTAAATACGAATGACCATTAGAGAATCTTGTTTGTCGACTAAACGATCATCTACTTAGAGACTAGACTACTAGAGTAGATTCACTCAAATTTCAAGTAAGTATTGTGAAAAATTATAGAAAACCAATTTGAAGCGGCTTACAAATAATGAACTTATAAACGATGCAGGCCGTTCGCGGTCGTGGTCCATACACGTCATTAAAGTACTGCAGTCTACTCGTTCCGTCTCCAACGTCTAGCCCGTCATTGTCAACACGCTTTTGATAATGACGTTTTCTACACGCAGCTGATAAGAGCCAAGATTTCAAAAAATAATTTTGGGAGTCGTAAGTCGTAACAAAAGTAAAAACCGAATGTTTGGCAAAAGTTGTAAATCGTCCATGGCGTTTTAAATCGCGCTCGTCGTTTGACGAGTGCGTATGCTGTAATGGATCTCATAACTTTGCTCTCGATATTTTCGGCGTCTGTTATCGTTGGACTCTTTGGCTTTGTGTTTCGATACAAATTTTTCAAAAGTGTGTTTGCCACGAATACCCGACAAATAACTGTATGATGTTAAACGTATTTCTGTTTTAGGTGTACCGGAAAATGTCGTACCAGACACACCAGCAGCGGCGGCCAGACCTAGAATTGGAGTACGCGGCGTTCCGAATCGTAACATGTTGCGTCGAAACCATCGTAACATTGTAGGCAAGTGAAGTAATTTTTCGTGGTCACTAATCGCATTCGGACTGATAGTGCCAGCATATCGAAGTCACTGACGTACTCTTTAAGCTAATTATTTTAAAAAATTAATCTAGAACCTAGAAACGAGAACGCTGAAAACGAAGACGTTGATATTGACCCAAATGTGGTTGATGCTGCTGCTATAGATCCAAAACTGGGAGCTAAAAAACGAGCAAAGCTGGAAGCCAAGGCGGAGAAAAAAATTAAACGTGAAGTATGTTGTTTTTATTTTTATCTTACTCAAAGCGTAACATTTTTATTTTGATCAAATATGTGTTGTTACTTTAGGCCGAGTTACAAGAACGGGAAGATCGTAAAAAGAAACAAGAAGCCGAAGAAGCTGAAAGAAAAGCTCGAGAAGATCACGAAAAGCGGCAAGAACAAGAGCGTTTAGCTTTAGAGAAGAGAATCGCAGAAGAAAAAGCTAAACAAGAACACGAAGAATACTTAAAACTCAAAGAGACCTTTGGTATTGAAGAAGAAGGTTATGAAGAGACATTAGACGATGACGGTGCAACGTTAACTCAGTTCATTGACTACATTAAGGTTAGGTTACAGTCCACAGTATTATTATAAACATGATTAAATATATTAAATTAATTTCAGGAAAATAAAGTAATTGTTCTTGATGAGCTCGCTTTAAAGTTCAAGTTGAAAACTCAAGTTACAATAGAAAGAATTCAATGTTTGTTAGAAGATGGTTCATTAACTGGTTAGTTCAAAAAAGTACCTTTTTATTATATTTTACTCCTGTTTTTACAGTTGAATAAAATTAATTATTATTTTCATTTTTAGGTGTAATTGACGATAGAGGAAAGTTTATATACATACCACAATCTGAATTGAATGCAGTTGCTTCATTTATTAAAAAACGGGGACGTGTCTCATTGACAGAATTAGCTGAACACAGCAACAGCTTGATTGTTCTTGATAAACCAATCTCAGTTCAATGAAAGCACATCCACAATGGTTTGTGCGTAAAATTGTTTATATAGTTAATAAAAAATAATACTTCTGTACTTAAATTGTTAACAGAATTAAATCGGGATTTTGTAAAAAAAAGAACTTATACTTCTTCATTCTTAAATGAACTTGTAGTCTAACATGAATCAATAGTTTAATAAAGCATTCTAATATAAATAAAACCTATATATAGAAACTAAAACTCAAACAATTTTAAAATTTGAAAAAGTTAGGATTAGGGACAAAGAAAAAAGTTCGCCCATTAGTTTCTGAAAGCATAGAAGAAAACTAATGATAAATATAGACGTTAACTTGGTACAATTCGTAATATTTTTTTTCAATATTTTACAAACAATTGAAATCTACGTCCATACCATGGTAATAATGAATAAATCAATATAATTTAAATAATCGACAGAAATACCTGAAAGTTACACGTTTTAAAAGGTGTATAATGTGCACATTATACACAAGTATGATACAATTAATTTAACAGCTTTTATTTGGTAAAAACTTTGATCTTAAGCTATAAGACTTTAAACGTTGACACAAGCTTGAAAATATATACTTATATCATTGATTAAGTATACTGTAGTTTGATGAAGTAGCAACTAAAATTTTGCAGTGGGTCATTGTTTTAAGAGGTTAAGGGTGTCAGTGCCAGCTGTTTTTAAACAAGTATAATTTATATTTCATATGTGCGGTGCACCGTTCCTTTACAATTTTAAAGTGAACCAAATTCTGCTCAGAATCATTACTTTCAATCAATACTTTTTGTATTTAGTATAAAACTTCTAACTAAACATTTCAAAACACTGACCCACTGAAAAATTGTGGTTACTACTCCCATCAAGCTGCTCATTTGACCCACTTTTTTTTATAATTATGTCAGACTAAAGATAAAAGTACTAATAAAAAAAAAAAAAAAATGTATGTGGAAATTTATATTTCAATAAAAATACAATTCTTATTGGATACAAAGTATGAATTGTCCTCAAATATTACTGTCATCTTCCATTTCTGAATCATCATCACTTGTAACATCAGGATCATCGATTTGCTGTTCACATTTAACACACCGACAAGTAAACACATAATTTTCTCTTGAAAAAAAAAAAAATTATAATTTTAACTAACTTAATCAAAATAAGCAATTTGATACTAATACATACTGTAAATATTTTTGACGAGTATGTCTGGTATGGTCTAATTCACATGGAGCAATATAACTGGTATTTATTTCTTCGCCGGGTTCAATCGACCGAATGGCGACTAATTTCAACACATGATTACCATCAAACACACTTGCTGCATTGGGAAAACAGCTATGATTGATTGAACTATGTTTTAAAAACAAAGCTGATCCTTCATTATCCAAGAAATCTACTCCAACAACTACTTATATAAAAAAAATGTTAAAGCGTAGATTGAGTTAAAATATAAAGTATATTTTTAAGGTAGTCTGTAGTACGCTAGTTAGATTTTTTTTGATTTTTTGTGTGAGAGGGATATGAATTTTTCAAATTTAAAATAACTCGCTATAATTCACTAAATAATATATTATTAAAAAAAAATACAACGCTAGGGAGGGAGGGACTTGGGTTGTAAGTATGAATCTACAAATATTTGAATGTTACTTAACTATCCAATAAAAAAAAAAAACAAAATTACCTTGCTCCATAACATCATAAGCATTATCTACAAATTTTTCAAATAATTCTAATTGATCAGAGGAAAGATTCTTTTTGCAAACATTTGTCCATTGTTGGAAAACACTAGTACCAACACCTTGTCCATTAGTACCAATTAAAGCCAACAAAGATTTAAATCCAATTGGAGTTAACCACTAAAAATACACAATATAAATGAAAATAACCAAACTATTAAAATAATTAATTTTAAATGTACTATCTTTACTTGACTTGATTCTCTAATGGCCAGAGACTTGAGAACACCAAAACGAAGTTGTTCAATTTGATCGGCAAACTTTTCTCCAAGCATTTTATGTACTAATTGTTCATTTTCATTTTCTGTTCGATGACAAAACTAAAATGGTTGACATTAGTTGTACAATATAAAACACATATAATTAATATGTAACTGAATTACATCAGAAACGGTTTTGTTGGCTTCCTGTGGTGATGGTGACATTTCAATTGTTGCCAGTAACCGACACAATAACATGATGTTGTGGCTTTCAGGAGGGTAATGCATAGACCTACATAATATACAAAACAAAAAATATTACAAACACATAAACTTGTATACATTTATGAGGGTATTTAAAAAAAATTTTAAAGGCAAATTATTGGCAATTAATAGTTACCCGAGTAGTTACCATTATATATTACATTAATCATAATAAATACCTAAAACTGACCACTGTAGAAAAAAAAATTTACAAATTGTAAATTAAATAAGTAGCTGAAAAGTTTTTACTTAAATTTTTTTTTTTTTTAAGATAAAACTTAAAATTAAAAAAAATAACATTGTTGTATAATTTTAAATTTAAAAAATATTCTTACTAAGTATTCTTAACCAAAAGAAGAAGAGTAGAGAATCACAAACTTGATATTGTTTTTATTTTAATTATATAATTGGATGTCAAAATACACACAGAATAAATGTACTGGTGTTTTTATAATGATTTATATATCTAATTATACATTTTAGACTCTGAGCATTAGAGAAGAATGTATTGTTTTTATAATGATGTTTTTTTTTCTGTGTTCACGTTTTCTAGTAAAAAAACTGCTCCAATTTAAACGTGATACTTTAAAATATAGATAATTGATCCAAGATGGTACTTTATTTGAAGCATTTTTGAAATTTTGATTATTAATGGAGTTATGAACAAAAACCAAAAACAATCAAATTTTCGATAGTGCTCTGTTTGACTTGAAATTAATATGTCACTAAGAAAAGTTTAACAAGTTTACTGCTAAATTTGTAATTGATTTTGATCATTTTTTAGGGTGTAATGGAACTTTAAAATTTTTTAATTTGTTATTTTACGGCAGTTCTTATTCCATAAAACCTCTAGTTTTTATGTTTAAGTCTCAAAACTTTAATACAATCTAAACAAAATAGTTTTATACGTGGTTAAAAAATTTAGAAAATTGGTTCACACAATTTATAGCCGATTTTAAGTTGTTATTTTGTCATAAAACTTGTCATTCTGAGCGGCCGTGTATTTCTTATGGGGAACAAATAATTTGATAAAAGTTTTTATTGTTAAATTAATGTTGTTACCACGACGTATACTAGACAACTGAGTTTGCTCAAAATCATATTTTCAAAGGCAATGATTTATCATTGCTTTTAAATATAAAATAATGCGTTTAAACCACAACTTCTAACTAGTGTCCCACCCAAAGCGTAGTCGCTACCCTGTCAAACTACCCATGCGACCTAGACTGATCCAGTCTTTTTTTTAGAATTGAATGGTATTTTTTAACTTATTTTTTGTGTTATTAACAGACACAGGGGAACTGCTCTTGCATTGATTTACTGCCTTGTATTTTTAAAGAATAGGCAAAATGTTAAATAGCAATGTAGTGCTTAAAAATTATGATTAAAAAAAAAATATAAATAAGGCGCACGTGGTTGGTAAAGGGCCCCATACACTACGATGAAACACGACGGTTTTTATTGTTACGATAAAAACCGTCGGTTTTCATCGTTGAATGATTTTGCTCATACACTACGATTAAAACACGTGAGTTTTCATCGTGATGCATCATCAGTTGTTCGCAAAATTTCTTGTCCAGTTCTCGTGCAACCAGAGTCGTGCTCCAGTTTTTATTAAGTTTGTATATAATTTTTTTTGCCTGCTATGAATTCGACGCAATTGATAGCAGTGGCTGTGGCAAGTGCAGTTTTATCAGAGAAAAAGGCTAGAAAACGTTCGGTATGGACTAAAGAGTGGTTGTTGAAAAGAAAAAATTTTTTTTTTGAAAAAAAAATTGAAATTAAAAATGAATACTGTAGTATAATATGCAGCATGACACGTGCGCGGTAAATAAACACGTCGATTTTTGTTGGAAAATCCACACATTACGATTTTAAACGACAACCGGTAAACCCGTCGTGTTTAAAATCAAGACTCGACAGAAATAAAAACCGTCGAGTTTCATCGTCGGATTTTGTCCACACACTTCCGTTTTGACCGACGGTTTTTATCGTAACAATAAAAACCGTCGTGTTTCATCGTAGTGTATGGGGCCCTTTAAACTAATATGTATAGTCAATATACATAAAAAATTAACTGTGTAGCATACACCAGAAGTGTTCATTGGTACTAAAATTAAACAAATTGTTACCGCCATAGTTCATCCAAATGGTGTAATGGATCGTTGCAATCAAGTCGGCAAAAAAGTTGATGGTATCGATTATATGCAGTTTCTCTACACACATTACTGCAGTACCACACCTAGTGTAAAAATTTTAAATTGTTTTACAATAAAATAATATGGATTTTATGCTAAAAGTGAACAATTTTATACCTATTATAATTTTCAAATAATTAAATTCAATAAAAAGACTTTCATTTAAACATTGACAATTATCAATGTTATAATCATAAAATACAATAACATGTTTATTGCTTTGTATAGTATACAAAAACTAACTCACTTTGCAAGATTCACATTGAACATGGTTTTGTACTTTATCTTTTACAGGACAAAATTCTTCAAAAGGAACTTCAGTAATTTGTGCATTTGTTAATCTGATAATATTTTCTGTGACAGTTTCTAAAGGGCTAAATAACAAACAAAAATTGCAATACATATTTGAAAATGTCAACAATAGAAAAAAGTGTAAGTATTAATGTTTAAATTAAACGTACCACAGACAATGATCGCAAGCTCGATAACCATAAATACTGTTCCAAGAAAATTGGCAGGACACAAATGGTTCTTCATAAAAAATTATATCATCAGCTTTAAAACATTTGGTAGCAACTAAACATTTCCCCTAAGATAGCAAATTAATAATAATTAAATAATTTATTTTACTTATCCATAATTCAAGTATTTATTAGGTCTATAACTTACAACTTATAGAATGTAATTCATTTGGATAAAACAATTATTTTTTAATGTTGACCCATAAATATTGACATGTATGAATTTACACAACAGTCACATATTGTAGAGTGTAGGAATACACTAATCATTCAAAAGCAAAGCACAAATACTATCAACCTACACTCATCAACATAGCGCTCCAAAAGATAGCAGGTCTGACAAGGGCAGATGCACCTAATGACAACAAACACTATTGCGTATCTTCAGACGTCATACTAAGAATTC
This sequence comes from Hormaphis cornu, assembly GCA_017140985.1. Classification (NCBI taxonomy): domain Eukaryota; kingdom Metazoa; phylum Arthropoda; class Insecta; order Hemiptera; family Hormaphididae; genus Hormaphis; species Hormaphis cornu. The sequence continues at coordinate 44,056,942 of CM029357.1, read as the reverse complement.
TGAATTATACAGTATTATAGACTAGTATTATCAGTCTTGAGCACACAATCAAAATTGTTGAAAAAGGCCTAAATTAATACAACTTACTCCCACAGTTACCATTATAGGCCACAATATTTTACTACTGTTATATATTTATTTCATCATTATAAAACAAAATTGGACACGTTAAGTGAAATGATTTTCGGTTTTTAAATTGACAATTTTTCAATTCATATGATTTTTCCAATGTAAAGATTTTACAAATTTTTTGGATGAATTCAGAGTAGACTAACAAGGAAAATTACAACAGCGTAAATAATAAACTATTTATATTTTATTATAGGTGTATTTTTTTTTGTTATCGATAATACCTAGCTAGTGTATATTTATTAGTTTTCACACGTCATATAAGTTTTGAAATAATCGTTTTTCGCATTTCCTAGGTAGCACTTTCCAAACGTCTTTATTAATTTTAAACCACATTGAACGTTGTAAGTGAGAAGTCCAAGTTCACTATTTTATAACATCAGTTTTGACGTATTGACGTTACTAATATGTATTTAATTTTGCATACCAATGCGTTGTGGAACGTGAACCGAATTCATACGAGTGAACAATTTTTAACGTAACCGTATGATATATATATACATTTATTTATCATGAACGAACATCACAACGAGTGGCCGGTAAAAAATTTGATGCTGTTCACTTACTTTGACGGGATCACGAGTTACAACGTAACCATGGTCGTCGCCGTTCATCTTGAAGACCGTAACGTTTCTAGCACACCTCGGAGACGACGGAGACCGCGACCAGCGAAATCTTCGGGTAGACGAATAATTTGTTTTTCGACTTCAGAACAAAAATATTCGATTCGTCGAACAAACTGAAACAATTGTGATATTCGACGACCACTGCGTCCGGGCCTCGCTTATCAGTTCCGCGGTAGGTGATAAAGACATGAGTGGACAAGTTTGAAAACGGCGGGAAAATTATTAAGCTTTCGGGCCAGCACTGTGTCGCACTACTCAGCAGCCTGCTATCACGGTCGAAGTGGAACAAAAATTTTTAAGTTTTCGCATGAAAAAATTTGTCGCGGAAGGCGTAAGAAGCGAGTCGCTTTTATCCGACCGTCGGTAGCCGAGTTTCGTCGTTTCACATTTGCAACGGGGAGATCAATTCAAAAATCGAAATCTCCCCGGAGTGGGGCGCGGCGGCTCGCCATTGGTCGGCGAACGTAAACACGGCACCATCGATCGCGTTTTCGTCGTGTGACCTTTGATTTTATTCGCCCAAAAAAAAAAAAAAAAAAAAAACCTCTCTGGGAGACGTTTGTTTATTTTTTTCTAATACATATGTATATACACCAATGTAGTATGTACACGAATCGTTTTTATTTGTTTATTATTATTTGATTTGCATTATTGTTTTATCGCGATGATTATTTTATTGCCGCTCGTCAGTACATCATTTTTCGCTCTCGGACGACGTCCCGCGACGGCCGGTGCGGCGCTAGCTGCTGCGTCTCGCAAACGTAAACACGCGCCAACGGGTTTCCGACATTAGCGAACGTGATCTGTCCGCGCGAACAACATTAATACGATTTATTATTAAATTGTTGTTGGAATTCGTTTTCTTCTCTCTCTCTCTCTCTCTCTCTCTCTCTCTCTCACTCACTCTCGTAATCTCCGTCGTCGACGGACATTTTCAACGTCGCGGTACGCTGCGTTATTTACTTGGACCAACAAGTGGGTGAGTAGTAGTACAATAATAATAATATTATCTATCGTCTTAGTTAGCATACCGTATTGTTATTATAGACAGGTGTTATTAATATTATTATTACTATTGTTATTGTGTCCATGCGAGCGCGTGTGCGTGCGATAATCGTATTAAACAGTGTTTTTGTTTTCGAGCGCGTGCACGTTGTGTCTCGTAATAATTGTGTGTGTGTGTGTGCGTGTGCGCGTGTAGCCGACAGACCGATAGTTTTAATTTATTTTTCCCAAAGGGTGTTCGCTCCTCCGGCGTGGCGTTCGATCCGAACGAATAATCAAAATAAAAAAAAAAATAAATAAAACCCAATATAAATTCCGAGCGGGCCACCTGCTTTTGAAAGTCACGGCCGCGGAGCGCGTTTCGTTGTCGTCTCGTCGACTCCCCTCGCCAAAGGACGCGTTTTTCGCGGCGTTTTCGTTGAACGTCGTCCCAAAGGTAAATAAACAAAGAATCGTTTTCACACACAATACGTAATCATTAAATTCATTTCCATCCTCGTGGCCTCTTATCATTAATCTAATATGCTATAGCACGCCGTGTCCTTGATAACCCCCAGCAGCAGCTAAATGGCCTCACAAAGTCACAAAACGATAATATTATTCGCTTTTTACACGGCGCAGACATACAATTCTCGTCTTAAATGCATGTATATGTTATGTAGAGACGTGGGTTACGTATCGTATATATATATTATATATATATATTTTTAATTATAAACATATTTTATGATGAACGTTGGCGATGCTGGTGACTGCGCACTCGAATTTCGCGTGCGTGTGCAATTAATTCGCCGTTTATCCGATAGCCTTTCGACTCTTTCCTCCCGTCGGCCGTCCTACACGGACCGAGCTCCGGACAAACCCGAGAACAAACCTTTTTATCGCTCGCTGAGAACAAATTCTCGCGAATTCCTTTTGTCCCCGGTCCTGCTATCGATGGACCGAAACTGCCGCGGTAGTTAGGGACAAACGTTTTTTTTTGTTTTTTGTTCTGTTATTTTCTTGTAAATACCTTGCTACTCTGTGTTTCTCGTTGTAAAAACAGTCGCTCGGCGTGTACACACCTCAATTTCTCAGTACCCCTACTTGAATTTCCACGACTGAACTGCTACTTGTGTTATGCCCACTGCCCAGAGATTTACGTAGTAAATTTTTATTTAATTTTTTGTGTGCGTGAATTTTTTGTTTATCGTTGCAAAAAGAACAATAATATGTGTTCTAAACAGCTGTTCAATGTTTTAAACAACACTCGCGGATTGTTTTAGTGTTAGTGTGTGTACCACGGCTAAAGATCTATGACCGTGGTGTGTACACATACCTACCTAAAATAAATAATTTTGATTTATTCACATTTTTGATCTTTATACTATAACGATCACTATAAGTATTCCCTCGAGTATTCCTTACTAGTCATATCCACAATATTATTTTATTTGTTGCTAAATCACTACTTACTCTTTACAACTAAGTAAGATGATGTTTTGTTTTCAGAATTAGGTATTTTTTTAATTTGTTGTAGTATCTTTTTTTAATCTCAAAATATGTAGAGGCGAAGGAACTATTTTTCCCATGGGAGGAGTCAAAAATGTCACATACCTACCTAAAATAAATAATTTTGATTTATTCACATTTTTGATCTTTATACTATAACGATCACTATAAGTATTCCCTCGAGTATTCCTTACTAGTCATATCCACAATATTATTTTATTTGTTGCTAAATCACTACTTACTCTTTACAACTAAGTAAGATGATGTTTTGTTTTCAGAATTAGGTATTTTTTTAATTTGTTGTAGTATCTTTTTTTAATCTCAAAATATGTAGAGGCGAAGGAACTATTTTTCCCATGGGAGGAGTCAAAAATGT
>CM029357.1:43996491-44053305 GCA_017140985.1 Hormaphis cornu | reverse complement strand
AGAGGGTGTAACTATGAGGTTTTTCCTGAGACCTATAAATTATAATTCTCCCCCCATTAGTTGCACGCAGTGGCAAGATTTAACACTTCAGCACATTCTTGCGTACTAAAATACCTTAGCAGCACAATTTTATAATTCATTTAATGAAGTGAATTGTAGATACAAAGCACATCATTGTTATATTGCATATTTATACTTATAATGTAGCTGGACATGGCTATAGCTAATTTCTGAAAAATTGTTTTGATTTAGACTAGATGTTATCAGCAAAAAAATTACATAAACGACTTATGTTTGGTCTTTCCACAGATATATTTATGTAATATCGTAATATCTGTAGGTCCTCCAAAACTCCTATCTTATCATTTTTGGTTGTTGAACATTGCAAAGAATGTATTATTTTTTACATTGATGTTTTTTTTTCTGTGATCAATTTTTTGTGTACACAATCAAATTTCTCCAATCTTCACATGTTAGAAAGATATAGGATACTGGCCGGAGATGGTAATTAATTTGAAATATTTAACTAATTATTATTAAATTAGTTCATTTTTAAGATAGATTTATAAACAATTTAAACTGTTTTTACATATTTGTCTTTATAAGGTTAATAAAATTGAATATTTGACTAACAAAACTTTGATTTTTAGGTAGGTCGCGGTAGTAGGTAAGTAGGTGTACCTAGGATTTTTTGTACAAAGGGATTAGGGCTTTATGATAAATGTAAAACATAAGGTTAAGTGCAGTTGGATAAAATGGAGAGTTACGACTAGTAAGTAGAGAAAGACCAACAAAAAAATTGAATGGAAACAATTGAATGATATGAGGACCTCATCTGACCTGGTCTGTGTGTGTGTAATTGTTGTGAATGATAGTGAAAAGAGGAAGTATTGAGTATAGGACAAGAATGGCCAACCACAAATATGTGGGTAGAAGGTATAAGCTAAATAGTTTTATTTTTATTTTGTTTTACACAAGCAGGTATTTGTTTTTGTCATGATTTATCCACATTTTATTTGGAGGGGGGTCGAAATTATATCTTCCACCATGCCTGCCCCCTGCTTTGCCCCCTACACTGAATATATGTATTGATTAATTTGAATTTTAAATTTTGTATTTGAATGAGAACAATTTAATTTTGATCAGTCTAGGGAGGTTGGATTGGAAAAAATTATCAATACTTTTTCTTTTGTACCGAATCAAATACAAATATTAATGCATCTGAAATAATGAATATGTGGTACCTACTAAAAGTACTCAAACAAAAAAAAAATTATTGAAAGTATTGTAATGCTAGATACAAGCTAGTAGGTGTATAATAAAACATTATTAGAGTATTATATTAGTGGCTGCAAACTAAAACTTAAGAATTTATTTTGTAAAGAATGGAAAACAAATTTGGTTCAATGTGGCTGTTTTTTTTTTTTTTTTTTTTATGAGTATAATATTGAAACAGTGGTATCAATACCAACAATACTCAGAAGAAAAGTATTGATACTTTACTTATATCAATTGTATTGCAACGTCCCTTTGGTCACCTTGGATTCTAAACTTCCACGTGTATTGAGTGAGCTTCCCTATTTTCTACCCGATTTCCTACGCACACGGCCAGCAACCTCAATTGTATCTAACCTTTTCTATTTAAGTTGTTCTCTTCCTCTTTTTCCTTTAACATTCATTCCAATTACCGCTCTTACTGTTTCCGTTTTCTTTCTTCTTATTACATAGCCCAAACTATACCTTTTTTCAATTTTAATTACCAATGATGGCTTTACTGTTATTAACAGTTGTCTGTAATTATTATAATAGCTAGGTAATTCAATCTATTAGGCAAAGTTTTGTGACTATTTCTTCTTGAATTGTACTGTAATTGTATTCAGTCAATTGTAAATATTGTTAACACCCAACAGTTCAAAAGTTGTGAATGATAAATTATAATTTTACAAAAATACTTTATTCAATAAGGACTAACTTCTTTTAAACTACTATTGAATTTATTTAACATATACTTAACATGATGGTGTTAGTTTTCCTATAAAATTGTTTTTACTGTGTTTACATGTATATAGACGCATACTAATCAAAAATAAAGTTAAATGCTTGACAAATTCTTTAAAGATTGTATACTTTTTTAAAGTATATATGTATATTTTTATTTTACTTACCATGTACACAAAATTATTACTGTGTTGTAACACAACAAATTAGCATACAAAAAACTAAATACATAATATATATATATCTGCCTGCTCTTATGATATAATATTAATGAGCGAGTATAGTGGCTGCAAGAATTGGAAAACTCTCTTCAAAACTCAAACTTATTAGCACTAACCTGTATTTTTTTAGTTTTGAACATATTTCACTCCTTTTTAAAAAACAAATAACAAACAATGTTTTTGGTGTGCTTATTGTGATTTTACTCAAATTTCAGTGCTTCCTTTGTTAAAAGTGTATTATGAAGGTACCTTACACTTTTATAACTATAAAAAGGTTCCTAGGTACTTTTATTTTTATTAACTTTATTGATATAAAAAATGTAAAGTACTATTTTTTTGTATATTAAATATGGTTTGAACTTGTTTTGTTATAGGCAATTACAAGTTGTAAAAAATAAGAGTTTAATTTATTTTGGAAGTCTTCTGCATACATAAATAAAAATGAATAATAAAGATTATTCACATTTGTTTGGTATGGAAACCAAGCGTGTATTAAAAGCTGACTATCCCACGGAAAGTTCTTCATTAGGAGTACCAATACCTTTACGGAAGAATGGAGATCTTTGTTCATTGCAAGATTATGAATTTAACTTGTTTGATCCAATTAATGATCTTAATCAAGATTCAATGGCTGTAAATAATGTCAATCAACATTTTTTGAATGATACTGGATGGATTGAAAGATCTGATGACTCTTTAAACAAAATGGATGAAGACGACATTTTTCAGGTAATAAAATTTTCATATTGTGTTGAATGAATCAGATCTATGCTACTATTAGTATGTATTTCTCTTATTTATTCACCTACCAACTTTAGATTTTGAACCAACATTGGCCTAATTCAATTATTTAATATTTTATGAATTATTTAAAAGATAACCTTTTTTTTCTTTAAGTATGTTAGAGTTATAAGTTATTATAATATATCGTTCTTTGTATCTCTTTTATTATTTATTCTTATTTTAGTTTTTTTAATTTGATTGAACTCAAATATTGCATATATAATAATATATATATATATATATAATAATATTATGTTTTACAGAAAAAAAAAGTTTCATAAAGAATATTACTTATGTGTTTTACTATAAAAAAAATACCTACTTGTAAAATTGATTCTATAGTTCCAAATTAATTTTTTTTGGTAGGGATTATCAATTTATTATAAAAGAGTGTAATATATATCTTTTATATATATATATATGTATATATATATAAAAGAACAGACCTTTTTTATGTTCCAATTTTGTGACTACAATATATATATATATATATATATATATATATATATAACAATTTTCCAATTTTTTTTTTGTTGAAGAGGGGATTGTATTTTTATGATACAATTTTGTGACGACTCTATATATCATAATTCATAATGTACCACAATTCTAGACAACCTTTTCAAAATTGTTACGATTTTTTTGCGCAGAATTGTTCTACATACTACCCCGGTCGTTATAGCATCGTCTGTTTTGTAATTTTTTTTGGAAGAATTGGGGGTTCCCCCATTGATATTGAATTTACCACAATTCTGGGGGGCTTATACTAAAATAAAAAAAAAAAAGCACTCTCATTAAACTCAGGCAACGCTGGGTCCAGACAGGGAGGGCATAGGAATTCCAAAAATATCCTGGTAGAAACATATTTGTTACCGAAAACTGTTATATTAGAAAAATTAATTTACCTAATTATATTACCACCAAAATTTTTTTTTGTAGAAAAATATACCGGTAGAAAACTATTAAACTAGAAATTAAATATTCCAAAATTAAATTATACAGAATATATATATTAATAAAATTATTTTAATATATCCGTATTCTAATAAAACAATATTATTTCAGTAAAATATTTTCAAATAAAATAAGTTCTAATAAAAATGTATACATAGAACAATATTTAAATAGAAAATTAAATGTAAGTAACATTCCAGGAAATATATTTTAAGAAAATTATTTCTATCGGTAAATATTTTCCTCAAAGCATAAATTTTTAGAAAAATATTTTCATAGAAAATTATTTCATATCCAGTGTAGACAATTTACATGGTATTGCTTAGGTTAGGTTGCGATTTCAGAAGGAAAAAAAAAGGTTAGGTTAGGACTGGTGGTCGTCAGCATTCGTAGTTTACAATAATATACTTATGCCACACAATAGATTTATGGTCACACTGATTGATAGTATTAAGTACGCTCTATTTGTATAATAGGTATAACTAATTTTCTGAAAAAATATTTTCTATTAAAATATTTTCTGCATAAATTTTATTCTAATGAATGACAAATCAGATCATTTATTTTCTCTTGATTTTATTTTATTACATACAAAAGTTTCTTTTAAAATACTTTTCTAATTGTATATTTTCATAATTAAAATAAATAGAACGAAATATTTTTCTGAACATTTTGTGTCTTGTCAATTATTTTTTGTTAATAAGTAACTTCCATCATAATATTGTTCAATTTTTTTATTTTCCAACAGCATATGATTCATTTAGAATAAATTTCTAATTAAATTAAATTATAATTATTTATGTTTAATTATTTATTTGCTATTTTAATATTTTCGTCAAAAAAAATTTCATAATTTGTATAGCTCCCCGTCCGGACAGCTTGTGTGTAGATATATAACTTGTATAATGTACGAGCATAACTAATAGAGTCCAAGTATAAAATATTTGATGTCTCTGATGTCTTGCATAGTGGCATTGAAATTAAATGAGTTTAAATCTGGGATTGTTTGTATTATGTGTTTTTTCTCATTATCTTCTACCCAATTTGTACTATATTTGGAAGAAGTATTAGGTAGGTAAATATTACAATATTAAAATAAATAGTATAATTAGGTACAATTTTAATTTAAATTAATATATTTTTAATATGCAAATATTTGTATTTTTATTAATTCCATATACCCAGTTTGGTCCAAGATAGTTCAATAAGTTTTGTGTGATAAATGATAAGACAAATCACATAGATGGTGGATATTGGATAAACTTATTGAATATACAAAATTTTTTAATATAATCATTATTAACTGTCAAACATGTTTCTAGCCATATTCAACAGCTTTCACTTTTTAACTAATGATACTAATCATTAAGCTAAAACTATACGTTTATTTTTAAACATTGATTTTTATTTTTCCTATAATCAACAAAAAGTATTCACAATTAAGTGCTTTTGTCTTGTATTTATTGATATTTGATACATTTAACTTAATGGCATTTATAGAACTATGAAATGGTTTTCTACTTTAAAATTAAACATGTATTTAAAATGTATTGTATTGATTACTTTTACAAGTTTTGTGTTTGATAATAGTTCTAACTTGTTCTGTAGTTATTTTCCAACTATTTAGTACCTACTTCAATAATTCTGTTCTTGTATTTTAAGTATCTATTATTTTTTTAGCACTGGCTGGACTTATAATTTATGGTATTTAATCTTAAATGGTACTTTATCTAATTATTAATATATTTATTTTATTGGTCTTATTTTTATTTAAATATATTAATCATTGATTTTCTGATACAGGTGGATCAATCCGATTTGCTTAATGGGCCTACATTAGCTGAGTTAAATGCCAATGCTGGTGAATTAGAGTACCTCAATTTTGATGATCTCTTGTTACCACCTGATTCAGTAAAATCAGAATTATCTGACACAGTTCCATCAATGAGTTCATACTTGATAGATCATGTTGTGAATAGTAGTCCCGTTAATCGGCCAAGTTCTTCAAAATCTGGGTTTAAACTTTCACCAAATAGTTGCAGTTCACATTCATCTCTTTCTCCCTGTCCGTCAAATTCAGTAACTCTACAAGAACTCTTAAAGAAAGAAACAAAATCGCCACCTAACTTTGAAACTAGCGTTCCAGGACCCGAGTTCATGTTCTCTTCTAACAGACATAGAGTTAACCTTTCTTCATCTGCACCTACTCATCTTGGATTTGAACAAATTTGGCAGCGTAGAGAACCCAGACAACATTTATTGTCAACTGGATCTTTAGTAGAAGCAGGCTCTACATCCTCTCTATCTACAGGTTTGTTCTAAAAACATATTTTTTTTTTTTTAAGTTAGTATAGTCTAATAGGTTTTAGTTTGTATATTAATTTATTTAAGGAGGTGTTCTGAGCCCAGAAGCATATGATTTTTCACTAGATGAAGCCATAGATGATTCTGATGATGATACCGAACAAGAAGACTTTTCATCTGATAATGGTGAGTTAAACAAAAGCAAATCACTCACTGTTCCATAAAATTATAATATCAACCAGTCAGTAGGCGCTTTATAAGAGCGCTCACTACATTGGTAATGATTTTTCTTTAAATAAAATAATTGAATCCAGGGTCTTCTATCAAAATAGAATAAACTTTTCAGTAAAGGTTCATTCTCGAATATTTGTATATGAATTTTTAATCCATTTATTTTTGGGTTTTATCACCAAGTATATAAAATTATCATAATTATTATTTTAAATTGTAGAAATGTTAAATTATTATGTGCTCCTCATTTATTTTTTTGTTTTTAAAGTTAGTATATATAAATGTATATTTGATTTATTTATTATATTTTTTCACCTAATTATGTATTAAGTAATGGGCCATTTATTAATTATCATGATAATTCTCAATAATTATTAATTACAACATTTTCAGTCTACAGTTTGATACATCTCTTTCAATAGCAAAAATTTAGAGAGTGAGCGTCACCCTTGTATGCACCTAATTGTATTACCAAATACACATGTACCTAGTAACGAGTTTAATACAAAACTGATATTATTATTATATTTGTAATTTTATAGACTCTGGTGGTGAAAGTGACTATGGTGGGATGTCTGCAAAATCATCGTCTCACAAAGACCGATATTTTTGGCAGTATAATGTACAGTCCAAAGGTCCTAAAGGTCAGAGATTAGTTTTAAAAAGTAAACTTGAAGATCCACATTGTTTAAATGAAGTAACTGATCCAGTATTTAGTCCAAGTTGCTCAATACAAGGCATAAAGCATAGGTAAATTTCAAATTAATAAATGCTTGTATGCATTTTAATTAATTGTAATGATAATAAAATGTATTACAGTGGCAAAGCAAGAAAAGGAGATGGTAATGATTTAACGCCTAACCCTAGAAAATTGCAGTCAATTGGAAGAGAATTGGATAAACTAAATAGAAGTATAAATGAAATGACACCAGTTAGCGAGTTGCCATTTGATATTAGACCAAATACACGTAAAGAAAAGAACAAATTGGCATCCAGGTATATTTATAATTAAAATAATTTTTAAAATGGTGCAAGTTAGGCTTTCCTTGAAATTAATTACAATTGATACACTGAGTGCTTAAATACTATATTTTTAATGTACCAAAATAATTTTTGTATTTATTATCAATGTGGGTTCTAATAGCAACTATCTTTGGTATATACAGCAAAAAAAAGCCTAGATCACTTTTACTTGCGTGGGTAGTTTGATAGTTTTACGGAGTAGCGACTACCCTTTGGGGGAGTCAATAGTTTAGACTTTAGAAGTTACGGTTCAAATGCATTATTTAATATCTGAAAGCAATGATAAATCATTGTCTTTGAAAATACGATTCTGAGTGAGCTCAGTTGTCTAGTTTATGTCCCGGTACATCTTTCAATATATTCAAAATTCTATACTTAACTCAAAACTTTCAAAATTATTTGAAACTTGTATCATACCCATTTAAATATTATGTAAATGTTTCAATTTGTTCCAATCATTATTTTGGATGTTTTTTTTTTTTTTATTAAAATACATGAGTTTATTTTTAAGTATTACAATCTATACATATTTGTACAATCAGCAATAATAATGGGCGGGTGAAGAAGCTGGTAATGATAGTAACATGATAGGAAGTCTCTCATTAGGGACACCTGGTGGCTTTAAATTTACAGATAGAATTTACAGTTATTACAACATATACAGTTTACACAGTTTTTACGATTTGTACATAAGAAAAAGAAAAAGAAACAAAAAAAAAACAAACAATTCTTTTTTTTTTTTATTATTATTTTTTTTTTTGTCTATTGATTTTTTAAGTCACGACTCCAGTTCCGTTTCAGGCGTCTGGTTGGATTTCCAGGTAAAGTTGGTATGGATAAGTCCTTGATGAGCTGGTTGGGATTGGATTGAAGTTTTGAGTTGAAGCGTTTGTAGTAGAGAGTGGCAGTTTCGTTGACTGAGCTAATTTTGAGATCGGAGTTAATTGAATTATTAGTGACGTACCAGGGAGCTCCAGTTATTATGCGGCAGCAGATATTCTGGAATGCTTGAATGGTTCTTTTATTAGATTTTTTGGCAGAACCCCATATTACAATTCCATATGCCCATAAAGGTTGTAAGAGAGTTTTATATAATATAATTTTAAGTGGCAGTGATAAATTTGATCGCAGAAGTGGTCTTAATAGGTGAAGTCTTGAGTTTAATTTTTTTCGTTTGTCTTTGAGATGGGATGACCAAGTTAGGCGTTTGTCAAATATCAAGCCTAGATATTTTACTTCATTTGAGTGAGGAATAATGGTGTTGTTCATTGTTACAGGAGGGCATATATGGGGCCTGAGTGAAAATGTGATGAAGGAGGACTTTGATTCATTAATTTTGATTTTCCATTTAACAAACCATTCAGAGAGGGTATCAATGTGTGTTTGAAGTTGAAGGCTTGCGGTAATATTATCAGAAGCTATTGATAAGAGTGCAGTATCATCTGCGTAGGTACCGAGGATTGTTTTTTCTGATGAAGGTAGATCTGATGTATATATTATGTATAAAAAAGGGGCAATGTCACTTCCTTGGGGAACTCCAGCACTAATGGGGAATTGTGTTGAGTGATGAAGGTTGTGGCGAACCTTGAATGTACGATTATCCAAGTATGATTTTAAAATTAGGTAGTACGGGGCAGGAAATAAAGTTTTTAGTTTGAAAAGTAGCCCATCGTGCCAGACGATGTCGAATGCTTTGGCTACGTCTAAAAAGACTCCAGCACAGTATTTTTTCGTTTCCAGGGCAGTTGATATTGCGTCGATAACCCGGTGTAGCTGGTGGGTTGTGGAGTGATTCGTACGAAAGCCGAATTGAAAGTTAGGTAGGTTTTTATTTTGTTCAGTTATGAGAGAGAGGCGCTTTAACAGTATTTTTTCCAGTATTTTACCTAAAACCGGTAAAAGGCTTATCGGTCGGTATGAGGATGGGTTTTCGGGTGGTTTGCTGGGTTTGAGAATTGTTACTATAACTGAAGATTTCCAGGTTGTCGGAAAATAAGATAGGCGTAAGGTAGCATTATATATATGAGTAAGAGTAATTATTGTTTTGGGTGGTAGATTTATTATTACTTTGTTGGTTATTAGATCATGACCAGGAGATTTTCTGTTGGCTAGTTTTTTTATAATTCCGTTTATTTCAGCAGGTGAGGTGGGTTTAGCGGGTAAGGCCATAGGTAGTGGAGAGAGGAGTGATTCTGTGATCATCTTTAGGTGTAGCGGTGGTGATGGGATTGAATGTGGTCTGAATACTGTTGATAATTCTTCAGCTAGTGTATCTGCTTTTTCCTTGTCGGTGACTGCTAGAGAGTTGTTTGGTCGGAGAAGAGGAGGTGTGGTTTCTTTTAATCTAAGTATTGATTTTGTTTTGCGCCAAAGTGAGCCATTTTGTAGTGAAAGATTTTGTAGATAATTTTTGTAAAAGTCATTTTTATGCGTTTTTAATAGAGATTTGAGTTTATTTGAGAGCATGTTGTACCTTGATTTGTCGTCTGGGTAGTGAGTACGCTGCCATATAGATCTTGCTCTACGTTTTTCAGCTAGAAGTTGCCTTAGTTCTGGAGTTAGGTTGGATGGTGCATTGTTGTTTGGTCTCGGGGTTGAGGATTCTCTGGCTGCAGTTTGTATGTCATTTGTAAGTTTGTTAATTGCGCTATCAATATCGGTAGGTGATTTTAATTTAATATTTAGTATTGTTTTTCTTGAAATTATGTATATTTTGGATGTTATAGACAAAACTAAATTGATGTACAAAAAACAAGTTTGCCATAGTTAATGTTTCTCCAAAGTTTCTCCTTAGTTTCAAGGTTTTGAAATTTTTAAATTTTGAACTTTCTTATTTGAAATCCTTCATCAGAGTTCATGACCTTACATTAGAGGTACTGACTTTAAAAAATCTGAGTATTCTTTATACCCTTAAAGTTGTTTGCAGAAAAAATGATCAGAATCTAAATAAATTTTAAATTTGTCAAATTGAGGAAACGTAATTTAGTTAAGTTTTTATATTGTTTTTATTGAAATCAATCTGATCTTATAAATAAGATGGCGCTGTATGTTAGTACAATCTGTGTGTGAATAAATATATAAATAGATTAAACATACATGGATAGTCGACTGTAATGGGCTATTTGGAAATAGTTTATTCTTGGGAACATAATAACTGCCATATTATTATACAGCGTTGGCTATCTATGCAAATTTAATCTATGGTGTGCATGAATGTGAAAGTACATGCATTGAATAATGTGTTATAAAAGATTCTAGTCTTAAACTACCTGTCAACTGGTTTTAGAAATTTCTGGAACACTGAAAATAAATAAAAGTAAAAGTATTAGTTTTTAATAATCCAAGAGCTTACTACAGATAATAAAAATAAAATAAATTATTTAAAAAATGAATTTGTTTAAAAATAAAAAAAGGACTTGTACCTAGCACAGTTTCTGTTCATTAACAGACTAAAATTTTGTAAAGTTAACAAATTTAAAATATTTTAATTTTAAATGGAAAAATCTTTCACACTTAAATACATTGTCATGACTATTTTAAAATCAATTGGATTTCATTTTTATATACATTTCCCAGAAATCCAATTTCTGGGACATTTAAATAATGTTATTTTAGTTTTTTTTTTTTTTTTGGCAATTTACTTAAATATAGAATTTTGTTATTTATAATTGTTGTGAATTTGACTCATTGTGCTCCACTAAAAATCAATTTTCAACTTAAAATTTTTCCATGACTTTTTACTCTTTTTTTTAAAATCAGCCCGGGCATTTTTCCTGGGCAAAATTGAATTTTTAGAGTTACTTTACATTCTAAATATAGTGTGCTAAACATGTTTTTACATTACTAAATTTTTTAACTGATGTTATTACTTGATAACTAAACTATTTAGTTTTATTCTATATTATAGTGTAATAAATAATTTTTTTGGTTAACAATTTGTTTATTTTGTTTTAGAGCATGTCGATTGAAGAAAAAAGCTCAACACGAAGCAAACAAAATTAAACTTTTTGGCCTTGAAACTGAACACAGTAATTATTCTTTTTTATGATTAGCATGAGTTGTTAAAATGTTAAATATTTTATTAAGAAATATAGTATTTTATTGGTTTTGCTACTAATTCATTAAAAGTCAAGGGCAACAATTTTAATGTGCTGGTAAAAAGTTGAAAATAGCATTTATAAAAAATCATGAATAACCTCAACATAAAAATTTACTGAAAATGTATTTGTAAAAAAACATTTCAATAAATTTTAACATGCTTTAACTGGTAAAGTATTGTCTAGCAGAACACATACAATTGTACCAAAGTTACGTTTCTGTGTCAATATGGGCTTCTAACTTGAAAAACACATTTGTTTTTTTAATTAATGGTATATAATCTCACTCTAAATTATAAAAATTTCCTAATTTCCTCTATAATTTCAAATATATCAAATATAAATATCAAAATAATATTATATCTCAACAAAAATGGTTAAAATGCAACAAAAAATTGGTTTTTAACCAGTGTTAACAAAAATTATCTGTATATAAAACATATTATTTCATTATGCTTAAATGGGGAAATGTTCTCATAACGACTAAGAGTCAAATAACAGCATTGAACAAGTTAAGAAATTAATGTAATAATAATTAATAATTATCTATTGTTTATTAATGTATTTTGTGGGTGCTTCTTATTTGGCCTATTTGTGAATTTAAAGTTTTACGCCCAAAATGACTCAAAATTATTATAAAATTATATTCTTGTAGAAAACATTTTTTGTTTTATTATAGCAGCTATTACTAGTCAGAACCAAAGTTGTTCCTTGCATAAAATACTTACAATTTTTTCAGTCATAGAGGGAAAAAAATATCTCAAATAATTTGCAAAGGAAAAAATCAAAAATATTGTAGATAATATATTTATTATTCATGCGTGAAAATTATTTTAAAACTATCATGCAAGACCATGAAAATATTCATGTTTAACACAGGTCAGATGTAAAAACCCGGTTATTTTGAAGTCTGATAGGAAACTTGAAAGAGTAACAACTTGGCCTTAGAGTAGGTCACTGTTTTAGAAGGTTTAGTAATTATTTTTTATTTCTTTTTATATTATTAATTGTAAACTACCTACGAATTAAATGATTCTGAGTGTACTCAGTTTACCTAGTATAAATTATAACTGCAGAAAGAATGAGCTCTATATATTGATGAAGGAAATTTTTTTTTTATCGTTATAGGTAATTTTTTATTAGAATTAAATAAATAAATAAGTATAATTTTATATTGGCACTATAATAATAGTATTAATAAAAAGATAAACATTGATTAAAATCTTAATTTTAATAGCATTGAATGATTATTTTAATACTATAACTAAAATAATTCAATTACAAATTCTGTACAAAAACAATGATTTTGAGTGGAGCGTGGTTTACTCTTTAAACATATTTTTGTTTTTACGATTTCAATTAAATCTACATATTATACAAGTATGATATAATAAATTATGTACCTTCAGAAAAATTGTATTTATAGGTTTAAAATAACTTTCTCAAGTTAATAAAATTAAAATTTTTAATTAATTACAACTATATCTATTTATTATTTTCAACTTTCAAAAATTTAGTTTTTTGTACCTAAGAATTGAATAATAGTTTTTTCCTGAAGTTATATAAAATTTTTATTAAAATCTAGGCTATTTCTAATTGCTAACAAATGTAATATACAATTTTTAACTAAGTCTTCTTAAACAGTTACCCACAGCATCAAGCTACACATATAACCTAGAAATGTCTGGCTTTTTTATAATACATTATAAGCAGAAAAAATGTGATTAAAACTGTTAAAAAAACAGGTAGTATAATGTACCAATAGGATATAAATTTTGGCTATCAAAAAATGTTTCAATCATTAAGATTGAAGAAATTCTCTAGGAACTATGTGTGACACACATATAAAAATAATTTATAAAGTACAAACATTAAAAAATCAAAATCTTCCTTGCAAGATATAAATATAGCTGCATTATGCAGTTTTGTTGTGTGTTAACACGTCCTTTTTACAAACCTTAGATATTTCTTTGACTTACAATATGCAATGAAAAACTAAATATATATACCACTTTAAAAGAAAATAAGAATAATCCAGTGATTCTTTTAAAAATACCCTTGAAGTGTATACATTAAGTTATACGTTAAGTGGGGACTTGGTTACTATTTTTACATTTTACAGTAAATTTAAATGCAATGATAATCATTCATACATTTTAAAATTATTTTGTAAAAAAGAACATAATAAAAGCAATACATCCTTTGCTACACTTGGAATCTAAATTTCACTACTTATTTTCTTAATTTAGTTAATTAAGTATTGAATATACATAGTTACTAATTTGAATTTTTCAGGACGTTTAATAAATGCTATAACTCAAGTAAAACAATTGATAGTCTCTCGGACTACAACTGACTTAATCACGAATGAAAATCAAGATTTGACTTCTACTAGTGAGAAACTTGCCAAAAATGCCACCAGTATGTATATTTTATTTTATATTATTATTTTATGTTGCCCATATTTATATTTAGTTTTTATTAAAATATAAAATAACTAAATGATATTCTGCAATAAATGTTTGTTAATTGTGTACGTATGTAATAAATTAATTAATAAAAACAATTTTTTTTCTTATAATGATTAATTATATATTAATTATATTATTCATTAACTACAAAGCAAACAAATGGTTTTTGGTAAAATATAAACTAGCCTTTTTTTTGTATGCCCAGAAAAACAAACTTTTTGGTAAGCTTAGCTTCATTTAAACTAGGTATTTATTTATTTATTTGCGCCTGTAGCATGAATGACAGCAATTTTTGGGTGTTTAGGACTAAATCTGAAATTGTGTACATTATTTTGCTTATATACATCTCTGTTCTGTCTGTGGCAACTGTGTACTGCATAGTGTACTTAGTTACTATCCAAAATAATATAATTTATACTAATACACTTCATTTAAAATATATTTTGTATTGTGTGTTATGTATTGTCTTAATCTTTAAATTAAATGAAAACTTATTTAGTTACTTTCATTTTTATTTTTTTAATTAATATAATTGTTAATTTTATATATATTAAGGTAGCTTGTTAATAAGTTGTACAATGTTTCTTAGGACTAAAAGTTGCTGGACAAACAACAGAATTTGTTAACAAGATTCTGGAGAAAACCAAATTGGGTGCAAGACGAGGAGGTTTGGATGAGCTTTAGTTGCCAAAGGTCAAGTACCATTAACCTAGTCTCTACGTAAGTTATTTAGATACTATTTAGGATGCGCTCCAATAAACTTTCTTATACTAAGCTGTCCATCAATGGGTCATAAATGTTGTTTTATTTTTATTACTTTTTTTTACATATTTTAATACATTTAACAGTCAATTATAAAATCCTTGGAAGTATATTAATTTGTACGATTGCTTATGGTACAAATATTGATTTTTTTACATTGACTCCTTTGATCCTTATAAAATTTAATTGTTATGTTTTGTCAAAATGATTGTTATTATTTGTATATTTTGCTATTTGAGCATACATTTTTATTATTATATAAACAATTTGGTCATTAATGCTTATTATTAAATAGTGGGGGTCTTCAACAATATTAAATTTTTGATAAGATATTGATATTGGCGCAATAATATCAATATTTTTGAAATCAGTACCAATTTATTACCTTCATTATATAATGAAATTATCAATATTTTGCCATATAAATTGAAATATAAATATCAAAATATTTTAAGAATTAAGCGACTATGATTTGAAAAAATTAATTATCTTTGAAGACCTCTAATAAATATTATATTTAATTTGTAACATTTTAGAGCTTGCAACTTTATTGTAAATGGCTATAGTATATATATATTAATGAGAAAAAACAATAGTGTTGGTCTTATTAATTAATAATTATTAATTAGGCGGTTATTCATTCTAAAATATTATGTAATATTAACTACTTAAAAAGATTTTTTCACAAACTGGTCTCAATAATATTTGTTTTTCAGTGTATTACAATTGTTAAAAAAATTCATGTTATGTTAATTATTTTAAGTAATTTGTATAAATTAAGGTTATATTTTTATGATTTGAAAGCTCAAAGTTAAAGATCAATTTTGATCATTTTACTCATACATATTATGTATATAATTGAAATTAGTATTATAGAAAAGTTTTGTTACGAGAATGATTTAAATAACTTTAAGCAAATGAGTTATATGCTTAATTTAATTTAAATGTTGTACTTGGACTGTACAAAGAATAAAAGAATGGACAAATTACATCAAACAGATATTTATCAAGTTAATATATCATAATAATTTTACAAAACAAACAAACATTTTTTTTAGTATTTAGGTAGTATAAATAAAACTTGAGAGACCACTTATTTATTAAATTTTTTTTTGTAGAAAGAAAAACATCATTTATAAAATGAAAATCAATTTGACTTATCCAATTTGTATCAAATAAATTCATTCAATAGAATACAAGTAAAATATTCATTTTTTAACTAAAAATATTTTAATCTAAGAAAATAACTTGCACATTTTTTATACTTATTACTGTGATTTTTCTGCTGTGAATGGTTTAAAACTAATAACTATATTTTTTTACATAAAATAAAATACATAGAATAATAATAGTTAAAAATTACTATTGTTAATTTTCAGTTTTAATAAAACGATTCAAATATTAATTTTACAACTTATTTTCTCTTATAGGTATGCAAAAACTACAATATAACGTTACACTAAAGTCAATTTTATTGATGGTTTGAGCAAATAAAATTTTTTAAACTTCTAGTTATAATAACTATAAAGTTATTATCCAAAATATTGACTGTTAATGTCTTGTTTGACTATGACTAATACATGTATCATTACGAATACAAAAGAATATACTTAAGATCTTAATTTTATTATTTGGGATATTTTATAATTAATTTAAAAACTATTTTTGAATTCGTAGTATTTATTTTATTGAAATATACGTAAAATAACAAATTTTTTAATACTATAAAAAGATAAATAAAACAGCTTTTGTACGTTTTTATAAAAATTGCTGTAGTACAGGGGTGTCATTTAAAGAGAGAGCATGCATTTGCCCCCTACTCTAACTTTGAAAATAGTCTAGAGCTTGTCATATTTTGGACAATTGTGGGCTGATAACGTCTAATATAAATAAATATAATTAAATCGGTTAAGGAAACAATAATGTATGGGAAGTAGTAAAATGAAAACCTTTTTTTAGTTTAAAAAACATGTATTTTATTATTACATTAAATAAAACATTTTTTAATATTTTAAGAGTTTATTGCTAACAAATATATATCTGTGATCATTTTACATTTAAAGATCACTACTTTAGTGTTGTATTTTTTTAATTATATTACTGTTTCCAAACCATTAAAAATAATTAAAATATGTTTATTTAGTTTTGTATCATTTCTGTTATGTAAGTAAGTATGTATTTTTAATTCAAAGGGGTCAAGTTACTAATATATTCTGTTGGGAAAAATCTAGTTACCTATTACTCAGAGAAATGTGATAAAAACACGAGTTTGCTCATTTTATTAAATATAGCAAGTACCAAAAAATATGAAGAAAAAAAACATTTATGCCATTGGATTTGAGCTTTGCGATTATTGTTAGGATATATAGTGATGTATGTATTAATGTATAGCTTATATGAATATAGATTTGTAAATTCATTTTTTCTAAGTTTGTTAAAACAATTTATCAAAATTATTTCTTCCAATGTATCAAATTGTAAATTTTATTTTTTATTCAGCTTATCTGTACTTGTAAGAAAAAATTTAAAATTTTAATAATAATATATTAAACAATACTTTATTATAAAGTATGAAAATGTTTATCTGATTACACTCAAAATTTATTTAATTTATTTTTCATAATTCATTATGAGATAATTTTAATCTACAGTTTGTAGTGCAACAGATGAAGTATTACTAAAATGATGTTAGGTATTATTGAAAACTGTAGGCTTTAGATTTTGACAGCTAATAAGTTAATAAGCTTTTTGTCATGTATTTGTAAAACCATTTCTTTTAGTGTTTTGCTAATTGTAGCTGCTGTTAAAATAAAGATGCTCATTTTTGCAACCTTTTTAATACTTTAAAAGTATAGATTTAGGATTAGCATTAATGTGTAATTTTGTGTCATGTTTGTGTTCAGTATGTGATAAACCAAATTATTTTTTTCAATTAAAAATTTTTATTTTACATGGTTTTTTTTTCTTTAAGCTTAAAACTTCTAAACTATATGAATGCAAATTATGTTCTTAAATCAAGAACTATTCATTATATCATAACTATAATTGACAATGATTATGATTATTAACAGTTGATAAACATGATTATATACATTTGCTATTTAGTATTAACTAAATTTATGATAAATGTTATGTAGGTATTAATTTTATTCAATATTTGGTATTATTAAGAATTTCTCTATGTGAAACATGTATTATGTGATTTTTTTTATTTGGCTAATATTTTAATTTGTATTCTGTTAAGTTTATTTTTGTGTCATGTGTTTTATGCTGTGTACTTGTTTCTTTCTTTTCTTTATTTTGTTAAAATTTAAATACACAATATTAATACCTAAAGTTAAAACGCACTATTAATACGCCGACCGTTGTTTCCAATTTAAAGTAAGTTATTATTACAATGTGGAAACATACTATTTTTTTATGATGAAAAGTATATATTGATTGTTTATTTATTAATTTTTTTGTTATTTGGTTTAACTATCTGTAACTATTATATTTAAGACAATGTTAAGATTTATGTAAACAATTATACAACAAAATGCAGATATTGTTTATACTGTAAATTTTTAGTATTTATCTAACAGCTATCCTTCCCCAATGCCTACCTATGTAATCTACACACTGAGTCTACACTTGAATTACTTTGCCATTGTCATATAACCTTACATCGTAAAAGTTATGTTATCTTTAAACCTTCAGTTATGTTATCAATAAATGTAACAATTATTAAAATGACAATTTGAGTATTGTAACACTGAAACCTAAACATTTTTTTTTTCTTATCATGAATGTATATTATACTAGATTTTATACTGTTTTTCATGCACAAGTTTCATCTCTCTTAACTTTTAACTTTTGTATCCTTGTAGAAAAGAATACTACAATGATGTTCTAAAACAGTAAAAAATCAAAATCGTTTGGCTTTGTGCTTATTAAATGTACTTATAAATTAATTTTATTAATTGTATAATGCTATCTGTAAAACAGAAAAATAATATTTTGGGGGAATAATTATAATTTTTTTCCCCGCTCCTTGAGATGGGCTAGATGTCCTCTTCAAATGTTCTGTATTGTTGAAACTTAAAAGATTTGTGAAGAAGCTAAATATTCTCAAACCCAACAACGATTTAATTTTATTGTATAAAAAGTTAGAAAAAAAGAATTTTTATAAATTCAAATTTGAATTAGTTAAGCAAGTAAGATCTGCTATTCCATAAAGTTGAGTAATGTAAGTATTTAAATTTCTCATTTATCAAGTTTTCCATCTCGGATCAATTACCTATCTTTGGAGATAGATATTATAAAAATAATATGTCAAAATTGGATCAATATTTCTTTCAAAAAAAATATTTCTTGGGAAAAAAAACATCATTTTAAATTTTAAAATCACTGCAATACAGTGCTAGCAACGCTCAAATCTATAATTAGAAAAGGGTTAAATCGGAGGCTAGAACATTTATTTTTGCACCATTATTTCTTTGATTTCTTATAATCATATCATATGAATTCTCCAATGAGGCTGAAAAGTAAATTTTACAGGAGCGTAGCGAGACCAACCATATGCTGTATGATAGGGTGGCCAGATAGGATTTTAATAAATCTGGGACACTAAAATTATTGTTACCATTTGTACAATAACTACTAACTTTTACTCGCTTTTTCTACAGTGAATTAAATTTGTTGAGTTTTGTATGATTAATAAGTGCTAAACAAAAATTGACACAAAAGCGTCTGACGCGGTTGATTGCTTGCTGTCAAGACGAGAGACAATAATAATTGTCGAACGTCAACGCACCAACGATAATTATTACGAACGGACGTTCGCAAACTGTTTACTAAAATGTGACGTGATTTTTTATTATTATAATACCTAACCTAACGTGATAATGGTTGAGTATTTGTGGTTAATTTTTTTAAATAAAACTGAGGAAAGGAAACAAATTTATGCGATTAGTATTGAAATCCGGGACTTAACTGTGTCCCGAGAAATTTTTTCGGGACGCCGGGACGTAGTTCCCTAAACTGGTAACGTCCCAGCAATTCCGGGACAAATAGCCACCCTACTGTTCGAGTGTTGCGGAAATGAGAATGGATGAGTGGAGTGACAAGAAGAGATAGATTAAGGAACGAATGGAACGAATTATGTAAGAGGTAGTGTAACGTCGATAGTGGACAAGATGAGAGAGAGAACAGACTGAGATGGTTTGTGCATGTGATGAGGCGAGAGGAATCGAAAGCAGTAAGAGTAGTTATGAAAATGAACGTCAAAGGGAAAAGAGAAAGACCAAAAAAAAAGAGATGGTTGGATACGATTGAGATACGAGTGCTGTCGGTGTGTGCGTAGGGGATGTGAAAAATCGAGACGAGTGGAGGTTTAGGACCAAGGTGGCCGACCCCAAATATTTGGGAGAAAGGCAAAGGAGAAGAAGATAGTACATACAATTACACCATTAAAGCTACAAAAAAAAAAATTATAAGATATTACACTGGGTTTCGCCTAGTTTTCCCGAATTTCCCGTCCGTGACGCAGATCAACAGCTGGTGAACCGGGAAAACACGTCGTCGGTAATTTACACGACCGACGTCATCGGAGTTTAACCTATCGGACCGAGTCCTCCTACTCCTATAAAAATTACCTGTTTTACCGAAGACAATCGTTGTGTTTTTTTTTTGCTGTAATTATATAATATAAAGTGTTTTATTATTGTCTTAATGATCCCAGAACAAAGTCGAATACATTTTACACACGTATTATTACGAAAATTTTTATAATAGGTTTGACGTCACTGGCTCCGTTTGTTGTAACGTTTCACCCGCAGGTGTTATTGTCAACACGAGACTATGAATGGAATGATCGATGAAAAACGTAAAATAAAAATCACGAAAAAAATTATATTTTTGCGTTCTTTTTAATTATTATCTACGGTGTCTATATTATAGGTAGGCACTTTATTGTTCTCGCGTCGTCAATATTATTTTGTGGCCTGAACACAATGCGTAGAGGGCTTGGAGTACTAGTTCTAGAGTGTTTAAACATTATATTATAGACGCAATATTATTATTATTATTATATCATGTCTATATGGCTTAAACGTTATAGACACAATGACGTCGAGGTGAGAAAACCGTATGACGTCATAGTAATATAACTTATAATATTCAAGGGTGGGCTGGCAGTGTGACGACTTCAAATCAATGATGTTATTTGTTTTGCGTGTCGAAGAAATTAATACCAAATTTTTCCAATTAGTTAACTTTAGGCTTGTATTATACTATACAAAAATTCTAATATTAGGCCTACACATGTTTGTCCCGTATTTGCCATAGCTGGTACTGGAGTATGGAAGTTAACCGCAAATTAATGTATACAGTTGAAACGACTCAAAAATAAATCGAGTTTATTTCGGGATAATTTTAAAAGGAATCAATCGTTTTAAAAAATTATAAGCAGGGTTTGCTAAATAAAAATAAATAAAATTAACCCGATACTTATGATTTTCAACTCGAGTAACTATTAATGTCCAGCCTCGATTATCTATGCAACTATGTCCTGCACCTGTCCTGCAGTATAATGTCTGTGTCTATAAATAATAGCCCTAAGCGCGTACGTTTCGACGCATCGTCAAAAATAATCGAATCTATAATACAAAAAAATATAAAAAAAAACAAAACAACAAACAACAAAACCTGGGTGTTGTTACTTAAAAAGAACGAAACAAGATACAACGGAAGTCCTTACCACGTCGTATCCAGGATAAAAATTGTAAAATTTTAAGACAACGCCAAACTATTTCTAAAACTTTAAATGTTCTCACTAGTAATAAAGTAATTCTCCTAAAACTTTAGATTTTCTTCCTCGTAATGAAGAAATAGAGTAGTGGCGTTGTCTTAAATTTTACAATTTTCATTCTGGAATATCCTTGTATAAGGACTATTCCTTTGTAGCTTGTATTGTTACTATCGAATTCCGCCAGAGCACGTTTTATACTTTATTTCTATACAGCAGTAGGCTATCTTAGTTCCTTCACAAATGAAACAAATGACAATAAGTAATAATTATAATTTTTGTTTTGAAAAATGTTAACGATTCAGAATAATCAGTTTACCTACTAGTTAGTATACTGCAGACGTTGAGTCTTTTTGTGGAATTTTGATTTATTAAAAGAGTATATGTGAAATTTAATTTTCAACAACGAGGTAAATTTAAACCCTAATAAATTTAAAAAAAAAATTTACTTTTAAAAATCGACCATCAAAAATACGTATACTGACTGTACATATTTGAAAAGGTTAGGCACTTCTAACTACAAAACTTAAACTAGTGGAAAAAAACTTAAAATGCAAAATTATTTTGATTTTTTAAACTTAAACTGTAGTAATAAGTAATATCCTAATAATGAAATGCCTTTATAGTATTAACATCTATATGGGTATTATTATACTTAATCAAACCATTTAAGCAAAAAAAAAAAAAAAATCAAGTGATATTCTCCCTTTTAACACTAGTTTTTTTACATATTTTCAATAATTGTTGCACATCTTCGTTATATACGTGCACGTTTTGGCGCAACGGCGCGATTATTTTTTGCGACGCAATTACCGAAAAACGTATTTTTAAACTCTTATATACCGCCGTATCATCATCATTATATTATTATCCTCCGCGAAAAGTATAATTTACGAATGATAGTTGCGAAACACGCGTTTGTCAGCGTGTGGCAACTACAGGCGTCAAGCTGACGGACCCGTACGCGGAGGTGGCAGTTTATTTTTAGCGGAAAACTCGAATGAAACGCTCTTGTTGGCCGTGTCTCGCCCTTGCCCCGGGTTCACTATTTTCGCGTTGAAAAAGACTGATCATCATTGGTGATGATTCTTCATCGGCGGCAAATTGTACAAAATCAACAAGTTCGAAAATATCGTCCATATATTGACATGTTTCCGTATAGGTATAGATAAATATCATAATTAATTTCAAAAAACGTTACGGAGTTGAACAATTAACGTCAAAAATGTTTTTTCTGTTAAAACCGAATAACCTTATCATAATAGTCACGGGCTTGCTGTGGAAAATGAATCCAACTCTTAAATTTATAAGAGGACTCCTCTTAAGTGCCAGCAGTCACTCCGTAAATATGACTGTGCAACGCAAATCTTAGGGGTTACGCTTAGGTGGCTAAGTTTAAGTGACGCCTAAACGACTACGGGTGTTATGCATACGGGTGTTAGTTTTTTAGGTTTTTGAGCATTTCACGTGTATATTAGAGCGGTTTTCGTGCCTTCGAGCAACGACTCGCCTATATACTTCTAAAGATCGTGATGTCTTTTTCGCGTTGTTGTGCATAAGATGTTGATCGAGTCCAATCGCTTTTTGTTTGGGAATATCATAGTAATACAATCATAAAACAAGGCCGCTAAACCGTTTATGGGTCTGAAATTGGTTGGTTTACAGAACCAATAAGTTTATAGGTACCTTCGTAATAGTTTTTGCGACCCAGCAGATTAGCCAAACGAACAACTAAACGTTGATGCCACAACGTAAAACAAACAAAAACATTGAATTTTCGACAAAATTTGTGTTTGCGGTAAGCGGAATTTTGACAAAATTTTATGCCTAAAACCCGTTCCTTTTTTTTCTTAAAGAAACCGTAAAATAATTGTATACCACCTGGGTAAGTATATAATTATTTCGGAGCCAACCTGAGACAAAAACGTCCATTTATGCGTTTGTATAAATAGAAGATGTCTGATACCTGTTGTAATATACGACTGCGATATAGAGCATTTTCACTTTCACTTAAAGGTACGAGGTATTATTTATTATTGTACGTATACCGTATAATATTATAGTGTACAGTACCACAGAACAAATGAAATTAAACTGGGTTAAATGAAATTTTATTTATTCTGTGGTACTATACTATACACTATATAGGTATCTAATATTACTATAGTTTATTTGGTACACTTAGCGTTTATAAATAATATCGTGTATTATACATCGTTGTAACTCGTAGATCATGCGATGACGTAGTGTCTTCTTTTATGGTTCCTCGGTCACGGCCCACGGCGGTGACGCGTGTGAAAATGCTGCGGAACACGCATAATATTTTATTGTGCGTTTTTTTTCGCGTAAAAATAAAAATCTAAACGAAACCAGGGTCGACGTACCCAGCTGCTATATTAATATTGTAATGCGCAATATTTTGAGCGAGTTGTGAAACAAATTAACAACGATACCTATAATAGCTGTTGTAATTCAATTAAATTGCCTTTTTCTTTAAATTTCATATGTAAAAATTTAAGATATAAAATCGAAAATCTGCCTCGACCGATCCAAAGATGTGTAGACATCTCAAAGAGTTCAAGTCAGTTAACAGATTACTCATTGCATCAATAGATTGATCCGGTATGTTGGAACTATAAACAAATAGAAACCATCGAAATTATTTACGTGAAACAGACAGAGAAAGAAAATCGAGGTGTGGAGGCCCATTAAAAGTTTAAACTCAGGTAATAACAAGAAAAAATATAAAAATATAGTTAAGTTGAAAATTATGATAGAAAATGAAATAAACTTTAAACTCAGTTAAAACAAAAAATTTTTCATAAAATATTCACAAAAACACCCAATAGGTATATTTTAAACTTATAGTGGAATATAAATGATCAAAATAAAAAAAAAGTCAATTTTTGGTTGTTCCATATGAAAATGCGAAACAATGAATTTAACTTTGCAGTCACAACAATGGTTATTAACTATAAAAAGCTGAATTAATATGCAATACAATTTTTAACTTAACTTTAATTAGTTAATGGCCACCTTTGTAGGTACGCGGTGTGTTTGAAATCATATTTTTACTTTTTTTTATCACCAGTGCCTAGTACCTAGAATCTTGGCACTTAACTTTAACAACTTGGAATCATTTGACAGCTTTTGTTTTATGCAAATTTTGATTTTCAGGAGTACACTCCAAATGTTGACACAAGCATGACGAAATAACTCCACAAGTATAATTTAAAATATATAAAAATCAGATCTCACAATAGTACGTTTGTAGATGTTTAAATATGTTCTCATAGAGAATTGGCTAAATTTTGGAGAAAAAAAGGTATAATATCTATCAAATACAGCTTTAACTTTTAAGATTTTCATGTGTTAGGTACCTATACTGAGAATGACATTTTTTATTTGCGCATAGTCATTGTGGGTAATCAGACACAAGATGTCTTAGAACGCAGGTGACAAACGTAAATGCTACCCATCGTTAAACCGGGTTAATATACAATATAAAATCATTGACTAAATATATTTAATCAATTATGAAATTATGTACCTACCCACTATTGCTACCTTATATAACTGCCAACTACATCCAGGCCCTTTGAATCATCCACAAATTGGGGGGGACCTGGCCATAAAAATATTAAAAATTAATAGTAAGGGGATTAAACATTTTAATGAAAATCACTCATCTCAATAACAAAAACCTACCTAAGTTCAAATCATAGTTTGTAAGGGAATTCCACAATATGAATATGTCTACATTATTTTTGTATTTATGAACGGTTGGTTTCCCTACGCGTCCAGTGCTTGACTTGAGAAGGGCAGTATCTTTTCTAATTTGCTACTGTTACTAGTCTAGTGTGGGTACATTAGTACAATATATATTTTCATTTCACTGGGTCCCACAACTATTTTTGTTTGACTAATTTGTCTGTTAAGTTGGGTGTATCCACAAGTGAAGTACATACTACTTTGTATTGATATTTTAGAAAATAAAACGCCCGTAGGTACTTTTGAAACATGCTTACATCATGCATCCACTGAAAACAACATGCACTAGTTCTATAATTTTATTAAAAATCATATTTTTAAGTTAAAAACGAATTGCATAAAAAACTAAGCAGTCAATTTTCTTTTGTATACTCCACCATTATTGTGTCTGGCTAATAACATTGATTTTATAAAATCAATGCTAATAATTATACTTGATTACAATAATTGCAATAACCTATCATGAACAGTTTATATGTATATTATGTTTATCTTGTTTCAAAGTAGACGTTTGAACGCATTTGTAACAATAGTTCATAGAGCTAAATAAATAATATATAAGTCATAACTCATAAGTCTCATAACTCGTAGTAATAAACCAACACATTTTCAAATTGATGCCTTATCCAATAATTATAGTTGTTTCATTACAAAATTATAGTGTACTCATCCCATCACGTATACGAAATTATTGTTCAATTCATTATATACCAAGATCACTCAAATATAGTAATAACCATAAATAAAAGGTACCTATTTGAATATTAGAGTTGGGCAGGGAAAATTTTTGTACTTAAAAAGTTAGTTAATTATTTTCAAACATTGTTGTTTTAAAACCATTGCTAAAAAAGCAATAAGTGTGATCATTTTCCAATCTTTAAAATTTTTAAGAAAATGAAGTGAATCAAAAACGTTTGGAAAATGCACATTTTTTTCAAAGTTGAACAAATTACCTGAAAAAAATTCAAAAGAAATAAAAAATCATGTTTTTAAAATATATTTATATTATGTACAGTAGAAAAACATTTTAATACAATAGTGAGTACTTAATTATGAGAAATCATAAACTTTATATAATTGAGTGATAACGATAATTACACAAAATATGAAAAAAAATGGGATAATAGGTGTATAGAGAAATATTGGTATTAATTTATAACTATGGCTTATGCCTTATATTATAATTATCAATATTCAAAACGTGATGTTTACTGAAACAATGTACTATAATTGTTTTTTGTCTTATATTAGTTAAAATTATTTGCATACCTACTTAAAACTAAATGGTTAAAAAAAAAAAAATAAAATAAAATAACAAAACCTATTTAAAAATAAAATTGAATTGTTTTAACAGGTACAAATAATAGGAGTTTATAAGAAAAAATTAGGATATACACTTATATGCTAAAAATATAATTGTATGATTAAAAACGTGCTGAAAACAAACAGTTTTGCATTGTGAGTTACTTTGAGCATAAATATAATTACATGGATGAAGGAGACAAAAAGTTAATTTCTCTATATTCTGAGGGTATGGGTTTTTTATGCAGAGAGTTGGAAGATGACGGTTTTGGGAGTTGCCTATGTTGCTCTTTCTCGGATAGTAATTCCTCTTGTGAGCCTATCCGGTGTGAAAATAAGGTGGATAAAAACCATGATGAACCATTTTTCTCACCAGACTCTTCTTGGAATGGTGGCGTGAAGTACGGGTTTTTGCGAATCAATCGTGGAGATCCAGGTGGAGAACTCATAGGACTGGCAGGCAACGACTTGCTGTTACGGCGTTTTGATAGTGTTGATGGTGGTGGTGCAACTGCAAACACTTCTTGTGGACCTGAAGCGCGTCCTTTGTACATGCGATTACGTCCCGATACCATCTGATGAGCCATTGCAACTATAGACTTTCCACATTCTGATGCGCCGCTCTTAAAACCGTCATCGACTCCCAATGACCTTGGAGGGTCGTTGACATTTTCACCCAAACTTGCAGCAGCAACTGCATCTGTGAAAAAAAAAAAACAATGTCAAGAAGAAAAATGTACATGTTTAAGTAGTTATTTCTTTGCTACATAACAATGTAAACTTTATTACAATATTAATTAATCTAATATTATTTCTTAGTCTGAAATTTTTGTAAGTACCTAGTTTTAAACAAATAAATATCTAATATAATCAAATCACAAAATATATACACAAAATTACAAAAAAAAAAAATACATAGTATATATATTACTGCCAATTTCTGACATAACCCTAGTTGCTAAAAGACAGCCTGTGTTGCTGACAGTAGTAGATGGCAACTGGGTAACAACAGAAGTGTTGTACGGAAAAAATATGAAGCCAAGTTTGTGAGTTTTTAACTGGTTTTTCGTACAAACGCTGAATACCAAGCCACGCACAAGGTGATTAAAAGAATAATTAGGTACAATTAAATAGTTATACTTTGACCAGATGGTAATGGTTTGTTCAGTTATAAGTTTTGATGGCCGGTTGAAAAAAAAAAAACGAGTTACAAACAAATGTCAAGATTGAAATACATGCTATACTGAAATAGATAAATATCATGTATATAATATGGGTTCTATCAGAATAAAGCATTGATCAAAAACACAAATTTTGCCTTTCTATCATAATTTTTTAGTTGTTTTAATTAAATTTGTCTTTCTCAAAAACTTACCATTACCATAGTTTAACTAAATCATATATTTTAAAGTTCAATCATATATAATACAATTTACAGGTGATATCTATGAAAATACAGAGTAAAACTTAGAAAATTGGGAACCCGTGGCAATTTATTATTGGGGTCACTTTTAGCTTTATGGGAACATAGTCCACCAGGCTTTGATAACACAATAGACAAAACGAATTAAAACTTAATAAAAAACACAATGAAATTCAATCTGGGATGTCATCATTCATCATCATATTAATAGAATCTTAGCTCCCAACCCTTTTTTTTGCACCTGTGTAGTATATAATATTATATATTAACAGTTCAGATAAGTTTAATCTGCCTGTAGTGTTTTTGCACAATTTTTTTTACAAAAAAGGACCAGACTATTAATAATTAATATATTTATATATTATAATTAATAAATAAATTATTTATGTGTAAATACTAAATAATATGCATTGTTGTTGTTTGTTAAAAAAAATATTTAACAAATAATATTATGGTAATTAGCTATTGTTATTGCATAATATGACGGTAAACAGATAACTCCAAGTTCAACAGTAAACACCCTTTTGTCTATAGTCTAATCACTCTAATCAGAGATCAAGAGTCCAGACACGTGTACAAGACCTGTTTTTGATTATATTCAAAACAATAAGAACCTACCATACTGCCACTACATTTTAATTGGTATGACACGTGCCTATACAACACTTGAATGAATGATCGCTTTTAAATTTTCACAGTTTAGGATTATACCGAGTAAAATCAATTTGTGACGCGTGATAGTCAAGGGCACATTCACAAAAATGGCGTTAGTGGCAATATTTAGTAATTGGTAGGAAATATATCATAGTGTACCTATACTTTTTCATACTACACAATGCCCTTCCCCTTGGCTTAGTACTTTTAACAATGTCCTTGGCTGTAGTTTAAACAAATTTTACAAGTATAATTGGCAGAAAAAACAAAAATCTAAACAAAGAGTTAAACTTTTGTTAGGGCTACTTTTAGAAACATGAAAATTACTACCTAATACATTTGCATATTTGTAGGACGCAGAGATTGTTTTTATTAGGTATTTCAATCTTATTAACATATATAGTTTGGGATTATAAAGGTTGAAATACGTAATTGAAGGCATCCACAATATTGACGAATGAAAAGAGTAAAAAAAATAAGTATGGCCTTTTGGAAGCTATACTTAAACGTATCTACGGAAAACCGAATGTTATATTGTAAGTATAAGTAAATACCAAAATACTATGTTTATAATATTATTATACATTATAATATTATAGACCCAGGTCGGGTCATACTGTCATTCTGTATTCTTCTGTTATGTGTTGGTAATTGTATCCTGTTTTGTGAACAGAAACGTAGTATTTTGAGTACTTATCTTATTTCTCTATATTGTACAGATACCTAGAAATTAAGTGATTTAATTTCCAACAAATGTTATTTATTACATAATACAACAAAAAAGTTACAACAATGATTAATTTTTTAATTAGAGCATTGCACGGCATTACCAAAAAAAATAACATTTAAAATTAATAGGTAACTAACCATAAATTTGCAGAACAATAATTGCAGTTTCCATATCTATTTAAATTTATTTATAAAGTTAAGTTAAATATGTATTCAAAATATTTGGGCAAATTGTGTGTTAAAATGCCCCTCGCAATTTTGATTTTGCTTGAAATATCAAATTGTTAATTTAACATTAAAATACATTTTTGGAAACAACTATTTTTTGAGTTAATTTTGTACATTTCTAGTTTCTACACGTCTTGATTTTTGTCAATTTTGATAACTTAAAATTGAGGATTTGTTCTTATTGTCCAAAACCAATTATATTATACTGGTACTAATGGAATATGGGTTAGGTACACTAGAATTTGGAAATAAAGAACACAAACAAATCCCACCAGAAACACAAATATTTTTAAGATATACAAGAAAAAAGCCGGAATCACACTAGGTCGCGTAGGTAGTTTGATGCTGTGGGTCACTATTTTGGAAAGTTTAGTTAGAAATAGTATACTATAACTGAAAGCAATTTTAAGTTGTTTACAAGAATAACAATTCTAAGTGCGCTCAGTTTACCTATAAAAATTGTGCGGTAACAAAATAATTTATTTGGCGCTAAAATTAAAATGAATAAAAACAGTTTAAAATTGTCATCATTGTTTAGAATTTTAGTTTTATTATCATGAGAAAATAATGTTGAAACTAACACCAAAAAAACCCAATGAAAAATATCAAATATCACAGAGTAATTGAATATTCTATTTTTAGAATTTTCCTAAAAGTCGAATCACTCTACAACAGTGCGTAATGTCATTGTTAAATTCAAAATAATATTCAACATTTGCTTAGCACAGTGGGGACATATGTTTTTTAAACAGTATTTAGTGAATAATGTCATAACTTATGACCTTCATAGGTAGAAATTTATTATATTCAATGATGCATATTAATGTTCTTTATAATAAAATATGCAACTCCAAACTCATTATATTTCAATGTTAATAGCAAATTAAAACTTAATTATTTATAACAAACATATTACAAATATTATTATTTAAATTATTAAATACAATTATCTAAATAAAAAGTTAGTTAAGTTATTAAAATTTAACTTAAAAAAATAGAAGCAAAAAAAGCACTAAATTCTTCTTTGAATAGCATAGAAATGTCATGTAATTATTGAAATTTTTATAGAATTATTTTGAATATTTTTCAGTTTTTGAGTTAATTTTTTATGTTGCTTAATTTTTTTAAAAAGTAAAGTCGTTTATGATGTGACAAGGGTATAATAGATCATGGCAGTTAAATAGTTATTTAGTTTGTTATCATATATCAACTATAGTTATTTTAATAAAACTTTACACTTGTAATAGTTAATGTAATAGTAGAAAAAACCAACGTTTTTCAAAAATTGATTTTATACAATATGATCTAATTAAAAAAAAAAAAAACAGTTTTGATTTCCCAAAAAATATATGTATAATTAATTATTATTTAATAAAAATAAATGAAATAAATCAAAGTAAAATCCAAAAAGTCAACTGAGTTATTTTCATAAGCACATTTTGTATGTAACCTAATACTTAGGTTTTAACTAGTTTATTCAAAATGACATTAAGTATAATTGAGGTATGTATAATAAGCAAATTTTTGTATTTTAACAAAAAGTAGACTTGACTTTTTAGAGCATAAAAAACTCACTGTTAGAAAAAAAAATTACCTATTCTATATAATAACTTCTGGTATAAGGTAGGTACAATTTTTAACCACTATTTTTGAAGCTTAGATTTCAGATTTTTTAAGTGTTTTTTTACCATAGCTTTCAAAGAAAGTTTGAAGAGCTTTTTTAAGTGCAGTAAAATTAAGCATAGGTACAATAACACATTTTGGAAACAAAAATTGTATGGAAACTTTTAATAAAATATTTTGTTCTAAATCAAAACTATATCTACATACATATTATAATATTATTTATGGTTTATTAATGAACTTACCAGAGCAGGCATTAGTAATGAAGCGTTGACAAGCAAGAGTATGACCTTTGTACTCTGGAGCTTCAGAAACAATTAATGCAGGAGGCATATTTTTATTTAAACTTTGAATAGTTTTTTCAGATAATATATTTTCAGCTGGTATTTTTTTGGTAGTTAAACCAAGACTGTCATTCCTATTAACCGTGTCTTGTTTCAAGTATTGAACCGAAAAGAAACTGTCATCTGTTTCTGGTGGAGAAAATGATTGTTGGTCCAAGTCGTATCTACAAAAAAAAAAAAAAAAGATTATAATTTATAAAGGTACTTACTACCTAATATATGACAATTATAAGCCAAGTTTAATTAAGAAAATTTCATAGATGTAAGATGGGTACAGTTTGCATTACAATGCACTTAAAAATTAATAAGAAGTAATAGAACCTTAAAAGATAATAAATAAAACAATAATTGATTTACCTTGGTACCTACTTAAAAATGCATTATTTATATAACATGAGATTTAATGGTATTACACCATAAATTAGGTAGTATCATAATCAAAATCATAATAGTTGTTATAGTAGAATCATGCAATGTGCATTCACATAACTTGAAAATAAAAAGTACGTCTAATATAATACTTCATAACTGAAGTTGCTCATTGAAGTAAAAATAGATATTAATATTTTAAAAAAAAAAGGGAAGTTTTGATAGCGATAGCTATATACCTAAATATAAAAAAATAGCGTTAGAACATTAAGTTATTCACTATCAATTACGTAAGTACAGGAACTTTAAATAGATACATATTTATGTCTCTAATTATTTCTAGAAAAACAGTAGTGGCAACCAAATTATACAATTATACACTGAAACTCGCTTTTATTTATAAATGATGAATGGATTTTCATAATTTTTACTAGAAAAAAAAAATTCCTGTCCCACTTCTAGCAGAGTATTTTTCTTCTTTCTTAAGAAAAAAGTTGTTCAAATTAAATAGGTACCTACTTACATACCAACATCAGTCAGTAGGTATAATAAATTTATTTGCATATTATATTTTGTAATGACTAATAAATTACAAGGGATACCAATATCAATAATTTGTGGCTTTTTTATTTTGAATTGTTTACAAATACTAAGCTATCAACTTTAAAAAACAGTATGTTTCATAAATAGTCTGTTCAACTAGCCATAAAATTATAATTATAATTTTTCCTTTTATCTTTTGGTAAATCAAATGTTATTCTTAAAAACTAGTATGCAATTTTTAGCATTAAAGATGAATAGGTACTTATAAACTACAAGCAATAATAAAAAGCTTTATAAATTTGCTTTGGCAACTCATCTCAATGGAACATTATAAATTAAATAAATAATTTTTAATTTGAACCAAATAATACACAACATTGTGTTTATAAACAAATCAGTAATGTACAAATAAATATTCAAGATTTGTTAAAAAATAAAACTTAAATCTTTAGTTGTTTTTTAAGAGAAGTGGTGGGGAATATTTTGCTATAAACATTTGAGTGAAGTTGCCAATTACAACACACAACTGTAACAGTATTTCATTTCATCAATAACTGTTTACCAATGAAAAAAACAACATTGCAAAGTTAAATAGTTTGACCAAGGCGTAAACCACTTTGATAATCAGTGTACAAAATGTTTATAAACATTTTCCATAACCATACAATAATCTACATAATTAAACAATAATCCCGTTTGATAATTTTAAAAATCAGTAATCTAGTGAATAACATTTTTAAGTGGTTTACCCCTTTTAAAGAAAATACTTGTTTATACTTTGCAAGAAAATTTCAATTCATGGCTAAAACTCACAAAAAAGCAGATTGAAAAAACTGACAAACCCACAAAAAAGCGCAAGGAAATTATACAATTTGTACAGTTAAGCAGTTACCCACCTTTTTTATTTTTTAGAACTGTAGAAGGTAATTTAATATCCCAAGTGTTTAAGTTGTTTTGAGATTGAGCAATATTTACACACTAAAAATTAAAATAATTGAATAAGTTTTTACTAAACTATTTAATGATAATAACTAATTATTTCATAAATTTAAACAAAATGTATTTACTATTTATCTACTTAGGAAAAAACTGTAAAACTTAATGCTGATGTAGGGGAAGTTGAGGTACATTTGAATGAAAATCAAACTTTTATTTTATGAAATTTTTTTATAGTAATTATTTGAATTGTAGCTAGTTCATAATAAATGAATTATATTAGCCTAACTATTTTTGAGTGTTTAAAATCTTATCTACAGATAATCAAACTGGAATTGGTAACTAAATAGAACCACATTTTTATTCAAACGTGCCCCATGAGTGGGGCTGTTTTAAATTTGTATGAAGCACATTTGAATAAGTCTATTGTTACACAGATAACTTGTATAAATTTGACAATAAATATACATTAGTCAGTCTTTATTGGTTATTAAACTAACAATGCAACTCAACATCTAATAACACTAAAATAAAAAAACAAAGGAATTTTTTAAACTGTTAATAAAACTTAGAACACAAAATTTAACTTAAATTGATTTTTAATAAATGAATAAATGCATATGAAAATAAAAAACAAATCATTATTTTTTGCATGTACCCATGCAAAATTCAAATGTAGCCCTTATATTACAATAGTTTATTTTTGCAGTGTTAAATGTATAATGTATATGTGTGTATAATACACAGTCTTAAATGTAACAGAAAAAATTGTCAACAAAATAACTAAAAACATTTTTTTTTTAATAAAATAATAATAATGATCAATTAATAATTGGAGCATGTGTAAGGTGACAAACAAGTGTGACCAATTGGCCATATTTTTTAAATGAATATTTTATGATAGTATAAACAAAGTTCAAATCTACCCTGCGTTCAAATGTACCCTTATTCTCTCTTACACCTTGGATTGTATGTTTCACCTGATTTTTTTTAGGCTAGTTTAAAACCATACTGAATAATTTAAAAATACTTATCTAAACCATGAAATACATTATTACTTAATAATTTTACACAAATCATCCTTGAAACAATTAAATAGACAGGTGCAATACAAAACTTCAAACACATTGACACTTTAATAACCAAAAACAGTTGCAAAATAATTTGCTTGGCTAATATTTTTGATTATATGATAAAAATACCAC
Source organism: Hormaphis cornu (assembly GCA_017140985.1). Lineage (NCBI taxonomy): Eukaryota > Metazoa > Arthropoda > Insecta > Hemiptera > Hormaphididae > Hormaphis > Hormaphis cornu. Next base: position 44,018,547 of record CM029357.1, on the reverse strand, counting down.
ATTACTGTACTAGTAAAAATACATGAAATATAAACATAATACACCTAACAAATACTTAATCCAAAAACTAGATAAGTTAGGTAATCAAATAATAATCATATCTAAAAGGTCAAATTAATAATCACAAGGTAGGTGCCTGGTGCAGGTGTTGTTTAATAAAGAATCTACTAAATTGTACAATCAACATTAATTAAAGCTTGGAGTTAATTGATGAAATAGCTTGGATTGAAATATTTTATTTGTACATTTTTGAATAGTGAAATGTTAAAGTCAATAGTTTGAGAGGCTAAATCATTGGAAAGTTTTAAGTTAAAAATGTCAAGTCACATTTGATAGGGTGAAGATAATTTAGTAAAAATAATTAAGAATAGTTATGTTATAGTTATAGTTATAAGTAATGGAAAGACAAATACCTACATTGAAATTAGGTAAAAATGATGTTTAACATACTTACATATAAAAAATACAAATAAATAGGTAAATACCATTACCATAATTTCTAAGGTACTATAAATTGTACAAAATATATAAAATATGTATCACCTACATCTGTCATGGACTAAGAATGTTTTTTACCAGTCATAGTTATTTGAATTATGAAACGAGTAAACAAAACGTTTTTAATACATAAGAAGGTATCTAGGTAAGTAAATGATTAATGGAAACCAACTACATTTTAGAGAAATAAGCAACAAGGATGACAATAGTGTAAATACAATAACTTGAACATAGCACAATACTTTACAAGAGTTATCTACCTACATATAGATAATTTAATAACTGGATTTCAAATTATTTAAAAATAATCACTTATAACCACTAATTGTTAACCAAATTTAACACGTAATACTTACACATTAATTTATCTTCTACAGCGAATTCTTAGTAAATTTGTTTGCCTAGGAACTCATAATACCTACCTAATAGATTAAAATTAAAAAATTTGACCAATGCATGAGTAAATGTCAATTGTCTCAACTACGGACGCGGTAGATATGTTCAGTGTTAAGAGACAAACACAACTGACCGGTCGTTTATTCTGGATTTCATCCACTGCGGTAACGGAAATCCGGACGATATGGAACGGTCGGCGGAACTCATGCTGACGGAAGAAAAAAAGAATCAGGGCGAGTTTAGGTGACTAGACGTGAATAGGTAGACAGAACGAAGGCAGTTGCGTTCCCGGAAGTCGACCTCGTTAAGAGTACGCCTCAGCTATAATGCAGTTCGTCTAGAACGGAATGGGTACCGGAAAAAAAAAAAACAAAAATTAATAAAAGAAAGAAAGCAAACGACACACACACAACATTGTTGATGAGCGCGGAACGAAGTAAAAACGACGAATGAAGTAAAAAAATAAAGCGTTGTTTGGCCTTGCGATGTCCGCGCAATGGAACGCGGCCAAAGCCGCGATAGTATCGGAAAAATCGGAAAAACAGAAAGAACAAACAAAAAAACGCAATCAAGTACCTTAAAGTAACTATCGTGCGTGCAGACTGCTGTCGACAGGTGGTGTTTCATTATTTTCATAACTGTTACGGGGTCCGTCGGCCGTGCGCTCTGTACCCGAAACAAAACGGTACTAATTTCGGACTCGAGACGATCGCAACGATCACGCGGACGGCAGTCACAAGACTGACTTGCCACTGAACTGCCAACAAACGAGTTAGGTCACTTGGGTAGTGTACTACTATAGTACTGAGAAAAAAAAAAAAAATGTCAATTGCCGACGGCCAACAAGCCACTAAAGTGCTGTGTAAGCTGTTGACGGCCGTCCGCCACTCCGCGCACAAACGTCATGAAACAACTGATTTGATTGTGTTATCGTTGTGCGGGTTCGAGGTCGTCAACAGAAATTACAGTGCTCTCAACCACGCGTGACGCCGAATAGCGCGGCAAATTTAAAAATTTCGCACACACAAAATATGAAAAAAGGGAGTAAATTCTACGTCGTCTTCAGACAGCAAGTTGTTTGTTTATACTAGTCACGGATATTTTTTTTTATCATTTGAAGCTTAAAAAATCAAGAGAAGTGTGGTCAGTGACAAACAACACACTAATACAGCGTTTCCCAACTTCTTTTACTTACGGAACCCTTGCAGGAGCTTGAACATTTTGAGGAACCCCTATATTTTTTCTATAATAGTAATGCAGACATATTTTATACATATATATAGAAACTAAAAATAATTTTTGTATTTTCCCAAATTTCTCACGGAACCCTTGGCGCCGGCTCACGGAACCCTTAGGTTCCGCGGAACACCAGTTGGGAAACGCTGCACTAATACTTGTATTTTATAATTTATAATACGAGACATACAACAAAATCTAATGTCTGCATCTGTTGTTTTTTAATTATCACACGTATCTACTATCTAGGTATATTAGGTGTACCTGTAAATTGTAATAATTAAGTGTATAGTCATTCAGAGATAATTATAGAATATAGTTGTATTTTAATTAAAAAAATTATTATTAATTGGTAGGTATGGAAAAAATCAGTAGTTGAAAATAACTACTTTCAATGTATTACAATACAAAATAATATTGTACATGTACTATATAATATTTAAAAGCAAATAACGACGTTTAAAAATCGTGTTTAAGCAAGCTTAGTAATTTGATATCTCTTTAAATAATTGTTTGCATCAATTTGTAAAATTAAAGAGCAATTAAGAATATTCAATGTTTAAAAGTTTTTATGTTTCAAATGATTGGTAGGTATTGACCAAATCTCTTAAATAATTGATATTTATTGCGAATTATGGTTTATAATAATATGTATTATAAAACTTGAATCTAAATCAAGTCCTACGTAGTGGTGTTGTTTATTGTATTAAGTACAATTTTTATGAATTAGATTTTATTTTTATAGGAAGAATTAGATACTACTAAGCTCGGTCAGAATTGATTTTGAATGTAATGCTTTAATGTATGGTACAATTGTACTACAAGTTCTAAAACAAAAGGCCCATGACCCATACAAATCTTTGACCTACCTAAAGCGTAGTCGCTAGCAAAAGTGTTCGCAAACATTTGTTGATTTGTTAAATATATTTTATTTTTTTTAAATTTAAAAATTTTTGGGTTTTATTTTAAGTAAGAAATTATTATGATAATTGACAAAAAAAAAAAAAGCCAAGTGAGGGGAAACCCCCTATTTGCACTCCCCTGACGACACTCTTGGTCGCTACTCAAACTAATTTCATACCAGATGCAGAATTCACTTTTTTTTCATGGTTTTTTTTTATTTTCTACACCTAGTAATTGCCAATTTCCTGAATTTTGAGGTAATATATACATATACAATAATTGAAGCACTTCTTCTACTCGAAAATGTGTTGACAAAAAAAAAACATTTTTTTAAAATCAATACACTACTCGATATGCTCAGAAACTAAATTTTTTTCTATAATACTGACTGTGAATTTAAGAACGTCAAAGTTAAACATTTATTATACTTGAATTTGTACATTAACTGATAATTTAAAATCATTCCATATATAAAGACGGAGTAAACACAATATCTCTTTTAATTTTTTCAAGAACTTCTTGCATTTTCTCGCTTATTTTGTTAGTACCGATTGTTTTTGCTGCGTTTTTGATAACGGTCAATATTTCATTTAACTGAACTATGCACCGCACAATAATCCCCTCTTGTATGTCTGTTATTTCCATTATTTCAGAAAATGGCTGAAGAAAAAAGATTGAATAGTAATTAGCTGTATAATAGTACATAATAACAGAAATTTACCTTTTCTTGAGCCCATAAATGAAGCACTTTGACTAAATTGAAATTAAGATCAACACGTTCAAAGTTACTCAAATATTTGTTTTCAACTGACTGGATGTAATCATGTTTTTGTGAAATTAATTGCATACCCTGGAATAAATTAAACACATTTTTAAACAATTGTATGAGTTGATGTATTTAATGTAAAGTAATTTGTACATTGCATTTTTACCATACCTTAACCAAATTTTCTTCTTTTATGGATTCCAAATCAAAATTAGACTTAGACTCACAAACTAAACATGAAAGAACAGCAGCAATTTCTTCAGGTTTCATTTCTTCAAACATATTACACAATAACAATTCTGTGATTAGAAGTTCATGTGATCCCATAGTTGCGGCTACGTTTCCTTTTTGTGTTGCTGGAAATAGTAAAAGATAAAATAATATAGGCTTTTCAAAAATTATAGTTACTAACTTATTTCATTTCTTGGATTTATATATTTTAGTTCTTTGAGAACTTCTACTTTGCTAATATACTCATTGTACAATTGTAGCGCTTTATTTGATATTTGGTGTTCTAAATTTGCTATTCTTTCTTTTCTTGTTTGATATTTGTAAAATTTCAAAAACTAAAATTGTAAATAATAGTAATAATAATAGATAAAAGTCTAAAATATGTTTAACAATTTATATTATATAAAATAATAGTTTAATTTTAACCACACAAAAGATATTCTCTATTTCATTCCATTTTTGGGATATTTTATGCATTTAAAGTCTTTTGTAAGAAAATTATAAATTAAAAAAATATATGCATGATTGCCTGAATTTTAACTGATTAGAAAAAAAAAAAAAAAATCTTCATACCTACAAACAAGGGATTTTTCAGCTATTTGTAGAATCTAAGATACATGTTATGTTTGTTGTGACCATCTCATTATTTGGCTTTTCAATAGGTACAACAAGTTTTGAGTTGTATGGTAATTACTAATTAGTAACAAATCTAATAAGTTCTAACTAATAAAATAAAACTAATCTAATTAAGTCTAAAAATTCGCATTCTTATCATTATTATGATCATATAAATTTCAGATTAATTTTTTTTAGTTAAGGTTTTTATTTATACTCAATTAATTTAAAATTAAAGTGTGAAGTGAAATGGTTTAAGGTAGTTTTTAGTGGTATTGGATAGCGAAACATTTTTTATTTGGACATTTTTTCAGATTTTTAGGTCATTAGAATCCAACACCTAGTTAAATTATAGATGAAATATAAAATGTACAAATATTTTATATTTCAATAAAAAATAATAAGTTAAAATGAACTAAAAACTATCAGTAGATATTTAAGCATAACTATTTAATATGTATTATTATTTTTTTTATTACATAGTTCTATCATAGGGAAAAGAAATTGTACTTACAACATCTTCAAATGCAATAATATCTGATAAATCTATACTGTACACTTGATTTTCCAAAGAATGCATATGCAACATACACCTGTGTAATTCAAAATTATCAATCTGTAGATCATGTAAACTTAAAACTGAATCGGTAGCTTCTGATCTGTTCATTAATAACATTTTTTCCGATAGCATTGTAATAGCTCGTTGACAATGAGTAGAAATAGCAGCATGTCTAAACATTAATTTATCAATGTAGATAAATAATAATACAATATAATGTCATAAAAAAAAAAAAAAAAATCATTATTTCTTAAACCATAATGTAAACAATTTATATCAACATCTGAAACACATATTATTAAGTTTTATTTGTTGCAGGTGGCTAAGTACAATGTGTTTAGTTAAATGAGAGCCAAGTTGCAAATTTTACTCTAGTATCTAATAGAGATTTAAAGAGGATGTGAGCTGAGGGGACTCATAAGACCAAAACCAAAGTATCTATTGGCTGCTAGTTACTACCTAATAATACTATACTTAAATACACAAATGACTGTATAAACAATACGAGTAAATATATCAGTTTTAAAGAATTTTTATTTTGATAAGCAGTTTATTATAATTCTTGTGGTACATATATTTTCAAAATTCATGCATAGTTTTTCAAGGAAAAAAAGTACACATACCCAAATAAGTAGGTAATTTTAGATATTTGTATTAATTAAAATTTTAACACAAATTAAAAACTTATGTTTCAAAGTTTTGAAGTAACAAAAAATCGCAAGTTTTAGCATGGTTCATTTCTCATATACATGTTATTTTCATATTATAAACTTGAACCTAAAAAACTCTCATTTTGGGTAGTAAAAGTAAATTAATACCGGTAAATTTTTCCCATGACGTGAGATTACCAAGCTCGCTTAAGATCGTTTGAACAACAACCTCCTAAGTTCTAACAATTGTTTACCCCAGAGGTTTCCAAACTTTTCCAACTCGTGGCGCCTTTTTAGAACTGAAGTTTGCTCATGGCGCTTTTAATAAAATTTACAAAATATTTTTAAATAAAATAGATAAAATAACAGAATTAGAACATAGTCGGCAGTGAGGCGCAGCCACGGCTCCCCTGACTACACACTGCGACGCACTAGGGCACCGCAGCGCACAGTTTGGGAACCTCTGGTCTACCCAATAAAGTGACCCATTTCAAAGCGTTGTCGCTACACCAAATTCCTTTTTTCTTTCCTTGTTTATAATTTACACCTTTTCTTACATTTATTGATGTTTAAAATAAATTATCACATAGATACATAATCCAAATAATTAATAACAAATGCACAAAAATAACATTTTGTTCTATTTGGATTAAGATGGTAGAAACTAGAATTTAACTGTAATAAGTTATAACATTAAAATTTGCAATCTTATTTCAAAAAAATAATAAATAGTTTATAATTAAGATGTAAAATTTAAATAATATTTTATATATCAAATATTGTGTAATCAATTTATAAAAAAATGTATTCCCAAAAGTCAAAATAAGTTATATAAAAATAAAATATTGTGTATACGTTGTATACGTACCTAAAACGTTCATTTTGTCTCATTTCCCAATTTTTGATGATTGAATCACTATCAAAATTTCCAGAAAATTTAGTTACAGCCATAATTGAAGTTGATGGTATTGTTAGAATGGTATGTCCATTATTAGATATAACATCAGAAGATTTATCTATTGATCTTCTTTTTTGAGATAGATAAATAAATTTATACCAAGAATCTGTTTTACTGTCAGATGGTTCAATTTGTATTTTATCATTATCTAACACCAATACTCTGAAACAAAAATAAACACATTATAACAACAAAGTTTTATTATTTTATGTTATTGGTACAAGTTATTTACCGAAATTCTTTTGGGACCTTTTTTGCATTTACTGACAGTATAATGGCTAATTTACCAACATAATGCTGGTGAGTAATTATGACAAATCGCCCACATTCGCAATAATTTTTATCACTAGCAGAATATAATTTATCCTAACATAAAAACATCAATTAGTAATTATTATTAAACTTTTTAAGGTATCTGTTTATTAAAATTATCAGATAAGTTAGATATATTAAAATAATAAATATTAATATCTCCATCAAAGTTATTTTTAAAGAGATAATACTTTATAGCTCAGTAGGTAATGGAAATTTTTTTTTTTTAAACCAACAATTGTGGATAAGTTTTGTAAAAGTTCTAATAGTACAAGTTAGTATTTTTTTTAAATTACAATAGTCAGAAATCAGTCAAGTCAAATGAAAAGTAAAATCTTAAACGTTTTTATTACTTTTATAACTTAATTTTTTTTAAAATTAATGTATTTGTTGTTTTGTAATCATAAAGTTACAAAATAAATTTTTTATTTTAAAAGTTTATATTGGTAATTTTTTTAGCATTTAGTACACAGTTTTTAGTTGTAGAAGTAGATCAAACTATTGAAAGTAACTTTCTAAGTTGTCTTTAATAATTTGATTTACATATGCAACTTTTTTTTTTTTTTTTTTCTTTATTAATATATACACAATCTATACACAAATGGCACAATAAGAGTATTAGCTGAAATAACAAAAAAAAAAAATTGAAATCATGATTGAAGAAGCCACCCACCGATGACACTTACGTCGTTTAATTATACTGTTTTATCCTTATATATAAATAAAAGTAAATACATTTTGTGTTTTTTTTTTTTTTTTTTTTTTCCTTTATGGATTGAGTAGGTCTCTGCACCATTTACGCTTTAGGCGCCGAGGAGGGTTACCCGGGATTGTTAAAGAAGATAGATTTCTAATAAGCTCATTTGGATGTGAGTTAAGCCGTTGGTGAAAACGTTTATAATAGTTTTTTGCCTCTTCATGAATGGTTTTCATACGTAAATCTTTATGCAGAGACATATGCAACTTAATATTTAAAAATATAACTACTAAGTAATAAAAAATGACAGCTCTTATTTTGCTGGGTGTACTGTAAGTAGATTTACTAAACTCTAAAGGCTACAAATTATAAATATTTTTTATAATTATTGGTTTTTAATTTATTTACCAAACTAAAAAATTTAAAAAATGAGTAGTTAAACTTACAACAGTTATTATAATGTCAAGCACACTGTATAAATTATTTTACATTTACCCAGTCTTCATTTCTGCAGTCTAAGTAAGCTTTAGCAGCAAGATAAAACTCTTTTACTAATAATTCTTGTTGACCAGTTGGTTGCCAATCATCCTGTTCATTTAATAACTTTAATGCATTTAATTCCACGGTATACTCATCCTTTTTTTTTGCTCTAGCAGCTTCAATAAAACTGCTACCCAAAATGTCTTCCAGAGTTTCTGAGTTTTTTTTTTTAAACATGTTCAGAATAATGGAATAACTGACTTTAAACTGAGATTCTAATTTTGCTGATTTACCTGAAAAACAATTGTTATTTCCAATATTTTTCAATTAATTATTCCAATTTTATTCATACCTAGCATCATATTTGTAAGTTCTCTATCATTATGTAATTGATCATTTGCCATTATTATTACAGTACCACTAGGATCATGACCACGACGACCTGCACGTCCTGCCATTTGAGTGTACTCAGCTGGTGCTAAATTACGTTTTTCTACCCCATCAAATTTATTAATAGCTTCAAATACTACTGTTCTAGCCGGCATATTGATGCCTATGGCAAACGTTTCTGTAGCAAAAAGACACTGTAAAGTAATTCAAATAAAAATGTATAGCAATCAAAGTTGTAAGTAAATTATTTGTTTGAAGGTGTTGATTAATGTTTCATATTCAATTCACAAGAAACAAAAATAATGGAACGTAAAAACTAAAAACATTTTATAAGCCAATATGTTGTTAAGTTAATTGGAAACGCCGATTTTCTTTCTCCGTATATCACACGTAAATCATAGAATTTTAGACATTTTTTACTTTCAACATACCGATCAATCTATTAATGCGATAAGGAATCTGTAAACTGATTTGAATTTTTCAAGATGTCTACTTTGCATCCGTCGAGCTACATTTTTTATTTTCTTGTCATAATTTTTTTAAGAATAAAAAATTTAGAAAACTTATATTGGTTATTTTTAAATTTAATTTGTAAAAATTTAAAAGATAAGACCAAAAATGTGCCTCGGCGAATGCAAAGCAGACTTAAAGAATTCAAAACAGTTTACAGATTCCTTATTGCATTAATAGACTGATCGGTATTTTGGAACTCAAAAATGTCTAAAACTCTATGATTTACGTGTGAAAGACGGAGATAGAAAATCGACTTTTCCAACTGCCTTAACTGATTTTTAAAATTTTTTTACTATGGTTAGGAAAATATATAATGATTTGTTAAGATTGTATTAAGGAAGGCCCTCAATCGCGTATATTTTTGTGCGTTTAGATAATAATCAGAAGATAATTTAACATACTTTTTATGGTCCAATTTTAATTCAGAAAGTGTTAAATAAATTAACACTTTCTGAATAAATAAATAAATTAATTTAATTAATTAATTAAATGAATAAATTTGTTGCATGTTTTTTTTATTTTAATAAAAATATATATTTTATATATATAGATAATTTAGGATGTAGATTTTTATTCTTAAAATAGAAGAGCCTTAGAAGTAAGATTTTATAATTGAAAACACAATGATATAGTTGTTAATAACTATCAACAAATCAAATTTTTAATTGAAAGTGTTTACTAAAAAATAGTCCAAAATTAAAATCAAACCAGAAATAGAATAAATAAGAACTTTAGAAGTGCTCAGCAGAGATGGTTCATGTTTGAGTGTAATAACACATTTCCTAAGGGCTATTCATTGAGATGATATGTTTTGGGGAGTTTTGACACACACATTAATACAATTCAAACTATAAACATACCCTCGTGTAACACACAAACATGCTTTCAATATTGTCAATATAAAACCTCTTAAAACTGATTTAATTGCAGGCCCATTAAGGTTGTGAGACTCTAAAATGAAACCTTAAGTTTTTAGAACACAAAATGAGTGAAATTATACAAATTCAAATATAAAAAACTTATTTTTCTAATGTAAAAAAATTTCAAGTAATTTGAAGCACTTTTAAAAGTTTTTAGAAGGAGTTCAAAAATATCATTGTAAAATCAATACATTCCTATCAGCACACCAAATCTAAACTTATCTTTTTGAGAAGCAGTTCAAAAATATCATTGTAAAATCAATACATTCCTATCTGCACACCAAATCTAAACTTATCCTTTTTTTTTGTATTTGATAATAATCAAAATGTGTTTAAGTAATGTAGTGAGTAGTAATATTAAAATTGTATAAAACAAAGATAAAATATCCATAAATTGTCTGCATAATAAAGGAACTGTACAGCGACAGCACTTAAATATTATGTATATTTATTATGAGGCATAATTTTTGATTTATTTAAACATATAATAATTAGGTAAAAAAAAAAAAATGCCATTACCTTAACCAAACTCTTTTGAAATTGCATCTCTACAATTTCTTTTAATATTGGTAAAATACCACTGTGATGAACTGCAATGCCTTGACAGAGTAATTCTTTCATCAGAACCACCTGAAAATAAATGTTTTTTATGAGTTGTAATTAATCTTAGGTAACTGATTTTTTATTGGTTTTTACTTGAGGTAAAGCTCTATCTTCAGGTTTTAATTTTTTTATAGCATCATTAAAAAAATATTCATTTGCTTGAGATTCTTTATTATTTAATAAAAAGTTAACAGAATTTTTCAAAGATTCAGCCATCATATCACATTTTTTTCGAGATAAAATAAAAACTACTGCAGGAAACAAATTATTTTTGTCAAGAAATCGCAGAAAATTAATCCACTTAGGTTTCTGATCTTTGAAATTTTTTGAATCTTGATATTTTTTAACTTCTTGGTTTTTTTTAAATTGTTCTGCAGCTTTTCGATATCTATTAAATATTAATTTATTTAAAAATAATTCATTCTTTAAAACATATTTTATAATTAAATACAGTATCTAATAGAAATTTATAAATATTTATTAAAAAATACATACCCTTGAATGAGGAACCCACTATCCGCTCTTCGAATAAGATGCATGTTATTTTTCATATCAGAAGATGTATTTGAACCAACATATAAATAATGTTCAAGAGGAACTGGTCGATAAAGGGTAAACACAACGTAAATTTTAGAATCACGAGTACGACCAATCCAGTTAGCAAAATCAATAACATTTGTTACTGTGGCACTCAGCATAACTAATTTTACACGTTTAGGAAGCATGATTAAAATTTGTTCCCAAATGTGTCCTCTCTAAATAAAATAAGTAATATCCATTTTTGAAAAAAATTATATTCTAATTTATACATTTTTATAGTTTACTTACATCTCTGTCGTTAACATAATGAACTTCATCAAGAACAACAAATTCAGTTTCTTTAATTTTATCTGAATCACTGTATAACATAGAACATAGTATTTCTGTTGTAACAATGAGACATTGTGCTTCTGGCTTTACTTGAAAGTCTCCAGTAATAAGACCAACATCTCCAAATTTTTTTTTAAAATCTCGAAATTTTTGATTGGATAGAGCTTTTATTGGAGATGTGTATATACATCTAAAATAACATCAATAATTCAGTACATATTATAAAATATTTCAATTCAAATGTAATTATTAATTTTTTCAATGATTATTCTAATTGTTCAGTAGACATCATAATATTATACAAATTAAAGCTTTAAGCTTCTTAAGCTTATTCTTGGAGTACAGTTTTATCATCATTTACAAATAACTTCAATATTTTTGGACGGGTAAAAAGATGACTAGCCTAATAGTTAAATATTCTATAGGCCAATATTATTCCTACTAAAACTATAATGGCAATAGTAACTCTGTCTGTCTGTTACGCTTTCACATTTAAGCCGCAATACAGATTCTGATGAAATTTTGACATACAATTTTTTAAATTTCTTTCAAATTTCTCATACAAATTTTAAGTCATTCAAATCAATTTTAGGAATTTTGACTTTTTTGTTTTTGGATCAAAATTAAAAAAAAAAAACAATTTTTTTAACCAAGTATCATCTAGGGTCATTTACTTATCTTTTTTTGTTTGTATTACTCGATATGATTGGAAAATTTTTACTACCCTAAAAAGTATTTTCAGAAAAAAACTTTTTTTGTTATACAAACACATGCCTAGTTACATTCAGAATTTAAAAAATTGAGTTAATTGTGCAATGCAATTTTAGGTAAACCATAGACTATACTGATTATAATGTATTTATATCCAATGGTAAAATAAATGGAAAACATAATATGTTTACATTAATTATACAATAAAAATTATTTTAATAATTTTACATAATAATTATTTACCGCAATTGATGTTTTTTTGCAAGTGCTATGGCATATTCAGCAATTACAGTTTTACCTGCTGATGTATGAGCAGCTACAAATACACTGTTTTTTTCTTCCAATTTCAGGACAGCCTATAAATTATTAATACATTAATAATGGTACAACTAACAGGTTAATTACCATCTAAAAGGCTGCAAACTTAAAAATTAAAAAGTTTTGTAAAATAATATTGTCCAGTTAAAATTCTAATTACTTGTTTCTGAAATGTATCCAATTCAAATTCCCATTTATAAGCTGGATCAGGCAACAATTCATCAAAGTTATCAATTGGTTTTGAAATATCTAATTCTTCAACCCATTTTGATTTTACTAAAGTTCTTTCCATACTCCCAGAAATTTTCAAAACAAAGTTTTCATTGTTCTATAAAATTAAAATTAGATTTAATATGATTATAGCTGAATTTTTTTAAGTTAATCATTACTTTTATATGACCAATTTCATCAACAAGTATAGATTCTGGTGTGGCATCTGGTTGTTTAACTATTTCTGGTACTTCATCATCCCAAAACCCAATAACATCATCAGCCCATTCATCTTGTGCTGTTGAGGTGGCATTAATATTTGTAGTTGTATTTTGATCATTTTGTATTATTTTCAATTTTTTAGACATTCCAGGAGCTACAGGTAAATCATCTGAGCAAAAAGTAATAAAAGTCATGTATTCATGAAACTGATTAAAAAGTGAAGATTTTAACTTTACACACTAGGATCAAAGTTAAAATGTAATGCATTTTCTTCAGTTTTGGAGTCCATTCTTAGGTTGTTTAGAGATTTCAAACAAGGTATTAAATCATCATCAGATTGAGTAACTGGATCATAGACAATTTCTTCGTAGCGCACAATTTTACCAGTTTTAGGGTCTCGTTCAGGCTGAATAAAAAGTGAATAATTTTAAATAACAAATTATATTAATTTAATTACATTTTATAAATTTATGCCAATCTGTTTTTAACAAAAGTAACAACAACATTAATAACAGCATATATAAAGGTAATTAGAACAGTAACAAAAAGGTAAGAGTTATTATGAATTATATACTTATATTAACTCTAATTATGTTTACAGAGTTAGTATAAATACTTTTAGAAGTAATAGCAATTGGCATAATCACTTACAACCAAATCCGTTGGTATGATATTTAAATTACTGTCAGCATATAGGGACATCACATTAATGTCTCTAGATGGTAGAGCTGATTCACCTTTATAAACTGGCATATTTTCAATACAATTTATATATCTTAATAAGTCCGCAGGAATGCTTGGCATAATTGAAGTAATGCCATCAGGTACCTAAGTATAAATTACAATAATTTGTTATTCAATTTAATAATAATTTAGTGAAAGGCACATCTAAATGGGTGGTTGACTATTATATAATATATTTGACTATGTTTGATTTTGGATAGGCAGTACCTTAAGTATACAGACAATAACACAGTATTTGGTATTGCATCAATAGCAGATAAAATGAGAGAAAATAGGCTGAGATGGTTTGGGCATGTGATGAGAAGAGAGGAAACTGAAGCAGTTGAAGAGTGGTTATGAAAATGAATGTTGGTGGAAATAGAGGTAGAGGGAGACCTAAGAAAAGATGGTTGGAAACAATTGAAAATTATATAATGGTTGTTGATGTGCGTGTAGGAGATTTTAATGATTGTGACAAGTGGAGGTATAGGACAAAGGTGGCCGACTCCAAATAGTTGGGAGCAGAGCAAAGATGAAGACAATAACAAAGAAGCAGCTGGAGGGCTTCAACCCACCAAATCTTTTTGTGCAACACTTTGCAAAATTGTTATGTTTTGGAGAGTAAAAAAAAATTCCTCTCCAAAATAATGTCTGAAGTGAGTTTTCTCGTTATTAATCTTTGCACAATGTTACTACAAGTTAGTCATACAATAAACACAGGTGTGAATAGATAATTAGTTTAGTACCTCATATTTCATTTTGAAATCGTCCATTTTAAGTTTAATCTGATTTATACAATCTGTATAAACAAACGAATTCAAACAACTATCGGTACAGTGACTTTAGTTTCAGGAGCCGCTTCATAAATTATCAATTGTTAATAATTGTACGTTATGTAGATGAGTATTCTACATCTTGTTGGCAATTTTCATTTACAAAGCAGCTGCATACGATAACAGTTTGAAATTCCCACACTCAAAACTGGAGTTCTAAGAACGTTTTTGAAAAATTAGGATTTTTATATTTAAATTAAATTTTGTACTCACTTTACGAATTTCGACGAATTGTATTTGTTCATATCAGCTATCACAGTACATTATCACAGAACAATATCATGGGATACCATTGATAACATATTATATAGTTCAGTGTGGAATACATAGACCCAAGGTTTATATAGATATTATGGTTACACATCGACGTACGATAAGACGTCCTCTGTCACTGCAGCGCTTCTTATATAGAAAACTATAATGTTGTCATAATAATATTATGACACCATTATAGTTATATTATATTAATATAATATAAGTTATATAATATAATATATATAATAAATATATAATATAATATATATAATATAAGTTATATTATATTAATATTATTATATATTATAGTTCGGATAATTAATAATCTGCCATAGGGGCGCTAGTATGACGTGAGTAAACTGATATCATCGGAGAACTTTTTTGTCCGGATTCCACCGTCAGTTAACATAGGCCGTTGTGTAACCATAATATCTAAAGCCGTGCATAGACATACATAATATACATATAACACGACATATAATAATGTTTTATATGTTTAAATAAAATATATTGTATTGTTTTATAGACATGTTAACTATGTATATATTGTATAGTTAATAGTATGTTGTTTTATATGTCTATGGCTGGGCACAGGGGCGTAACTACTTCTGATTTTAGTGTGTTCGAGTGCACAAAATGGGCCCCCCTATCAATTGCTCAAGGCAAAAAAGCCCTTCAATGGGCCCCCACAGCCGCGGGGCCCGTGTTCCGTGGAACCCACTGAACACCGGTAGTTACGCCACTGGCTGGGCATTATTATTACTCTGGGCTGGGCAGCAGATTGCAGCTCTCGTTGATAAAGCGAGCGAGCGCACTATCAGAAAAAAATTGCTACCAAACCAGACATCCATATTATACATCTGTACAATGTAGATAATATACTATAGAATATATAATATATATATAGTCTGTGCTACCACAGTAACCTCGTAATATTTACTTGTTCTATTCCGTGTGATAAGTTTTTTGGCATATCCATTCTTTATTATGATAATGTTTGCGTTTTCCGTTATATTCACGTCTTGAATAATTATTATTATTTTAACAATATACAAAATATTTGTACGCATTTGTTACCGAACTTTATTTCGTCGTGACTGACCCAGGATTTTCGTCGATAAGTAGGTAATTTTATTTCAGACATAAATATTATTACTGTATCAAATCGCACCGTCGGTTGCCGGTAACGCACCCCCAATTATTGGCAATTAGAGTCAGCCGCAGATTAGTTTGCCACTTGCCGACTTGCGTCCCGAGTAATCGAGTATACCGACGGCCCGACTGTCAACTTTGTGCCAGTAATTCTGGTTCTGTTGTTACTTTTTGCCGCTAATTATTTACATTTTTTTCTACCCACAATAATCGTAACACAGTAATCAGTATCTGATGTTTACGTTTCAGGTAGAATTCAGGCTCACGAGCTACCCGAACATTCGATCGTTGAACTTCGAGCACTGCAGGTCTTGGTTTTTTGCTATTGTAATCAGGCGCCGTTGAAGAGTTAATAAACGTCCGTAGTCATGTCTTCAAACGCGTTCCGCGCCCGCCAGCACTCGTCTGCAATGAACAACGAGAACCCGTTGAAAAGCGTCAGTGAGTATCAATTGTCACGATTTGTTAAGATTTGGGATGGCCTGGATATAATCGTTCCATTTTGTTTACTGAGGATTTGCTTTCGGAACGAAATCCTAGTCAGCGTGAAGAGTGAGGGGGGGGGGCGATCACTCTTACCTCTCCCTAGCTCCTTCTGTCTACGATTCGTTTTTGGCTTTTGATTTGATCGCCTTTTGTTTGTGTTCCGCAGAGAACAATCTGCTGCTGCCGAGTCGAAAGCAGAGTGCCCTGAAACCGTTGACAAACACTGTGCAAACGTCCAAAAAAGCCGACGGCAAAGGTCAGAAACAGCTGAAGGTTTTGCTGATGAAAAACTTTGACACTGAACACAAAATCAGATCTCCGTTCAAGAATGTGAACTATGACACCGACAATGACGATTTCGGTCACACCGGTTGCACGACCAAGGATATAGGTAAATTTTTATGAATTTAATTCACAGTTTTGCTAAATTACCTTGTTTATTTGTTGTTTTAGTATAGTAGGTAGCTCATTTTTACTTTATTACTTTTCTATGACAAATATTTAGGTAAGTTGTAAATAATTATATGTCATTAAAAACATAACTTGTAAAAAAAAAGCCAAGTTTCGCAACTCAGTTCTTCTATCGTAAAAAGTTGTGAGATCCATGTAATACCAAGTCTGTCAATTTATTCAGTCGTCATTTAAGGGTCTTTCTGTGTTTAGTTATAATGTAATTAGCTAACTTAACAACTTCTCATAATGACCATATCAATATTAAAAATCTTTTATATTTTAATTAAATAGATTAACTTGGCCATTACATAAAAAACACGATATATTTTTTTTTTTTATTAAAAACGCAATGTATCTCACAAGTAATACATATTGTATAAAATTAGATTGTTTAGTGCGATTTTCAATTCAATCTATTTATTTAAAACATAAAAGATTTTTTATATTCACAGAACCAATTCTGTCAGATTGTGGCTGTTTAAAAATTTTGATGTAAATAATACTTGTATTTTTAATTTTTTATAGTTGTTATTTTGTTATGTCACTTATTTTTAAGAAGTTTATAAGTTTGACCAAAAGCATCTCTTTGAAATATTTTAAGTCAAGTTTAATTATCTAAGTAGTGTAATTGTCTATGCATATTGTTTTGTATTAAATCTTATTTTGTTGTTATACTTGTTACAGATGTTTTACCAACAATCATGACTTGTAATATTGATATGTTGAGTAATTTCTTTGATTCTAAAAATGATGATGAAAGTGATTGGTTTCTTGAAGATTTTAATAATATCATGAAAAGTAAGATTCAAAAAACATTTGCAAATTCTGGTAAGAAAAATTCAATATAATTATTTAAAACAATTATGTGTAAGTTTTGATTTTTTATCCTAGGAGAACCAGATGTTGATCATTCTTTATTTACATTGCCACCAATGCCTGTTATGGATTTTTCAAAAGATATTTGCATGGAGTTCTAACTAATTAACTTGTGGCTCAAAAAGTAAATTGTTTATAAGTATAAGTTAAGATTAAATAATTTTGATTTTTCTACAACAATCTCTATTATATTATAGTTTTAAATTGTATCATTTTATAATATATCAATTTTTATGAATTTTTCTATGAATATGAAAAAGGATAGGTTCTTAAAATACAACCAAAAGACTACCATTTTTATATTGAATAAAAGTTATATTTCACTGTTGAATTCATAAGTTTAAAATAAAAAAATGGTTTTTTTTTTTTAAATACAATTTAAACATAAGTAGAAGACTAGTACCGTTTATGCATCTCAACTATTGGCTGCAATCAGTTGGAGCAGATATCAAAGCAATCCAGTATTATAAATGCAATTTGGTAGAAATGGCTTGGAAGATTTCTCCCTTCAATTTTAACTCAAAAGCCTTAGTTAAACCTAAGTTTATGCAATTTTACACAATCAAAAAAATAAGTGTAAATTCGGTTCAGCTCTCTCACAATTTTTGAATTTCTATTTTATTTAAATGTGAATTTTTGTTAGATTGGACTTCAAAAATATCTGTCAAACTTCCTTTGAAAGCTAATAAAAAAAAACTTCAAAAATCTTAATCCTGTTTAAAATATCAAAAAGCAATAATTCTCATTTTGAGTTTTTTTTTTTTTACTAGGAATTTTTTTATGTTTAATATTTTTGTAAAATCAGAAATCCCCTATCAAACTTACACACAATTACATGTTTTTGTTAATTAAGCACTTTATAGAGGGCCATTTATACATAAATATATAATCCAATACTGTTTGCTTACTGCTCACTTACCATCCCATTAAAAACTTTCTCGTTATCCAAATCCGCTCCTGAAAATCTGCCTAACTAATAGTTTATTTATTGTCATTGTTTGCATGTATGTAAATTGTATTTATATTAACTTAAAATGCAAATTACAACACTTTTCATTTAAATATAATTTAAAATAATTTCTTTGTTTTTTAGAGATCAATCAATTGCATCAATACTCAACTTAATAAATTCTAATAAAAGTCCTATAGAATTAATTATAATAAATTTTATCAATTATTGGAGGATTTACAATTGAAAACAATAAAAACAATGTGAAAATTACTATGATAAAATATAAAAGGTCGTGTTCGGTATCCATTTAATTAAAACATTATATTTTGATAATGTGTGGTTAACACATAAACCACTAATTATCAAAAAATGATGGGTTATTTAATTTGTTTTAAATTATTGAGACTCTAAACCAAAATTTAAATAATTTATGAAATACTATAATAACAGAATAACTGAGAGAAAAATGACAAAAATCAAAGTTCTGGGAGGTCACTCTAAAGCTGTCAAAATCAGTTTAGAGAAATTTATTAATAGAGTCTTTTGTTAGGTACCATAATTAAAAAGATTGAAAACAGTTTAAAATTGTCATAATTAATTTGAATCTTAATTTTATTATCATGAGAAAATTATTTTAAAACTAATAATAGAAAACTCTATTAATTAGTAATTTTTAATCATTTTAATTTAATTATTTAAAATATTAATTATTTTGCTTGTAATTCTATTTTAGAATTTTTCTAAAAGTGATCAAATAATTCCAAAAGTAGTACCTACGTAATAAAAATATTAATTTAAATAATGCGTGAAAATTTCAAACCATTTGAACAGTTGTAGTTGAGGAGTTATTATGATTTATGCATCATTTGCACTACAGTGCATATAATTTCATTAGTATAATCAAAATAACATTGTCAATACTTTTTTTTACGCTTTTAGTAACTACTGGGCAAATTGTTTTGAGGCAGATAGCAAATTTTGTTTTACATAACATATTTAATTTTTAAATCTTAAATAACAAATTTGTGTGTTACAAATGTTTTTCCAAAATTAAGTTACATGTAGGACTAAAAACAAGTTTTTGAAATTTTTTATTATGTATTATTAAATTTTCAAAAGTTTTTGTGGAAAATTACATTTTTTATTGACCGAACGTTACAAAAAAAAAAAAAATGAAAAATTCAAATTTCTATACTTAGCTTAAAAATTTTTATAATTTTTTGAAGTTTGTATTTTAATATTATATGATAATTTCAGTCCCACTAACAGAAGCAACCCATTAAAATTTAAAACAAATTCCCTAACTTTTATTGAGGTAGGTAGGTTGTATATACCTTTTAATTAATATTTAATTATAAGTATATAGTTAAAGCAAAGATTAGATCTAATCTGTGGTTGCAACGCATTGATTAGATCACTCCTATTCCAGCCGAAAAGATAAAAAATATATACCTACCTAATCGAATTTGGCAATTTTGCAACTTTTGGCCCATAACTCAGAAAATAATCGGAATACTAACAAAATAGTTCCAAATAAGATGTACACAATCTATCGTGTGGTATGCAACGCGTAGAGATGATCAAGCCATCCGAAATGTTTAAAATAAATGATTTTTGGGTCATTAATACTCAAAAAATAATTAATATTCCAATTAACGTTTCAAATAAAGTCCACTTTTCAAACTTTTTTTAGTACTATGACTAATTTATCGATTTGACTCTGCCTTCGCCTGCAAGTGTTATATAAAAAAAAAAAAAAACACTGTAAAAACAATATTACATTATTCTTCGGTACACTTAGAATCTAAAATCTGTTGTGCCAAGTAGGTTACTCAAAACGATAGATTCTTACATATATTTTATTTTCCAATATTATTCCTTCAAATCGCCTTATTCCTTCTATCTCTTTCAAACGATGAAATATCGTTACTTAACTCGACTAAAAACAAAAAATTGAAAAAAATCACTATTATGCCGACAGATTTAAACAGCTGCCAAACTGTACCGGCTCGAATTATGAGGGGGGGAGGGGTGGAGTACCTACCACTTAATTTTTACAAAATATTTTTCGTATTCCTTCAACTTAACTTCCCTTAACCAAAATAATTTTCTAGAAGAAACCCAGCAGGCCGCCGTCCGAACACGGTATAGACTACAGAAAATAAAATATCTTCTATAATCTATACCGTAGTCCAAACTAGGGATGTGTCGTTCACGAACGACCTAGTTCATTGAACGATTGGTTGATGAACGAACGACGAACGAACGAACGATAATGAAAAATAAATCGTTCAATTGAAACGTTTCGTTCAACTGGTACCACCGTACACACTACACGAGATAATGAAAAATATGAACCAATCACTAATGAACGATTGAACGATGTGGAAGATGAACGATCGAGTGAACTACGAACGAATACGAACGAGTACGTTCAGTGAACGATTTAGAACATTAATCTTATCATGTATCGTTCATTTGACCTAGTTCAATGAACTAGTTCAGTTTAGTGAACGATGAACGAACGAACTAGGTCACCCAACTGAACGAAACTTCCCATCTCTAGTCCAAACTCCGAACCTCAGAGTAATAACCACAGAATAGATGAAATCAGAATGGACACTTCGCTCATTCCCGATAAGACTCCGCCATTTTAAAATATACTTACAGTGTAACCGCAAAAATAAATAATAAAGTCCCTGTTCTGTTGTACGCGTAGCTAATCTGTTTTTTTATTTGTTTACAAGCTAACTATCATTTTTCGTGGCCCGCCATCGTGACTCACAGGTCTCACAAGCATTTTCTAGCCTGAGCACTACGAACATCTCTTCTCTGTGATTTTGCTGTGATTTGCATATTTTATTTTATTTTGCAATGGACATCTCGTTCGAAAAGGATGAGTATTACGTCCCGTACGTAAAATCTACATTGAACTGTCATTTGTATTGACTTAAAATTAATGTACCACCTACCAAAAAAGCATCCTAAAAAAAAAACTGAAAATTTGAAACCCCCCTCCCAACTTTCCTTACACCCATGGTTTGGAACTTAGATTTATAAATTAAAATTTTTATGTAAATGAAACAAAAAAAAAATTGTATGACACGGTAATTATTGTACAATATTTACTGTACATATTTGTTCGTTGTATTTATTGCACAACTGTAGGTATATTTTAATATGGCCGCTAAAATTTTTTGGGTGGCCTTAAGGGGTTGTCCATAAAGGATGTCACGCTTTTTCCGGCAATTTTTGACCCCCCCCCCCC
>CM029357.1:43944390-43996391 GCA_017140985.1 Hormaphis cornu | reverse complement strand
CAAATCCATCAGAAGATAGGGAAGGCGTCAACATAGAGGCAACCTTCTTGGTCTACCAGTCATTCTAAACATTTGAAAGGAGTTTTTTTGCAAATGCTTTCATAATTTGTATTTTTTTTTTTTTTGGTAAGTTGAAGATACTAAATATTTGATCATTCAGACCAGAAAAACGCGGTCTACCAGCATGTCTACCCCGATCTACCCAGGTTTTCTAAACATTGGAAAGGAGTTTTTTTTGCAAATGCTTTCATAATTTGTATTCTTTTTTTTTTTTTGCTAAGTTGGAGATACTAAATACTTGATCATTCAGACCAGAAAAATGCGGTCTACCAGCTGGTCTACCCCGGTCTACCCAGGTTTTTTCGGATTTATGATGATTCTGGGGAAGGCGCCTTCGTAGAGGCAACCTTCTTGGTCTACCAGTCATTCTAAACATTTGAAAGGAGTTTTTTTGCAAATGCTTTCATAATTTGTATTTTTTTTTTTTTGGTAAGTTGAAGTTACTAAATATTTGATCATTCGGACCAGAAAAACGCGGTCTACCAGCCGGTCTACCCCGGTCTACCCAATGGTAGACCGAAAAAGTTGCCTCTGTGTAGACGCCTTCCCTAAATTCTGACGGACTTCCTAAGAGGCAGTGTTATTTCTTATCAGTGTCCATTCTGATTTCATCTATTCTATTCTATTTTGTGTAATAACCATAGATCTTAAAAACTTTAAGGAAATTTTAGATCTATGGTAATAATTAATAATAATAATATTATTGTTACAAACCCGGTGTACAGAAGATTCTCTCTACACCGTGGTTACAAGTTACAATTTCCGCCGTCCGCGCGACGTGGAATGTTGGTCGGCCTGTGCGATGGCAACGTTAACAACGGTGATACCACAGAATAAATTAAATCTATTATCACAGAATAGATTAAATTTATTAATAGATTTAATCTATTCTGTGTTGATACTACACTTTTCCCGGAGTGTTAAGAAATATAACCAAAAATTCCGATATTTCGACTGAAATTCACTATCAAATTAAAAAATGTATTTATTTAAGTATTTATGCCAAAAAAAGATAATTTTTTTAAGTTTAATCCTCTAAAAAAAGAGGATATGAAACAGTTCATTTGAACAATATATATATAATAAAATTACCCATTTATATTAAATTATTTATGGAAATAATCTATGTGCCTACAGCCGTATGAGCTATAGGGATATTTTAGATTCTGTGCGGAGCGAGGAATGTATTGTTTTATGAAATCAAATAAGTGCTAAGACGGATCGTATAAATTAAGATTATCTTACACTTTTATGAAACCAAACAATGCATAGTTTGTGAAAATCATGGTTGCAAAAACAGAATGTTAAAAAATTTAAATTGTACGTTTTACAAAATTGTAATATGCTTCTGGAAAACATGGAATGTTTTTGATCGAATTGTATTTTATTATTTAATATAAAATAATATAGGAAATTAGTAAATCTTTATTTTATAATTTTATAGACAAAATAATAATTTACAAAACACAAATGTTTTAAGTGTAGGTATATTAAAAGTTTAGTGATTCATGGATATAAACGTATACATCACTACGCACTTTTTAATTTATACTGCATATTTTAATTTTTGTTCTACATACTAAAATAAGGCTAAAATATACATTATTGTATCTTTTGCTTGTTGCTACTTACGCATATGAATTTATAATTTCGTAATGATTTGATACTTTCTCGTATGTATCTTAGTGCTTGAGTTGGGAAAAAATTAGAAGTGGGACGCAGTTAAATAGAGTATCAATTTCGTAATGATGTGCCTATACATCATCATTATAAGTACCAAATTAGAAGGGGTACGCTAAAAAATTTTCAAAAAAGGAGGACTCCGTCCCCACCCCCCCCCCCCAAATCAAGCACTGATGTATATTAATGATTCGATACTCCTCGTATGTATAGTAATGATTCAATGTGTATCGCCATTCACCATTGATTATATATATATTATATATATATATACACAATATTATAATATATTATCAATGGTGTCGCGTTTCGTATTGATTTGATCCGATACTAATTATCGATACCCTCTATCCCTATATATTATTGGCATATTATTTGGCGCGTTCCGTACAACGGTTGCAACGACACCTGGCGGCTGGTACTAGTTTCGTAAATTCGTCGGCCGCCTGGTGTATTCTAATTTTAGTTTGAGACAGAGTATAGGGTTTGAACTAAATAACTATACTCCTTGCCACGAGAGAAGTACACCATTACGCGCATGCCGACTGACCACTGGTCCCCCACTTTGAGCCATTCAGTACGCACGCTGTAGCGTGCATACAGCGCGAAACAAGTTATATATGTATATAATACAGAGTGATTATACATTATAAATATAAATATATATATTTTTTTTTAACTTAATATTTCGTACGTAAATATTCTTAATATATTTTACAATAATATACTATAATACAAAATTACTGACTTGCGAGTTAACATTTACAATAAATAATATTTAACACATACATTAATGAATAATAATTTAAATACATATGTCAGTCAGAAAAATCAGAAGAAGTGTCACCCCAGTTATTGTCACGACACGCGGCGATTCTTCATCATCTAATACTTCTTCACTAATGAAGTCGATGGCATACAACTTGTCTTCTTCTTCTTCTTTTATCGTGTGGCTGACAAAATTAGTCCACACGTTAGCCGTCACTTTCTGAACTCCTTCATACAACAATTGTTGAACGTCCTCCTTTAACTTGTAAGTCGTATTGTTTTGTTTTACGCGATTTTTCACTACAGACCATGCGAGCTTCATAGGATTTAGCTCGCTGTGATAAGGAGGCAAAACAACTTTATTTGATTTTAAGGCTTCTTCGTCAATCACATACTTTTCATACCTAGGTTTAATATCATTCACTTTCGACACGAGTTGAAATTTAACCATCGGTTTATTGATTACCTTTAGATTCCAACCATTGTATCATTTTTTTTCCACGACAGTAACAGCATTGTCCTTCAATTGGGGGCAAAACTACAATTTTATGTAAAGTATGCAACAACGGGTTGTAAAAGTAAGCGCGCGATTTAAACTCGAGACACACACACACACACACACACACACACACTATATCGAGTGTACGTTATAATACCGCACGCATGGATGAATAGAGATAGTCCTAATATAATACAATAGTCCTTCTGCATATTGCCTCCGTGCCCGACAAACAATTGGTAAAAATTAATTCATTTTGACCATTTTCACTATTATTGAACAGTCCCCAATATTTTCTGTGTACAGAACGTACAGAGTTATTAAATGACCAATCGTTCATTAACGCGTCCAACGTATATCGCGGCGGATTCATTTTTCATGAAAAAAATGTGAATTACATACAACCAGTGGCGGATCCACGGGGGGGGTTTTCGGGTCCGGACCCCCCCCATGGGTATATACGTGGTAATTATGCATATATCTCAAGGAAAAAATGTCTACCCCCCCCCCCTTAAAAAAATTTTGGACCCCCCCCTTATCAAAATCCTGGATCCGCCACTGCATACAACAAAATTGCATTGTATGGCACATTTACTGAAAATACAAAATGTTGATACCATGCAAGGATAAACACAAATTATGAGTGTGCGTGACTTGTGCTGGCGCATACATTCACACGTGACGCGTGTACATGAACCGCACACTAGGGCAATGGTTCGAATGACACGCCCACAATCGGGACTCTATAAAGCTCACTGCCGCGTATACGTTTCTAGCGCCAGTTTACCATCCTGTCTCTATTCATCCATGACCGCACGCTGTATCCAGACCGGTAACGATTGTAACCATAGACCTGTAAACTTAGGTTAGGTCAGGTCTATGATTGTAACACATCGGTAATTTCGAATTGGTGGGGGGGGGGATGCGCACAATCGAACGCGTTTCGGTCGGGACACGGTTTACTTCTCTCGTGGCGCGGAGTATGCATGACAATGTTATAGAGTGCCTTTAGCCTTAGTTCGAGCAACAACCTAACCATGGCGGCGAAGATGCACGGAGAATCGGTCAACGGTAGCGGCTCCGGGGACGACTCGGCCGTAGCGAGTCGCTTCGATGGCGAATGCGATCTCCCACGTCGTGGTGCCACGGCCGTGTGGTCTACGTTAGCGTTGGCGTTGAAAAAACACAAATACGATTTGAAACTGGTCATCATAAATGACGCCACGATGTTAGACGCCGCCGTCCAAGAGTTCGTCTGTTACAAAAAACAATTGACCACATCAAAAGAACGACCTGTAAGCCGGGCCTTCAGCGGGATCATAGAACAACGGGATATACTGCAGTTGGTGAGCGTTTTTTTTTTTTTATTCTTCTTCTAGCTTGTATTTAGCTATGGCGACTCCGTCATTTTGTTCCGATTTTTTTTGAGTGTAATTGTATGTAATATGTATGTATGTATGTATGTACGCAGTGGTCGGGACGCTACTGTATTTTTGTAACACGCTGACGCTACAGCTACTTTTTAAAAATTTGTAGCTCGTTACCCTAACGCTACTTTTTCGTTATTATATTGCGCTCTTTTTGACGCTACCGTTTGAATGTAGCGCGCGTTTCTTTTTTTGCTACTTTTTTCAATTGAAAAAATTAAAATATCTTTATAGCTTTATCCAAAAAATTTATCGAAACTGAAATAGTTAGCTAGAAACAGTTAGCGCCAATTTCGCCACGCTACTCGATAATTTGATGCGCGCCATTTGAATTCTTGCCACATTGTACGTTATGTAACGACGCTGTCGTAATAATAGCTACAAAAAAAGTAGCGTGCCACTATAGCGTCGCTACAACGAAAGCGCTACTCCGCCGGGAGTAACATTCTCATATTCTAGTACCTCACCGTTTTTCGGTATAGTCGTTGATTACATATACATTAATACAGGGCATGAAATTTCAGTTCAAAAGGTACTAGCCAGACTAAAATTGTTACTCGCCACTACTATTTTACATTTATGAAAATATGAACTATTTTATAAATTTTTACTCGCCAATGGCGAGCTGGCGAGTGGAAATTTCGCGCCCTGCATTAATATATATAATATATAACCTGCGTAGCTATT
The DNA here is from genome assembly GCA_017140985.1 of Hormaphis cornu. NCBI lineage: Eukaryota > Metazoa > Arthropoda > Insecta > Hemiptera > Hormaphididae > Hormaphis > Hormaphis cornu. Next base: position 43,991,270 of record CM029357.1, on the reverse strand, counting down.
TTCGAACACCAATCGCGCTTTATTCTCTGTGTCATTTGATCCAGCGTGACTATTATATATGGTGCTATTACCAATGGCCATTTCCGAAAGATAATAGGATTTCTAAGAATCGGTAACGCGCGGCGAGGGTAATTACGCTCATGCACGCTACTATTTTTATTTTATAACGAATTTACACGTGCACCACCGATACGACGAGTAAATTAATTAAATTGCCCACATTTTACTCTTAAATTTATGGCCGGCAGTAACATCCCGCACATTGACCCATAATATCTCCAAGAAACGTCAGCCGGCCGCTGCCCGGGCCGTGCGCGCGATAACAAAACATTTATTGTCCGAACAACATTTATAATTTAAAATTAGCTGTCCCGACCGGCGTTGCCCGGAATTTCGTTGGTCAAAGCTTAGTAAATTAATTTCAAATTAAATTTAAAAATGAGTACATCAAGTTACACAAATTTGGAAACGCTGTTTCGCGACCTTATGGGAAGAATTTTAAAAAAGCTTTAGTGGTTGAATTTTGAAAAACCCTTTCTTGGTGCTTGTAATAAATATATATATACACACGCTGCCACGACGCCAATAACAGTCGTACAATCGATTGCATATTTTTATATTTTTATATTTATATCTATATTTATTACGATATATATTTCGACAATATAGCGATTGGGTGGGCCACTATAGTTTAGAGGTTGTGGTTTAAACGCATTAATTAATTTCTGAAAGCAACGATAAATCATTGCCTTTGAAAATACGATTCTGAGCGAGCTCAGTTGTCTAGTGTATACGTCGTGGTAAAAACATTACTTTAACAATGAAAACTTAAATCGAATCTGTATCCATCTTATTTTGGTATTGTGTAAAAGTTTCAGCTTTGTCCGATCTTTATTTTGGATGTTATGATCAAAAAATTTTAAATCGATGTGGAAAAAACACGTTTCACGTAATTATTTACTCCCCCTCATAAGAAATACACGGCCGCATTGCTGCAGCATTTCCTTTGAGTCCTTTTCTTTGACATAAATATTTTCATTTCCGTTGGATGAACAATTAAAAGTCGTAAGCCGTGTTTTTAACCGTAAAATCAGTGGGTATCCAGGGGCCTTACTTAATAGAAAAACTTTCTCTCAACGAGAATATGAGGGTCCACCTGGGAGGTGATGTCACAGCTGGTAAATTCTCTCTACTTCTACTCAAAATAGGAGATGGAGATTTTCCCGAGTTAGGTGGGAAGTTGGTTATTAGTACTTATTACTAAGGATTTAGGTTTGGTAGTTACAACCCTACAAGAATTTACAGAACAAATTTATCCTGATATTACCGATATAAAAAACAAATCGATGGATTGGTTATGTGAGCGCGCCATTTTGACCCCCAAAAATGACAGGGCAGCTATATAAGTATGAAATACTTCTTAAATCATTTAAGGGAACAGAAATGGAGTATATGTACTGTATAAGTCTATAGACATGGTATTGAAGACAGACGAGACACTGTTGACTATCCTGTGGAGTTCCTCAACACACTTAATCCTCCTGGTTTTCCAGCACATGAGTTATTCCTGAAAGTAGGAACTCCAATTATGCTGTTGCGAAATCTTCATCCACCCAAACCCTGCAATGGTACTAGACTGTGCGCGAAAGCTTTCCAAAACAATGTCATCGAGGCAAAAATAATTACATGTTGTGCTCAAGGAGAATCAACGTTTATACCACGTATACCACTTTTGTCATTAAACTATCCATTCAAATTTAAAAGACTGCAGTTTCCTATCAAGGTATCTTTCGCAATGACCATAAATAAGTGCAAGGGCAGTCGTGTAAGATAGCAGGGATTGACTTGAGTGATGATTGCTTTACACATGGGCAATTTTATGTGGCATACTCCAGAGTTAGTTGACTTACAAGCTTGGTCATTCTTAACCCAAACGGATTAACAACCAATGTAGGAAGTGAACCAATGAATCAATAAGAAAGTGCTTTAATAATAATAAAAAAATAATAATTATATTTACAGCCTATAAATGTATTATGTTATCAATGAATCTAATTTACACACACACACACCCACACACACACGCACACACACTCACAATTAAATTGTGAATTCCATGTAATATTAGCACTGTCAATACAATTAAATTAAACACACGGCCTACGAAAAAGGCTAAAAAAGACACTAACACACGGGCAACGCCGTGTCGGGCGGGTCAGCTAGGTACTAATAAATATTTAAGCCGCGTCCAAACTGAGAAAATACATGTCGCAATTGCATACATGATTTAATTTTAATTTTTTTTTTTGTTAATTAATAAATTTAAATAATAACTTTCAAATTGACTTATTTTTTGGGTTTTTCAATTTACTTGACTTAACTTCTAAGAAAAAGTTGTCAACTTGCCTAGCCTAGGTATTCAACTTTTTTCCATACGTCACAACACAATGCAGTGTTTACTTAGTGTTCTCATTGAGTAGTGAGCCGCCAACCTACCTGGGTACGTCAGAGTTCTCGTCTTTCCCGTGTTATGTTCAACACTCTTGGTCGTAATTTTTAATGCATTTTCTCCTTCTCAATAGGTAATATATTACTTACTGCATTTTAAAAACCTCGAGTTTCGTTTTCTGCTCCATTCTTTTCACCATGCTTTTTTCCGCCAAATACCTACTTACTAATTATATTGCTAATATTATTATAATTTTCGAGTTTGAAACGATTGACGCGTGTATAAAACACGAAAGATTGACACACGGTTGTTAAGGTTTTAATTTTTTTTTGGTGGACTGCTGAGACTAAGTGCAGAGTGTAGTAAAACCCCCGTCGGAAGGGCCTACAAGTAGATTTCTCGTAAAAATTTAGATTTAATTTAGAAAATTAGACAATGCACAACGTCTAATACATAGCTTTATTAATCCAAAAACAAAAGTGAAATCGGTTCAATCAATGTCTCTATGCCGCGTTAACAAACTCACATATCCACCGCTGCCCCCATCATACGTCTTTTAATCGGCGATTACGTTAGACTCTTTCATTTTCTCTTCAAATAAACAGATTTATTTTTTAGAAACAGAAATGAAATCGGTCAATCATTTTTGTTGTATCCGGTGATAACTTCAAACTTGATTTTCTCAAAAACTACTTAACCAATTTTGATAATACATATTCAATGCACAACTTAAAATATGTATCTTTATTTTCCCTAAAACAGATAGAAAATCAGTTCAACTGCCGGAAGGTCCGACTTTGAATTGAATACAATTGATAGCTTTTTTTCTACCTAAATCTACCTATACAAAAAAAAAAAAAATGAATTTATGTTTCTTTGTTCAGGACGCAGAAAAAAAAAAAAAAGATCTGGAAGCAATAATAAATAACCAGGAAGCAATAATAAAAGATATGGACGCCAAAGTAATATACCAGGAAGCAACAATAAAATATAAAGACGTCAAAATAAAATACAATGAAGGAATAATAAAAGATGAAGACGCCAAAATAAAAAACCAGGAAGCAAAATTGACAGAACTGAAAAATTTGTCAATTTGCTCAACTAGTGTGTGGGATTTTAACACTGCAAAACTGTCAGTTTTACGTGACCAATCAAAATCTGTGTCTTTTGCAGAACGTAAATGTTCTATTCAGTCAGAACCGATTTCATCTAAAAAAGCTAAAATTAAAGGTATTTTTAATAAAACATGTAATTTTATTCTATAAACCGGAGGTATTCAAACTGTGCGTCGCGGCTCCCAGGGGCGTCGCGGGAGTTGTCGAAGGGAGCCGCATCCTATAACTGAAAACCAATATGTATATATTTTTACGAAAAACGTTTATTGAGGCCCACCGGTTGGGAAACGTTGAATAGTCTACAATAGTCATTTGCTAAATATAGTTTTAATTTGTCGCGTGAGTGTTATTGTTTCTATAATGTTATAGAAGTATAAATTATATTCATATGAACATTGATTTTTTTATTATTTGGGAGCCGTCAACAATTCGTGAAGACTCAAAGGAGCCGTGGGATAAAAAAGTTTGAATACCTCTGCTATAAACAATATTATTAATTTCATTTTAAAATATAGTCATAGGCGCAAATAGCCTTAATTTTTTGGGGAACTTAAATCTCTCCCATAATTTTAGTAAAAACATCGTGGAAGTATACCTCCCCCCATATCTGCCCAGTTCACGACTATAGTTATCAATATACAAGTACAAAATATTAAATTTTAATATATATATATATATATATATATATATTATTATTTTTAATAAAATACACCTTTCTTTTTTGGCAAATACATTTACAATATCTTCTTCATTTATATTATTGGATAAATCCCTTTCAATGTGTAAAACTGACTTGAAAATCAAGTTGTCCTCAACCAGTCCTGTCACTCTTTTCTAAGGCACTAAAAAATTGTTTGCAAGTGGCTGAACTTATTGGTATTGTTATTGCGAGTTGCAGGTATTTGAATAGATTAGGTCATTAGGATATACTGATGGAGTAATGAGTTCAATTATGTTATCTGTTAGATCAAAGTTTGCATTTTTTTTTTAAAGGCAAGATTTAGTTCAACCATCTGCTTCTAATGATTTTTTACAACACCCTGTTAGTTTCTGTAAACACATATAATATAAATTGTTATATTGATTAATATTATTAATTTATTTAATTAAGGTATTAAATCAAAATTTTAGTTTTAAAGTCATAAATAGTGATCAAAAAAATCCATACTATTTTCAAAGTCTAACTTAAACAATTTGTCAACTGAAACTGCTAATTTTTAGCTGTCTTCAGAAAATCGGTCATTCTTGTTTATAATTAAACCATCTAATACTCTATAATATCCATTAATGAGCCAATATTCTTTAACAGAACAGTTTCCAAAATTTGTATTTGTAAAATCAAAACTAGTAGTAGTATGTTACGTGGACGTTTTCTAATGAATTTGGTAAGTTTTTTTTCCTTTTTGATCCTGTAAAATAATATTTGTGTGTTAAATCATTTAAGAAATATAATCAGTCATGGATACCTTGTAATGGAATAGCCAATGAAATTTTATGTTTATCTGCAGTCTTGTATCTAACTATAATGTGGAAAATTTTTCTGCACTTTGCTTATGGTATGTTCAAATGTTTTAATAACTTCTTGAACTATTGTAGCAGTACTTCCAAATGTAGCAGATTTTTGCTGGAGTTATTTACTTAAAACATTGATAATAACTAAAACTTCATACAGTATAAACGGGTAAATAATAAATGGTCCATTTTGTAATGAGGACAAAATACCTAAGAACAAAATATTTTGATAAGAAACTATAATTCACAAAAATTAAATAATATATAATTTATAATACCCTCACTATACAAAATAAATTATTATATTTTTATGGAATATTTATGCATACCAACTGCCTGAGCTACATTTTTATCATGATTTATGTCAATTTTTTCTAATAAAATTTGATTGATTGCTTTAAAATTATTGATTATTGACTGACAATTTTGAAAATGACAAATCCACCTAGTATCCGATACTCACATTATTGATGTTTTGTTAATGTGTAAGCTTTGTTAAAGAATAACTAGTTTTGAGCTTTTAGAAGGGTGAAAAAAAGTGGACATAAACTGCTTCAATTATATTGAATAAATTTTTTGAACACTGAAACATAACATTTTATTTTAACTAAAAGTATTATTTATTATAGTCAATATATACTTTATATACATTTGGTATGATAAATATTATTTTTGAAGTATGTTTTTTAAAAGTAGTAGTTACCTTAATTACAAGTATCAACTACAACAAGGTTTAGCTTGTGAGCGATGCAGTGTACATAAATGGCTTCTGGGTGTTTTTGTTTTATTTTTGTTTGTAGACCATTTTTACTTCAGACATCACAGCTGTGCCATCATATGATTGAGCAATAATAGGAATGGAATTCAAATTAAATGAATCAATAAATTAAAAAAAATTAGAAGCTATAGCCTCAGCTTTTTGACTTTCTGATACATTAATAAATCCAAGGAACCTCTCATTAACAGTTAGACCCTTTGGATATTGGACACATAATGCCAATTTTTCTTCTTTGAAACACCTTATAAATAAAAAAAAAAAAAAAAAATTAATCATTTTACAATGATATAAGTACCATATAGTTATTATCATAAAAAAAAATAAAAAAAAAAATAAGTAATAATACCTATTATTAAAAAAAAATTACCTGGCTCCATCACACATGATAGCATACATATGACTTTTTTTGATTTCATTAACAATTATATCTCTGAACATTGTTGGCACGAATTTCGGCAATATCATTTTGCATATACCAATTTGTAAAATTCGTTGTTTTATTATGCATGATGAAAAATTCAGGATTATGCTTTACAAAGAGTTTACAGGCCTCTTTAAAGTTTCCTTAAAATTGTATAAAACATAATAAACTATAAAACAAATGTATATAATTAATAGAATTTTTACTTTGATTGTTCAATGATATATTTTTGTCATGCCTTCTTAAGGCCATCCCTTGACGTGATAAGTATAATACTATGTCAGTTATAGTTTTTATGTATATTCTATTTTGTTCAATGGATTTTTTATTAGCACTTAGAAATTACACTTCTAGTAACTTTACTTGATTTATACGCTGACCATTTTGCAGAACAAGTTGTGTATGGCGTTTTGTAGATGCATGAGCTTCTAATTTAGACTGTTTACTTTTTTGGACACCTCTACAACTATAAAGCTAAATTAAAATGAATTTCAATATTTTATAAATTATTTATCATATTACCAAGATATTTAACTATACTCGCTAAAAACATCAAAGAAATTAAAAAAATAAACTTACTTTTTTCCAATTACTAAAACCATTTGATACACGAGTGTATCATCATTATATGTAGTGCCAGAGATGAAATCGCTACAAACAAAGCAATAAATAGCATTTTTTTTCAACACTATACTCTAGCCAGTCAAATTTTTAAAAACAAGTAGCAGAAAAAGCTCTATTTTGTTTGCCAAATTTTGTTACAAATTTTGTTACCTTAAGATAAAAATTAAATATTAATAAGTAAATAGCAATGTAGCTAAATATTGAGAGTAAAAATATATGTTGTACATTACATGCATATATATTTTATAAATAGGCAGCAAGTACCTACTACTACTTAAGGTATTTAATGTTTTTTCTACAATCATATGCTATGTGTAATTCATAAATTAGTAATTATCATTGTTCATACCTTTAATACTGGCTGTATAGGTCCAGATATCAGATTACCCAAATCAGTTACATCATTATTTAAGTATGACTCATTTGTATCCTTGGCATTGGGTAACGATGCATTCATATCAATCACATTTTTATTACAACCTGGTTCAGCCAATTCAGGTTCATGTTTGTTATCTTTAATACTTGCAGTAAGTGTTATGTTAACATCAATATGCATTGAGTTAGATTCATTTTTTTCTTCAACTGGACTACTCTTGTTACCAGATTTATCTGTTTTTTTTGTTTTATTGAAAATGTCAAAAAACTCATGATTATTGAATAAAAATTAAAAAAACACTATACTTGCAATAGTAAACTTAAAAAAAAAAAAAAACATTTGAGTTAAATATAAAATATTCATACATGAAAATAAATAAAATTGAGCATACAGCTTAGTGCTTACAACAATCAAAATTCTGAATGAGGATTTAAATAAACTAAAAATAACCTTACAATTAAATTCCTTAATGTTGTAAATTTGTAATGTGCATTACAATAAAAATTTGCGCGTAAAATGATTACAGCTTTTGACCGTCGGAGTAATCATGAGCGAGCGTGTACTACGTTGTTAATATACCACCTATTATTTATCTAGTTTGGTAAAGACCATACTACCATATCCACGACAAGTGATATAACAATTTTTTCTTATTGTCTTCGGTTCTTGCATAATAATATTGTATTTATTATATAATGTTGTATTATGGTACTCAAAAAAAAAAAAAATTTGTTATTGGATTAATTTCTAAAATTTATTAGTTTTAAAATGCTTAGTACTCATTACTAACTTTGGAACTGGGGGGACTTTGTATAATATTGGGGGACTAAGTCCCCTAAACCCCCCCCTATTTGCGCTAATTAAAAAAGTATATAAAGCATTAGTAGAATCAACATTGACTTATGGCATAATTGCTTGGGGCGCAGCAAACAAAAATAATCTCAATAAATTACAAATTACACAGAATAATATCTTAAAAATTATCTTGCATAAAAACCATGATTTTCATGTTAAAAGTATATACATATATGAGAATTTGAATATTCTAACAGTAAAAAGTCTTTTTTACAAAATAACAGTTACTTTCTTAATAAAAAATAACCAAATCAAACCTATTTCCCATAATTTTAACACCAGAGGTAAATTAAATAGTATCAGTACTCCTTACGTAAATAAATCCGCCATTTCAATCTTCTTTTCTTTATATTGGACCATATATTTATAATAACCTACCATATGAATTACGTGATTATACAAATTATGTGATATTCAAACTTAAATTATCAAATCGGTTGCTACAACAGGCTGCTGATTTGTATTGTAACCCTTATTTTCAATAGTATCTTGTATTTTAAATGTTTAAGATTATCTTAGGTATATAGCTGTTGGATTGACAAATGTGTTGAAATTTGGAATAAATAGTTAAGACTCATGGGCCTTCGCACGAGTTTGCTCAGTGAGGCCCATTATACATTGTACACTATATTATAAAAGAAGTTTATTTATGTGTAATATTTTGTATTTTGTAAATAAATAAATAATAATAATGTATATAGTAATAATAGGTACATACTTTTTTGTATTTAACTGTAGGCAATTCAATTGAACTGGATGAATTGGTTATGTTCACTGAAGACAAACCACACTTTACATTGTTCGGAAATTACAATCCTGATAAAGACAACTCTGTTCTTGTAAAAGAAACTTCTAATTCAAAAGTAAGTATACCAATGCATAGTATAATTTAACATTACTACGGATACATTATATTATATATTTTACAGGTATTTTATGTTGTTGAAATTAATTCAGTTTATCATCTACTTTAATTTTTCGCAATTTTAACATTATACTAACAATAGCGTAAAATAAATCAGCAGAAATCATTAGTTTTAAAATATTGAAATTTTTCAATGTATACTTGTCGAATCCCTATTCTTAGTGTTGTTGTAATTCAAAATCCCTCATTTCACTTAATTTTTTTGCACTTTTTCCTTAATTTTCCGTATAGGTATTATCGCGCTTCAAAATGTATAGTACATGTCACTGCCAATATTATTAGTATTAATCCATTACCCGTTTGTTTGAAGAAACTGTAGTTCATTGCTTAGTTGATGGTAAAAAAAAAATACCTAAATCAAAATGAAATAATCTAATTGTACCTACTTAAATATTTTCTAGGAAAGTAATCCAAATTACTTCTCAAAACCAATACACATCTATAATCCACTTAAGAGGCTTGCACGTGCCCTGTTTTTCCATAAAAAAACGTGCTTCACTATAAAACATCCCTTATGCTTATTGTATTTGGTACTTACATATTATACATACATAGATTGTCTTAATATTCTGTATGAAAAAAAGTCATATTATTCTTTTTGGCACAAATATCCTTCTAAGGATTTCTGACTTTCAAAAGTATATCGTATATTTTTCATCCATCTTTGTTATTGCACATGTGCCACAAGCGTAACTATGCTACCGGTCTTACCTAAACTTTGTATAGTGTAATAAATAAATGTAAATAATTTATTGTTTACAAATTAATATTTATTAATGCGTAATTATTACGATTTAATAGCGTCATATTTGGAAAGTCAATGTCTTTAATAAGGAACAGACAGAAACTATGGAAGGAACAGATGATTTGACTACTGATGGTAATTCTAAGAATAGTTACGCCAAGTGTGAAGCAAAAGAGCGTCAACAAGTAAGGTAGCGTTTGTTTTTTTTTATGTAGGAACTACAAATTGATTAAATTATTGATTGAATTTGTTTTAACTATAGATGGGACGTGCAGAAAACTAAAGCATTAAGTAGGTTTGAACATAGAGAGAAGATTCATTCACAAGACAAAGAAGAAAAATTCACAAGTTTTTGGCCAAAACCATCTACTATAAAAATGATAGAAACAACTAACGATTTACCTATTTGTGTATTTGGTGTAAATCTCTATGGCAAAAAAAATGCTAGGGCGTTAGTATCTACTTTGGAGTATTATATTCGTTTTAAAATTTGAACAAAAGTAACAGTGTGTTCAAAATTTGAGCAATTAGTATATATTATTATTACATATACATACGACATATATACACACACATAATACATATAGCAATGATCTCAAAAAATATGAAAAATAGAGAAAATAATTTGAATTGAAAGTTGTTTTATTTTTTATTGTCTACAATGGTTACAAATCAAAAAACTTTTAAAATTATAACACTCAATGTTCATTATTCATGTACTATTTTTTTTTAAAAATATTTTATTGAATTTTGGTGGTAGAGAAACATTTTTTTATGGAAAACTCTACAAGTAAATGAGGTCTAAAGTTTCTAAAAAGTATGTGCTTCAACGTTCTCTATATTTTTTTTTCTAATTTTAATATTTTTTGAGATAAGTGCTGCTGTAACATCTAGTTTTCAACACTGTATGATGACTTATTGAATTTTTTGTATTTAATTCTAATTTAGTCCTATTGTTGTCGGAAAAACTAAAAATGATTTGAATTGACTTTTTTTTTATTGATATTTAGAGAAAAACCTTATCATAATAAATGGTGTGATCATGCTGCGTCTCTGATGTCACTAGAAATGTCTCCAGAAGCCAATGTAAGAGGACATCATCATTCTTCAGGCTATAATCCTCTGCTTGACTATATTGAATCATAGAAAGCAATCTTATGTACATAACATATTGAATGTATGTTTGTGTTGTGATATTATATATTTTAAACTTAAAATATACTTATATTTTATGTAATTTTTGGTTTTTTTAATTTACATACATTTGAAAAAACTTTTTTTAACATTGTATAATAATACTTTATTAATATTTATTTTTTTTTTAAATTAGCCAATTATTACACTTTCTAAAATACAATTTTTATTTTGTGGTATCAACCTAATTAGTTTGAAAAACTTTTGCTACTTTCAAATAATTTGTAGTGAAGAGGCTCAATGTCGATACCATTTTCACCCAAAACACGCTTAGTGAGAAAAGTTCTTCAGCCTCATAGAATAATAAAATTATTACAATTTTTTTTTCTTAATTAAAAATCAAAAACATTTGGCAAGTCACATTTAAGTTAAATTTAATTCTAAATAACGTTTTTATTTGATTAAAAATATCAATTTTAAGGTAAATTTTACTCACAATTTTTTTGATTAGTTTTAAATAAAATTGCAGTGCAGATTAAAATCCAATTATTCCCACAATTTTATATTCACTCAGTAAAAAAAAAATAATTCGATATTCAAAATTGCTTACAAAATTATGATTCTGAGACCTGAGTGAGCTTGGTGACTCAAATAGAGAAATAAAGAAATTAATAACAGTTAAGTTTAGTATATGTCGCTGCAGCTAGGGATGTAAAATGACCGGTAATTTGCTATGAAGAAATTTACTAAGAGATTAGAATCACAGCTGGCGTACAAATTACATACATCTATAACTGTCTAAATCAGAGGATCCCAAACTGTGGGTCGCGACCCAAAAGTGGGTCGCGCTATTTTTTTAAATAATACAAAAATATAATCAAAAAAAAAAAAAAAAAGGTCATTCATTGATATTGTGGGTCGCCATATTTTAAAAAATTTTCAAAATGGGTCGTACAATAAAAAGTTTGGGAACCTCTGGTCTAAATCACTTCATTGTTCACAATGGAATAATTTTCAAGAAAAATATTATTTTCTTCCGTTAAACATAAATTTGAACAAAAGAAATCCTTGAGAAAAACTACAATTACCTTAAAAAAAAAAATTTAATAATTTTGGAAATTACACTGTTAACAATAAAGATAGGATTAAAAAATTCGAAGACTGGGAAAGTGATTTAGTAAAATACTGCTTAGATAAAGTATTTTCTGACAAACATTTAGATATTTTGAAGTTAAGACTTAGGATTTAAAACTACTTTTGTTTCTATAAAATTTTCATTTAAAGATTTAATAGTAGGCATAGAATTAGGGAAGAAAAAAAAATAGAATATCAAAATCAAGACAAAGGGGAATGGATACAAATTATTGAAAACACATCAATGATAAGAAAGTATTAGACACTGGAAACATTTTTAATGACATACGAATTAAAAAAAAAAATTAAGTTAAAATCATCGGGTAGAGGGAATTCAATAGTAGTTTTAAATAAAAAGATAATTTCAATAGGATGGAACAATAATTAATAGAGGAAGGGCCATACCATATAATTTATCATGTTTATGGGCCATTCAAAGAATTATTAAAAAAAAATTCACTAAATAAAATGATTAGAGATGCCACTAAAATTATTAAGTTATAAAATTGTAGTTGAGGAAAACAGTTGGTTTTAATAAAAGTCCAAAACCCTCAGCTTCCAAAACTGCATGGACTTCCAATAATTCATAAAACAAGGAAATAATATGAGACCAATAGTTTCAAGAATCAATGCTCCAATTTATAAATTAGCCAAACATTTACTGTATCTTCACAAATTTTAAACGTTTTGAAAGCTTATTGATAAAAAATAATTTATAAATATAATATATGGTAGAATATAGAATAATAAAGAATTAGTTAGGAAGTTCAAAGATATTAAAATTATTAATGATGATGTAGTGGCATCATATCCAAGTATTCCAATTGATTTAACAATATGTTTTACTCGGTTAGAAAAAATAGGTAGGTATAGAAATATAAAAAATAAAAGAGCTAATTAATTCAACAAAACTTTGTATGGATCAAAATGTTTTCCAATTTAACAAAAGGTATTTTAAGCAAAGAAATGGAACCGTGATTGGAAAACCCTTACATCACCATTTTTAGCTGAAATTTTTATGAGTAACTTTGAAAAGATCCACAGAATAGATTTAATTGCAATTGTAAATTGTGATTAAACGATTAAACCACCAAATTATATGGTATAATATGAGCACATAGTATGGCAAATAACAAATAATGTATTTATTGTGTACTAATAGTGTACAATAGTGTGTATCTATATCGAAGAATTCTGAAATTTTGTATGCCAATAGTAAACAATCTTTACTTTATTTTGTAACAATTTCGTGAAGTTTTATCAATTTTTGGCCGAAATATCACAAAAAAACAATTAGCGTACAAACAGTATACAAAAAGGGTACTTAATGTAGGACAAGGACGGATCCAGAGGGGGGGCAAGGGGGTTCCGGGCCCCCCCCGAAATTTTGAAATGAAAAAAAAAAAACAAATATGAATATACAATTCGTCTTTTTTTTTTTTTTTTTTTTTTTTTGATTGATCGGGCCCCCCCCGAAAATATTTTCTAGATCCGTCCCTGATGTAGGATATCGGATTATATAAATTATAATAAATTCGATAATAAATTCGGGACACTAAAACTATTGTTACCATTTGTACAATAACTACTAACTTTTACTCGCTTTTGCTACATTGAATTAAATTTGTTGAGTTTTGTATGATTAATAAGTGTTAAAAAAAATATACATGAAAGCGTCTGACGCGGTTGATTGCCTGCAGTCAAGACAAGAGACAATAATAATTGTCCGAACGTCAACTCACCACCAACGATAATTATTACGAACGGACGTTCGCAAACTGTTTACTAAAATGTGACGTGATTTTTTATTATTATAATACCTAACCTAACGTGATAATAGTTTAAATAAAACTGAGGAAAGGAAACAAATTTATGTGATCAGTATTGAAATCCGGGACATTGTAATACAAAACTTCAAATCCGGGACAAAACTCTGCCCCGAGAAATTTTTTCGGGACGCCAGGACGTAGATCCCTAAACTGGTAACGTTCCTGCAAATCCGGGACGAATGGCCACCCTAACTTAAGGGTACTTAGGGGTGTCGGTGCCAGTGCGTTTTAAGTAGAAAAAACACGTCTCACTGGAAAAACTCAACTAAATTTTGATAATTGTTTTTTTGTTTGAAAGTAGAGAACTTTATGCAGTGCGAAATGAAGCCCGATTTTCAAAATTCTAACTATAATAGCTAAAAAAATGCATTTGAATAGTTCCGAAATCTGGTAGTTTTTAAATGTATTTTTCTAGCAAAATTTAAAACCAAATTCAATCCGCCCTGCAGGAATTTCTTTTCTTTCAAATAAAATAAAAAAAAATTTCAAAATCCGATTAGTTGACAAGGCGTGGTAGTTTTTCTAAAAAGATATTTTTAGTCGTCTAAATTTTGTAATCCATCGAAATTGACGACATGTGCGTGCGCGTGCGTAAGTATCTAATCTAACCGATTTCTGCAATCGTCAAAATCAAATCATTAGCGCGCGCTAATTACCTCATTGTGTCAGGCCGCGTTTTGAATGTGTACCTATATGGTAGGCTATAATCTATATATTGTATTTAATAAATTTGTTTTTGACGGTTTGGCGACAACATAATTGTATCTTGTGTTTAGAGTCGTCCAGTCTTTCCCAACCTATTATGGTTGACTGAAAATATTTTTACCCGAATGTCGTAAGTATGTTTTTTGGCACGCTTTTGGCTCTCAAGTTCAAACGGTTTGACGGATTTTTACAAATAAGGTGTCACTCGATTCGTATTGATCGCGGGAGTGACAAAGGTCATAGTATTTTTTTTTTCAAATTCTGAGCGGAGCAAGGATTATATATTATATACAAATATGTTTCGTAATTGTTTGCTTGTAACCACCTACAATACTTTTTCCAACAATCACATTTCAGTTGTTTATAAAGCTTGGTTTTTGTTTTCTAGTTGATATTTTTTAACACAGTCAGGTTCTTAAAAACAAATTTTAATACTTAATTTTTTTTATTTTCAATTTTTTTAAGTGATGGTGGATGTTGGAGGTTATTTGATTACATAAATTACAAAAAAATTACACTCATTAATAAAATTTATTAGTATTTGATACCAAATCTGTTATAGATCAATCCCAATAAAAAAATAAAAATAAAATACAATGTACATGCAAATAATAATTAGCTTTTTTTGTTTTTTTTTTTTGTTTACGGCTATTTAGACCACACATCCAAACATAATTGACTCCATTCTTCACGATTTGGCGCCAACATATGTCAATCTTCATCCGGGTAGAAATCTGCAACATCCTTTTTGACACAATCCTCCCATCGCATTCGGGGTATTTCTAGGGGTCTTTTCCCTCTTGGATTCTCTTGTAGAACCGTCTTAATCATAGCATCAGGTTTCCTCTACACGTGACCTGCCCATTCCAATCTTTTCCTTTTTATTTCCTTTACTATAGCTCAGTTGTCTAGTATACGTCGTGGTAAAAACAAATTTAACAACAAATACTCTTGTCAAATCTGTATTTTTCCTATTTTGGTATTGAGTAAAAGTTTCAGCTTGGTCTGATCTTTATTTTGGATGTAATGATCAAAAAAATCTAATTCGATGTGGAAATAACACGTTTCCCGTAATTATTTGTCTACCCACAAGAAATACACGGCCGCCCGGAATGACGAGTTTTACGACAAAATAACAACGTAAAATTGGCTATAAATCAAAATTGTGTTTACCAATTTTCTAAATTTTTTAACCATACATGTAAAACTATCTTGTTTAGATTGTATTAAAATTTCGAGACTTAAACGTAAAAACTAGAGGTTTTATGGAACAATAACTGCGTAAAATTCAATATTTCAAAATTTTCAAAATTCCATAACTTCCTTAAAAATGATTAAAATCGATTGAAAACTAAGCAGTAAACTTGTTAAACCCTTTTTAATGACACATATAAATTTCAAGTCGAACGGAGTACTTTTGGGAATTTGACCGTTTTTGTATTTTCCTCAGAACTTAAAAAATAATCAAAAATTTTAAAAACGCTTCATCAATGTAAAACCAATTTCAACAAACAAATACGAAACAAATTCGTTGACGATCAGAATCTAAAACTTCAGTTACTTATAGTTCAAATACGTACGTACCATCGTACCATCTCGGGTTTGTCATCATACTTGAAGATTGGATATATTATATTATAACTGTTCTATAGTTACTGCAATCGTTCAGGCAGAAACTGGCCGCAAATACGGACATTTTAGCTCACCGTGGTACCAGGGACCCATGATCCGCATGACGTGGCTCGAAACCGACTTGACGTTCACGTACACGTGTTTACGGCGACGTTTTTGCCACGTGGTGCACTTGAAACGCGAACTTCGGCTTCATGGGACCCTGGTACCAAAAATTGATAATTTCGCGGAGCGATGGGCTATACACAATTTATTGATTAAATTATAATACTTTATAATTATAAATATTATAATATTCTATAACTACATTAAAATTATTATAATTATAACTAACACCACCGTTCACGCAAAAACTGGCCGCAAATACGTGTATCTTAGCCCACCGTGGTACCAGGGACCCATGATCCGCATGACGCGGTAAGAAACCGGTGCGACGTTCGCGTACACGTGTTTGTGGCCATGTGGTGTACGTGAAACGCAAACGTCGGCTTCATGGGACCCTGGCTGCAATCTTTAAAAAAAAAAAAGTTATCATTTACTGTTATTTTTATATTATAATAATATTAATGTTTTACATTATTACGATCAACACAAATACAGTTACCATTTTATGATCTTTGTACAATATTAATTAATTTAATTAAGTTTATTACGATTTATAACTTATACAGTATAACAAAAAACCAAATATACATATTAGGATATTACACACTACTAAGTACTAACCACTTTCAGTAGGCAATAGGTACAACATTTAATGATTACACATTGGTTTGAAAAAAAAAAATATCTGATAAACTCACGGTTATTTAAGTAAAATACATTACAAAATTACCAGCAACCTGATCTTTTGCTGAAAAAAAAAAAAATGAATTCTTTAATTTATTAACTAGTATGAAAAAAACACACTTATAAATAGACACCGTTGCTTTTATGCAAATTATAATAGTTTGGAGACAAAAACTTAAACATTCACCCATTAATAAATTATATAAATTTGTAACCTGTAAAACTGTTGAGGAGACGTGCAAATACTATGAAACATTACAAAGTTTTTTGATACGAACCGACGTATAAATCTAGTTGTAAACTAAATGATATAATTTACATTGGCATAGAACAGTTAACGATATAAGGATTGAATTCAGCACAAAAAATAATCAAAGATCAAAAGGAGTTTTTTTTTTAGAAAAAATTTGTTTTTGATAATGAGAACGTATATTTTTTTATATGAACATAGGGGTATTGATTGATTGAGTCTTAGTGCTATATGGAGCTGGTCGGTCACAAAATAAATTGTTTCACTTTAAATGTAGAATAATAATAAAAATAATAATAATAGTAAAAGAAATCATTAAATACTAGATCTGTTTTATTGTAAATAATTTTCAATTGTTAGTTTGATAAAAAAATGTTGATTTACGACTTCATAAACAGTAACCTATATTTAAAAAAAATATAATCGAACATTGATAATTGTATTATTATTTTAAATCAGAGTCAAAATAGAGTAAAACTTTCATGTAAATAAGGCAGAAGATTCGGGAAAACGTTCATAGATTGCCAACAAACAATAAATGAACTTATAAAATGTGATATAATGCCAAAAAAAAGTGTTATCAAATTATTTAGAATCATTTGATGTACTTTTTTCACTTGCGGATAAAGAATAAAGCGATAAGGTGCCAAAATCCCATATCCGTAAGTGTGTCACCTTTTTGACTAACAAGTTTTATTTTACACTAAAATAAAAATATAAATAACCGTCGTAAAAGGGTTGCACTGAGACCATTTTTCTAACAATGGCAGTGTAAAGTTTTCCGAGATTCCCGTAAGTTTAATGTATCTTAGCGTGTATAGTGGATATTAAATATCTTAAAGGCAAACATTTTTACAGGGCAGAGCGGTGATTGAATTTAATTGTACAAGAACTGTGAATCATTAAATCACAAACATTCTTATGTTAATTAGAGAGAATAACAAAACATCGGTACAAATAACGGATTAAGTTAAAATTACTTGAATACTAACACTCATGAATCTACAAGCGAACCACAATTATCGTGTACATTTTATGATACTAACTACAAAAATAACACTGTTGAGTTTTTGGAAATAAGTGATTTTTAGAAACAAAATCGCCGGGTCCACAAGCTTAAAAATATTTTGTTCTTTTTTTACGTAAAAGCTAATCCAACAAAGTTCATCCCATCACAATCAAACCAATAAAATAACAGTGTTGTAAAAATATTTGAAAACAAAGTTATTCATGTTCACAGTGGTAAATAATTATAATAATTATTATTAAAAATTGAGTCTTTGGGTCCACAATATTTTTGATCGCTTAATCATGCGAGAAATAATTTAATATCTTTTGATTTTACTTTTTTACGAGCTTTAGTTGATCTACATGAAATTATACTTTAAGAAAAAATAGTTACCTTTACAATTTTTTGTTAGACGGTTAGACGGTTTGCCACTTTACTGTTTGGATGTGCCCCTAAACTTTTATTCATTTTTCGATTCACCTGCAGGGTTTTCGATTATTGTAAAACACGACGTAATTGAAATTTGAAAAGACGACATGATTATGGCGCTAGTAAATCTTTAGTTTTCTTTATTTTTTATTTTATCATAATAGTGTTTGTTGTCAGTTTTGTGCGTCTCTAATCCATAGGTATAAAAAAAAATTCAAATCAGGCTCTGTTGTGTGTCTATATCTCTTATAATTGTTTAAAGAATTCGTAACTAAATTTTCCTCTTGTGATTAAATTAGTGTCTGTTGTGAGCTACGCAAGATAATTTAAAAGATCGAGGAGTTGATACCGGATTGAAATGAAATTTTTTTGTGTTGGAATGCCTCAAAATTTATTTTGAGTATACTTTTTATTAGGTTTTTTTTTAAAAAATAAAAATTAGCGTCTAGCAATTATAATACATTTTTTGAGTTCGAGTCAATATTTAAGGATTTTAAAATAGTTATTTTAAATAATAATATTAGAATATCCATTGATTGTAATATGCGCGTCACAAAAATAAATAAAAATAATATGAGAATAAATGTGCTTTTCAATTCACTTTTTTGGTTGATTTTGAAATTTTACGAGACTTTTATTTTGACGCGATGGCAAAATATCGAAAAATTGGATCGAACGAAAATATATTATAAGGAACTTCCAGGGATATCGTTTGAACCAGAAAAAAAAGTGATTAACTTTGAGTCATAAAAAAAGTTGAATAAAAGTCCGAGAAAATAATATGGTAATGCTTAAAGGTCATCAAAGACGTTTGTGTTTCTTTTTATTCTTAAACGCGGAGGCTTAAAACAAATACCGGGCACTATTTCCGTATTTATTTAATTTTTTTGTTTAAACAATTTTGTTTGCATAATGAAAAACTTGTTCGTTGATACTGTTCTCGATATAGAAACGATTTAATATTAAAAATAATACTTGAAAACCAATCCATTTGTATTTTGTTTGTTCAATGTTTAAAATTTGGAATCCATCCTTGCATAAAAAATAAAAAAAATGCTTGCTTAAAATAATTTTTGGTGCGTAACTATGCGCAGTAAGTCCATCTGATGGGTAGGTAATGTTTGAAATGCTTCCCATTTTTTATTTTTGCACAAATTTAAAAATAACTTTTCATATTTTTTGCGATAAGACATTGAAAGTGATGAACAGTAATATTTTTATAAAACATCGCAAGCGTGCTCGGGCAACCACGCGTTATGTTTTCACAATAATTTGTTGAACCGTTGAACCGTAGTTTAAAAAACCAAGTTAGCAAATATATGAAAAACACTTATACATATTTTTTTAATTTTTGAAATTAATTAAAACAAAAAACTACCAAAAGCAAATACGACGTCAAAAAGTTTCGGGTATATCTCTGCGTAACGATGCGTGTTTTGCGAATTAATATTTACAAACTTTTTACACGAACACGATAATTACAAAACGATAATTATTTCTAAAAGTAGGTACATAGTATAATATATTATCATAATATTATAGTATTTGGAACACAATTTTGCGAAAGGAGGATCAAAAACACATATTTTTATAACGTGACATTGTGGTCTTGATGTATATAAAAGTCGTAGGTAATAACGTTTTAAGATTTTTCGCGTAAAGTCGGTTAAATTACGATCACAATAATAATATTTTTACAACAACGAAGAGTCAGTCTATTCTAACAATTATTGGTAACTAGGTATATACAAGACGTTCACGAAAAAATGAGTCCGAACCGGATTACTTTTAATTTGAATTCTATCGGCTGGTCACGACTCTTAAATGAAATTATTGTTTTAATTGAAAATACTATCGAAATTTAAAATATTCTACGAAGAAACAAATTGTGAGCAAAAAAGCAATGGAGAACGAAGAATGAGTGAAGAAAAAATGGTGGATTTTACCCTACTCTTATATTTAGGTGTAATCGTATCGTGCGCGGGTTATGACTAACCGTATACTTTTTTTTTTTTACATTTCTTTGGAAAGTTGTGTAGAAATAAGAAAAGTCTGCTGTATTGAGTTTAACGAATTTTTGTTTCCAAGTATCATTGCTAATATTGAAATATATATCAAGGCATGTGGGAAAACGGTGTACGCCCTTTTTAGAAAATAATATTTTTGCTGACTTTTTTTTTTAAGTTTTCTTATAAAATGGGTAAATCGTATTTCATACATGGAATCCAAACTCGCCTTTTATTTTTGAACCCGAGCACTGATTATCGTTATCAGTTATCACTGTTTCACTGAAAAAAATTTTGAAGACGTTGAATTCATTAAAATTTATAGAAATAATAATTATATAGATAATCATAAAAATAGCTTAAAAAACATCGATTTGGATGAAAATGAAAATGAATTTTGTGTCTTGTTATATAGACAATAATATACGTAATAAGTTGTACATAGTTTAGGGTGGCCAGATCGGATTTTAATAAATCCGGGACACTAAAAAAATTGTTACCATTTGTACAATAACTACTAACTTTTACTCGCTTTTGCTACATTGAATTAAATTTGTTGAGTTTTGTATGATTAATAAGTGTTAAAAAAAATATACATGAAAGCGTCTGACGCGGTTGATTGCCTGCATGTCAAGACGAGGGACAATAATAATTGTCCGAACGTCAGCGCATCAACGATAATTATTACGAACGGACGTTCGCAAACTGTTTACTAAAATGTGACGTGATTTTTTATTATTATAATACCTAACCTAACGCGATAATAGTTGATTATTTGTGTTTAAATTTTTGAAATAAAACTGAGGAAGAGAAACAAATTTATGTGATTAGTATTGAAATCCGGGACATTGTAATACAAAACTTCAAATCCGGGACAAAACTGTGTCCCGAGAAATTTTTTCGCCTAAACTGGTAACGTCCCGGAAAATCCGGGGCAAATGGCCTCCCTAACATAGTTGTTCTATCCATACCAAAGTTTATTTGTAATATTCATTTTTTCCTTATAATTTTTATGCGTTTCATCATTTTTTAGTACAATAAAATTCTAGTTGGGGAAATCACTTTATAGTCGATTCGTTTTGAATTTTCTTTATCTAGACGGGAATATTCACAAAACAAAGTAAAAGCGTAAGTTAACATGTAGTATTAATTATTATCATTTCTATAAAACATGTTTAATATCTATCATAACGCAACAGTCGATGTTCAAAACGAATATAAGTACACCGTAGGTGGAATTGTGTTCTCTGTGCAAATGAAAAAAAAGAAAAAGATGACATAAAGTTTCATACGGCGGATTAAGGAAAAAAAAAAAAAAAAAAAAAACGTTTGTTTACTATAGGACTTTTTTCTGATCAACGTCTCCGTATAAAAACATTGACGACACACAACAACAACAACGATTACATCAACTAGGTACGTTAACGATGATAACATAGCATAATATAAACTACTCGTATTTAACGAAACGGCGATGTCGGCTGGTTTTGCGTTGAACGATGTTGGTATAATATGATTTTACTCTTCGAAGACACTGTATCGAATACAGGTAGAAGACATCGATCCGTCGTGTTCTTTGCATTTGATCGGTTGTTTCGCAGAAATTAAAGCTGCCGATCGCTTCGTTCTGGTTAAATCCAACGGAAAAACTATATTATATAATATAACACGTGGAATAACTATACGAGTATTGCAGGGGACAAATTTTGGTCCGGGGTGGCGCAAAATTTGAAAGAAGTTATTCTCGCTCGTTGCGGCCGGGAGTACCGCAAAAAAATGAAAATTAGCGCCCCAATTCGTCACTTTGGTACCCCGGGTCAGTCCGCCCCTATTGGTCCGGTGGTGTTGAGATCAGCGTTAGACGATGATATATAACGATTTATCACGTTTTTTTTTTTAAATAATAGTAATAATAATACGAAGGTAAAGACGACGGATTTTCGCAGTTTGACGGAATTTTTTATTTTTTTTTAGATGTTGAACATGTCTTGCTGGTTGACGGTGGCGTACGTGACCGTGGCCGGAGCCAAAACCATCGACGCTCCCATGTACTGAAATCAAACATAAAAAACGAGTACGTTATTATAAATATTTCATTAGTGTCGAGACTCCTGTTGGTACACATTGTTCATTCGGGACAAAAATGACGGGCATTAACCGGTAAAAAGTTAAATGTTAATTTAACTTTTTAACATAACTGTCCAACATGAAACGAAAGACATTTATTTTCTGCCCGTCTCGAATTTGGATTTCGTTTCAACCGTCGGATACGAGACGAACAAACATGGCAGTAAAAATTAAAATACCAACAAATAAACATAAAAGTCAAATTTATTTTTGTACTAACTTTATACTAATCGACTAAAATTTTTCAAAAAACTTTAAATCGTAATCGACCCGTATCGAAAAAAAGTATAAAACCGCTCAGCTTTGCGGATCGATTGGTTTAGGTGGTATGTCCAGTGGAGAGTCTAACACTAGGTATAAGAACAATAAATCGTCAAAATAACGGTCCACCAAATCACTATTAATAATGGTGTAAACTACGGGAATTAATGGGTAATCGACGGGAAAGTGGTGACCTATGGAGAGAGAACGGGGAAAAAATCGCCGGTCGGTTATCGGAAAACCAACAGGTTTATAAAGGATAAAAGAACAGGGAGGAAAATATTTGGGTTAAAAATGTTTGTAGGAAATAGCAGAGACGTGAGAGAGAGAGTGGTTGTCAGGTTTTTACGCATAATTGTAAGGTAAAAAGAGACAAACAAATAATTTAATAGCTTTATAAAGAAAAACCCTTATTGTTTTCTAAAATTTTAATTTTAATCCGCATTATTACTTTATGCTGGTAAAATACCAACAATGGTTCTGCGGATTAAAAAGAAGTATATATATATATATATATATATATATATATATAAATAAAAACAAAATATTTGTTTCGAAATTATTCGTGAAAACCATACTGTTGTTTGTTGAATTTTGGTCCCGAAAAACTTTTGAAAATTTTGAAGTAGGTAGCTAAGTCATTCGAATAAAAGCAAAGTTCATTAGAATAATATTCAAGTATTATTAAAAAAAGATTAGACATTTGAAGGATATTTGATTCTTCATGTCCCTCTTCATACCAACTTTTGTCCAGCAACAGAATTATTTTGGTTTGATTTATTTATCCTCTGGGCCTAATGTATGAATTCAAAGACGATAGTTTGACGTTGAAGCGAATTTATACGTTTCATAACTCTAATGTTATTTAACCAACACAGTACAATTTACATATTTTAAGCTAACAAACCGCAAACAAATTTATTAATTGTGTAATCGGTTGTTGGTTAGCGTATTGAAAATCAATCGTCAATGAAACGATACGTTCATTACGTTAATATTTATTGAGTTACTGTGAATTTATGGCTAAGTCGACATAAATTCACAGTGTCGATTAATATACGTATAAAACAGAAAATCGAGGTTTGAGGGATAGAGGTTATCTCTTGCTATTTTTCTTATTCAATATGCTCACTGCTTATAGTGTAAGTAATTTATCACAGAACCATGTAAAACGAATCGGTGTAAAAAAAATCCGCTTTGAACGTGTGACGTTTAACCGAGAATAAATAAAATACAGAAAGAGATAAATAAATACAAATTATAAAAAATAGAAATGAATATTTCATGAACACGATTCTCGATCGTCCATAATCGTGATATTACAACTATTCGCTCGGGCTGTGTCGTCAAAAAGATGCTGAGAGAGAGAATAATAAAAATAATAAAAAAACACACCCACAAGTTTAGTGCAGTGGTTCCCAACCAACAAGGCTAAAGTGGATCGTAAAGGTCGGTCGAGGGTCTAAACTCTAAACAAGGGGTTTTTTTTAGATTCTAAGTGCAGCAAAGAATGTATTGTTTTACAATGATGTTTTTTTTCTGTGAACAACTTTAAGCGCAGTAAAAATACTCAAATTTTTAGAGTCAGTATCTTTTTTGAAAGGTCTTTGAACTCTGATTGTACCCAAAATTGTTCTTTGAGGGGCCTTGAATTTGAGAGTTCAAAATTGAAAATGTAACAATAAAAAAACTAAGCAAAATTTAAGAAAAAATGTTAAAAATTACGGTTAACGTGTTTTTTGACATAATTGATTTGATTTTTTAGCTATGACATCCAAAAGAACGATCGGAACTAGCTGAAGTATTTACACAAAATTGAAATGGATATATGATACAGGTTTGGTACAAGTTGCAAGTGATTTCGAATAATTTTGAGCTTAGTATAGAACTTTAAGATTTTAGAATATTAAAATTTTTTTTGTATTTTTTGTTAGATAAAAATTTAATTTTCCACAAAACGTTTTAAAGTTTTAATACGAGATTGGCATCATGCAAATACGTATGCTACTAAAAAATTTCGAAAATTTATAGTCTCAATGTTTTTATTTAGTCAATAAAGTTGGCCATACCTATGACTATTATTTTTGGAAAAAAATTTGTAATTCTTACACAAATTTTTTATTTTATATTCAAAAATTAAATTTGTTAAGTAAATCAAAGTTTGCTATCTGAATAAAAATTTCAAAAAAATTCGCCTCATAAATTCTGAAAGCGTATAAAATATGTATTGAAGAACGGTGAAATTTTGATTATAATAACGAAATAACGCACTCTTGTGCAATCGATACTAAATAATTGTAATAACTCCTCAAATAATGGTCCAAATGGTTTGAAATTTTCACACGTTATTTAAATTAATATTCTTTTTACGTGGGTACATATTTTGGAATTTTTGGACTATTTTTATTCTTAATATTGGTTACAGCTGAGTTCGTTTAGATGGCAATGGTTTGTTTTTCAAAAGCATTGGTTTATCATTGCTTTCAGATATTAAATAATACGTTTGAACCACAACTTTCAAACCAGTGACCCACCCAAAATGTAGTCGCTACTCCATTAAATTACTCATGCAACCTACAGTAATCCCAATTTTTACCAGTGTATTTTAATTATGGCCCTAAAGTTAAGGTTTACAAAATTTGTGCTTCGCGCAACTAAAAAGTTTGGGAACCGCTGGTTTAGTGGATTCAGACAATATGGGGTTTTTCGTTTTTTGCAAACCCGCAGACGGATGTAAAAACGGAATAAAACACTCGGGTCAGCGGTTTAACGCGTGCTCACGCTTAACAAACAAAATATACGCGGCCGAACCGCATAATATTGCGATAAATTCGCATCGAGTTTATTGCTTTATTTTCGGTCTCGAGTGTTTGAAACGCTTCCGAAATCGTGTACGCTTTTTCGTCGCGATCCAAACGCAAACATTTCTGCGTCCATACAAGCATGGTAACATTAAAACGGATACGGATTTTACGGTTGTGTAATTTATAATAGTATAGCAGTGACACACTCGGAGTTTTTTTTTTTAGGGTTTTGGGGGTGAAAAAAGCCCATAAAGTAATTTAGAGCAGACATTGTCCAAATTCCAATTACTAATAAGCAAGGCTGGGCAGATTAACAATTTTCTTTAACTTGTTAAGTTAGGCGTTAGTTAGAAAAATAGTTCAGTTAAGTTAAAAGTTAATTTTTTTAATTTATTAATTTAAAAGTTATAAATATTTTTTTCACATAAAATAAATATAATAGTTCATAATTGTAATTTACGTGGTTTTGTACCTAGTATGACATTTTGTCTACTTGAAAATTTTATTTTTGTATTTTTTTTAAGAGAGTTATAAAAAAAAATTTGATTATGACAGATTAACTTAAAGTTAACACGTTAAATTAAAAAACAATAAATTACTCAAATCTTTAACTTAGTTTTAACTTTTAACGAGTTAATGCTAATAAGTGTCTAGAATTTGTCTCCCATTTTGGGGAGAATACATTCCCTTAACTCCCCCTCCCATTCTTCTTAAGAATACTTTTCAAATATTATTATATTTAGGACGTTTTTTGTAATAGGTTTAGTAAAAAGTAGTTGAACACAAATCTAAAGAAGTATTTTTATAAATAGTTTAGAAGTACGTTTTTTTCTCTCTAATTTTACGTTTATAACGAAAAACTGATACTTTGTTAACAGAAATAATCATAATAGGAAAGTATAATATGTAAGCGATTATTTAAATTATAATTTCTATTGCAAATATTTATACTTATTGAGATTGCAAAAATATTGAGTGGATCTAGAATTTTTGAATTAAGTGTAGACAATCGGTATGTATTAATTGTCTAAGCATGAATATTCGACAAGGAAAGTTCATTATGTAGATATTAGGGTACTATGCGGATAACAAATAAATAATACATAATTTCAATGTTAAATCAATAAATTAGACCCGAACGTCCATAGTAATTAGGGTCATCTGTCAGGCTATAAGAGGCACATAACTTTATTTGTCTTGCTTCCGAGTGAAATAAAATATTATTGGAAAATTATTTTACAAAAACAGACATTGGATTAGGACATTAGGTGCATACATTTTATTTTAGGAGTCAAAGTTGTGAAATGCGAAAAAAATGATAACACAAAAAAAAAAAAAAAAAATACTATAAAAATATTTAGTATTTCAATTAGGCACAATTAAAAAGTTTTGATGAAGTATTTAAAATAATCTAGGTAGTCTAAAAGTGTTTCAAAAAATTTACTCTTAAGTACTTAAGTACTCCTAAGTATTCGAATATTTTAACACGACTGCTCCCCTCCCCTGAGTGTGCCACTAATTCATTAAGGCGATACAAAAAGAGTTTAGCCCTTACTAAAAATACGTTTCAAACAATTATTGTAAAATGGTCCAGGTCAATAATAAGTACTCGAAACATAAAAATCAGCCTCTACCCAAACGAGACTGTAGTTGGGGACGTTCGCGCAGTGAATGGAGAAAAGTAAAAACGAAAACTTTACCTTTTGAAAGTCGAATAATTTTTGCCCCTCGGCGATGTTTTCACCGCATCAACCCCGCGTCGAGTCATTAATCAACGTTCGGATTTTGAACCGCACGACGGCAATATACGGTAACGAGATTTTCATCAGAAATATTAATTATAGAAAACAAAGTCGTCGATACGTCTCGTAAAAAATTAACCTTCCAAAAATGACATGCCTCGATTGAACGATAACACCGCGCCCGCCGGAAAAAGTCGAACACGTCGTACTACAGCTCCGAACCCAAATGGTTGATAAAAAAGTAGATGAAATATTAGTTGATAAAATATGACATATTTTCAACAAGCGGGTCCGCAGTGTTATTTTATAGGGTCTTGAATCTCGGTAAAGCGGCAAAATTTGATGGCATTCATCCAGAGTTTCTAAAACACCGTGGTCCAAATACAATTAAGTTCTTTACTTTACATTCCATTTTTTTATTGACATTTTTCACGCATCAATATACATAATACCAAAATGTTTCAAGGGGGAATATCCAAAAAAGTTACTATCAAATTCCGCCAGAGCTCGTACAAATTCCTATTAAGCTAGTAGTCTATCTTTGTAGGGAATCTGTTAGTAACTTCACAATTGAAACAATAGTTAACTAATTTTTGTTTTAAAGTGTGATTACAATTCAGGATACCTGTATACTGACGTTAAGTTTTTTTCAATAGGAATTTTGATAAATAAAAAGTATTTATAAAATTTAATTTTCAACAACGAGGTCAATTTTAAACACTAATAATTTTTGAAAAAAATTGATCAACGACAGTATATCGAGTATATATATTGTACTTTAAAAGTTACAGACTTCTAACTTCAAAACTTAAACTAGTGGGAAAGAACTTAAAATGCAAAATTTCGATTTCTAAACGGCTGTAACTGGCTAAAAAATAAATATAAATTTATAAAATATTTAATAGGGTCATCGTAAGTTTATTATTAACTATATTTATACTTGACCAAATCATTTAAGCAAAAAAAAAAAAAAAAAATGATGGGATATTCCCCCTTAAACAATCATTTAAAAAAAAACACAAGTCACATAAAATTGAAATTTTATTTTAACACTGCAAAAACCTCACAAGTCGTTAACTATTGTATAGTTTTTGAAGTGATTCTAGTTTCCTGTAATTAATATTAAAATATACGATTCTAACTTATTTTGTAGTTTTTACACGGAATTCGTATTTTCACGTATATATTATATAATCATGACCACGCTGATTTCTTGGATTGGGAAGAAAACATGAAAATCGACATAAAAAAAAAGTAGAAAAAAAAGATAGAAATGCAAATACGATGTGTGTCCAACTTTTTGCTTTTTAATATGTTGTGAGCTTATGCATGTTTGACTTATTTTAATTTATAAATACATTGTTAGTAAGAAGTCATCAAAATTTGAATCTAACTGTTATTGAATATTTAATTGACAAAAGTCCAAAAAATGATTTCACCAAACTGATATTTGATATAATACGATTGATTTTGATTAAAACCAGGTAAAAATCTAAAATATCTCAACAATTTTAAAAGTTACATTTAAAAACTGCCCAACTACGCTTGTTTAAATTTTTGATTCAGGGGTTAATTGGTTTTTTGTATACACGAAACAAATTTTTAGTTTTTTCTGCTGTTTTTTGGTAACTCATGAAAAATAATAAATTATAATTCTATCACTGACTGAAAGAAACATCAATGTTGATTAACCTGTGAAATGATTTGAAATATTATACGTTACGGTTCTCTGACTAACATCGAGAATGTACAAAACGATTTTTTTCGTTGATAAAAATAGATACTTTTTTTCGAATTCACAATTTACAATAGGACTAAATAGACATTTTGTTTGAAAATCGGTTGATTTTAAAAACTAGATTCCAAGCGATTCGAAGCGCTCTTGGAGATTTAGATATTATCGAAATCTATCAACGGGTTATAAAAACCGAAACTTGGTCCGATTTCCTAACATCGGTGTGATTCCGAAAAAAAGTGTTGATTCCCGGACATCCTCATAACATTATAACACATCTTGTCGCGTTCAAAATGGAAAAAAAAAAGAAAAGAAATATTAAATAATATAGCAAATAATCGTAAGAATAAACGAGTGTGTCTTATTTTGTGTGTTTACAAATAATTTGCTCACCCGAGACCGGCGCACTGTGCAGGCAATTTCGCTGTGCGCGCGTGCACAAACGGTAATCCGAGCGGAAGTTTGCGCCGTACATTTTATTATGATAAAAAGTAATAATAATTTTTCGTCCGCTTCGAACGCAAACGGACGTGAAATTGATTGAATCATTATTGTACGTTTTTCCACCGTGTCCCTTCAATGTTACCGCCGTCGTAATTTTATTATTATTGTTTTTATTACCTGTTCAGAGTTTCTAGAAACGACTTGTTTTGCAGTCACACAATAATAATAATATCGTTAGAGAAACGCGATTTTTTTTCAGTAAGTTATAATGAGCGTGAATGTAAATATTCATTTACGTTTAATATTGTTTTTATCATAGCAACTTATACATTTAAAATTTTTCCTAACCGGTTACCGTTCCATATACAATATTATTATTAAAACCAGTTTTGTAGTAAGTAACCAGTTGTTACTTAATGCTAAAAACATTAGAGTGATCCACTCCAAAGCGTAGTGACCCAATGAGGTACTTCTCATCTGATCTCGAATTTACTCCCTTTCTTCCTTTCCTTTCTTTTTTTCTTTCGTTTTGTGCTGGAAGAGAGAAAATTTTAATGTGGGACCAAAACCGTTTTAAAATTTTAGACTATAATACGTCCGTTGTTAATACATTATAAATCTGAACTCAAATGTAATACTCATAAACGAGTGCAAAGAACAAATTGTATTAAATTACTCAGTCGAAGGTCCAAAAATAACTAAAAATGTTCTAAGATTGACTTTTCGTTTTCTATAAATTATATTCGGTGAAAACTAAAAATTGGTCCTCGGCACAAAGGCACCATAAACTAAACGAACAATATTAAATTAACCGTTTGATGTTTTTCAAAGCGTATAAGACTGTATGTATTAATCAATAACATGTTGGGTAAAAATTGTTTTCAGCATAGACGACAAAATTTTGAAACGAATCGTGGTAGTAATATTTGGTTTCCTCTGAGGTGAAAAAAAAAAAGATGAAAAATTAAACGCAGGTAATTAAAACTCCCGGTTAATTCGTTTTCAGCCTACATCGGTAATCCACCTCGAGGAGACCTCGGAGACTTAATTAAAGTAATCGTTTTTTCTTTCACAGTTAAATTCTATTTCAAAATATTATTTACGTAAAAACGTAAAAACAAAAAATTAATAAAACGGTTGTCAACCCCATGCCGGGTGAGTATAGCTTGTTGGAGTAGTGACTTTGATTTAGGTGAATTTGGAAGTAGTACCTACATAGTTTGATGTTTGTAT
Organism: Hormaphis cornu; assembly: GCA_017140985.1. Lineage (NCBI taxonomy): Eukaryota > Metazoa > Arthropoda > Insecta > Hemiptera > Hormaphididae > Hormaphis > Hormaphis cornu. The sequence continues at coordinate 43,960,207 of CM029357.1, read as the reverse complement.
TACATATTCCGTATAAAATGTGTATTGAATACGAAAGTTACGATTCTGAGCGAGCTTTGCAGTGAGACAAATGATCAAAAAGTTCTAAATTTAAAAGTTTGATGTTCGGCTCAAATTTGTTTTTATTTTCTACGGGACGTCGCGATAACATGTTAAAAAGTCAAGGAATAAATTTCAACAACGTTTGTTTGTTAGTTTTACACATTTTAAGTCGTTTGGTGCCCTTTTCCAGACTTTTATCGTTTTTGGCTCGCAACTCAAAAAACAATCACTAGTTCAAAACGAGTTTCAAATTGAGTACAGTAAATGATTTCTCATAAAATAATAAAAATAAAACAAATATTACCTATTGTGGTAATCAAACGTAAAGATCGAATGACTCTTTCTAGCCCCCCCCCCAAAAAAAAATAAATTATAAAAACAATATATTCTAGTTACACAGAAAAATCATTTCTCACGTAATATTTACTTTGACGTTTTTTCGTTTAACTTTTGAGCGAGATACGTCGCTCGCGGACGGCGCTCGTTCGAACTTAAACGATTCTCGGGGATGGCGCGCGTCCAACGCAATGTAGATTTTGATAAGGGATCGCGTTTGGCGAGATTAAAAATGATTTACGATTCCGTTTTGCGTTCACACAAAGTGTCCCGAAATTGTTTCCGTGTTGCGACAGAACGCCACACCCTTAATGGTTTTGAAAATTTTTATTTAAGTGTTTTTCTTTGTAAACATTACAGCATAATACAATCTTATTCTTTTCAGTAGTATATAATTTTAAATTCGTTTCTTCGCCAGAAAACCAGCAGTTATTGTAATTGCATCGTCTTTTAAATGCTTTTAGGAGTGTCATTTCAATATTTGCTAGGTCAGGTAAAAAAAAAAAAAAATTACAAGCCTGATTGTTAAATTTTCTAACGACCGTATAATTACCAGATCGGTCCGTTTTTATCAAAAGCGGCCGATATTTGTCCCTGACCCGGCCCATTTTGATTGAATTTGGTCAAATTTATCCAAAATAAGGATAGTTCCAAACTTTTTTAAATGCTAGAAATAGGCAAATGCATATTCCTGCCCTCTCAAACAACGCCACTGAATATTTTCGGAGAAAATCCTACCTTTCTCTTCTTTCTGGACATTCTCTACTTGTAGCTTTTTTTTTTTAAACTTTTGATAATTTTTTAAATTATTATCCAATGACCACAAGATTTTCAAAAACAGTCCAAACGACTTTGAAAAATCTGGTGTAAAAGTAGGAAGACTATAAATTTTATATGGTCCAATTTATCTATACTTTAACAGTTTTGCAATTTTTCCTAATAATTGTGAATAGCATATACAAACATACACCTGATTAACCAATAATAGTTTATTTTTAAGTAACTTTAAAAAGAAGAAAAGAAGAAAGTTCTCTATTCATCTGTTTTTTTATGTAGATAATTATTTTCATTTTTAATATTAGGTATATACTATTCATTTTTATATTTTAGAAAGAATTTTCAAATAAATGATGTGTCATATATTTCTATTACGATATTTTTGTTTAAAATATTTGAATACTTAGTGAGACACTTCTTAACTAATAAACTTTAAGTTCACTTGTTTATATTGAAAACGTGCAAAATTATGTGAATTATTTAAAGTTGACTTTTTACGAGAGTGAAAATAAAACACACTTTTCGAGGGTGTTGGGTTTCAAAGTAAACAAAGAAAATATTGTACGAAATAGTTTACAACAACAACAATAACAAAATAGTGAAAATAATACGAGAAATAAGAGTATTTCTCTTTAGAATATTATTTTTCATGTCATTATTTATTATTTTGTTAAAGATTATAAGATATATATATTTTTATTTTTCTCCGTTTATCTTTTCCGTATGAATTTCTCTCAATTTCACTTTTATCATATTCACACGCTTTAATATTTTTTTTTATAACTTTACGACCGTAATTTACTGGAAAGTAAAAAAATTAAAGTGAATGTCAGTTTGTAAACAAATACTTGTCATGTTTAGACAACCACTTTGAATAATTGCTTTGAAGTGTCAGTTATTAATATCTGGCACAGTATTCAGAGTAGGCTATGACTTATATTACCAAATACTATAAAAGAATAATGATTATAAGATTTATTTTTGAAAATAAAAGTTTGAAAATGTGTTTATGCATAAGTATATACTTTATTAATTAATAATTAGGATAATTAAGATATTTAAATTATTTAGTTCTCACAAATAATTTGTAACCAAATTATTTTTTAAATTTTATACTAAGATAAATTTACTGTTCAAAATACATTTAGAAACTGGGAATTTAGCACGATAGAGAGTGAGCCTTTTTAACTTGTAGTTTTACTCAAAGTTGGTCAGTGCACTGTGTTTGTAATTGTAAACTTTCATTAAAATGCAGCAGACTAAATAAAATGTATTGTCTAAAAAGTAAGCACTCGCAAGACATTTTTTGACGATTTTTCCACAATTATAAATAGTTTTTTTAGGTAGACACAAATGCGTCATTGTAAAACTAATAGACTGTTCGGCCACTGGGGATGTGAAAGACTATTTGGAAAACTCGAGGGACATGATAGTTTCTGGCGAAACGGTTCTTTTGAACGATTTCAAACGGTTTCATATGTATGCAAAAGCAATTTGTTTTCGTATGAAAATTTAAAACTTCACAATAATGCCATCGGCGCGGTCTTGCGTTTTGTGTCAGTTTTTCTATAAAAAAAGTAAAAAAAAAAAGAAGAACATTCAAATTAACCGATCCGGAACAAATCATTATTTTGGAAAACAAAAAAAAAATTGTTATTAAACTAAAATAAATAAATTTATAAGTAACATATTAGTATTAATGATAGCGTATTCAAGTATTTTTTCTATTGAAAAACTTCAAAATATAACTCAACTTCTTTACAGTTAAAGGTCAGTTAAAAAAAAAAAAATGTTTATTAAGACACATAATATTACCATACAACTTTTTTTTAATTCCTTTGAAAATTATAACAAGTCATCTTAAACTAAATTTTAATATTAATTTATTCTTAGACTGCTTATTTGAAACAACAATATATTATTGTAAACTAATTGAAATTTACATATTTCTGGGCAAGTTTTTAATTATTTTGTTAATCGGGATGCAAATTAGGGGTTTTCGGATCAAACAATTTTTTCGACTTGTAATTAAACTAGTTTCTTTTACTTTATTCAAATTAGGAATCCAAATTAGTATTAGTTCAATTTATGGGCAATATAGTGTTGAGCCTAGATTATAAAAAAATTACCAAGACAAAGATAAATACGTTTTCATCCGGACACAATTTGATAAATATATTTGTTTGAAACATTTATGGTGGCTAAACTTGATTCATGTCTTTGCACTCCAAACGATAAAGTTATAAACGTTTAAGGTCTATCTGATTGTTGGAATAGTTAAGAGCGGCGGAATAACCACTTAAATAAATAAAATAACAAGGAGAAAATCGCACGTAATCTACATTTAAATAAGTTATTCTTTTGTCAAAGATAAATGTTAAGACAAATTTTCATGATTTTTTCTAGATATACAAGAGTCGAGTATAATCATCATCTAAGTTCTTAAATTTATTATTCGTATTAATAGTTAAATTGCTATTGTGCCGAAATTGAGGTTCCAATCAATTAATTTACACTAATAAAATAAGAAAAATATTATCATGATCTATACATTTAAAGTAGAATGAGTATTTCACAGTTGGGATACCTAGTAAAATTTAAAATACAATAGTATCGAAAGTTGGCTTACACACGTATTTTTAAATAAATAAAAAGTATTAAATTAATCTAAGCTAATTGTTGATTTTATACATAATTGAGTGCCTTTATTCACAGACACTTTGTTGCCCGACAATATTCAATTTAAATAAGTTTAAATTAAGGTATTATTTTTGTTTCTTGTGATAATATAGTACCTGGAATTCGATTTCCATAAAAGATTCTTATACTCAAAAATAAGAAGTTAAATATTTTTACGAGGAACTTGGTTAACGGAAAAAACATTAAATTCGTTATACAGTAAATCAGTATGATATAAGACCATTGGCTTGTTATAAGAATTTTGAATTTAGTTAATTTCAATAAACTATTTAAAGTAGTATTCAAAGGGGTCACAAAGGAACATTTTTTGGTTTTGGATTCCACCCTAAGTATGATAATATACTAAAGCGATGGTATACATATTATAAAGAAAAATTAGTATAAAATTTTCATAATTCGATGTAGTGGAGTCTAGAAGCCTTGTATATTTTTAAATGAAAATACCCGAAAATTCCTCAATATTTAACATTTTTATATAAAAGCAAATGCGCCATGTTGTTCATAAATAATATCCTTTATCTGCTATAAAAATAATTTAGACCCCTCGCATTTGATATAAAAACATTCTTAATTTTTTAAATTTAAAACCACTAAAAGATAGAACAAAAGAATTCTATCTAACTTTCTTATTTAAACTACTTAATAACAAAAATAGACTTTTCCCTTTTAAGCAAATTTAATTTAAAAATAAATAAACATAATATTCAAGACAGAGAACTATTGTATGCAAAACATTATTCCCAAAACTTTATGACGTCTTGTTATTACCAGTAAATTTTTTACTATTTACTGGGAATTCTGTAAATCAATTAGATTTCTTTTACTCTATTAGTTAAACTTATTTAACATTTATGATTATATACTTGATTGTATTTTGTATTTCTTTTTCTTCATTATTAAATTTTTTTTAGTTCTTTTATTAAATAAGTTAAATTATGTATTGAGTACCTATATTATACTTTTTTATATTTTATATTCTTTCTATTCATTAATTAAAATATTTTAACATTTATGATGCCTTATGAACGTTATGTTCTACACACAAACCTAAACTGTTGTCTTATTATACATATATATGTAATTTAGACTAATGTCCGTTAAACAAACAAATCATCTGTGCTTAAACAAAGACTAAACTGAAATTTTCAACAATCTAGATAAATTTAAACATTTGAGGGTATACGCGAACGTTTATAATTTTCGATCATTTTAATTCGTGCAAGATAGTAATCGTCTGGGTATAGTGTTAACGAATAATATTATAGTCGGTAATATAGGAATCTGTTGATTTAAAAACGTTAATAAATGCGTCATATGGTCATAAATTTATACTAGTAAGCAGGTGAAATAATGTGCAAGTTCAAAACGAACATTAATTTGTGGCCCAAATGCATACCGAGGGAACCCAACGTTTTATCTCAAATACCATGCACCACACTCATCTAAACGTGAAATTCTGCATAGATTTTTGCCGGTTCAACGAATCCAATAATTATTACGCATTTTTCATGGACGAAACCGTCAAAATATTGTTTGAAATCGAAAAGTTGCTTGATTATTTTACCTCTAATTTTTGATTGATGTTTTACCGTCCTTTTTTAAAAATAAGTTTCAAGACTTTGTTCTTTGACAAAAAAAAATCTTTAACTATTAGATTTCATTCTTTTCAGACTGTCGACGATGGCGACAATAATCTCCGTGTTTTTCTTTTCCACCAGACTTTCGAAAAGCTTTTGTTTCACACGGATCACGCGAATGCCGAAGATGTTGTATAAATATACATTATATATATTTTGTCGGCACTTACAGGCTTTTCTCCATACTCTTTTATACATCCGTATGAAACGTACATCACAAAACTGCATAACATAGTATAACAATTATTATTATTATTCGAGTCTGAATTATTTAGAGTTTGTTTTCGGATTCGACGGGAACGGTTTTTCTAAAAAAAACGTGTCTACACGCTTTTAACACAAACGGTTTTGTTGTTATTTTGTAGCGTTCCACGGCCACCGTGTCGCTTGAATAAAATGCTAATGGACAGGGGCGAAGAAATAAGCAGTGAGGGGGGGCGAGGGTCATTTCTGGGAACAAAAAAAAAACCACCGAGAAATACTTTTTTAAATATTTATTGCACGAAGAGCAGATAAGAGTTATTGATAAATTGAGTTCCATGAACCCTTGTAAAAAATTTACCTCCGAAAAAATAAAAGTCTGTTTTTAAATTTTAAATTACTGCAATTCGTCGAGCCTTGTAAAAAGTTAAGAACTAGGTAGATACGTAAAGTTTTCGCACGTCAAAGGTTAACGAATATTCATTATATGGTTTATAACGTTGCTAACACAAACTTTTTTCTTGTTTGAATTGTTCATCTAAATAAAAATTGGTTTTACAGCTCTATTCGTACAAGTGCAAATGAAAAACTGGCAGTGTTAACACCGTACTGAAATTTTGAAGTTATCAACGATAATATTTTAATGTGTAAATAATTGTTTTCAGCTACTATCCAAAAAATTATCGATACATTTCTATAAAATATCACTTTTTTTTAAACCCCAATAGCTAGGTATTTTCTTTAGAGAGTCCAAAGCGTCATCGACTGTCCTGTACGCTATTTCTTATATGTATATAGCTAATTTTTCGCGATTTCCCTCGTATGAGCTTATATGCGGCAAGAAATTTAATTCAAAAGTTGAAACGACAGTAGCCTTGAACTTTAATTGCATTTTAAACTTAACATTGTTAATTCAATTAAACTGCAAAGGACGTATGAAACTCTTCAATAGGCTTGAAAAGTAGCTATACGATTGCAAGAGTTTATAAAAAGCCTTAGAACGGCTTATAGTTTGGTTGTACCAAAAGATTTTTTTGGATAAAATATTCGAAAGCAGTGTTGTAAAATACGCTTATAATTTATATGGACATAAACGTAAAACTATTCTGCGTGCAGTTCGGCTCATTCAAAAATGAACACCAACATGAATAATTTGTGTGTTTCAATGCAACGGGAGTAGAAAGTTTTCAAACGTTGACTATGGTATTATTATTTCACTAGTATTAATATTTTTTTGTCTTTGGGCTTTTACGCGTTTTAATTAAAGAAAGAATTTTGAACAAATGTTAAACAAATGTTTGACATTGTTAAAAGTTTTGAGAGGACGACTGACGTTGACCAACTTTACGGGTTTGTGGTGCGTTATTATGCCCGTGAATTTGGTAGTTGGTGAAAAAAAAATATAGTTACAGTCGTTCAATCTGTTATGTAAATAATAATCCTTTGTAAACTGTTTGTTTGATTGTTTTGTTAAAAAAAATATGTAAAAATTATGATGAAATTGTATTTTAAAATTGTTTTCTGTGATCTATAGGAAACCGCGATTAAGTGTTTGGATTTCTTCTTGTTATCGACGGAACCGCTGATTATTGGTAAAAACCCATACCTTCTGTAAGCGTATTTATAATACATACGTAATTATTACTAATATTTCAATTTCAAAACATCATTTAGCAATCGCTTAACAATGATTCAATTCAAATATTCTAATAGAACGTAAGTGCTTACATATGTGTACGTTGTTTATATTGTTTAAATTTGAAATAAATCGTAAACGTTAGGTGTTTTTTCTCCAAAACGAGGACAAATTAATGCTAAAAATAACGAAGTAATCACTCGAATTTTCAGGTCTGAAAATAATGAATTATTTGAAAAAAAATTAAAAAAATGTACTCAGAAATATCAAACGAAACTTTCACAGAGATACAATTATTATTTTGTTTTGTTGTAGTACTGCAGAAAAAAACAAAGAACGCAATATTATTATGTTGTATTACAAATCGGGGGCGGGTTTAATACGATTTGATTTCATAAAATGAATAACTTTCATGTAATGAAAAATGTGTATACTATATATCAAATAAAAACTTTTTTGTCGTGGAAAAACGATTAAAAACTTTAAAAGTGAATCGGTTTCAAAACATGTAAATTTAATTTTAAGCGTTTGAAAGGAAATTATTAAATTTTTCTGATGAAAAATGTGTTTGTCTTAGAAATGCGAATGAATAATTTATATTTTTCATTATGTGTATATACGGTTATAATATTAATATCGGCATGATAGCTTTGAAAAGTATATTCCTCCATTTCAAATCAATTATTTAAAACGTTCATTTTACAAATTTAAAATAAAATATTTATTTATACGTATAGTCTTTTGTCGTGTTATATCGTTTTAATACAGTAAAAACTGTACCTATAAAAAATTTTTCCTAAAACAGTCTAAACATTTTAAAATTGTACGTTAATAATGTACATTAAATAATAATTTGACCATTGAGTAAATTCGTGTAATAAACAATTTCTTTAGCATAATCCAGTCAGATAAGAATCATAAAGTCCCTAAAATAATTTTGAAATATTAATTTTATACGTTCCAGTTTGGTCCTGGTTAATTATTCGTTTTTATATACATATATTTTATCAAGCTAAACCGTTCAGATATGAAGATTAATCAGTATTCAGCGAAGAATTCTTCGAAATATCGAACATTTTGACACGTATTCAAAAAATTTTGTTAAATAACTTCACATAGGTAATGTTTGTCTCAAATATTTGTAGATAACAACGAATACCTAGGAGTCAATGTTTCTTAGATTCTGAGCGAAGCGAGGAAGCTATTGATTTTACAAAGATGTGTGTTTTTTTTTTTATTTTTATTTTTGTGTCTGTGGCACGTGTAGCTCCTAGGGAATTGCTCCGATATTCAGCAACAGTACCTTTTTCCGGTAGAGAATTTTATATACTTGGTGCATTATTGATTGTGTGTTTTAGAATTTTTCAATTCCAAAAAAGTTTTTTCAGGAAAAACAAAAAAAAATTTAAGAAAAAACGGAAAAAAGTACGGAAAACGCATTTTTGATAAAATCAATTTTACTAATTGGTCATAACTCCCAAAATAATGATTGGAAAGACTTGATATTTTCACACAATGTTAAAATTAGTAATGTACAGGTGTGAGGCAAGTTTCAAAACATTTCACTAATTTTTGAGCTAAATATCGAACTTTGAAATTTTCAAATATTTCTAATTTTATTGTCATTTAATTTCAATAAAAACTTAAATTTTCCAGAAAAAGTTTTGAAAATTTATTACAATGTTAACGACATATATAACTGTACTTAATTAAAAAATTTTAAAAATCGTTAGTCACAATTTTTTTTTATAGTCGTTTTAATTCTGAAAATTGACGACGTATACTAGACAACTGAGCTCGCTCAGAATCGTATTTTCTAAGGCAATGATTTATCAATGCTTTCAGAAATTAAATAATGCGTTTAAACCACAAATTCTAAACTAGTGACCCACCCAAAGCGTAGTCGCTACCCCGTCAAACTACCCACGCAACCTAGACTGATCCTTTTTTTTTTTTTTGTATTTACTCTTGAATTATCAAATTATTATTTTATTTTATAACTCTAGTCTAGCTATTGTATCTGAAAAAGGCCATAAAGAAAATTAAAGTTTCAAAAAAATTACTTTACGTACGTTATCGTAGTTACTCTTTCGGTTTTTAAATCGATTTTTAAAAATCCTATACTAATCATATAATTTATAAATTTGAATGATTTAATCGTAAAAATAACATAAATGAAGCAACGTTTTTTCCACGTTATTTTACACTAAACAATTATAAACAATTGGTTTAAATCGAGAGGTAAATGCAGGAAAAGATTTTTTTGTAGGAGTGGGGGTTGAAAGTATATCCATAAAGTACATGTAATGTGAAATTTTTGGGTTGACAAACATGTGAGTACTGAGTACTTTATATTTTGGCGGGAGATTAAAAACTCCTACCCGTGATCGTCACTGGTTTAATTTTTTGAAATCTACACAGAGACTTTTGAGTCTTTTGACTTTTCGAGAAAAATATTAGGTATCTTTTCTGCTCAAGCATAAAGTACTATTAGTTGTCACTGAGACGGTTAACTAAACGAAAGAACTGTCACGGTTTATAAAACATCAAAACGTGAACTGTAAGAAGTAAACAACTGAGAAAATCAGCGTAGTAAAATATTAAAACCGTCACTCCGGTCTTACACGTACTGACGGTAGGCAGTTTGGATAAATGTTGTGCGTCAAAGTGTTTGTAGTCAAATATTCTTGAAAAATAAAAACAAAACAAAACTAAACACAGCAAATAAAACACATTCTGAAACGCTTCCGGAACACTTTCTCATCTTCGGGAAATGCTTCAAAAACTCGGATCTCCGTCGTTGAAGTACGACAAAATCATCATCGTGGTGCAATGATATTATTATGCTAAAGTTATAATTTGTTTAAACACGCGACGTTGTCAAACAACAAGCGAGAAAATCGTTTTGCATAAATGAATATTACCATTTTGTTCCCAGCAACACGTCAAGCGTTATCTGATGTAGTGAGTATGTTGTTATACTGCAGTATAGTATCTATGTCCTACATATAAGTGAAATGTCCTTAAAATATTATAAAAACGTCTCATCGGGAAAAACGGAAATCGTTTATACTTTGAATAACATCAAAATATGTAAATCAAAACTACAGCACGACACGACAGTCATAATCCTATTATAATAATTATGGCTGTTTTGTTTCCTTTTTTTTTTTCCGCCACGGACGTTTTGTCATTGTCGAGCTGCAGAAAAAACCGGCTGTGCAGTGTCGAGCCAAGACAGCGAAAAAATTTTCTTGCAAATATATTATACCTCCAACGTTTGTCTAGACAAAAACAATATTAGATTCAGCTTTTTTCCGACCGACCTTTATCGAGATTATTTTCAAGCCTTACCTACTGGAAAAATAACTTCTGATGTTTCGAATTGGGCGTTTATAAGAAAAAATTTCCCAAAAATGTATATTAATTTGATACAGGATACGCGTGAAGTACAAGTCTCAAGATCATGTGTAGAGTAACAGAAAATTTTAACGTAGGTGTACATGTGCATTGGAGTTCGGGTTTAAGCCCTTACTGTTGTTCTCTGATGTATGAAGTTACAAAAAATAGTCAAGATGTTGTATCCTGGTGTATTGTAATTGCAGATGATATATAGTTTTGATTGGAAGAAAAACTTGAAAAAGTTTGTTATAGGCCGGATGAATGGAGGTTAGCTCTTGAAGGGAAGGGATTGAAAACGATTAGAAGTAAAACAGCTGTGTGTATAGAGCATAATTTTGGAGAAAGAGACCAGGAGGTTAAAGATATGATATGAGTAATGAAAATCTGGAGTGACGTAATATGTAGAAGAGGTTGAAAGCTTGAAGTATCTAGGAGAAGATGAATAAAACGTGTAATATTCATCTGAGATACTTCTGAAGATGACTTGTTACAATAAACGAAAAAAAAAAAACATCGATGATGCTAAAAACTACTTTTATTGATATTAAACGAGTTTCAAATTTAGGGAGGAACTGTAGAAGATATAGCAATATACGAGAAGAAAAAAAACATTCTCAATTATTAAAAACTTAAAATTAGTGGTTAATTGTATTGATTTAGCCCGTATTTTTTTACCATTACTACTTTCTTTGAATGCTAAGCTCAATATTATAATAAAAATTAATAGTTTACAGTTAGAATACAAAATAACATAACTATTACGAAAGTACGAAATACTCGTATTTTATAATATTAGATAATAACATTAACATTTTAAAATAAATATTTAATTTTTTTTTTTAAGTTTTGTAGTTATACGTCAGTTTTTTTGTCACACGGTAAGCGAGACCGTTCTCGGAAGTCATAATAACCTTATAAAAGCACTGTTTAAAACTGATCATATGGCATATTTTGAAAATCACTAACGTAAAAAAAAAAATATTTTTCAAGATTTTATTGAACACTTTTACAAAGCGTGAAATTTCCATTTTTCAATTTAAAACTCTAGTCGTGGACAGTAAAATTTTATATTGTTTTACACAGCCATAAGGCACGTTTTTTACACAAAAACCCGACTTCGGGGTGGAAAAAAAATTGATCTGCCCGGCGGCCGCTCTCGTCGTTTCGAAGACACGCAACATTGTGTGATGATATTATTATTGTTATTATAAAAATATTATCTTTTCTGTGTGACATGAATACGTGAGGATTTGAAAACGAGATCTGACAAGAAAAAAAAAAAAAATAAAACGTCGTTAACGGAAACCTTTTGAAAACTCGTAAAATACACCCTTTTATATCCGGACGATCCGCATTGGGATTTTTGAATATCCGCGGTAATGTCTTTCTCGTCACGGATGCATGCGCGATCAAAACGCATCGATTACATTTTTAGATAGTTTAATAATATACAAATATAACGTATTATTATCACATTAACGCATGTCGCGAAATCGATGGCGTCGTTTTCGCGGACGGATCTTATTATATTGTGCAACTTCCGTTGTTCACCCCAGTTTTCGATAGAAAAAACAAAATTAATAAAAAAATTCGGTTCAATAACTGTTTAAATTATTCCTTTACTGACTCGTTAAGAATACGTCGTGGCATACAGTGTACGAACCAGTAAAGTAAATCGAAACAGTTGTCACGGAAATTGTTTAGAAAATATTAATACTTAAGGCCCTAAGCGCAGCGAGTCTTGCACACAAGTATGAGTATCATAATACGATACCGAAAATGTCGGGAAATCGGACCGCAAGATGGTACTATATTTTATGCGTTTATTTTGAATTTTCGGTGATTTTCTGGTTTATGATACAAAAACCTTAAACATTTTTCAAAAATATGTAGTTTGCCGAGTCACTTGTAATTTTATTTTTTGTGATTACTTTTATTGGGTAAAAGTAGCGCTAAAAAGAATTTACCACTCAAAATCGTGATATTATTATTAAAATATTTTTCGACTATTTTCTTACAATTTCAATATAAACCAGCGACTCACTACAAAGGTACGACTTACCCCAAAGCGAAGTGGCTACTTCAACAAACTACCCATCCGATTTGTAACAATTATACTTTTATTTTTGGATTTATGTTAATATATTTTATTTTGCTCTAAATGATTATTTTTTGACAAGGAAACGCGCAGTTAAATAACATTATGCTGTAAGAAAAAAATCACCTTTTATTTTTTACAAGTTTCATAAGTTTTTTCACGTTTTCACTTAATATTTTAAGTTTGGATGGTTCTACCTACCTACTGACTATTGTTTTCTATACGAATTTTCAGAGTGAGTATTATTCTTATCATATAAACCGTACCGTAATTTTGAACTTTATACTTTTCTTGTTTTCATTAAATTAAATCTGGAGAAAAATTAATTTTTTCTTGCGAATTGAATCGATCAATTGAATCACCGAAAACGTATTCCAGACGTACGAACGATAACAATTATTTAGATAAGATTTGAGTAGAGAAGATATTCTTTTTTTTTTTTTATTTAAATTAACTGCAGATAACCCTGTTATTATTATTAGATAATTTCAATAATTCTATTGACGTTTTAAAAATAAATATTTTTAAAAATTATCTCGTGAAAGCATAAACGACATTACGAGTTCAGAACAATATTTGTTTTTATATGTAACAATTTCAGGGTAAAAATTGCAAAAGTATTATAATATTCTAGACATTTATTGAATAGGGGATTTAAAAATTTCCGGTTCACAAATCCCATCTCTAGTTTTATTAGGCATTATTATAAGACTCTTTTGTGCGAGTATTAATAACATTTTTTTTTTCATTTTTCTTTTTTCCACACAATTACCGCGTTAGTCCCTCACGTGTCTACGAGGATCACGTATCCCTTAGTTACTATATTGTGCAATTGGCGGAGAATTTTTTTTTCTTTCTTTCTCTTTTTTTTTTTTCATGATTTATAACGCGTCATTCGTGTCGAAAATGCCTCGCAGATTCGACGCGTCGTCGTGCAAAATATCCGTAAAATATAATATAACAAACACGGCCGTTGATGTCGCACGGCTCGTAGTAGGAAGGGATATAGAGAATAGCGGATGCGCACTCAAACAACCGTGAAACGTTTTTTTGAACAGGTCCAAATCAAACGTTAACTTGGTATTTTCACGAGAGAAAAAAAACGATTTTTCCAGGTGTTTTCGTTTATTCCCGATAGAGCGAACTCTAATCGATTTAAAACGACGGCAGATCGTGCAAAAACTTGTCTGTTTTCGTCGTACACATCGTTGTTATTAATTCGATAGAAAATTGTGTTTGATACGCGTTTGTTACGTTTGAAATAAAAATTTTTAATACGCTCTAAAGCGTGACGAAACATTGAGTTTTTTAGGACGTGTTCAAAATATTTAATATCTGTTGTTCGGACGAGAGTTTGTGGTTAAAAATATTAATGATTTGCACAAAAATAAAACCTTTACGTTGAGTTCATAGGTACACTTACTGGTAAGAAATATTTTTAAGAATCATCTCTCTACTGGCTTGTTGTTCCAATTTCTTTTTATCGGAATATAATACGAAACTTTTTTACGAAATGAATTGCAATGGTGCGATCGATAAGTGATGGATTTGAAAGGATCATCGGAATACGCACCATAGACGATATTTTAAGGATCACTTGATGAACACGATCAGAGGATATACCTTTTTTATATTATTTTAACAAGCATATTTTATTTGAATGACATAAATGAGTGACAAATTATTATACCATGATCGCTAAATAAATACACAACGTCACATGATCGCTGATCATATGGTTAGACAAATGACGCGAGATATATTTTAAGGCTTAAAAGTCAAAAATTCTGCTCCAACTTATTTAAGATTACGACTTACGCACACATTTATTTAAAAAAAAAATTTTATTTTGGGGTACAATGTGTCTTGTGGTTTTTTAGATTCTTTAGAAAAATTTGAAAGACATTTGAAAATGGATTTTAACAACGTTTTACTTTTCAGAACTATTTATTCAAATTATTAATTTCGTAAATTATAAAGGTTACAACCGATTTAAAACGATAAAAAACAACTTGCAGCAAATTTTGCAGACAGTACAAATGAAATATGCCAATTTATTTTTTCGAGCTTTATTTTTTTCAATCTATTCATCTTGAAAAACTTTTGGAGAGTTCAAAAAGACGGAATACTTTTTTTTGAAAATTATTTGTCATTCCTTCTTTTACAAATCGTAGCTTAACATTTTTTATATGGCCCGCAATGCAAATGACGACTCTAATTCAATTTCTTTTTCATGCACTCATTGTTATTATTATTCCAAATAAGCAATTTTACACTGACAAGTTTCATTAAAAAAACTATAAAAACAATGATAGAAAATAAAAAACCCCAATAATAAAAATCAATAAAAAACACCTACACTCACGCATTTTACTTCAAATGGGGTACTTGGAAATTGACTTAAACAATATTTTACTAGTTTTTGAGTGGCTAATCCGCAATAAAAAGATTCACTTGTAAATTACTTAGGTTTGATTGGACCAAAATGTCTGTGTTTTCAATGATATAAATCGATAAATCACAAAGTTAAGTAGGTACGTTTTAAGTTATAGTAGTAATAGCAACAAATACACAAATTAACTAGTGAATTTGCGATTTTACGTTCTCAAACGATAATTTAATCTAATAACAATATTTTTTTCAACAGTGATTCTTTCGAAAATGCCTTAGAATAATTGCAATTTTTACACTCATTTGAATGCGTATGGTGTACTGACGCGATATAAAAGCGAAACAATAATATTAATTTTTCAGATAAATATAGAACTTTTAAGTTTTCATCATTTGTCTGAAAATTCGTTTACAATTTGTAACTACATCTTTTTATTTTTATTTTTAGTTTTTATCATCGTAAAGTTTTTAAATTTAATGAAGTTGAATTAAAATAAATAGGTACTTATCACATATTATTGCATTATTGAAAGTGACGGCACCACTCCTAAAAAAAAAAATCATACTTGGATTTATACTTGAAATGTATGGAGTCCG
>CM029357.1:43912998-43944380 GCA_017140985.1 Hormaphis cornu | reverse complement strand
GAATATTGTATCTCACTTAAACAATACGTATTCGTAGAAACAGGATTTGAAAGAAATTCATTGCCATTCGGATAGACGCTGTTGGTTATTTTTGTATAATTTTACGAGCTAATGCAGACTGGCAGAAAACAGAGTAATTTTGTTTTTTTTTTATCTAAAACTAGTATCTATAGGTCTAGGAAAAAAGTTAAAACGTTATTAAACATATTAAAATTTTTTAAAATTTAAAAGATATGTTTTTAGTTTTAGATTTTTTTTTAAAAAAATTAGCTGTTTTTGTTGACAAAACTTTGATTTATTTTTACAAATTTAGTTTTTCCAAAACAACACCATGCAGTGACGCGTGTAAAAACAGGACTTGTCAGTTGAACGAATACTCATTATTATATTAAATAATACTCTTATTTTTATAAAAAAAACCAAATTTGTACGTTTGATTTCCCGTCAGCGCGGATGCGACATCTCATCGATTAAAAAAGTCCCTCAAGGTTCTTTCACTCTTTCTCGATTTAAGTAAAAAAAAAATTGTGTGATTTTTGAAAAGTCACGATATGAGTCTGAAAAGAATAGTTTTTGTCGATTTAAATAAACTGAACGAGCTGAAAATGAGAACACGCGCGTGAAGTTAGTTCATTGTAACTTAATTGTTTCAGTCATGTTTGCGTGAATACCATGAAAAGGGTTTGCGAGTAATTTGCAAGTGGAGTTTTAAAATTTTTTAGTGACAAACTTTACTTAACTTATTAGCCCGTTGTAAAAGTCTAGCAAGTCACGGCTGCATATGAAATTATAGATCACGAATTTGGGTGGGTCACTTAGTAGTTGGATGTTTATAATAAATCGGTAAACAATGGGCTGATTATGAAAATTACGATTTTGAGCGAGCTTAGTGAGGCGTAGTTATTGATTGTAATGATTTGTAGCTATGTATTTGGATCGATTATTTTGAAACGTTTTAGGTATATAACTTTGAGTAATGAGTAAGAATATTCCTGTTAGTTTAAATACGTTTGGACAAAAAAATAACAATTACTAAGAATCCTATTAGTAGGTATGTGAAAATTTCAATACATTTTAGCGATTTCCGGAGGATTTATGACCAAAAACACACAATAAAAAAAACAAATTATAAATCGTCTTTGTGTCAAATGATTTTTGTTACTATTCAACTACAAATAGGTGTAGTTATGTTTTGTAACGTTTTTATACATGTTATTGGAAGCATGTTAAAGTTTTAAAAATCTGAACACAAAATGAAAGGTATTACAAATTCCGAAATTGAAAGGTTCAATTAACCGCTTTAGCTGGTCAAAATTGGTTGCGATCCGGCGTGTAAGTACCCTACATTAGTTAGTTTTATCCATCCCAAAGACGTGCAATAATTTTATCAAATCATGTAGACAAATTATGAAAGTTTTTTACTTTTTCTTCGTTTATGGATATTATCACGAACAATTAAATTTTCGAGAAAAAAAAAATAAAAGGTATAAATAAAGTTTTTTCTTGGGCCAATCATGCGACTGTTATTATAAACCAAACTACACTATCTTATAATATTTATTCAACTATTGTAAATAGTAGATAAATAATAAGCACATCATTGTAATATCGTATATTAACACCTATGTTGTAGCTGGTCTATACTCCATCAGAAAAATTTAAAAATTTTATATACCTACTAGATTTTATCAGCAAAACATTTTTTTGATTTGAAAATAAAATTTTTTTAAGTGTTTCTAATAAAAAATATCAACTACAACTATACTATCTTGTGTTTTTTGGTTTTTGAGCGTTAAAAACAATAGTATTGTTTTTGCAATGGATGGCAAAAAACATCAATTTAAATATTGATGTTTTTTTCATGTGATCAGTTATTTTGTAGACATAAATTCCTCCAAACTCACGTCTTGCATAAAAAACTGGATATAGGCCTCAGATGATAATTGGTTTGATGTATTTTTAAAAATTGCAGAGTTATACTTTTTTAAAACGTAAAATTAGATTCTTAAAAATTTCACGTCTAATTTAAATCATATTCCTTAACTTTTTTGTGCTATAATGCAAATTGATCATATCGGTCCATTCACTCGAAAACACAAACCATCGAATTTTGTGATGTTATAATTTTCATTGTTCAGTTTTTGGTAGATAACACAAAAAATGTTTCAGATAAAATGTATTTAAAAAACTAAATCGAAAATTTTTGGTGGTATTTAACGTAAAAATTGGAGCCATCTACCAGGAACCCGTAATAGCGATTACAGACGTCAAAGTTTCAATCAATTTTCCGAAAGTGGTCAAAACATTTTTTGGTTTTTTTGACATTAAAAATTTTTTCAAAAAATGCTTCAAGTAAAATACATTCTGAGTCAACTTTCTAAACTTTTTTTGGCACCATGACGTTTTTCGATTAGACGCAACATCTGGCCATCAAAATGTTAACAGAAAAAAAAAACAATTCATTGTAAAAACAATTCATTCTTTGCTGCTTTAAGAATCTGAAACATCAACGCGCAAAGTCGGTGAAACGACGATTGTAAATTCGGGTAAACGGTTATCCCGCGCGCATTGAACGCCCCGGAGTTTTATTGCCATTCTCAAAACTGTGCGCGATTTTGACCACGAGACCGAATGTAAATTAGGTACATAAATTACGCACAGATCGTTTGAAAAGATAGCAAACGTTTTGTATCGCTTCGACCACGACGGACCGTCGTCGGCAATAAATCATATTTACGATCCGCGAGCCGAACGAATCGACATTCACGACGTTCCAGGACGAGCACTGCACACTGCGGTGGTCTAAAGTTGGAAAAAAGTGGCCAAAAATATTTAAAATTTACAAAATTTCATAATATACTAGATGCCTTGTCCGTGTATTATTTGTGATTTTCATATTATTAATATATGCTCCCTATTTTTTGATCATTTAAATTTATATTATTCCGTGTTCCCATTTGTTCTCAGTTTTTTAGTTTTACCTCTTCTCATACGCAAAAATCCGTTTATAATTATTACCTCTACCCTACTTTATTCATTTTTACCTCCTTAGGGGTTTAATTTGAAAAAAACGCGGTAAAAGACATTTCAATAAAAAACAAATAAAGATCTTATATTATTTGTATTACCGAGTGTGTAAGCCAAGTTTGAAAAAAAAATAGTTTTTCATTTTCACCGCTCCCACTAGTCCCACTTTTTGTCCTTTTCGAGCTCCTTAGGGATTCCATTTTGAAAGACATTTCATTTATTACACTAAAAAATGTGTATGCCAAGTTTCAAAAAAATCTGACCAAAAATAAACTTTTTTTTTTACCTCCCCTCCTCTTTTTACCCTTTTTGACCTCTCTTGGAGTTGAATTTTGAATATACCTTTCTTAGTGGGTCTTCACATAATAAGATAAATCTACTGACCATATTTCATTCTCATCGCTTTAGTGGTTACGGCTAGACAATATTTTCTATTTTTACCTCTTTCATTATTTTTGGCCTAATTAAGGGTTGAATTTGATAAAATACTTTTTTAGCTGACGTCTTCTACCTATAAACTAACCACTCACTATATAGTCGATTTTCAGCTTCATGAACCAAGAATTTTTTTAGATTTTGTGTTTAACGAGTGAGTGAGTGAATGAATGACGTTTCTCATTAATTATGTTGTATACAGATTTTTATTAATTAGAAAAGTATAATATTAATTTACGTTTTGCATACAATAAAATGTTATCAGGGGTTTAGATATGGGAAGTTTGGGGGTTGAAACTCTCTTTTTAAAAATACCACCTAGTAAATAAATAATAAAAACAAAAAAACAATTATACATGGTTAGGAATTACAAACTACAATGAGGAATTTTTAGTTAGAAAGGTTTCAAATGAAGGATACATAGAGAGCGTGTTTTCGAAGTAATCTTTTACTGGTTTTATTTCTGATGGTTTTTTTTTTTTTTTGTATTTTGAAACATTTTGGGTTTGAAATAAATAGCAATCGTACGTCAAGTGTGATCAAATCTAAGTAATTAAAGTTTAAACTGGGAAAACGAAATATACTGTATACTAATTATCATAAGATAATTTGTTCTAATATAGATTTATATTCGGAGTAGGTCTGCGCGGGTGTTTGACAATTCAATTGATTAAAAAGCATTTTATGAGCATAGTCATAGTCAGTGTACTCTCGGGATTACTAATTTTATCTAGATAAATTGATGTGAGGAAAATTCGTACTACAATTAGCAATGATACGTTTGTGACACAGAAAAATCGGTTTTCGCACTTACAACTCGTGTCACTATTATAACGAGTAAGTTTGCATAATAGACGTTTTCCTGCAAAAAAAAAAAAATTTATTTACGCAAAATCACCAGCAATATTAATTAATATTAATATTAATTTAGTATTACATATTCATTATTTTACCGTTTAAATTATATTCTGTTAAATTACAAGTCATCAAAGTTATTATTTTTTATGTAAAAATGAACTGTATTATTGTGTTAATCCTCGACGGTTTACATTTTCCAAGGAGTGTAATCCGTCTTCCAACAACCGTTTCTATACGTTAAAATATAAATGAAGCTATAAATAATCAACATAATATTATTATGTTGAGTAATTGATTAAAATCGATTTCGATTGAAAAACTATAAACATAACGATAAAAAAAATTGATAAACTTTCGTACTTAAATAATTTTTTAAACCAGCAAGTATCTATACATTAAGTAAATATTTCAATAACGTGATTAAAATTTAACTGTTTAGTTACTAGAAAATCTTTTTTTTCTAAATCTTCATTATTTTTTTAATAATTTCAAGAAAAATCAACTTTGCGTACACTTCGCCATCGTTTATTTTTGAAGTATTTTATGTTTTATTTTTGTTTCCTTTAAGACTTCAAAAAATTTGAGCAGGGTAACAATAGTAAGTGCTAAAAAATATATAGACTGGGGTTTTTCGGAATTGGGTACTTTGATATTTAATATAGGTTGTCTTGTTAATTGGTAGTTTTGAAGCGTTTTGAGAAATATTTACGCACATAATATTATGAACGGGTAACGGCCTAAACATAAACAAAATAAAATTATTATAGTTGGAACTACTTGGCGTGTCAGGTTTCCAGCTTAATGTTAATAAAATCCATGGAAAATGATCATGGTAATTTATTCAATAGGTCAAATATTGAATATTTGATTTTGATCTTGTACAGTAGAATAATTTTAGAAAATAATTTAGTATTAGCTGAAATTTATTTAAAACAATTTTTAAAAACTTAACGTTAACGTCTCTTTTGATAAAATTGTGGCATGCTCAAAAATTCAATAACGGAGGGATGTAAATATGAGAAAAATAATTAATTTTAATGTACCTACTTAATACTTTAATATTGTACCAGTTTTGGACTCAACAATGATAAAAGTTGGGAGTTTTCAGAGAGCTTAAAACCTCTAAAACCATAAATAGCCCCCCTACATTTTGTTTTTAACGTACACGTTCTCTCCAAATATAGCTTTTCGTCTTTAAACATTTTGGTATTAGCCTCAAATGTTTGACATAGTCCTCAGACGTATGAGACGTAGAAAAAAACATAAAAAAAAACAAGAAATGTAGGAAATATTCGCAGCTAATATACTAAATATGGAATTGTTTTTATCATTCTTTCACGTACAAAAATAAACACCTTAAAACTCATAGTAGATATTTTTTTATTAATTATCAATAATTTATTTCTTTTCTACTCTTTATTTTAAGATTTCATCGAGTCGCTGCAGTAAACCGTCAACGCGCAACTCTATTAATGGCATTTTTTTGTCGCCGTCATTCGTTTCTGCATCGCTCGCCGCTCACGTGACACGGTGACACGGTCTTTTTGGTCTCCGGGCCCGCGGTTTAAACATGCCTTTTTTGTGTTTCGTAAAATCATTGGCCGAACGATTTGTCAATCGGCCGACGGTTCGCAAAACGGACGCGACATCCGCTTCGTTTCCCTCGGACACTTGGGCTCGATTTAAGGGGCGTGCTCAATTTTTGAGGAAAAAAACGTAAGGGATTTCTATCTGAACATTTGGCGCATTTAAATGGACAAAATCAACAAAGCGGGAAACGTTCTCCGGCCGTCTCTTAAACTCATCTTGATTGAATATTATGTTTATATATTTTTTTTGTTTACAAAAAGAAAACTATTCCTACAGGACGCATTTCGATTTTTTAAAATTTAATGTGAGCCCCCGAAAAATCGGTTGAAAATTTATACAGAAGTATATGCCTAATTCAAACTTTTATTATATTAGGTCATTAATTACTGTTTGCAACAAAAAAAAACAATTATAAAATTCGCACCACTGTAATAGGTTTAAGAGTTTTTTTCGGTAAGACATGTTTTCGAGGGAAAATATGCCCCCTAAAGTTAAAAAATTAAAACATCTATTATCGGTTCAATCTTCTTCGGAAGTAGCGTAATAAGTGTGTCCTACCACTATCGCTCTTAATTCTGACAATATCAATCTGAATGGCGTGTGCATTTTAAAATGACGAGCCCTGCAGGATGAATGAGTTAAAAACTACAACCAAACTCTGCTTCAACTTTGGCAGGGCAATAATATGCAAGTACAGCACTGTGGATCAAATTAGGGTCCATTGCATTCTACATAGCCAAATATATAACCAATTCTGAGCCAACGGAACTTAATCCTTCTGTAGATCTGGTTGTTCATAACCTATACAGAGAAATATTCAACGTCTCTGTTTGGTTTGTAAATATTTGAATGAAAATCTTGAATCAACGGCAGGCATCGGTTTGTGAGTGCATAATTAATTTCGTCTAGCTTCACGGAAGTGCGATTTCCTTAATACTCGAAAACTTGTACAACACAACCGCTTTTTTTCGTAATTCAATAACAAAGGACAAAAGATGTGATAAACAATGTATGTTAATGTCACGGTATGAAAAGCTATACGCTTTTTTTACCGCTCGATTATTTGAAAATATGTGTCAGGTTCGCTATCAGTTTTGAGCCATACATTATGCCAAAAAGCAAAATCGACAGGAAGAATGTGCGTTGAAGAATACGACTAAGATAACAATTCAACCGACGACTGTGTGGTTTCTGCTTGATAATTCCAAAATGAAAATTTGTACTCATAACGGAGTTTTACGACTATCGTTTTTTTTATAATTACTGTTGATCCAGAAAATTATAATGCAGTACTAGCCGCACCAAATAGTGATTGAGGAATATAATTCTACTTGAAAAGCGTAAGAGGCTCTTCAGGTGAAACTCGTGGAGCGTATGAAAATACGTCTCGTGATCGGGATTAGAAACTCAAGAACGCATTTCCCGTACCGTGGAAATTCGATATCCACTAGAACGGGCCTCGTTCTGAAGAAAATGAATGTAAAGGAGAAGTGTAAATTGGTCTGAGTCTTCCAACCGTCATTTTACCGAGATAAAGATCTTAGCTCAACAGGCTGGCAGCCTTGGACTTTTCTAACCAGCCCACGTGATCACGTGCCCGCGTCAATAATTATGTGTTTTGATCGGAGTAGCTGCTCGGCTGGTCCATATGGCTCCACACTGTATCCTAAATTGGTCTCAAATCAAGGGACGTCGTTTCCCTTAAGGTATGCGTGCTCGGTGGGCAGAAATTGAGTCCCCTTTCGTTGTAAAACTAAAAACCATGAAAATCGGTCAAGGCGTTCGGCCGTGAACGCGAGACGGACCGGCTGAAAGACGAAATTCCGAACGGTCGAGTAAACGTTTAGACCTTCGCTCGGTCAATAATAATTTTCCGCGTCCGGTCGCCGGAGAAAACTTAAATCGACGATTGCGACATTGCGGCCGGTATATATATATATATATATATATATATATATATATTATAATAATGTGGGTCGTCTCATGAAAATCCGAAGATAGATTTGTTCATTTATACTCGTATAATACACACCGCTTTTGCTGATGCCCGCAGACGGTTTCTCACCCTTTGCAGAATCCGATCGATTAATGATAATAATAGCAGTAGTACTTAATAATACAATGACAAAGAGAAAATTGTCTGGCCGTCCGGGAAATCCGAAATCTTCCGACAAATACGATGTAATATATCGATCCCCCGAGCCCTCGTCGCGTTCAATGAAAAAAGCCGAAATCCATAAAATTCAATAACAATAATAATAAAAGGTACACTGTTACCATACTTTCGTGACCGAGTTTGATTCCACTCGTTCGAACTCGGATGAACGTAATCCAATTATACCCGTTTATTTTGATAAACGAAATTAATTCGTGGATTTGGCGTCCATTTTATTAGATTTAATAACCTTTTTAATTCGTTAAGATAATCGAGAAAAACAAAAAGTTAAATTTTTCATTTTTTAAATTTATTAAACTATAAGTCAACTATAAAAAATTAACTCAAATTAAAATAAACATAATAGTTTATATTTTTAATTCACATGATTTTGTTCTTATAGTGTGACATTGCCTTCGCTTCAAAGTTTTTATATCGTAATTAAACGAGTTAGCCATGAATATTAGATTTTGAGCTTATGTTATAGTTTTGAACAAAATATGAGTTTGTAGGCGGTCCAGACTACTTCCTTCGAACGTGACGGATTAAATTAGTATACATTGCAGTTTAAAAATATTAAATTAATTGATTGATTAAAAAATAAAAATAATTATAAATTTTGTTTGGTGAAAAAAAATTTATTTTACATTTTTACCGACGAAACGGCGTTCAACAATTTATATGTTACCTAACCTATCATTAGAATATACACATTGTCGGGCCAACCTGTTTAATTTTTTGACAGATTTAATAATATTGTATTATATTATTATTTTATAAAATTTTGTTAAATAAAAGTGTTTCGATAATTGTTGAAAAAAAAAATTCTTACTTCGTTAGTGTGAAATAAGACTAGGTTTTTCTCTTTTTACTGGTTTTAGGATGTTTTAAAACAACTTTGT
The DNA here is from genome assembly GCA_017140985.1 of Hormaphis cornu. Lineage (NCBI taxonomy): Eukaryota > Metazoa > Arthropoda > Insecta > Hemiptera > Hormaphididae > Hormaphis > Hormaphis cornu. The sequence continues at coordinate 43,935,413 of CM029357.1, read as the reverse complement.
AAATGTTAGAGTTTGTGAGCCTTGATATTCACTATAATATCTATTTTTAACAATACAGTGACTAGTTTATTTTAAATTATTTTAACTATGATTATGCGTTGTAGAAAACGCGTAGATTCGAGATTTTGTTTTTGACTGGAGGAGCAAAAAATTAATATAAATTGTTTGTTGTTAGTTGTTTCTCATTTTTAAAACGTACAAGAGCGGCGTGTTGTTTAAATTTTATAGAACAATAAAAGCAATCAGTAGAAATAATTTCAAAACACGATAAGACTGTTATTTGCATTTTAGTAAAAATAAAAGTACTTATTGGTTTTCATTTAAACACTACATTAAAAATAAAATAGAAGAACAAAATTTACAAATGTTTGACTAGTATTTTTTATAATTTTCTCTACCTATGAATAAAATTGTGTTAAAACTTGATCATATTAGATGAGCTATGAAACCAGTATGACATTATTAGAGCATTCTCATAGGAAACGTTTTACAATGATTTTTTTTGTGTATTGCTATAATACGATAGGTACAGTTTCAGTTGGGTTCACATAGACGATAATTTATAAAAGTTAAGGATTATAAAAGTAAATTGAAGGGTTGTTATTAGTGTTACTCAGGTTCCATGGTGACTTATTGCCCAAACTACCTCTGTTTTTCTGGGTGTATGACTTATATTAATTTTATTACTTTTTTAAATTTATTTAATTAAATCGAAAAAAAAAAAACGTTTCAATATCAATTTTAACTTGGTGAAACAAAAAATGCAAAATCAATACATAAAAAAATTTTGTTCCAATTCTAATACTATAGTCGTCCTATTTTAAAACGTTTGTTCAACGGCCATTTATCGCGTAAATACGGAAAACCGTACACACGGAGACAGAGGGAAAAACTTAACAGTAAAACCCATAACTCAAAAGCATCAAACTGCACACTTTGAAGATATTAAAAATTTATTTTCAAAGTTTTTATTCTGTTTTACGGCCATGAATAATCTACAAGTTTCCAAGAAACCACTAACTCTGCAGGTGTCTTGCCGCGTTGTAAGAGTTTTTCAAACGCAAGATGGTTATTAATAATTCAAATTGCAAAAAAATTAATTAAGTGTTTTATCCTTTTAAAAACTCGGAAGTTTCGTTGAGTGAAAACTAAAACGTGTAAATTCTTGCACCGTGACCATGGATAAATATTATAGGGAATCAATACAAAGTTTGATCTTATTTTATACAAAATGGCATTTCAATTTATTTAATACGTAAAATGAAAATGTGCATCAATAGTGAAAATTTTTTTTCAGACATTAATGTAGCAAGTTTAAAACGAGTCAGTAAAACTTTAAAAGAAAACAAAATTTTCAAAAAAGTCGACGATTTTAAAAATTATTTTGTAAAATGTTTTACTAAAACTGATTAAAAATGTTAGTAAACTACCTAATACTTAATTGAGAATTATGAGAAAACATTTTTTGATAATTATCTTATCATTAAATTACCCCGATCAAAAGATTCTGAACAAAGCAAAAGTTGCGTGTTTTTTAACAGTATAAAATATGTACCTAGTTGATTCTTTTTAGATTCTGAACACAACAAAGAATGTATTGTTTTTACAATTATGTTTTTTTTCGGTGAACAATTTTAAGGGTACTAAAAATGCTGTTATTTTAAAATTAGTACCTTTAAGTCTATGAATTCTGATAGTATTTTTATGGGTCTCAAATTTGAAGTTCAAAAGCAAGTTACAAGCAAAAAACTGAGCAAAAATTAAGGAAAACGTTAAAAATTATGGCTAACGGGTCTTTTGGTACAATTGGTTTAGTTTTTAGGCCATTACTTCCAAAATAATGATCGAAACAAAGTGAAACTTATATACAATATTATAATAATTTAGATACAAGTTTGGTACAAATGTCAATTGATTTATAAGAAATTTTGAGCTAAAAGTATAACTTTAAAACTTTTGAAATTTTTCATGTAGTTTTTGTTTGATAAAAAATTTAATATTGCACAAAAAGTTTTTAAATTTAAATATAAGGTTGCTAACATATAAATACATATGTTACTAAAAAATTTCTAATATCTATGGTTACAATTATATTTTGTCATTTTAATTGGATAATTTTCAAAAATTGATCATACCTTTGATTTATTTTATGGAAATTTAGACAAATTTGTTATGATTTGAAAATTAAATTTATGAAACAAAATTTTTTATCTGATAAAAAAAAATTTCGAAAAAATCCGCCAAGTAGGTTCTGAAAGCGCATAAAAGAATTATTGAATAATGGTGTTACTTTGATTATAACAATGCAATTATGCACTGTTGTGCCATTGATACTAAAATTCTAATAACCTCTCAAATAACGGTCCAAATAATTTGAAATTTTCACTCGTTATTTAAATTAATATTCTTTATACGTTGATTTTAATCAGGACTTATACTAGATAAATGAGCTCGATCAGATATTAAATAATTTGTTTAAATCACAATTACCAAACCAGTGACCCATCCAAACCGTAGTCGTTATTTCGTCAAACTACCCACGTGACCTAAAGTGATCCCGGATTTTCTTATACTTTTTTCTAATTAATCGATAATTTTATCGTAAACAGGAATTTTTTTCCTGAAGGACTACACAAGTTTTTTTACCATACCAAATAGGTGTAACTCCATTAAATCATTTACTTTTTTTTTTTCGGACAAACTATAAATTCTAACTCACCTCTCGTGAATCTCCCCGATCAAGATAGGTACCGCTAAGTAAAATTCCAAACATTCGATCCTCGACGGTTCGTTTTCGAACTAATGCTCACAACTTCACGGTCCACGGTAATGTAATGTGGTTCGAGTGTTATTCACCACAGGACTGCGGTAAACTCGGTCAATAATCATCGTACCTACATGTACCTGTCTGTACCATTACGAGTAAGTAATTTGCGGGATATCCATTTGCGAATTATTTTAGCATCAACTCTATTCGAGCGTTAAGATTATACGCGTAAGTGTGATTATTAATAGCGTATGGTTATAATCAATATTCCATTAAAAGTTGTATCATAAAATTAGATGATCATAGCGGCCCAAGTAGGTAATAAAAATGCCATAATCGGTTTTAACTTGATGGGTATTTGTATATTCTGAGCGCAGTAAAGAACGTATTGTTTCGACAATGGTGTTTTTTTTTTTTTTTGTCAACACTTTGACGTCTAATCAAAAAATATCGTAGCACGCTCAAGTTTGGAAAGTGGACTTAGATCGTACCTACTAATTGAAGCTTTTTTTGACGTTTTGTTTTGTTATTGAATTACCGCCCAAAAACCAAGAAATGTCCTGACAATTTTATGTCATTTCATATTGTTAACATTGAATGTGACTGCGATACTGTCGAATGTTTTGTGTAAATTGGTATATAAATCACATCAACCCGAGAGCTTTTGGGGCTTTTTGACCCGAGACCATTACTTTTACTACTTGACTTTCAAACGCTTTTATTTCAAGTTGATTTAATTGATAAGAGCGACGGGTTTTCGCCGAACCGGGCGTATAATAGCTGACAAACTCAAAAAATTAATGCTATTTCGAGTTAAATTATTTATATCACTTAATTTTTAGATTTTACCGTTATTTTTTGCGTTTCACCGCAAAACTCTACATACTTTTAGAGTACGAGTCGTGGGATAAAATGTGGAAAAACTGCAGTTCTCGTGGTTTTATTCTCTTCATGAACATTTCGATCAATTATCGACGTTCGTGCGTATCGCGCTTTTTCAACCGTCGTCGTCGTCGCGTGACTATACGGTGAACGAGAGGACGAGGGCTATTGAGTCGATTCCTTTCCGGCAAAATCCATTAATACGCTCTGATCGGAATATCCTGTTTTTCGTATCTTCGCTTTCACCGTTATCCTCGCAGAGATTTTCGATCCCGAGGAGAACCGAACTTGACGGTTCCTAGATTATTACTGGGATACCGGAGCAGTCACGATATTAATATAACGTGCAGACTGCAGTTCGTTACAGCAGCAGATGACGAACGTACACAAAAAGTTAACAGCTCCCGAATAATTTTCTGTAGCCACCTCAAAAAAAAAAAAAAATTTACCGAATATTTTAGGAGATGAAAAGCAAACGTCATACTTAGAAATGGAGGAGGGGTAAAAACTAAAAGTGTTGTGTTTAAATCGTTTTGTTAAAATTAATTGCCTTTCTTCCCGTAGGAAAAAACGATAATATTCTACGTCTATTGTATGACGTGTGTACAAACCGACGCCATAATCAAATTAGTGCTTGTGCTAAAAACGTTTTAGAACCACACCGGCGTACTGAACTTATTATTATTTAGACTCTAGCACTAAATTAAGAGCATGGATGCAATATTGGGGTTTCTGGGGAGGATAAACGTACAAGGTTACTCAGTAAACCTATTGGTTTTATAAAAACCCACAAAACAAGGTTTGTAGATTTTGAGAGGAGGTATTGATAGATGAGTTCTAACTTATTCAGTTTTCAGCTTCTGTTTTGAATGGCTTATTTAAGTGTTTTCGTCATACTGAATTTTATGACGCAAATATAGTTTTAGCAGTTCCATAAGCTAATAGGGTTATAGTTATCCAATTTTAATTCATAAAACTGTTTTGAACTGGTTGTGATGTCTGTTATTTTTTTACTAGTTAATTTTTGAAAATATTTATTTAAAAAAAAATAAAAAAATAATTGAAATATTTTATTTTATTTCGTTAAGATATACACGCAAGGCTTTTATTTAAATTAATACATAGAATATATATAATAATATACAGCAATAGGAATGAATAGAAAATAAGTTTTACAATAAGTAAATAAAGAACAATATTTAAATTTCATGAACAGACACGAGGAAGGAGGGATCCGCATTGGCGCGAGACATTAACCGTCTAATAGGCTCGTTGCACATGTAGTTGATGGCCGAATGAGGAATAAAAATAGGGAAAGCTGACCCAGATATGCGCTGAGGAACCTTAAATTGAAGAAAAGAGATGAGGATAGATGATAGATTTATACCCACTATTCTTCTACGATCAGCCAACGATGTTAAATTAAGTTAAGTAGATACTAGGGTGCAAACATTTGGTTCATATGGGATCTGCAATAAATAACCGACGAACCTCAAAATGGTCGTTGAATCCTTTCATGCTGCAATGAGTCGCATGCAGTATGAGGATCCCATACAATCGCACCATACTTAAGTATTGGGTGTACCAGTGAGCAATATAATGCCTTTAAAAACTCTACAGAATGAAATTTCTTAGTCAACCTCATAAGGAATTCATGGATGTTAAGACCCTTACAACACACATAATTAATAGGAACTAGGATTAAGTTTATAGTCAAATTTAAATCCTAAATTTAAGATGCCAAAAATATAATTTGAAATGTTGAAATTAAGACGATATTTAATTAATTTTGAACGGCCGTAAAATTATGAAAACTTATTTATTTTCAAAATAATCTTGTAAAAACAGTGTTAAATGAAAATACAAAATAATGTTTTTAAAAACAAAATGTATTGACATGACTCAAAATATATTTTATACCATTTAAATAATGATTAAGAGCTCCCAATCATATAATACGTGACGTTTCTTGATATAATCACGAGTTTTTATAATCAACGAAGATTGAAAAAATACAAACTTAGTTTTATCAGAAAATCTATTAACGACGAAGACCCTAAGTAGTACAGGTGGATTTTGATATAGTAGACAAAATAACGTATTATAAAGTATATACTAATTAAATCGCAGTTAGGTACTGAAAAACGTACTACTCTGCGTAAATAATCGTTTCAATAAAATTAAAAAAATATAATTAAAATACTATAACCACCCATTCCGAGTCATGAGTCAAGTTTTAATTATAATATTTATATAAACCTTCTCGATGTCAACACTTAAATATTAATAACGTCTACATTATATAACATTAACTATAATGATTCTCAAAATATTAACGAAAAATTACTGAGAAAATTATAGATTGCGCTTTATAATCACACGTTTTATTATAGAACTGCACAGCGATACCACATTAGCGCGAAGCCTAATAACTCAAGGCCTGCGAACGTCTGTGGAAGATCGATTTTTCCGAACTTCTTGTCGTTGAACATTACGACTCGACGACCGCCTAATTTATTGTCGTTCGGAATAAAACGAAAGCATTCGACAAACGGTGACGAATAGGCGTTTGAAATATGTACGTACGCATACAAATTATTGTTTTTTACCAGGAAATAGTTTGAAATGCTCACTATCTCCGTAGTGCAGACATACCAATAATATTTTGTCGCATGACGCACTATATGGATTATAATAATTTCAATAAAAACTTAGTTTATCGCACAAAAACGATCAAAGTTTGGCGTTTTTCAATGACGTCTTACATTTTGAATTTCACGACTTTGTAAAATTTCAATATCACATTTATCTAGTTGAAAAATTTTATCATTAAAATAAATATCTCAAAATTTGATCATTTAAAATTGAAATTTTGGGAAATTTATCAATCATAATTTTGTTTAAGTCATTTTTGACTATAAATACTATTTTTAAGAACAACTGTGGGGCGAGTTATGATAAAACTCGGAGTGCTGATAGTGAATTCAAATCTCAGAAAACAAGTGTTTAGGGGCTGTCCACAAAGGACGTCACGCCTTAGGGGGGGGGGGGGGGGGTCGCAAAACGTGACCATTAGGTAAAATTTGGACCATTTTAACCTAAAAATTTGTGACAAGGGGGGGGGGGGGGTCAAAAATTGCCGGAAAAAGCGTGACATCCTTTATGGACAACCCCTTAGTGTGAATTGAAATAAGTTATTTTACTAGCAATAATTTTCAATATATGATAAGAAATCAAGCCATAAATGAAACACATATTTTGACTTCTATACCTACGTTTGTTTAACAAAAACGTGGCACTTTATATCGAAACGAGAAGCAAGGACGTTTTTGACTTTTTATTTTGGCACATTTTGCAGCTGTTATCCACATAGTAGCAGTCTGGACTTGTTAATTATGCACCCACAATTAGAAAGTGAATAGCCGGTTGTAAAACAAGGTAACAAATATTTTCCAGACTGCTACTATGTTGAAGTAGGTACATGCCTTTTAGAAACTTTAAGCCTCTCCCTAATTTATAGAGTTTTCTATGGACATTTGTTTTTCAAACACTCAAATTTGTTAAAAAATTATGCGTAGGTACACAACACGTACAAAGGGCGATACTTGAGTTTTAAAATTTGATGTTAAAAACACAAACACCGATTGACATAAAAAAATTTGAACTGTATTTATTGTAGACCGCATAAAATAAAACAACTTAAATATGATGTTTTTTTTTCTCTTTTCTATACTTTCCGAGATAATTGCTGTAACAACTAACATCTAACTTGAAACACTAAGTATATTATACAAGTATTTGGCGGAAAACTCGACGTTGGTGAATTGTTTAACCGGGTAACAAAAATAATCAACTAACCGTAGATTATTTGGTTTGTGCACCAGCTTCGTGTACGGCTTAAAAAAAGTACTGAAAAAAAGGACCAAGTAAACCTACAAACGTGATTTGCGGGAATTTGATGGTCACGACACTTTTTGTGAAAAACGAGATGATTCTTTTTGAAGGGATCAAAATAAATTTGTGTGTAAAATCGGCATCATGTTCGATTGAAATGTTGAACGATCACAGGGCTTGGTAATTTTGAAATTTCCAGATTTTCTCAGCGAGTAACGCCCTATAAATCTCGTTTCTTATTTAATAAAAAAAAAAGATATGATAGTAAAAATGCAAAAGCGTTTTTTCCTAAACTCAAAAAATGAATTTTATTATATCACTTAGCGTTAGCATTACAACTTTATGGACATAAATGGACGTTTTGTAAAATGTGTTTTAGGTTCACCACCTATTATACTACTGATTTATAGCGTTCTAATTTTGAGAACTTTGTGTATATTTTACCAATAGATGAATGTATTTAAAATTTTTAAAACAGAACCGCAACCGCATTGAACACAGATCAGATTCGTACAGCGGTCGAGCACTTGCGGTCAAATTAACATTGTAACAACATTATTATTGTTATTATTTCGTAATGGATACAGTACACGAATACAAATATCAGATTAAATTATAGTCGCTAAAATCCAAGTCAAAACTTTTGTTGATCACTTCTGATTAAGTATAAGTTTTCGCACCGACTTCCGTCGCAGAAACGACGTGGACTAACTCGGTCCGAATTAACTTTCGGTCCGTCACAAAGCCATTTTGCACAAAATAATTGTGCGGAAAATTTAAAGTCCGCTTAAGTGCCTCTTTTTTTTTTTTTGCTTATAAACGTTAAATTATCGTTTGTTCGCGTTCACCACACGAAAACGCGTTCATAGAACGTAAACGCAGAAATCGAGCGCAAAACGAGAAAGAGAAAGTGATAAATCGGTCTAGACGAGCCGAATTATTATGCTCGGGGTGATTTAGCGATTCGTAACCGTGATTTTGTGCACTTAGGTATCATATTATTATCTCAAGATTTATTATCAAATCGCTGTGGAAAATTCAAAGGAATGTAAGTAATTTTTATTTGCATTTTAATTTGATTACCTAATTGTGAAGCGTTACCTAACACTTTGATTATAAAATACACTGTTCAAATGATTCAAAACTATTTTTTTTTTTTGCTCTGTCTACAATAGAAGTAATAATAATACTGATAATTATTCTCTTCCGATGACGACTTACGAGTATGTTAACGTTTAACGCAATTTGAAACGGTTCAAAAAAAAAGATCGTTGTTGTACGCGATTCATATTGTCAATGTAAAAATATAATGAAACAAACACAACTTTTACGTAATACTTTGATAAATCATAAAGATTTATTGAACACTATATAGAAAAAAAAAAAAACCCTACAAGATAAAACTATAAAAAAATGTACTTGGAAATAACATGTGTAACAACATTTGTCTTGCCCTGTGCCCTGATGCCCAGCACTTCAAATCATCATCAGTAGCTATAGGTACAGCTATGGGACATGGGTCACTGGTTCGGAAGAACTGTTGTAATTTGGTGTTTATATTTAATCCGTAAGCTATGAATCGCTTTTAAAAATTACGATTCTGAGCTAGTTCAGTGATTCAAATATTTAATAAGTCTAACGAATTTAAGTTTTATGTTTTGTTCGAATTTTTTTTTACACTTATTATGTGTGAAAATTTCAAATTTACGTTGTTTAGCAGTCATAAAAAAAAAAAAAAAAATAAATAAAATAAACGAATTTGAATAAAATATAATCTCGGGACACTTATCTACAATTTGTTTTTCATCATTATACAAAAATAATACATTCTTTGATCCACTTAGATTCTAAAACTATTACCTAATAGTTATATATATTATAAATAAATAGTTTAATATTACTCGATGGTGCTTTGGTTCAGTTATAATATTGAATCTAAGTTCATGTGACATTTATTTTTAACAAACAACGTTAAATTATTTTTATACATTTTAATTAAGAATTTTTATTTGTATTGCATAATAATACATGGTCGATAATCATTGAGTACTATAGTTTATAGGAATTGAATAAATATAAGCATATACTCGTAAAACTGATTTTGTTTTGAATTTTTATTGAATTTTTCAATTTGACTATACCCTATACTGGACATTAATGTTACGTGGGTTCAAGTGGACATAAATAATAAACAAAATTCCAAAAAAAAAAAAAACTCGTTACAACAAAACTAATACTTCGCCAAATTTGTGAGCTCATTTTGTTTTTGGGTCAGCCCAGACGGACGGATTTCATTATTTCAAATTTATTTCTCACTCAGAAATTTAATGTGCCTACAATTTTATTTTACATAAATCAACACCGTTGAACAGTTCATCTGTTATTGTAGTACCTACTATATAATATGTACCGTAAAATGCGACAACTTGGTACAGTTATTTTATTATACATTAGTCATTAATACACTGTGGCTGCACTAATATTTGAAATTATGATTTTTTTTTAAGGTAATCATGTATTGAATAGTTTAAGATAAATAGAACTCAATTAAATCAAATTTTTAGCCTAATAGCTTATATTTTATACACGTTACTTATACAAGCTGAAACCAACACTTAAGTATACATATGTAATATATTTATACTTAGTTAGAATATTAATTTTTGTATAATTAATTTTTTTTTTATCACATAATTAATCAAAATATATTTTAAGGTAACAAAAGTCTGTTTTACATAATTTTATGTTGATTTAATAAATGGTTATAAGTTAAATAAAATTAAGTATAGTTAAAATGATTATTCAAGCATAAATTCTACTGATTTTTCTAATAAACTAAAATTTTTTTTTCTATTTTCATCTAATTGGTTTTCTTAAATATGTTGCAAAATAGGGATGTAACATGGATACATAGGCAACATTACTAGGGTGTCTCAAATGTAGAACCTTACATAGAACTTAAGACAAAAATAAAAAAAATAAAGTATAGAAAAAAAAATATAAAAAAAAATTTAAACACAAGGTACAAGTATACTACAAGCCCAAGAGCAAATTATTTGGATACCAAAATTAGTTTTCAAACTGTACTAGGTAAAACGTTATATGGGTACGTTTAAAGTTGAAAACAGTCCCAAATGTTCGCATTTGACGGTACCAGAAGTGCAATCTATCATATTGAATTATTTTGCAAACGGGTCTTATACTTCGATTACCTATCAAATATATTTTAGGGACAGATTAAGGAAATTTGTAAACAGTGAACTTTCGGTTTTATTTTTCCGACCCGGCCTGACCGATCCTGTAAATTTAATTATAAAACTGTCGTTGTTGCGTTTTCAATTAATTCAAAATGTCTGTACTATAATGGACGCTTTTGCGTGATCTTTAGCATTTGATACTTACACGTTGTGTTCCGCGGATGTATGTAATATACTGGTCAATATCATTGGATTAATTAATAATTATTGTTTGTAAACAAAACCAAACAGTCACTTCAAATTTACCGACAGGTGTCAACGATCGACAATGACAGCTGTCGCAATCTGTAATAGGTTTTACACTCTGGTGATAGTAATAATATGTAACCACCATAATATAGTTTTATGATTAATTATTCAACTCTGCAGCTGTTAAAATAATGCGTGTGAATAAATAATTTTTGACGAGCAAATCAGCATCAAATAGAAACCAATTGAAGTACAATCGCACACAGTCAGTAAATTATTCCAATTTAAGTTAACACATAAATTAAAATAAAGAAAATAAGGAACGAAAGAAGGAAAAAAAGGAAGGAAGGAATAAAAGGGAATATATTTGAAGTCGGGTGAGAAGTTGTATGGTGTAACAATTACGATTTGGAGTTTCAGTTACTTTTTTAGGTCAGCTTATACCACCTACCTGAAATACGACATTTTAGGTAATTGCTTCACTCAACAACTTCTTACTTTCTTCATTTATTTCATTCATTTTTTTCTTTTCTTCCTTAATTAAACAGTTTTTTTTTTTTTTATGTAATTAGGTTACAAAAGTTTTAAGAAAATTTATCACATTTATGAGCGATATGACCTCTTTTTGCCAATTTTTCATTTTAAAACAACCAGGAATTCAAAGAAATAGAACGATATCATTTTCGACCTTCATCGGAGGTTTTAGTCTAAATTTGTGTGTTTTTGGATCAAAACTTTCTAAACGTGTAGAATTTAAAAAATGGTTTTGAAAAAGATCTAATTTAAATCAAATTTCTTAACTTTTTATATCGTATAAAGCGCATTGATTAAATTGTTCCTCCCACTCAAATTTTCAAATAATCAAATTCGGTGATGTTCCAATTTTTGTTGTTTTTGGCAGATAGCTTAAAAACTAATCAAAACATCATAACATGGTTCAATTAAAATATATTTTAAAACCAAAATCTAATAAACTAATTTGTGATAAAGATCGGAGCCCCTTGCTAACCCGTAAAAGTGATTACAAACGTTGACATTTAAAGCTATTTCTCGAAAAAGGTCAAAAAATCTTGGTTTTTGGGCCATAACTCAAAAACAAAAATTTAAAAATCTTTAAAGAAGTTACCATAGAAGTCCACTTTTTAAACTTCTTTGTAATTTGACATTTTTGGCCACTGGCCGTCAGTGTTCACTGAAAATAAACATAAATACAATACGAAATTGTTGGCTGCGCTCAGAATATAAAAAAAAAAATAGTGACTTCGCTTTGCAGTAGGCAGGTCACAGCTTATTTTCTTGAATGACTAGTTTGGTAGGTCTTGTCAATAACGTTTCAAGCCCGTTAAATTTGTTAGCCACAGATTGCTGACAAAAAACATTACCGTCCTGCGTAGTGCAAATTCATTAGGTCAAAACACTCAACCGGTTGTAAATTTTAATTTTTTTTTATATAAATTGACAAATAGGGTCACAAAAATTCCATTTATTCAGACATTTTTGCTTAAATCAGATTATAATAAGATAATGTAAAACAAAAAAAGTTAAATTTATTTTATTATATTTCAATACTTATACTAACTACCCAATTTTCTAAGTATTAGTGCCTAAGTACTTGGTACTTTAGTAACCAACTTACTAGAAACAAAACATTTTAAATGAAGTAATTTAAAATATAAATACTACTTACTAAATTTTGTATAAACTAATGTGAGGTAATAGAAAATCTTAAATAAAATTATATAAATATTTAATTTATGTGATATCAATACACAATTTGATGTAAATTTGTATACAATATAATTAAATGTAAATAATAATAAAAAAAAAAAAAAAATAGTTTGCGTGGATAGTTTGACGGGGTAGCAACTACATAATCTTTACTTTGGATGTTATGATTAAAAAATGAATGACGAGTTTAACGATAAAATAACAACGTAAAATTGACTTTAAGCCAAAATTGTGTGAACAAATTTTCTAAATTTTTTAACCACATATGTAAAACTATCTTGTGTAGATTGTATTAAAGTTTCGAGACATAAACATAAAAATTAGAGGTTTTATGGAATAATAACTGCGTAAAATAACAAATTCAAAAATTTTAAATTTCGATAAGTCCCTCAAAAATGATCAAAATCGATTGAAATTTCAGCAGTAAATTCATAAAACACTTCCTAATGACATGTGTAAATTTTAATTAGAACGGAGCGATAAAAAAAGTTTTGACGTTTTCGTTTTTGGCTCGTAACTAAAAAAAAAAAAAAATCGAAATTTAAAAAAACGCTTTAATTAAATTACCGTTTTGGGATCAATTACCTATCTTTTGAAGTATCATACGTTAAAATCGGAGAATTCCTTCTACTAGAAAAAGTGATCACAGAAAAAAAAAAAAAACATCATTGCAAAAACAATACACTCTTCGCTGACGCTCAGAATTTAAAATTAGATCGCAGAACGCGCGAGCGGTAGCGTATCGACGTGTCGAGTATGAAAAAAAATAAAAAATCAAGAGATGGATTGAAAACGGGGGAAAAAAAATACCAAACAACGCGAATATACATAGTTTACGACATCGCCGACGTCATTATTACTCGCGGGCGCCTATCTACGTGTATTATATCATACAAATTGGCTTGCAAAGCGTTTTTTTTATTCGTTTTCCCCGAGCAATGTCTATTTACGAGTTTTTATTCATCGTGCACCCGTCAATGTAATGGCGTTTGAGTATGGAGCGTAGGTGTATATTATTATTTAATATATAGGTATTAGGTTTTACGAATTCGATAAGAGTGCGCGTGTCGTTTCCGTAAATTGTTTTTTTAAAAAACTGCTCTGTATAGTCGCAAAATCGTAATACGTTCTATCGTTATAGTAAGCGGCGATACAGGATGAATTATTTATTACATCATGTTTATTATCTTTCTACAGCTTCCAAACTGGGGGTAATCAACCCTCAAAATGGTAAAACACGATTTTTTGAGGGGTGGTATGACTAAACTTAATTTTTTATTATTTTATGTACCAACTGTTTATACCTATTATTATTATTTCATGTGTAGCATTACCATTTCTTATTGGTCTTATTGGTACATACCTACTCTTTTGTTTCCTTCGTTTGAAAAATGAAAATAAATTATAAATATACCAATAATTTATATATTTAGTTTTTAGATTCTGAGCGTTAGCAAAGAACGTATTTTTTTTACAATGATGTTTTTTTTTATTTTGTGATCAAAAGTTCTAGTAAAAAAAACTTTTCCTATTTTAACGTATGATACCTTAAAAAATAGATAATTGATCCGAGATGGTACTTTATATGAAGCGTTGTTTGAAATTTTGATTATTTTTTAAGTTCTGAGGAAAAAAAAAAACCGCCCAATTTTCGAAATTGCTCCGATAGACTTGAAGTTTATATACATCATTAAGAAAAGTTTTATGAGTGTATCGCTGAAATTTAGATTTTTTTTTATTAGGCATATATTTTGAAGTTTTTCATTAATTTGCGCCCCACAAAAAGAAATTATAAGTAAAAATTTCCATTTTTTGTGGTTTTTGTGCAATAAAAACTTTAATCTTCAAGTAAAATTAGTCATATCTGTGATTTATTTTTGGAACAAAATTCTAAGATAACACACGTTTATCTTTTAAGTCTTGAAAACTAGATAAAATAATTAGGGGTTTTTTTATATTCGTACAAATATGAAACGAACAGACGGGGAAAATACACGCATTCGTTTCAGGTAAAGTACATCTTCATTTAAAGATTGATTGAATATTGCCTATAACAAAATAAAAACATTTTTATATGTGTTGATGCATAAACTAATGCCAAGTATGGAAAATAAAAAAAAAAAAAAAATGTTTATACATTTTCAGGATAACGAAACAAAATTTTTAAACACTAAGCTATGTTTTGAACGGTTATTAAAAACATGGAAATTCCTACAAGTTTCAAACCTTAATCGTTAAAATTTTTGTACGAATCTTATCATGAGATTTTAACATTTACCAACAGATTTTTATTTCATGTTTAAAACCCAAAAAATCGTTTGTTTCTTCGAGTATCGAACGGTAGAAATGCTTTGCGCATTTTACATTGATCGTCGTTTTTTTTTTTTACACTTATTTCATTCAGACGTAGATATACCTATCTTTCGTAATTCAAATGCCACTATTTCTTCAAGAAACCTACAAAAATTAAATAATAATGCACCATATGAAATGTGAGAACTTTTATTATGTTTTTTTGGAAACCAATTTTCGATAGTCGGTTTGATGATATCGGCATCTAAAAAAGGCATACATTTTTTTAAATTATTCAAATGTATAGTACACCGTAAACTTAAAGTATAATTTTCTGAATCCAATTCCAAAACAGAATTGTCAAAGTTCTCTTTATTAAAACAATGTAATAGTTTATATCTCTGCGTGCCTTGTTGACTTCGCACTGTTCGAAACGCAAAAATACATTTTTATCGAAATTATTTTTGGGTATATAACACTCCGCGCAAAATACCACCTACACGCGGAATTCACCGAAGGTCGGCATATGCTTTGTGCAAACATATCCGAAGGATACGCGTTACGAATAAACGAAACGAACGTCATAAATATAATTTTGAAAAAAAAAAAAAAAAGAAAAAAAACATCGCGTTATAACTCAATTATACGGTGGCGAGGGCAAACGCGCGCGATTATTGTTTGCTTGGCGGCGTTTTTACAAGATTATGACCGAACGAGGATAACTTTCCCGATGTTACCACGCGCGGTTTATTCAATTTTCGCTAGATGACAGATAGATTCTTGTTTTTCCATAACACATAACACGTATAAATACTAACCATGCGGCATAAAAAAAAAAAAAAAAAAAAAATTGTGCATTTAGTAAAAAATGACATGTGAGCTCAGTAAATTTACGTAAATTTTACCCAACAAATTATTTATACCACTTTAAAAATCACGTGATCTTTCTCTTTTTATATAATTCAAATCAAAAGATGTAGTAGATGAAGTAAAAAATAATTTTTCTCGTCACATATTTTGTTAATAATATTTTAAGTGCGTATTTGTATGCATAAATTGGCCAGTTTTTATTTACAAGAAGTCTTCAACCCTTGTTTTAATTATATAAGTGGATAAATTAACATGAACAATTTACAATTAAATTAATACTCTAAATATACATTTGATTAACTTGAAGACTTACATAACTGTTTTTAAAATAAAATATCATAGAAAACTGCAGTAAATAAATTTTTGAATGTACTTTTCACTAAAAATATACATGCTTCTATGATTAATATTTAGTATATTGTTTTTCAAAGTCCAAATTCATGGATAATTAATAAAATGAAATATTCAATATTCATCCGTATCATCAATATTAATCAGTACCTACCTATTTAATGAAGAATTGAACTTAACCTTATTCAAGCAAAAATTGTTTTTTTTTTAAAATTAATTTCACTACTTAATGTAACAACACATCTAGAATAGAACTAATAATAGTCGTGTTATAAGTGGGGTCAAGTAAATTAATAGTGCATTTATAAATAATAACTATAATAAGTACTATAGTAAATAAAAGATTGAAATAAAAAAGTTACTTATTTTGAATTTTGAACTATAAGATTTACGAAGTTGATATTTTATAAATTACTGGTTGAATTGAAACAAGTAGGTACCTACTTGGATTTTGTTTCTTTTATTTTATATAAAGATTAAGCAAATGGATCGCACGTGGAAAATTCAGAGAAAAACTGTGTTTTTATTATTTGATAACATTGGAAAGATGTGTCGCGAAGGGATATTGGGCATTGTAAAAGCGTAATTACTGAAGTGTCGTGTTTTTATTATTAAATTTATGTAATTTTACCGATGTAATATAATAGGCATTACTTGGTATATGTTTTATTTTTGCATTTTAGATCCGAGAGAAATTTGATATTTTACCCAAAATATAGTAGGTTCATAATAGAACTTTAAGTACTTCATGACGTTGACGAGGATTGCAAGTAGAGCAAAAATGAAAAATACAACTGGTAAAACACATGTATTTATTTCGATAATGTAACCAAGGGTTAAAAGTGAACTAAATAAATAAATTTAAAACCATTTGTTGGTACAACGTTTTTACACGTCATCTCAGTCGGAAATATGAAACTTCACAGTGGTTTTAAAGTGCGCTACAATTTATTTTTGTAAAATTTAATGATTAAATTAGTGATATCTTTAAAAGCACGTTGTTTCTTGTTTTTTAATTTGCTTTTTAACAAAGAGATGCTAACGACAGTTATTTAGAATATAAATGTACAAGATGTGTTATAAAAAAGAATTTAAAATATTCGAAATTTAAATTCCAATGGTTAGATGTATACCTACTTAATTTATTATTGATTTTTGTTTTTATCGAATTATTATTGCTTGAAAAATTCTGGTTTTAGTACAAATCATTGATTTATTGTTTAATTTCGTTTCCGTTAAGGTAACTCGATAAATAAATAAAAATATATCAAGCAATTACGCGGTGTCTAGAATTACAGGAAAAACATAATATTTTGATTGTTTGCGTAAATAACGAGATTGAACCGATTCTAAACTATAAATATATTATAAATACTATAAATATTCTAAACTATAATCATAATAAAAAACCACCCAGTATCCTCTCATATAAAACCGGTGATAATAACAACGGAAAATGAAATAAAGTAACAATAAAAATATTTCTTCTAGGAAATGAAATGAATTTTATTAGATTTTATATTATTGTTTGTTTGTTTTGTTTTTCTCGCGTTTTCCAAATTCTTAACATAAAATAATAAATAGACGTCTCTGGGGCGTCGGGAGACGGAATAACCACCCCGCCTAAAATGAGACCGAGAAAAAAGTTCTCGGAATCGTACAAACGCGATCAAAAAACACATTATTTCTAACCAGAATAGGTACGTGTTAAATTATTCAGAAAAGCCATAGTATGAAATATAATTTTCAGCTCCGTCTCGCGGTCTCATTTTCAAGGTTGTTAGTCGCCAAAATTGTATAACAATTCGAAAATTTCGGTAAAATTTAATCCAAACAATTATTAATAGCACATTGCAAACCAGTTTTTTCGAATTTTTTGCAATTCATCACTATTATTCCTATTCCACCGAGATCATAACAAATTTTTCATACACAGACGGAACTGAGACAAAATTTAATTTTTGGGAAGGTTTAGTTATTTTTCAAACCAATATCGTGGAAAGCTTTGCACCACGCCATTGCACCTACACTTTTCACTCATTTATTTAGCATTAATAAATTCCTAAATTCTTACATAAATAATCTTAATTACTTTTTTTTGTTTTTACAGATTGTAAAATAACTTATTTTTAATTGCCTTTTAAATACATTTCTATGAGTACAATAATATTAAACTAAAAAACACAATAAAATATCAATGAATGCAAATGAGATGTATAAAATAAGTTACTATGAAAGAATTGAGCTTATGAGTCATAGTGTGAAGATTTGGAAAAAAATTATAGAAAAGAGAATGAGAATAGTAAGACGTTGGATATCAGAAAATCTGTTTGATTTTATGCCGGGAAAATCGAAAAACACAACCGGTAGTACATGGAAGTACATGGAAAAGAATAAGAAGCTATTTATAAGTTTAGAAAAAGCGTATGACAGAGTTCCAAGATATGTTTTAAAGTAGGCGTTAATGAAAGAAAAGGTCCCAAAAATGTATTTGATACAGGATGTATGTATGAATTGGCAATTGCTTATGGACATTTTACGTTCCTTGAAAGACGCAAGCAAAAACAAAACAAAAACATCAAATTGATTTTTTCTCGTTAAAGTAAAGTTTTCAACGAAAATCTTCTGACATTATTTTCTGAGTTACTTTAACTTTGATAAACAGTTCACACTATGTCATAGTACTAAAACAAATTGCTTTTCTTATAAAATCATACTATACCTACTATACAAAGTTTAATAGTTTTCTTTGTCGGTTATTGCACGCGCTTGTAAGCTCAATACGTCTGTGTCTCAGTAATAAAACTACCAATACATACTTTAAACAATTTTAATGAGATAAATCATTTTATCGATTCATTTTTAGATTAGATAGTGCATGCACTATATATATAGCGTCTGTATTGTGGTATTGAAAAAATGAATTTTATTTGGGTGTCAAGGGTTTTGAAACCAGAATAAGGAAGGGTGGATATAACACTGATGTTTCATAAAAATTATACCTTGTTACTTGTAAGGCCAATGGGTAGGGCGGTTTGAATTCTTTAAAATTGCAGTGGTGTAATGCTAAAATTGTGGAAAGGGATTATTTCGACGATAAAAAAAATTATTCTGTATTGCAATATTCATAGAACTAATAATTGATTGTTGTTTTTAATTGAGGCCCTTCACTAAATCTTCAATAAACAATTATGCCGATGAAACAGTCGAATATTTAAAAATTTTTTTTCGTCCTTATTTGTACGTGTATTAAAATGTTATACGTACGTAATGTTTTTACCGGAAAATATGAAATTTAAAATAGTGAAAAACTATATTTACAATGTAAACCTCTGAAAATTTTATTACGAGAGGGTGACTGCTCCTTTCAACAACTTTTGAAAACGCGTTTGGTTTTGTTATAAAAAAACAAAAATTTCGGCAAATCCCTGGGTTTGGTGCTAACGACAGTTTGGAAACTATATGATTTGCGTGCAAGTACCTATCTACGTGATTTGTCGCACGTCACCTAAGACAGCGCGATTGCACTAATTTTTTGCAATTGCTGTTATGATCAGATGCGTACCTACATATTTTAGGAGGAGGCCTGCATCTGGTGAAATTTCTGATTTTATTTTGAGTTTAATTTCAATGCACGCTATTCAGCTGTATAATTGTGAATTATTGCTATTATTACTACCGTGGTCTAAATTCGTAATAAAAACAACCATTATTTTTTGGTTTTCGTGTTTTTTACTTTTATTAAATTTTGTGTAAAAAAACGTTATGTACCTATTTCGTTGACCGATGTATTTTAACGGTTTAATTTTGTTTAAAGTTTGAAATAACTGCTATGTTATATAGGTAAACGCGATAGCGAAATATCACAAAAAATTTCGATACGCTAAACGGATTTTCAAGTGAAATCAATTTTTTTTTTTTTTATACGGTTAACTCTTTTATCGTTTGTGTTTATCAATTACGTTTTAAACAAAACATAACATTATACGTTTCCATTTTTATGATTTCATTACTTCGTAAAAGCGATGAAACCTCGCGTTCATCAGAACTCGCGAAATGATGGAATAACGCGATCGACCGAACGTACCTAACGTACCGGTGTCGGAGCCGTGCGGTGACCCGGAAGCGAACTTCCGCCTCCCGCGTAATCACAGACTTTGCAATGCTACTCCAGCGTGTACTTAACGGTTCGGTCGACTTACATTTTTATACTATAACAAGGTTTATATTTGTTTATCTTGTTCGATCGAACGGATAATCGTTCAAACACGGTATTTTAGTTTGCATTGTTACAATCGAAGGATTCGTGTGAAGTTGGCCGAGATTTCACGGGTTTTAAGCATCAAAAACGTATTTGCTTGTCAAATTTGGAGTCGGTTGAAGTCTTTTTCAGAAAATAATGTTAAAAAAGCCAAAGAAATTAAAATAAAATACTAAAAAAAAAAAAAACTATAAAAAACCTTGATAATTTATTCTAACGGTTAAACTTCTGTCTTTTAAGTGTTTTAAAAATCTTATAACATATTTTTCTTGTTACTATTGAGAAATGTTCAAATCAGCCTCAGAAAAACGCCACTGGCTCCTTCTACTCATAAACGTCTATAATCAAATTTGGTGATGATCCAATTTTTGTAGTTTTTCGCAGATAACACAAAAAATAAACAAAATATAAAAACATTAAAAAAAAATATATTTAAAAACTAAAATCTTAAATTTTTCACAGTAAATATCTGAATTTTTCGGGTTTTTGGTGTTTAGCTCAAAAAGTAAGCAAAATTTGAAAAACTGGAACTAAATATAACCAGCCGGATCTATAGACCTATCAGAAAAGTTACTGACTTTACAAATCGGAGCATTCTATCTACTGGAAAAAGTGTTCACAGAAAAAAAAAAACATCATTGTAAAAATAATATATTTTTCGCTGCGCTTGGAATTCAATAAAAATAATATTAATAATTATCATTATTATGATAAGTAGCGATTTATGATGAATTTAAAAATTTAATGCTTTCCTGTCGAAAGTTATTGGAACACCAAAAAAAATATGTAATGTTAGACGTGTTTTAAGATTTGTACAGTCAAACTTTTGACAATATTACTGTTTCGCAATTTTATTGATACTTAAGAATTTTGAAAATAGAACGATAGGTAGATAAATTATCTATATGGAATAAATCGACATTGGTTTCGAGTAAATGACAATACTTATGTAATTTTTAAAATATATCAGAGAGATTTTTTCAGAATCGTGTTACGTGCCTAATATCAAGTAAAAGGAATCAAAAATCGAGCTAATAAAGTCTCACTAAATAAATAATAGCTTATGCTACGGAGAAAATGCGTGGGTTTCCTACATTCTTTTTACAATACTATTTCCTAAGATCAAAGGTTACAAAACTTTCAAATTATTTCCTTCTTTTTTGTGATATTTTGCGAAACGTTTTTGACGTCATGCGGTTCTTACTCGACATTATCTGTCAGTTTCATATAAGTCTGGTTTCCAAAAATTTTACTCCTATTCAAAACGCTTAAAGCATTCGTTCCAAATATTCTTAGAGTGATCACATGTATAAATTATAATACCCATATTTATGTATAATTTTATTTATTAGAAATAAAACATTGGAATCTATTGAGAATGACAATAAGTAAGGCAAATTTAAATAAAAGTTTAGCTTATGTCCGGAATCATCTTTCGAGGGACGGTGGTAGAAATGGTAAATTCCTCAACCCACTTCATTAGTTTAACCACAGTACAATACATCGTTATAATATCGAGTATTCTCGTCCCGTCGTAGGGTGAACAAAAATTTTAACCATCCGGTGATAATGAACGATACTGTTGAAGTTTGATTTTAAGGGATTTGACTAACCATTGACTATCCCTCTCTGTCTGTCACATTCAAATCGTACAAATTTATAAATTTTTCTTGCCAATTGAACTGATCTAATGATATTATAAAGATTCTGAGAAAATATTTTGTCATAAAATTTTCACTTGAAAACGACTTTCCCACATTTTTTTCTTACGTTTATTTCATTTGTAGAAATTAAATTTGAAAACAAATGTGAAAAATGTTTTACAACAAAATTTTTGTTTTAAATTGTACTAAATGGTGTTTTTTTTTATACTACCATTCTACGTGTTACTATCTTACGAAAAAAATCTGAAAAGTTTTGCTAC
>CM029357.1:43890595-43912988 GCA_017140985.1 Hormaphis cornu | reverse complement strand
TTAGTCAATAAAAATATCGTAAATAATATCTCTAGTTTTCTATAAAAATGCGTTTTTTTGGATCAACGGGTATAAAATGTAATTTTTGGATAAAAATCAATAAATAGGTCACCACAGAACAGATCTCGTCTTTGCATTTCGAGTATTTTGCTACTCAGATAAATTCTAGAAAAAAACATGAGTTCGTTCATATAACATATTAAAGTACCTATAACTGTTTGTAAAAAACCAAGGTTTAATCAAATGAAATTAGGATTTCTGTTGAAAATGTTTTTCACGTTTCAAATTAGTATATAATATTCTAAAAATCGTGTATAAGGATTTAAAAGTTTTTATAATATTATATTGTTAAACAATCAACGCTCGACCGGTAAGTATTTTACGGATTAGAAAAATAATACACAATCAAATAAGACAACGGTAAATATGAAAGACAACTAAGAACAAACAATAATTTAAAATAAATTACCGTTCATGAGGCGAAAATTCTCCTAATGACCGTACGGTGGTGGAGTGAAGGGGAATACGTAAAGAGAATTGCCTCTAGTACGAGAAGAAATTCTGAATAGGTACTTGAAAAAAAGTCGAAATAGGTATATAAAACGAATTTGATGAAAACTCAAAGCGACTGGAAAATACGTTGTTTTACACAAAAGATTAATAGTTTTTTTTTATATTTTAATACGGTCTAAGTGAATAAAACTTGCTGTACTTTAAAGCTTTAGCAATTTCATCGGCACTTTAATCAACTGGTCCACATGGGTCACTCTGACTTTACAAATAGCGTACAGACTTGATGAATTTAGTTTATTTTCATAACTAGATTCCATTCGAATTCTAAAAAAATCGGGTTTTTACTTTTTTTTTGTAGATCCTAATCAAGTCATATCAAAAAAAATTTCAAACCAAGTATAGTTTAAAGCCAATTCTTTTTTTGTTGTTTTCAACGTAAAGATTTCTCGTAAAGCATTCCTTTTACACGAAAACGTCAAACCTGAAAATGCCAAAACTTTTTACGGTCAAATTATCAAATTTTTTTTGGTTTCTGTGATATAAATCAATAAGTTAGTAAGTAATTTTTGCTTAGTTTTTTATTTTATCATTTTCAATTATAAACTCTCAAATTTGAGACCCCTCACATTACCATCAGGTTACATAATATACCTATCAGAAAAGTTACTATCCTTGAAAATTGCAGGATTCATTCCACCCAAAAAAGTGTTCACAGAAAAATAAACATCACTGTAAAAACAATACTTTCTCTTCACTGCATTCAGAATCCAAAAAAAAAAAAAAAATAGATTTGGGAAAAGAACGTCTTTCCAGATATTTTAAATAATTTTTTTTTTTTTTTTTAGAATTTCTAAACAATATTTCATTTTTAAACTCATATGTTACGATGCAATAAACATAAACATAAACACAAAGCTATACACTGTAACTATATGGTTTTTATTCACAGTTGTATCAAGTATTCTGCCATTTAGGCTAAACTTTTATTTTGTTCATGTGATTGTTTCGATTTTAAACGTAATTGTTTCCCCACACACTGTGAAAATAGATAAATTAGCTTACGTTATAATGTTCTACTATAATTAAATATAATAAAGGGGCGATTTTTCAAATATAACACAACATAGGTGCAGAACGTTTTTGGTGACTGATATGTCAAAAAAATGTTAAGCACTCACTTGACTTGACCTGTACCGCAACGGCCTTCGATATTTTCGCCGCACCTTTCCCGGACAGCATACACAAAGTATCCGGCCATACGCTCTGAAAAAAAAAAAAATAAATATGAAAAAATTATATTTTTCAATTTCGTTCATTTTCGTTATAGTGCATTAATTGTGCATTTAATAGTATAGTACCACATAAATACCTTAATATATAATATATATAATATATATATTATATATATGTAATGTGGTCAACCACTAGATAAACGAAACAGGTTATGATATGTTATAGTTAATAATACTACCGTGAACTTTCCGTGAATGTAAATTTTGGTGGATTTTGGTGTACATGATAAAAGTACGTCTATCATAGACGAAAAAATAACGAGAGAATTGAAAAAACGTTTATGAACGGAACGAAAGAAAGGGAGTAAATTCTAAGGAAGTAAAGGAAAAAATATGTAAATTTTAAGAAAGGAAGGAAAGAGAAGGAGTAAATTCTAATTTGGGTGAAAGGTTGTTTGAAGTAGCGACTATGTTTTGAAGTTGGACATTAATTTCGGGAACTGTGGTAAAAATAAATTATTTAGTACCTGTCTGAAAGCAATGATAATTCATTGCTTTTGAAAATTACGATTCTGAACGAGCACGGCAATCTTTTATTGAAACCTAATCTTCTACATTGTGATAAGAAATTTTGAAAATGGCTTAATGATTTTATTTCTTATCCTTATTCATTGCGTTATAATTTTGTCTTGATTGTTTTTTTGTTGACAATAACTATATGTGTTTTCAATAGGTTTTATCCCACAAAAGATTAAAATTTCTTATTTTTGTCAAATATTCTATATAATGTAATCTTTTCATTAATTTTGTTGATTTATTCAAAGACGGTAATTGTTGAATATTATGAAAGCTCAACATAGTGAGCATAATAAACTGCGTGGATATTATTTTATTTGGTGCTTGCACTAAATTTTCTCAAGATTTCTTCGAAAGATTTTATTTTAAAATAGTTATAAAAAATTATAATACCAGCTGATCATATTTATGACTATTTTATTATTTACTTTATTTAATAAAGGGTGTTTTGCAAGGCTAGACTAGTTAAATAAAATAAAATTAACAAGTTTAATAAAATAATTATAACTATAATTTAACGGCCGGTTATAAACTTATTTAAACTTCTAACTTATTTTATTTCTTTTTTAATTTACTTTAATTAAATATAATTTATTTTTAAATAACTTTACTGAATAGTTGATACTATAAACGTGTAAAAATAAAAAATATTTTCGTAGTAATTCACTTATCGTTTTATTGTTTTACGAAATACTAAATCAGGACGACGACGATGACGACAACCAAGAACAATTTTTGTACGATTTATTTATGATTTTGTAGATGATTAATTGTTACGGATGATGTTTGAAGAATTTCCAGAAAAACGCATAAAAATTACTTTTATATGCCATCATAACAATGATTGTTTGGGAATCTTCAAATGAACCTTTTTTATTTCCAAGTATTAATTGTTTTAAAAATTGTATTTCTTTTTGAATTAAACGCCCAAAGGCATTGAGTACAGTTAAATATTACATACAATAAGCAAATATTACAATAAAAATTATAATAATACATATCATTAAGCAGCTATCAAAAGCTATATTATGGAATTTGATTCTTGACAACAAATTTAGTATTTAAATAAATATAATAAAAAATATATTAACTTATAATTTAGTTAATTCGATATTTATTTAATTAAATGTGTTACTAATTTATATTTTGCGATCACGCATGAAATTATTATATATTACATTATCTTATTATTGATTTTAGTTATAAAGACTACAAGTTGTTTCAAAATATTTGAGAAAAAACGTTTTACTGCATCACAATGATTTTTGTAAATTATTTACTAATTTCTCTGAGTTCAAATACTGTTCTGGTTTTATACGAGTTACTTATACGTTTAGGAAGATATCGACTAACAAAATTCGATTAAAAAGAACGTTTCGCGTGTTTAATTTTTATTTTAGCGATAACTTTGTTAATTTGTACGTACATAACGTGCGATGTAATTTACTTTATAAAAATTATTAATGCCGGACTAAAAAAAAAAACAAAGGCGGGTTTTTTAAATTTTTTTACGCCGGATCTGCGACCCGTTTCAAATAAACAATAACCGTACCTACTCAAGTTAATCATCAGAACAAATACTCGCGTGATCCATAATCTTCTCCCTCACGTCGATCATATATTTTCATACTGTTTAGTAACAAAGAATTTAAAAATTGTAAATTGATTAATAAATTTGAAGACTCCAAAAGTGTTTGCTAAGTTTTTTCTTATTTCGGATCAAATGTAGGTCGGTATTAAGTTTTATTATTTTGAGCTTACAAACTAATAAAAGATAAGACTGTTCGTCGCACATCAACCGAAACTCGAGAAAGTGTATGTGCGCGGGTCGCGTTTCAAATTGGATCTCTTTATATTTTATTTTCGTTTTTTAATAGGTAAGTTATGTGTCAATTACTGTCAGAAAAATAACGGCGATGACATAAAATACTTGGTGCCAAGAGTATATTATACTTTATTAAACAATGAGTTAAGTCGTTGACGGTTTTATCGGTTTACAGTTCCTAAATATATTAAGCTTAATAACTGACAACTAATTATTGTTATTTGCGAATGAATGATTTAGATTTGTTTCTCATTATTGATTATCATTATTATACACAGAAAAGTGTACGATAATTTACAATAGTTTTATAAGCTTCTTTTTGATGAAAACTTTTTAGTCACATCTGTTCTACAACAATTCATACGTAGAAAACATTAAATGTAAAAGTATACTTGAAAGTTTCAAATTTTGTAAAGTACTTAAATATATGAGATTGCATTACATTTCTTTGGCTGAACCTGTTTTAAAATTTCAATTT
Organism: Hormaphis cornu; assembly: GCA_017140985.1. Classification (NCBI taxonomy): domain Eukaryota; kingdom Metazoa; phylum Arthropoda; class Insecta; order Hemiptera; family Hormaphididae; genus Hormaphis; species Hormaphis cornu. The sequence continues at coordinate 43,908,364 of CM029357.1, read as the reverse complement.
TTTTCGTCAGTAATTAGCATGGATTCGCATGAATATGATTGATATTTACACAAATTCACTATACGATAACAAAAATTACTATCTTGGTCATACGTTACAACAGCTCAACAATAAAAAAAAAACCTTTCTTCTGCGTTGTTATATTATTAGGTCAATATTTACCACGATAGAACTGCGTACGTTTTAAATTCCTCAATATTTCCACGGCATTTTTTAATGGCACAAAATCGCGATTGAACCGTTTTGGGTTGATGTATGGCAAAACTGCAGTAGTGAATATAGTTGTAATTTTTAGATACGATGCAGAAAAAACTAAATTAGTGTGAATTTTAATAACGTGCTCACAACTGATACAAAAATAGATTTTTAATTTAAAATCGGGTTGGACTGAAGCAGTATAAAATAAATATGTTTGTCGTAAGAGAGTGATCGTCGAATTTTCCGGAGACCATGAAAAAAAAAAATGATTTTCAGTATTATAAATCATATTAAAAACTTAAGTCCGTCATATAATTTTGATTTTTTATGAAATTTTATCATGTTATTCTATCGCATTATCGTCTAAAAACTCGACAAAACTTCACTCAATTTTTTTTTTTCTTAATATAAATTTTGATGTTTTCGTCTGTTCAACATTATATTATTACATTCCAACGTTGCAAAACTGCTACAAGCCCAAACAAGTTACTCTTTTGAAAACAAATATAGACTCGTTATTTGTTCGCATTTTGAAATCGACTGAACAACAAATATTTATCACTGTGTGTAAATAATGTTCGTCTTTTAATCTCGGTAAATTAATCATCTAGGAATCCGTTTGAAAGTCGACTTTTCAAACGTTCGCTCAAAGTTTTTCCACTCAAACATTTGCTTTTAAAGTTACTCTACGACCGTTTCTTTGCGTATTTTAAGTTTACATAAAAGTATTTTGTGAAATGTCACCGATTTTTAAATGTGAGTGTATTAAATCTACTCAGCTGAGTTTGTATAAAAAATTTAAATGCGTTCTTTTGATATTTTTACTTGTTTTGGGAGGAATTTTTTTTTTTTTTTTTTCATAACATTACTTTTCTTTTCACCCCCATCAATTTAGTAGTGTTCGGAACAGTAGAGAAAATACGATTAGATAACGAGTTATATGTGATGAGGATTTATACAGAGGTTTTCAATTTTTGTACTCGATTTGTTGATTAAATTCAAAAAGTTATAATACTATGATTACGTATTTATTACGTTTACCATGATGTTAATAAAATCTTACTGTTAATAAATGTTTTTTTTGTAATTATAGCAATTCACCGATCGTAACTCGTTGAGTTCAGTTTAAACAGCACACATAATACTATGTAGAAATCGGACCTATCCGTTTACCGCGGCAGCTACAATTATTTACAAAAGAAAACGCAAAGTAATGAACATGTTAAAAAACACAACACATTTACAGAGAAGAGATAAAATAAATAAAATAAACAACCCGTTACAGAAAAAAAAATCGTCCCTGTGCTGTCATCTGAATAAAAAAATTAATTGGGTTTCCTAATCATGAAACGTTATTTTTGTCTCCGAAACGAATATTTAGTATTATTGACCATATTATTAAATTGAAGATTTTGTATAAACACTGGAAACCGATCGTGACCGAATGTTATAAACGGTGTTAAAACATAATTTATTTTTATTACATTTAACGGTTATTTTCCTAATTTATTTTTTGCTACGCACCATGATATATTTACCCGTGAGGATTGGTATTTTCCGATGGATTTAATTCAGTTTTTGAACTAATGAAATTTTTAAAAAAATCATTTAAACAACTGAGTTCGAGTGCACAAAAAAAAAAAAAAAAAAATAGTTATAAATCATATTTCAAACACAGATAGCGGTTTTATTTATTTTTCAAACATTTTACATCGAGATTTCAATATAATTTATAACAAAAACACATATTCCGTGTATTAAAACGGGTAGTAAATTAATTTTCAAAGTATTTTCTGGTTTACTTTCCGTAGCATTTTATTGAGATCATTCAGCTTCTGTTAGTGTGGTGATTTCTTCGAGTAACAAGTCGCACAAACTTGTTCTTTTCTCAGTATTTCACCAGTAAAGTTACCGTTTTTCCGTCATTAAAATCGAAAATAAATTCATTCGCATTTAAGTAAAAAAGAAAAAAAAATAGTAATAATAAATAAGGCGTTCCGTGTAGAATAATATATTATAGTATGTTTTTTAAGATTTCTCTTTCACCGAATCAAATAATTTCATCGGAGCATGTCCGAAGAATCTAATATTTATCGAAACGATCGAAAACGACATCGTGAAAATTCGGAAAATCATTAAATACTTTTTATTTAGGTACAATAATATAATATTATTATAGACGTGAGAGTCGTGAGGCGTTTTTCGCGTTCGCAGAAACCTGTTGAGCACCACGGAGAATCGGAGCTGTTTTTTTGTCATCGGTTTTTGTTGCTTAACTGGTATTTTTTTTTTGAAGATTCGGACGGATTTGAGTGAAATACTTTTTAAGAGTATGCGAAATGAAAATTCAAGTGCGCACAACAAATATTATACTCTTCCGAAGGAGAATTCGAATAATACAATAATACTTCAGAAAAACCGTATTCAAATTTCAAACACAGTATTACAGTATATTATATTGAATGCATTTTGTACTATAACTTTTGATTATAAACAAATGTATTTTTGATTTATATATATTTTATTATCTATTTTGTCAACGTATGAATTATTGTAAAAAAAAAACTTAGATTCGTGTACCAGTAATATTTATAGCTGTTAACACTAACATTATGGTGTAGATTAACTTAATACAAAATTTAATCACAAAATTTTAGACAATTTCATTGTCTAAAATTGTTTTAATCAAATAATATTTTTAATTTTTAATCAATATTCTCTGAGTGCAGAGTTTTAAATATTATTAACTTTTAATCTCTTTTTGGCAAAGTATGAAATCTGAAGTGTAATTTTTTTAGGTATCTCTTCCGCGTTTCATCAAATCAAAAGAGCAAACTCAAATTCAGACAAATCGTATATTTTGTCATTGCAGAAAATTGGTGTGTACCTATTCAATCAAATACAAAATCTAACTTAGGGTTTACGCAAAATCTGATACTGACATGGTTATAAATAGAATTATCAATTCAACATAAAATAATTATTTTTTGGCTTATAATTTTGCGCGTCGATGAATTGATCACGTAGGTATTACTGTCTACTTACCTGATAAAATGGACGTGAAAATATCCAATAATGTTTTTAAATGATTATTATTAGAAAAAATAGACGTAATACACGTCAAAACAGTACATTGTGTTTGTGAAATCTCTTTAGACGTCTACGGACCGTTATGAAAATAATAAATTAGTTTTCATGCATTATACCATTTATACCGTTAATCTACGAATCGCATAAAAATATAATGGGATTACAATTTCGTTTTTTAGTAAAATAATTTTTACACATTCATTTTGCAGTCTATTATAATGGGTTATATTAGTTAAATTTTGTACTACGTTTCATTTTACGTTATATATGTAGGTACTTATCATTGATTTATAAGAATTTTGTGGCTTATCGACTTTTATAAAGAGAAAATAAAAACATTCAGATAAAATAACATCATAATATTACAGTATGTATATCTCGATTTACATGTTGTTTATTTTTGAACCGATTTTTGCGTTTGACTTTACAACTCCAATCGTTTTCTGAACACTATTATACGAGGAGATGTAATCCGTCGCGTCATTTTGGCGATTGAAATTATATTTCTATAATAAAAATAATAATTATTATATTTTCAGAATTAAAAGTGTGCGTGTCAATCTGTAAAAGTGTACAAAAAAGTTCTGGAAGAAAAATTGTTGGATGAAAAAAAATCACGTCGATACAAAAATTACGTTATCAAAGAGCAAAAACGCGGTGGGATTTCAAAATTGTATACATCATTGTATAATTTGATTGTTAATTACCTATATAAATGGAAATTGATTTAGCTGACGTGCAATTTAATTATAACGCGGCTTTATCATTTTACACAACCATCACTCACGAAGTAAATGATTATTCTGCAGTTCGTGTAGTATGTTTTACAACAAGGTGGTTTTGTGCAAACGCATTAAACTTTTATTGAGTACAAAAGTAAATATAGGTTGTTTTTTGTTCATACATTTTTAATCATTAGTTTGTACAGATTTGGACGTAACATATTTATAGTTAAATTAGATTACTAAAACAATACGAATTTAAAAAATAAACGGTATAGTGTATATTATGCGTGTGAAAATTCAAAGCGAATTGGAATAAAATGTTGCGTATCAGTTGTTACCTATTCAAATTTGTTGAACACTCTTAATTAATGTCAATAATTTATGTAGTTTAGACTACAATATTTAAAATTTAGATATTTTAGACCTATTGAACCTATTGAAACTTAAAAAACACAATACATGTATAAGAAACGTTATTAAATATATTTCATTTATTTAATATGTATTATGTATACATTGTTTTTTGTAAAATCACACGTTTAACATCAGTAACGTATATTTAAAAAAGTGTATAATCAACTCCAACCTTGCATCCACACCACAAGCATTATGTTAATACGAGATTTTTAGAATTTGTTTATGTTTTTCTTTGTAAAATAAATGTTATTTTTATTATTTATTTGTTAAACGTGATAAATTTTTTTTTTTCGGAAATTCATTCACTATAGTTATTATTTTTGCTATGCGGACACAATAATGGAATATGATTTCAGTGAATATTTTGAACTAAATCTATTTCTGGCAAACGGTCGTACTACGTATTATTTGGAAAACTGTCAATGACAGAGTCGTTTATGGTCAAAATGACCGAACAAAGATCGTCCGATCAAATCGCGATAGTTATTTATGAGAACAGAATATTTTGACAATATTAAATGAAACTAAATTTAATGGTTTTGTATCTAAATCCAATTTATTTTTGTTTTAAAACAACCGATAGTAACTATTTAATGATTAATTAACTATAATTATTTTGAATTGTTTTTTGATGTAGTGTATAGCTGAAATCTGGTGAAACCAAATCGACTATTATAACGTACGTTTGACTGTTTTAGTTCACGATGAATAAACTACAAAATATATTATCATTTTAAAATAGCTATATTTGATTTTTAAAATAGGAGAAGTGCGTAAAATGTTAAATTATTCGGTTTTGTGTCCACACAATTAATATCAAGATTAATTCAACGGTTAAAATATGCATCTTTACTACATAATAATAAAGTGTATAATTGATTTATTAAATACTATAACACTATATATTTTTTGGTCCAATCGGAATCCAATAAATATTAACATTATTCCCGACGGGGCGCATGCCACTATTACGATATTTGTCAATGGAGCCGTCATCAGTCTCCACGTCCCCCATGTTCAGCTAACACTTCTCAAACTCCGATGTGTTGCAAAAGTAATTATTTTTTATTTTTTTTTTATTACAATTCCTTAACGACATTCTCCGCCCCCGTTAACCACCAAAACTACACAATATGTATAACATTATATAATTTTACGAGAAATATCGAAGATTAATTGCATTCGAGTACACACAATAATTATTGTTAAATCTGACTATTAACATTAAATGTTATAATAATATCAAAACTTAGGGTCAAGTTAAAAAAATTTTTATCAAAAATTTTTTTTTAACTTAACTAGGTTATCGATTTATTGTAATTTTTTCATTTTTCTTGAATTAATTAACTATCTACAAAGTTTAAAATTTCATTTTATGATTGTTTTTAACGATTGTTTGAAAAGTTATATTATACAGAAACATAAAATGCTCACATAATGCTGACACACTTTGAGGGTGGTACTGATTTATTTCTCGAAGAAAAAAAAAACGCATGTGTTCAAACTGATTTAAGTTAAAATTGAAATTGTTTCTGCAGCTAAAGTTCAAACTAAACGAGTCAAACCATTTTATTTTGGACTTTTAACTTTTAATCGAAGACACTTTTGGTGTCAAAACTCAACTTAACTTAAAATATGTTTTTTCACTAACTTGCTTTTTGTTTTTTGTTTTTATAAATGTCTTTACATCTGTGTAGCAGAGTTTGGGAAACATTAAAATTCAAGACCATGTGTATTTTTTCCACAGTCAACATAGAACCTCCTCTTTTTTGAATTCTGTTAAAAAACCGAAAACTGCGAGTTTGGGTAAATCACCACCGTATAATATTAGCTTTACGGGTTGATGGAACGTACTTTGGGACTTTCAGAATGAAGAGATACACAAGACAGTGGTGAGTTCCGGGTGCCCTTGTTACCTCCAAAATCCGGAGGTCACAAAAATTTTATTTGTTTCAGAGTGGATAGTGTACTGCAAAGTTAAATAATAATCGGAAAAGTGGGCGAAAAAAATTAAATCAATTTTTAAGTGTAATATAATACACGACTAAAACATTGTGCCCAAAAAAGCAGTCAACGCACATTTGTGGACGCAAACAGTGAGATAGATCTAAACGCCCACCAATAAATCATCGTGAGCCTAATGGAATAATAATAATAATAATATAAAAAAAAAAAAAACGATTTTTCACACAATATTAAACATTTCTAGTGCATTTAAATTTTACAAAAACTATTACCGCATGATTTATATACTCGGTCTCGTGAACATTCGATAAATAGGCGTGTATTAATGTTATTGCGGAGGGAAAGCGTTTTGAAACTGGAGGCTCGTTACGTTTTGAGTTATTTTTTTTTTCAATAAACTTTAAAATAAAAATACAGTTAAACTCACGAATCCAGAAAATCGTTTAACTTTGCAGTCGAACCGCACTCTGTACACTAAATAATAAGTAAAAAAATATTATTATCTAACTGCTAAGTAAAGGTTTAAAATCATAAACTGTATAAGTTGTGTTGTTGATTATGTTTTGAATGATTGTTGAAAATATACTTTGAGCATTGGGAGGGAAATGGAGAAAAGTTTTACTCTTTTATACCTGTAAAATTTATTCTTAGATTTATAAAGGTTTTCCCCCTCAAACCTTTACAGATTTTACGACTAAAAAAAAAAACAAAAAAACAAAAAAAACTGTAGACCAAATATCATTAACGACTTTTCTTTTAATTTATACTAAAAGTTCATTAAGTCAACATAACGTGTGACTGTAAATATTGAACGGAAAGAATGACAGTGAAAGTCAACTGTTTTAAGTAGAATATTTTAGGAATATTATGTTAAATGTTGTTAATCTATTGTTTTTAAAATGATGATTTTTTTTATTTTTCTTGTCAATAATTTTTGTCTAGATGGAATACTCTGATTTCTAAGTCAGTATTTTTTCTAAAAGGTTTGTAGACTCCGGTGATACTTTGGTTGAAATTTTACGACAAAAACCAAAACAAATCGAGGATTTTATGGCGAAAAATTTAAAATATTCAGGTTTGTAAAGATGTTTTCGGGTAGAAAGCTCCAATCGTTACGTTGAATACAACATATAAATTGATATTTCGAGTATAAATGTTGTTTACATTTTATTTGAAGCATATTTTGACATTTTGATGATTTTCTGAGTAGTACTCCGAAAACGACAAAAATGGCGAAATTGCCAAATATAGCGTCAGAACAGTTATACCACCTATTAAACTATCGTTATAAAAAATTATTCCTTTAGTCTTTTTCAAACTTGTACTAACTATGTACTTGTAGCTACTTGTACTACTATGTACTAAAAAAATTTAATACTTTATAAAAATTTTAATACTTTTTGCTTGGTATAACACACAATTTTTTTTTTCCGTAAGTATAAAAGGGGGAATTCACGATATTTTTATTTTCACTAAGGACTTATAATATTAGATAATTCGCTCACAATATTAAAGGTATAAGCCTCATAAGGAAAGCTCCAATTTTTAACATAAGCACCTTTAATGAATGGTCTTTGAACTTTTATTGTACTTAAAGAGATTTAAAATTGTTCAAAAGTTCAAAATTGAAAAACTTATAGTCAAAAAACCAAGTAAAATTTCAAGAAAAACGTAAAAAATTACGGCTAACGTGTTTTTTGAAATAATCAATTTAGTTTTTTGGCCATTGCTTCCAAAATGATAGACGGAACTAGCTGAAACTTTTAAAAATATTTAAATAGGTAAAATAAAATTTTGGTTCAAGTTTCAAGTGATTTTGAAAGTTTGTGAGCTAAGTATAGAACTTTAAAACTATCGACAATTCGTGGTTTTGTTCGATAAAAAATTTGATTTTCGATAAAAAGTTTTGAAACTTTAACACAAGGTTAAAAATATGCTGCTAAGTAATTTCTGAAATCCAAGTTTACATTTTTTTTCAGTCTTATAATTTTGGAAGATGGTCGCAAATTGATCATACCTTTGACTTATTTTTAGAAAATAATTCTTAACTCACACAAATTTATTATTTAAGAATTGAAAATTATTCTATCTAGTAAAGAAAATTTCAAAAAAATTGGTCTAGTAGATTCTGAAAACGAATAAAAAAGCCGAGATCACTTTAGGTCGCGTTTGTAAATTGACGGAGTTGCGTATACCCTTAAAGTGGGTCAATAGTTTAGAAGTTGTGGTTCAAACGCATTATTTAATATCTGAAAGCAATGGCAAATCATTGTCTTCAAAAATACGATTTTGATTTATAAAAGTTTATGTTATTTTCGAAAATACGACTCTGAGTGAGCTCAGTTGTCTAGTATACGTCCTGGTAAAAATCAAATTTAACAATAAAAAAGGGCCAAAATTCCGAAAAACGTACCTATCAATTTAGATAACGTGTAAAAATTTCAAAATATTTGTACCATTGTTTGAGGAGTTATTGCGATTGTAGTATCAACTGCACAATAGTGCGTATCATCATTGTTATAACCAAATTACGCCATTTTTCAAAACCTATTTTATACGCTTCCAGAATCATCCGGGCCAGGACTTATACTAGACGACTGAGCGCGTTCAAAATCGTATTTTCGAAGACAATGATTTATCATTGCTTTCACATATTAAATAATGCGTTTGAACCACAAATTTTAAACTAGTGCCCTGCCCAAAGCGTAGTCGCTTCACCGTAAAATTACCTACGCGACCTAGAGTGATCTCGGCTTTTTTGTTTTTAGTTTCATTCATAGCGGCTATAAAAACCTGTTTAGGTGTAATTGTGTTGGAAATTACTATATTACTTCGTTACACAGAAAACTCCGGAAACGTTTGCTATTTCTCGTTTAAAGGACCGAACTAGAATTTAACATACACAAACCTTCAAAAGAAAATAATAATTCGTTTCGAGTTCGTAGACGGAAATGGAGGGAATTATTATCATCAACGTTCGGCCGTTTTATTTGCTCGCGTTATTTACTCATTCAATGTTTACGGAAATGCCGGTGCTGTTATATGTATATATGCAAATGCATAACACGCACGCTTATACCTTAAAAGGAACGCAGCAGGTATAGTATTTAAAGTCGTTAAAATACGCAACGGAAGGTCGTGTCCGTTTTCATTCGCGTAAAATAAAACTCAAAATAACAAAAAACTTGACATTGAGAAGTTTTTACAAATTTTCTTGAGGGCCAAATAACGAAACAACAAACATACGAGTATTTACGTATTATTATGTCCACGGTTGCCAAAGTCGTCAATTTTACTGTGTGGAAAAGTTATAGCTGTTATTGTGTTAGGTAATAAATTCTAATTTGAAATAATCTTTATGTGCTTGAAAAATGAGTAAAAAGAAACAAAACGATTAAAAATCAAATATAATTGAATTTTCATTTGTTTTCATTGAGTGTTTTTAAATTCTCAGCGGAAGAATATATTGTTTTTACAATGATATTTTGTTTTTTCTGTCAACGACTTTTCATATAGAATTTATGCATCGACTTTCAAAGTTTTCATCTCGAATGATAGGCGTGTAAACTCCAGTGGTCCTTTGATTAAAGCTTTTTTTTTTTAAATTTGGCCTTCTTTTTGAGTTGAACCCCAAGAACAAAAACAAAATTGGGAATTTTGGAGAATGTTACGGCGAAAAGTATGAGATTTTAAAACTTGTGATGACGCTTTCGTATAAAAGGAATTTTTCGATTTTCAAAGTCAGTATCTCTAATGAAAAGTCTACAAACTTTGATGGTACTTTGAGGAGTTTCAAATTTGAGAGTTCAAAATTTTAAAAGTTATAATCAAAAAACAAAGTGAAATTTAAGAAAAAATGTTAAAAATTACGGTTAACGATTTTTTTTTGACATAATCGACTTAGTTTTTTTGCCACAACTTCCAAAATAATAAACGGAACTGGCTGAAAATTTTACACAATATTGAAATAGGTAAAAATAGGTTTTATCATTGTTTCAAGTGATTTTGAGAATGTTTGAGTTAAGTATAGAACTTTAGACTATTTGTAAATTTTCATTTTCTTTGTCGTTTTTGTTCAATTAAAAATGTATTTTTCCGCAAAAAGTTTTGAAACTTTAACATAAAGTTGGCAACATAAAACTGATATAGTTCGTTAAATTTGGTTTTTATCATGACGTATATTGCTAGATACCTGAGCTCACTCAAAATCGTGTTTTTAAAGACAATGATTTAGCATCGCTTTCAGATATTAAATATCACCTTTAAATCATAGATTCAAAACCAGTGATCCACCCAAAGCGTTAATCATTATACTGCGTTATACTGCTTACGTGACCTAGAGTGGATACCGCCTTTCTTGTAAATAAATCCATCTTTGAATTTTCCACGACCAGTAAAATAACCAAAATATAAAAATCATTCCAATAGCGTCATCTGATTTCATCAGATATATATTGTTTCCAATTTTATAGAAAAACTGTTTCATTTACGTATACTAAATAGTAAGTAGTATTTTTAAACCGGGGAAAATAAAGTTCTAGAGTCAAATAAATCGTAAATTTAACCTGAATTTTTAAACGAGTTTTCGCTTAGCAACGCTGTTGTTTTTAATACTTTACAAAAAAAAAAAAAAAAAAAAAAACAAACACAAATTAAGTCAATCAAAACTAACTGCATCTCACAAACGCGGCAAAACCCCGACGATTAAATGCATTTCTTCTGGAACACTTTAGTTTAATCCTGTCACAAAATTTGGGAGACCCGAGACTTTTTGTAATCCCAACTTAATCGTTCACCATCGCGTGGTGCAAATGGACACATTGTCCCGTCTGATAACGTTCTTTTTTTGTTCATTTAAAGATACGCAATATTACAATAAAAATTAACCGTCGCGTGCATTTGCAGTATCGTTCTTACAGTTTTAGAATTCAATAAAAATTTGGTATTGTTCATCTTGCGCTAGTTTAGTAGTAAAAACAAACCGTTTTCTTCAATCAACTTTGTTATAATTGCCGGACAAAATCACTGACATGCCATTTGATCAATTTTAAACGACCATAAAATTGTGAAAATCTATTTAATTGAAAAATCATCTTGTATAAAAACAGTATTTAGGTTTTTGTCTTAACTCACTAGTTTTGGATCTAACTTACCAGAAAAACAATCACAACCATGGAAATACAAAATTATGTTTTTAAAAATAATATGCTATTAAAATGTTTGTGTTTCCAAAAGTCTAATACTTGCAGTTTCTTAATGTAATCACGAATTTAGAACCGTTTAAGGAATAAAAATTTCAAATAAATATAACCTTGGTTGCATCAGAAATTCCATGAGTGACGAAAACCCTAAACGGAAAAATAAAATAAAAGGAACTTTATCCGTATTTGTGTTTTAATTACTTCAGTTATTGCCAGTTTAAAAGTGTGTTAAGAGATGGCTGACCGTTTTAAATCATACTTAAACAGTGACATAAGGTTTAAGTTCATACACGTTTTTTCAATAAAGAGGTGTGGATACGAACATTGTTAAAAATTTGATTTACTCAACTCCTGGAGATACGAGAATTGTACAGAAAATCTAAGACGATTTTTGTTTCAATATCGGTTACCGATAAAAATAAGCACTGTTGTTTTTCCGTAACTTCACAATTATTTGTAACTTGAAAGCGTTTTGAACGCAAATACATACGGTGGGGACAATGCGATTGGTATACGAACTCTACGTGTAGTTAACGTTTGATTTCCAGTACAGAAACTATTGGTGCGCAAAGCTTAGAAACGCTTTTTTCGCAGCAAAATTTTTCTGGAAAAGCAAAATTTCCGTAAACTATCACAACGCAGTATAGTTTTTACATACGTTTTAAGGGTGGAAAGTTGAAAAAAAACATTTTATAGACTTTATATTTCGTATGTATATTATGCATGTATTGTAACTATAGGAAACGAGTACCTACCTATATTGATTTTGTATTACCAACAAATGTCGTGTGGGTTTCAGCATTTTAAATTTCTCTAAATTTATTTTAGAGTTTATCAATTTAATTATATTTTTTTTGGATTTTCATAACACGTTTTTTGTGATATTTTAAAAAGCGTTTTTCGATTACATATTGTTTAGTAGACTGAATTGTACGGTTTATGAGTACCAGTAGTACGAGTACCGGGTATTTTGTTCTTTGTTCCCTTCAGAATACATCGAATACAATAGGTACTCCGTTCTATACGCGCAAGTTATTGAAAAATAATTACTTATCTTACAGAAAATTACTTCCGTATTATATCATTCAATAATGAATACTTATAATTCGGTTATTCTGCCCAGAGTAGGGATTTTGGTTCAACAATATTATTTTCAAGTATGGATTTCAACTTAAAACTTCAAATAGTCTAGGTCATGCACGTAAGTAAATATGTAGTCAAATACCTGTTGGCGCAATCTTTCCCCGTCGTTTGCTTTTATATGTTAAATAAGTAAATTAAATTATTTTCTACGTTGTGCTAGTTTGTTCACAATTTGCCATGGATCAACAATGACGTCTCTATAAATATTGAGAAGAGCTAGTCCAGTTAGTCACTCTTGATCAATGGTGTTTCATAAATATATTTTTAAGCGCTTTAGTGTTGAAAAGGAACGTTCCGCAATCGCGGTAGACACAGGAAGAGTGGCCAAAGTTTTAAGAAAAGTATAAATAAGTGGAAAAAATAATTTATCACACTTCTCCAATGTTTTGATTATATTTAACTCATTTACGTCATCACTTTTTCCTTCCCACTTCTTGGTCCATAATTGATACTCACACAACAAATTTTTAAGTTTTTCCTTTGGAAGATATATCTTATGGATTTCTGTCAATTTTTTTTAGTCTCTTTCTTATTATTGATACATTTTGGCAGTAAGATTTGAAGGTTTCCTATATTTTCGTGATGGGTAGAGAATCTGGCTGTTAGTTCACTTAGCACATGGTCAAGAAATGAAGAGTAAATATTTCTTTTATAATAAGTTTCGGCAGTCTCTGCAGGAATATTGCTTCGTACTTTTTGTCTATTTGTAGTTCTAGGGATTGTGAGTGACTCAACACCTAAAAGTTCTTTAGAAGTTTTCATAATTATTATAAATGTCTCATCACTTCGGACGTCTTTGAGTGTTTTTTTTATGACATTTACATATGTTACTTGTATACATGGTTATAACGTCGCCGGTCAAGATAAGATAAGGACACGATTTCATAGTTAATAGGTATTTTGTATGATAAACTACAATATAAAACTTGGTACCTACCTTTTAGGCACTCTTATTTCTTGTACAATTTTAACACAAAAATGTTTAACCATAAGTCATTATTGTTAGTAGCACTTAATTACATCAGATTTTTTTTCTTCTTATTATTATTTATATACTAATAAGGATTTTGAATGGGGGGTTCGAACCCCCCAAACCCCCCTTTACCTACGCCCCTGGTTGTAAGTATAACAACAATTCTTGTGTTACTGTAAGAATGCCTTTTAAATTTTTCTGAACACAGAAAAAAATTTGATAACATCAGCTGGTAACTGGGTGAATTGATGGTCAAGACGAATCAAACGTACTACACAACAAGACACCCTCGATAAAAATGTAATTTTTTAAGGAGGCTGCAGACGCACGATTTTTTTGTAGATTTGTACCAATAAGCGGAAGTAAATTTAACATACTTCTTGTGGTCAGATTTTGATATCGGAAGTATGTTCGAATTCGTTGACTTTTTATTTAGGCCGTCTATAGGAAGTCGTCGATTTTTAATTAAATTCGTGGATATTTTCCGAATTAACATCTGACTACTATAAGTATGTAACATTTACTAACAAACGCATAAAAAATAAGCGCTTATGCTTTCACCTTTAGTGCATTCTTAATAAGTACAAAGCGGATATTTGAATACGCTAAAGTACAATATCACACCATGCCTAAATATTAATAGATATAATGTCTTGGGGTGTTTTAATACGTAAAATTTGCTTAAAACTACGAATATGTTAACATGGATCGAACAAACATGCGTTCAATATTGCCTGTATAAAACCCATTTTAAAATCGATCCGTCTGCAGCCGTATTCTTTTAGCTTTTATCTTTAGACAAAAATCAAACGTAAATAAATGTGAAATAAAGCGCCCTCTATCAGTGGCATGTGCTACGACGTCATTGGATGTGACGACGGCCATATTTTGTTTCATTAATTTATTTCCCTGCATTCGTGTAAATAATGTGCCGTCTCTGTGTACACTATAAGCTGGATACCCGTCCCTCGGGCCTTAGGGTTGAGGGCCTCGGGGTTAACCACCGAGGGCGAGCTGCTGCGTAGCACGTAACGACGGACAATCAATTCGCGTGTCCGTTCCCGATCGTCCCGCGTCGGATTAACGACACGTTTCGAGGCGTCCGAGGGCTTATTTAAAACCACCCCGTAGTGACGCGTGAAAATCGTTCGTTCTCGTGTACCGTTTTGTCTTTTTTAAAATTGTATACGGAGTATTATTTATATCACGTACTACCGTACTAACCGTTACGTTCTTCGAAATTCCACGAATTTTAGATTCGAACACGCGGGTTTTCAAACGGTTCGAGCAAAAAAAAAAAAAAAGGTCAAAATCACTCTATAGGTAGGGCTCGTGGGTAGTTTGATGCTGTGGGTCACTATTTTGGAAGGATTAATTAGACATTTTATATTATATTTGTAAGCAAATGTAAATTTCGAATTTCGTTTTACATGACACATTTTATTGTTAAGTCTTAAACAACAAATTAGTGTGAGTCAAGAATGTTTTTCCAAAAATAACTTACAGGTATAACCAATTTTCGACGATTTTCGAAATTTAAACGACTAAAAAAACAATAGTGTCTATAGATTTTCAAAATTTTCTTGTAGCATATAGATTTATATGTTGAAAACATATTGTGTTCCAAAACTGTTCCTTTAAAATCAAAATATTATCGAACAAAAATTACCAAAACAATTTTAATTTTCCAAAATTTCACGGCGCTATAATTAGCTCAAAAATTTTCATTATCTCTTAAAACTTATATCAGACCTGTACCAAACGTGAAAGTTTCAGCTCATTCCGATCATTATTTTGGATGTTATGGTCAAACAACTAAATAGATTATGTCAAAAACATGTTTGCCGATTTTTCCTTAATTTTTTGTTTGTAACTTTTTCGTTTCTTACGCTTAAATCTATAAGACCCCTCAAAGTGCGATGAGTAGACCTGTCAAAAACCGGTACTGAGTATAACGAACGAAGCATTATTGAAGAAGTTATTGCAATTTCATACTGTTAAAAAAAAAAAAAAAATAAAAGTCAACACCCATTAATGTTGAATTTATTAATGCGACTCCGTTACACTCAGAATCTAAAAATTTAGTCCAACGAAAGTGAGTCATGCCGCAAGGGTTGCGCTGCGGTGTCATACATTTTTGCTTTAGAGATGTGGATTTTACCGGTAAATTTACGCAAATTTTATCCTGATCTTTGATTTTTATTTACAAAAGGTTAGGTTATTTCTACTCTAAAATTTTACGGAACCGTGAAAAAAAGTTTTTTCCGGGTGGATAGTAGGTCATGACTACGAGTGGGTCGGTGGTGTAAAATTTTTTCGGATTTATTACATTTTTGAAAAATTCCTACGGGTTATTTTTGATTTTCGTTTAATCAAAAATTCATAAACTGTCGCCGGTTACTATTTTCTTTTCGCGAATTAATAATTATCAACACTTTGTGCATTGTAGTATTTTCAAATAAATGATCTGTTTCCGTTGTGTTTTGAATGAAATTGTTTATAGCGAAACTCATTTGTATGCTGCACAGTGTAATATAATATTATAACATATTATATAAAATGTCGTAGCAAAATTTACGAGAAAACTCAATGACAACCGCACTATTTCTGAATGTCAGCAAAAGTGTATGGCCCGTTTAATGTTCAAAACTTCTGACGGTCTGGAAACGCTCCATGTGTAAACAGTCAACTCACTGTGAATAATGTCAAATTAAAAGTTTTGTTAACGGGATTTTAACTTACAAGTATTAAATTATTTTCGGTTGATTAATGGATTAATAAAATCAAACCATAATACATTTTATTAATATTTAAAATATGTGGAATAATTATTTTTTTTGGGGAGCGTTTGGTATGTTTGTTTTTATTTTATCGTTAATGTTTCATTACTTATCCGAAAACTTAAATTATTTGTACTTAAATCAACTTGAACTTAAATAATTTATTTTTAAAAGGTTTCAGTCAATTTAATTTTGATTAGGTACTTACATTTTGGATACGAAACGAACACTCATAACATTCAAAATAAAAATTAGGTAAGCTAAAAATATTATCAAGGATTTTTTGACTTTTTTTTTGGCTTTTTTGAGGGTTTTTGACTATGAAGATTTTACTTTTTCTGCTTATTTAACCGAACAACTCAAAATTTTCAGTAATTTTTGTTAAAAATATTTGGCCAAATAAATAAACGTACGTAAAAAAAAAAAAAAGCAAACGTTTTAATATAAAAGTTTAGATCAAGTAACTATTACTAATGTTAAAACAAACTTAAAAATAAATCAAATATACATGTTGAGAAAAATATTTTTTTCGGTGATTTTGTTGAAACAAATTTGGCGGGACGAACAGATAGGGAATGAGAGGAAATCTTCTAATGAACTCATAATATCATAAATTCACCACTTAAGTACGCATTTGATTGTAAGAACTATAATATTCCAGTCGTTAAATATTCAATGTAAAAAATGATTGAGTAAGTAAGAAGTTTTAAGAAATAGTTTTTAGATGTAGGTATATATAGGTGGCGAACTAAGTAATAGTCGAACGATTTTTGCAGAAGAAAATAAATAAACGTATTGATAAAAAATTTGCTAAAATATGAATTCAGAATCTCGGGAAGAAGAGCAATAGTGAAAAATTATTATTATAATAATTAAATTCGGATTACTAGAGAATTATAACACTTAATCGTCGTCCGGTTTGTTTGTATGTGTGCAACGAGTGTTGTTTTTCGATGAACTTATCTAAATGGTTGTAAAAAATCGTCAAACGGTTTATCGTCAAACTTTTAGCGGATAAATAACCTTTATTACACAATAAATATATATATATTGCGGTACTTAAATGCACGCGTTTATCGTAATCGGCAAAAGTATTCTGGCGATTTGTAAAAAAAAATAAAAAACTGGAAAATTATCGGAAACGTTCGACGACGTGTATGAGAAATATGTTATCGATATTGTTTTCTAATAAGTATTGTATAAAGGTCGGAGAAACAATTTTTTATATCTTAAATTTAAATTAAATCTTATAAGAATTTTATAGAATTTATTAATAA
>CM029357.1:43721843-43890585 GCA_017140985.1 Hormaphis cornu | reverse complement strand
AGTTTCCATAGATTTGGTTCATACAGCGAGTGTTCAAATTATTTTTATTTTCCTTTTTTTTTTTTTTTAGTTTTCATGCATCTACGTATTTTTTAAATTATAAATTGAAATGGCCATTCGACTATTGAACCCTAGTGCTTATTGATTTTATGGAATTTTCTCGGAGTTTTTTCTTTTTTTTTCCGCCATCCGACAGGTGTTTGACATTGCTTTTACGAACGAAAAAAAAAATAAAAATGGTAATTGTTGAAAATAAAAGCCTCAGCGTCAGAATCATTTTACAAATGCGGTTATGACGGTTGTTTGTTATTATTATTATCGTCTCCATATACGAACGGGTGTAGATGTAAATTTTTGATGAAAAATTTATATTTTTTAGACGGAGAAGTTTTTGTAAACATTTGAGTAGTTTATGCGTTTTTTCTTGAATAAGAAAAAATATGAAAAATTGTGGCAAAGAAAAGAAAAAAAATAATAATTATGTAAAAACATAATCATTGAGAACATCTGAACAAATTGCGAGAGTTTACCTCGATAAAATATTTAACAGTTTAAATGTATAAAGTGTACCTTATTACACACCTAAAAATGCAAAAAAACCGCATCACGTAATATTTAATAAAAAGTGTTATTATTTAATCAAACGCCTTGAGAAACATAAAAAATATATAATATAGTAATTGAACCCACTCGGGGAAAATTTCTTTACCTTATAATACGTTTTTATATGATGTAGTTAGTTGTTGAAAAAAAAAAAATAAATATAGTTTTATTATGAACCGTTTAAAATAATTATTTAAACAAACCTCTCAGAACGGATTATTACGTATTCAATCCACGGTCTATAATTATTAAAAAAAAAAAAAAAGAATTATTCGAAAAAGGTGTACGTATTTATTTTTTCGTTGAAAATTTTTTCACAGTTTGGTGTTATTTAATAAATCATATTGTGCGAATTAAAATATAATATTTCTTTAGTATTTACATTTAATGGTGTTATGAAGGTAAAACACTAAGGAATTATTGTGTAAGTTTCTTAGAATTTTATAACACTTGTTTTATACAACAGTTTGATTGCTGTTTTCTTTGTACAATTTTTATCATAGTAGTTTAAACAATTCGAACATAATTTCGATCAAATTACATAGAAAAACTTGACAGCAGTAATAATAATAATTAATTAAATCACAATTTGATTAATAATTTGTTTGTATAGGGGCCATAGTTATGTACTTTTACTTATTTTCAACTATATTAGAGGATAAATTACTTGAAAAGTGCCATTTTTAACTGGTATTTATTAGTATTTTAATCACATCGTTTGTAATAAAATTATTATTTTCAATGATTATTTAAAAACAACAATTACAAAGTAATTAAAAGTGACTTTCGAAAGGTTACCGCTTTTACAAATATTCCGGTTATTTTCGACTTCTAAAAGAAACAACTTTATTTATGTATGAAAATGTTAAAGTATTAAACGAATGATAGTTTTTTCGTGTTTTTTTTCACATTTTTACATGTTTTTTCATAATCTGTCGATATAAAAACATTTATTTCAAATACATAATAATTAGTTTGAATTACAGACTTCCGAAAAATTAATCTACGACCAACATCATAAATGTTCACACAGTGGTCACATGACTAATTATTATTAATATTATATTTCCAGTGTTGTGAATATAAATGATCAAGTTGAATATTTATTTTTATTTATGTCTACATTGAAGAATGTAATCCAAACAACCATCTCAGACACATACATATATTATATAGTATATTTATCTAGATTTTTAATTTAATTTATTCGGGTGTCCATTCGACCGTTTAAATACCATCACTAGAACACAAATTATATTAAATTATAAATCCAGTCTTAATCGGTTAGGGAAAAAATTTGTATGATTATCTAAGAGTTAAAATGTTTGTCAAACAGAGTAGCTATCAATAATCAAATCTAAATAGAAATATAATTATCTTTATGCAGACAACAATTACTATTTGTCTAGAAAAATTCGAGTACATTTTTTTTATCTTTATCTCGCTAATTGTTTTGCCATATAGGGATCGACGCTGTTTTTTTTCCGATTTAAAAACGTTTGCGTTTCCATTTTGATAGGAGTTTGGCCTGTTCGGCACAAAGTTTGTACGCGAACAAAAAACATTCACCACCCGTCAGTCGCGGATCTAGAAAACACAAATGGAATGGGCTAAACCTTTGGAATTGAAAAAAAAACACCAAATCGTTGCTTATTTCCTAAACCACTAACCGAATTCCATCGTTAAAACATAAAAGGAAAGGATTTAAGACTTAAGTTTACTCGACGAAGTATACCTCGATGAAAATTAAAAAGACTTGTGTAACACGTTGAACTAAATATGTACTATATTAAATAATACTAAATTGTGCAATATAGCAGGATAGACAGTAAGTGACAGTATAATTTAGTTAAAACTGTAATTTGTCATATTATAAAATTTATATTGCTATTTTGTTACAAATTTTTAGATACCTGTAATCTTTAAAATTTTTCTTATTTGAAGCACATATTTCAGAGAATAATCATAATATTAAAAAAAGTTTCAAATAAAATATATCTAAAAATTCAAATCCAAATTTGCATTGTGCGTTCAACGCAAAGATCGGAGCCACCCGTTACTTGTAAAGGTAGTGTCAACATGTTAATCCGTGTTCGGAAACGTTCAAAACATTTTGGTTTTTGGCCATAACTTAAAAAATAATCCAAATTTAAAAAAAAACGCTTAAGTTCCATATACGTCTACTTTCAAAACTTTCTAGTATCATGAAATTTTGTGATTGGACGCTCCTTCTGCCCACAAAAGAGATAACAGAAAAACAAAAAAAATTATTATTTTAATATTTCACTCATGGTTTATAGTTAAATAATAATATAGTTTAGTAATTGTTACTCTGTTTTGGTTCTTTTGTTGTTTTTTTAAACTAATAAATAAAGAATTTGTTTTATGAATATTTGTTGTGGTAATTATATTTTAAATAATTTAAAATACGCCTGAAAGAAGGGGATAAAGCTCCTTAGCCCCCCTTCAGATCCGCGCTTCCATCCGCTGCTTTCGGCTCGGATTCGATGGCCTTTCTCGTGACGTACACACGCGTTTTTCGTTCCGAACCGTTTTTGATGGAGTATTATATTATGGAGAATAAAAATTAAATTAATTAAATAATATTATTTTGTCAAAATTCTTTCCAGCTTTTGTTTGCGTTTTGACGCGCGCGCCAATACCTTTCCACGCGTATTATTTATTGGAGGATAAAAAAAAAAAAAAAAATACGTGGGTTTGAATATTATGATCGCGTAGTATGCAAAATGGTATTACTAATTATTTTGTCTTTCGACTTTTCGTCCTGCGGCGGTTCTTTAAGCAAAACGAGATATAATTTTTATGATTTCGGTGTTCGCCCACTCTTGGCTTTGAAGCGTTTTTTTTTTTTTTTTTTTTTTTTTTTCAATAAAGCTTGAGAAAAACCGACACGATTAAAAAATTTTACGCCAACTTGGGATAGAGAAAAAAATCCTGAAATTTCTTGGTCGCGTGGGCAGTTGAACGAACTACCGATTAAGACATTGCAGTGGGTCTCTGTTTGGGAATATATTCAGTTAGAATTTGTATATTTAATTTGTAACTAGTCATAGATATTACTTAGAGCCTTAGATGTACGTAAATATCGTTTCTGAGTGATTTCAGTTTACACCTATGAAAATGAAACTGTATTTATATAACCTACAGTTATAAAGTCTGATCTTAGACCCTACATCATTAAAAAGGAGAAAGATAGATTGAAATATTGTCAAATTTTTACTATTGTACGAGAAAATAGTTTTAAAAATAATATTAAAAAAACCCAACAAAAATAATTGAACACCACGAAACAGTTGAATGTTCTATTTTTAGAACATTCCTAAAAATGAGCTCAATATTCCAAAAGTTGTGTGCACATCATAAAAAAAAATATTAATTTAAACGATTTGTGAACATTTCGAATCATTTGGACATTAAGGGGTTATTAGTACCTACACCGTAGCTATCAATGACACCACACGCGAGTCGTTCCCTCTATGTGTTCGAAGAGAGAAGACGACCTTTTCGCGCACGTTTTCGCAGAGACTGTCATTAGTAATACAGCAAAAAAAGAGCGATGTTAGGCCAGCTCGAGTTGATTCCGACGGTCGTCGTTCGTGAAAAGCGTATTTACTCTTTTCAAAACGAATTTGGTTAAATGGCCGATGTAATAAATTGCCTTATGAAAACCATTAAGATAATGTACGCGCAGAAGATTCTACGGAAAATTAATATTTACTACGATTTATATAAGTCGAAACATGTTTTTTTTATGCTAATCACTTTTTTAACCCATTTTTTTAAAATTTTTGCATCACTTTGTACGTCCGTGACACGTGCATCAGACGTGAACCTTATGAATATTTAGTGGTTTAAACGTGGTGTTCGAAATCGATTTTACGGTTAAAACAATTATGAATACGGCATAACCCCGTGGGGACGTACCTATAGGTACCTTAAATGCTCGCAAGAAATAATAATTGCAATGAGGTATAGGACCGGAAAAATATGTTTAAATTAATTTTTTTACCACGCACAATTCGTTTTTATATTATATCACTTGTACGAGCTACTTTAGATGCTGGTGCGCAAAATTTTAAAACTTTATTTTGCATGAATTTTGTATTAGGATAACTCTTAAACATACAAGTAAATAGCAATAATATTGTACGGGGTTTTTTAAAACAAATTTAGAGATTTGGTTTTTTAACGAAATAGACTTTGTTGTCGAGTATTTAACGTTTTAGTTTCATTTCGTGCGTTCAGAACCGATTGTCGATGACATGTATGCATAATGATTTTTAGATTTTATAATAAATATATAAAACGTAGTATCTTTAATAGTTTGTAATATCATAGGATAATCTATGGTAATAGTTTAAGTTTTATTTTTACTGTAATAACAATCAACAAAATAATTTTCTAAGACGAATAGTTGATTTCAAATAAAAATAACTAAAAAAACACTATTTATGTACCTACCATGAGGATTTTATTTAATGTTATTAACGTTTAAAATATCTAGTTTATTTTTGTCGGTAAAATGACTATTCCTAAAGATCTCCATAGTAACTTAAAAACATTAGTTCTAATTCGTTATTATATGTGTTTCAATTAGAGTAGAAATACTTCCCGGCAAAATAATCACAAACTCGATTCAATTTCAAACATTTCAAAATAGTCCAATTCAAAATAAATTTATTTTGATTAAAAGTTTACTCAAAATCCAAAAGCTATCTGTTAAGTTTAAAAATTTATATTCGTCTGGATTTTTACTGTTTTAACTAGCTAATGCACAACATTATTCTGTTCATCATTGAAACACACGCATGAGATTTCCCAGACTCTGGGTAGGTGCTATTTTATAGTTGCGTTTATCTTACCCGGTAATTCTGTAAAAATTATTTAAATATTATACTCTTTAGCAAAATATTTGAACTACTACTACTTTATTAATAAATCCTGGGCATTAACGAGCTTAGAAGTAAAATACTTTTGAATTTAACCAAGTATTTCTAGTTATGAATAACTATTAACATCCAACCTAATTTTTTTCGTCATTAATAAATATAAAATCAACGTGCTTTATTTTTGAATAGTTTCCATAAAGTCGATTTGTATTTCTTTTCCATGATAGGATTCGGGACAACCAAATCTTGGCAATTAAAAAACATAAGACAAAAATTGTTGTATAATTTTTTGTCTTTTTTTTCATTGAATTCAAACGTTAACTCGAGTTATTAGCTACTGGAAACTTCATGTTAGTTGTTACCAATTAGTTAATCAACATTTGTATTATGTATTTTTTTTTTTTTATCGTCAAACATTTTAATGCAAACTGTTAATATAAATTTGTTACTAAATAATTATTATTCAATAAAACACTGTTTCTTGTATAAATTTCAAGAACATTTGAAAACAGCTACTACAAAATGATTCCGTTCTCTGTGTTAAGGTCTTTTTTTTTTTTTTTGGAAGTGTTCAAAAACTATTTTCGGAATACTATTTTTCACAAATATCCGAGTACTTATTTCGAATACTTTTGAAAAGCCTTTTTTTTCCATTTTTAAACAAAAGGGTCCTAAACGTTGCAAAACGAAAATTAAAAGGCCGTAATATTTCTAAACCTATTAACTGTTGTCTAGAGTGTGTGTGACGGGTTGTCTAACTGTATAAATATACAACGATTGCGTGCATGGAACAGCTTTGGAGAACTTTGATTACGTATGCAAAGTTATTCAAAAACCAACAGCTTCTTATACGAAAACTGAATTTCCCCTTTTCCTCCGGCCACCGAGTTCCAATTACTGATTCGGCTTACCGTTCGGAATGTATGTATGTATACGATTTAGTAGTTAAGCCGATGCGCAGATAGCAAAAAAAAAAAAAAAAACATCTCAAAGCAGACATAGATTTGTTTTTTAAAAATTCGGCAAATCATAAATATTATTATAAGTACATAACATAAAATAATCTTCTATTTTTACAATATTTCATCTTGTGTCATTTGTTTTGTTAAGAAATAAAAATTAATGGAAAGGTTTCAAAAAAAGTGTTTATTTTTCATAATTTAACGGGTTCATCCATTTGTCCATTTTCAATAAGAACATCAGAGATAATTTTGTTGCTCACATTTGTACAACACAGTTGAGTGACATCCGAATTTTTCAAACATTTAGAAAATAACATTGTACATCCGCGTATAAAAGTCGGTTGAAAATGAGAAATTTAAATACATCAAATCATCAATTTTGGAATATAAATTGTTTTTATTTTTATATAACCATTGAGGGTATTTATCGGTTACCGCGACTTCCTTTTATTGTGCGGCGTATATTTCTTCGGTTGTAACAATTCAGTTATCGGGACTACCGCAGTGACATAAAAAGTATAAAAACATAAAAAAAAAAAATGTTTAAAATTTACGAAAATAATTTAGAACAAATTTAAAAAAATTATTAAATAGAAAAATAGGAATAAAACACAAAATTTGAGATTAATTATTGATTCGAGGAGAGAAATGTTTGACGTGCAATTTACAATGCCTATAAATGAATTATCGGACTTTTGACGCCACATGAATTCAACCAATTAACTGTCTAGAACATGGATCACCAATTATTATTCTTGAACGGCCACACTGGAATTTCGTAATATTTTCGCGGACCATTAGCACTCAATTTGTAAATAAAGTTTAGGTAAAATAATGTTTTTGTATTTTAGCGCTAATAAAAATACGGAAAATATTGCATCACAACATGCGACGTGTGTAAAATGTGTTTTGGTCCGATGTGTGACGACGAAACTGAAGCGGTTTTATTCTCATTAATTTTTTTCATGTTTTTAACTATGTTACAATATTTTCAGCTTTATTTGCATCGTTCAGATATGTCCACTTCTCCCAATCATAAATATTGTCTTCCTTATATTTTATAACTAATAAACACATTAATATTACAATACTACATTTGAATTAGAAAAAAAATCACATGTTATCACAAATGGAGTATTGAAACATTTTTGCTCAGAATACAATTATACATTTAAATTAAGAAATAAACAACAGATTCGAATGAAACATACGTATGAAAAATTATTAATTTTAAACTTAATTACGTGTGTGTAATGTTGAATATGGTAAAGAATAATTAATTATGGTAAATTTTGTGAAATCTTATGGAAATCACGGGCCCTCTTGAACAACGGGCCCAAAGAAATAAAATATGGCTCCACAATTTAAAGAAGTCCTATTGTTGCGACTTACAAAATGTCCTCTTTTGCATGATGAAAAATCCGATTTCAAAAATATAAAAATTGAAGCCACAAGAGTTTTTTCCTCAAAATGGGGTTTTTTTTTTTAATGTTTAATTTTAATGCGTGCTCAAACCCTTTAAAAACTGCTTACGCAAATGTAAAAAATTTTTACATTCACGGGCCAAACAATAACAATATTTTATTTTTAGCACGATCGGTTTGTCGGAAATAAAACTCGGACCGCCAGTTCGTTAACGTGGGAGCACGTAATTCGCGTTTGACCGTTTATTTTCGTCCCGGTCGTGCCGAAACAAATGCATGCGCGTCAAGTGTGATTCATTCGTTTCGAACAAACAGCGATGCTTTGGAATGAATAATACCGTGTAGCTGGTTAAAAAAAAAAGGAGAAACAAATAAAAATAAAATACAAAAAAACAATCAAGGATGACCCTACAAAGTTCTTCGCGTCCAAACTGTGACGGAGAGACTCGTTCGGCCGGAAATACGTCGTTATTTCCGAATGAAATTTGTTGAACGAGCGCCGCAACAAAAAACGTAATCGTGGAACCCCCCGAGTTTACGTAGAGGCGACAAAGAACAATTTATATAGTTGATTGAAAACAATTTTTTTGCGAATCTTCTATAATGTAAGTGTAATATTTGAAAAATGAAAATTTCGTAAAAGAAAAAAGTGCTCGTGAAAAAAGTACGTGCCTCGGTATTTTTGTAAGGATGCTTTATTTTTGTGAACTCTAGTAAAAGCTAAGTTATTTTTCAAACGCTACTGTAAACATGAACATAAGATATAAACCTATGGACTGCGCTGCAATATCAAAATAAAAATATCAACGTAGGTCAATCATTAGTTCATCTATGATTGCCCTTACATTATGTTGGCAGCAAATACATGTTTGTTAAAAGTGAGATACGCGCTGCCCATAAGTTTTCATGTCTATGATAGTAACCAACCATTTAAACAATATTATGTTATACCTATTTTGAATTTCTGCCTATATATCGAATCGATCTAGTTATAATACGTAAATAAAAAAGGAAGATTTTTTAGCAAAATCAACAAGTCGGTGAATGGCTAATCGAACTATAAGTTTTTTAAGATTATTGTTTTATTTATACTTAATGTGGTTTTAAACGGTTATTCTGTAAAAAACTACACAAAACACACGTTTCGGGCTCGAATTTCGTTGCGACTTTTGAAATCGGATTTTCAATTTAAAAATTTAAAATAAAAAATTTAATTTAATTTAATAAATTTTATTAATATTGAAAATGTGTATAAAATATTCGTACAGACACATCGTAAAAAGTAATTGTGTGCGAGCATTAAGTTGAATACTTCTATACTTGATATTAAGGATTTTTTAAATTAAAATATATATATATATATATATACTACTACTATACGTCACGGCTACTTACTCTAAATTTTTGTTTGTTCATCGTGTTTAAAAGTTAGGCACAATCGTAACAACCCTTCGGATCAAACTAAAAATAACCAACCCATCACACATGAGTGTCCACGTCCACCATTTTGTTATCTTGAAGCATTAAATATTCGGAACACAAATACACTATACTAGACCTGTAGGCTGTAATAATAGCTAGTCGCAATTTTGGGTACTAAGGATATTAATCGATTTTGAATTTGTTAAATATAACGCACTGAATTACAAATTTAAATGAACTTAAATTAATCTTAAATTACAAATTTTCATAGTTTCAAAAAATTAAAATTACATTTTTAATCATTGTTGTTCCAAAAATCAACAACTTAAAAAACATTGAAAAGTCATGTCAAGCTACTCAATTAATACGTTTTTACAGAATTCAAATAGGATTACTTAAAACTATTACAGGTCGAAATAGGTACGGAAAATATAGGTGGAGAGAGGTGGTATCCATTGGCCTTAAGTCAGTGTACTAAACAAAGAAAATAAATAAATTTTTTATTTTTATTTTTTGTTTGATAAAAATTCTAAACCACCCAAAACTCGTCTGGAAAAACTGATGAGCATCTTATATTAGAATATGTTGCG
The DNA here is from genome assembly GCA_017140985.1 of Hormaphis cornu. Lineage (NCBI taxonomy): Eukaryota > Metazoa > Arthropoda > Insecta > Hemiptera > Hormaphididae > Hormaphis > Hormaphis cornu. The sequence goes on along the minus strand of CM029357.1, from coordinate 43,880,674 downwards.
TTTTTATCGGGAGCGGCGACGTACTTAAGTCGTCGTAGAACCAGTAAAATTGAATTTATAATTAAGCTTGCGGGAAACCAAAATTGATTATTACATTAACTATGTTTAGTGTTTTTTCTGTCCACATTCAACCTGATTCGTACGTAACCTGCCGGAGCTGCAAAAACTGCCAGACAAGTTTTGCGAGAATCGTTCAAACATAAAACATAATATCCGTTTGAAACGCAGCGATACCCCCGATTGACTCGATAAAAATGTACCTTCACATAGTTTTCGTCGATTTTCTCTTGCTTTGTTTTTCCTACGAATCAATCTCCAATGATTTACATCATATCAATAATATTGTAAATTTATGTTCAGAAATTTGTGCACTTGGCATTTTTTTTTTTTTTTTTTTAATTGGAATCATTTAATTAATTCTCATTTTATTCAAAACTTTTAATTAAAAACGTCAAACAAAAGTAATGATGATGTATACATTACGCGCGTAAATTCTATTGTAAAACGTAGATGTACACAACAATATCTGTGGCGTTTTTTTTAAACTTTTTTAATTACTCACACGGTGCGAGTAGATCGTTACTGTTGTATGGAAATAAAGGTTACCTCTAGAGAACATATGGATAAATGACAGCGAAAGAACGAATTATCATATACAACAATTAATTGAAACTTGTTTCATGTTTGGCATTGTTTAAAATAAATCAGATTCGGAACCACGGAATTATCATTAAAAAACCTGCAGTTAATTAATGACTTAATTAAATTATTGTGTTACAATATCGATTATTTATTCATACAGAAAACACATTATTATTAAGCTTAAAAAATTTGTAATTACTTTGTACCTACAAAATTTTACATTTTTTCTAAAGCGTTTTATCTAACCGACGACACTGATATCGCATTCGATTATTAAACGCACCATGTGATGAAGATTAATCCACTTAAAAAAAAAAAAAAAGTTCATATTTTATTAAGACAAACACGCAATACTATAATTTTGTTGACCGTTTTTATTAAGGAAAAAAAAATCACAGTTGTTGGACCGATATCGTGTTAATTAATCATATTAATCGACAGATTTAGGAAAATAATCGGCTGTTGTGTATCAAAATGTCCGTCAAAACTTTTTTTTATCATTTGTTTTTGGTAATTTTACTTTATTTTTTGCAAATACGCGTTTAAGGTTGAAAAATTAGTTTAAAAAGTAAAAAACAAAATTAGGAGATATTAAAAAGCAAATATTGGTAGACAGAATCTTTTCAAATAGTACAATCTGGAAGTTGAGTTTAAACTATCCGTTTAAGAAGTTATTAAATCATTTTCAAATCAATTAGGTTTGTAAAATATTATACCGCATTCGTACAAAAATGAATCCTAAATTGACATGCAAAGATTCATACTGCAGAAAACGTTAATAACGGATTAAAAAAATAGAATGGGTAGTGTTCCGAATAGAATGTTTGGAATCCATTAATCGGTATTTTTTGTATAATACATTTTTTTAATACTTTTTGTATATTAAGTACTTTTAAAGGGATCTTATTAATTGAAAAAAATATAATAATAATTTTGACAAATTATTAACTTTTATGCGGTAATTCAATAAAAATCATAAGATTTTTATCAGTATGTTTAAATTTTTAACTCCCTCATTGATTAATCATAATTTTAGTTGATTTGTTTTTAAGGTTAATTTACGTCATCATCATCAGTAATTATACATTATAGACAAATTTAACATATTTATTTTAATACTTTGGAATAATTTTGCAGTGTTTCAAAAAATCATATGATATACAATATACAGTTTCTAAAAAATATACGAATTGTTGAAAAAAACATAAATGGCATGTTACCTTTGTTCTGAACTGAAGTAGAACCTTGTATTGCAAAGTAATATTACTTAGGAAACTGATGATAACATTTTAAGATGAAAAAAAAAAAATCATAAAAATAAACAAATTATTGAAAACGTTTGCATTAAAATAAACAGCGAAAATAATAAGGAATCTAAAAGTGTTATAAAAATATTATTCAAAGTTTAATAGACAGAATTTTACAAATTATTCTAGAACCCACTTTTTAAATTTAATTTTAAAATTAGAATAATTTGAACAATTTAGTAAACATTTAAGTACGTAACCAGGAGACCTGAATAAAATTCGTATGCAAAACGTTAAAGCCTTTTTGATGCGAATCAATGGTATAACAAATAGAAAAAGAAAATTTCAGAAAATACGCGTTTGATTTTGAAACAAATAATTATTTTTGTTAACTTTGGAATATTATATCTATCGCAAGTGATCGATGATCTTGATTCTTTTAAAAGATATTTCGTCTTAAAGTGAACAGTTAAAGTTTCAAACTAAACAGCTCTTCACATACTTTTTCCCAACAATAATTTTCCCAACATTCCCTTACAGTGACTCAGACATGAAAATTTCGGTAAAATATTAGTATATTTTCTGTGTCGAGGACTTTATTACATATTTTTGACAACGTTGGCAACAGTTTTTATTTCAGACCTGCTATTCCGAGGCTGGAGAGCATTTTTTAATACCAAAAAAGGTGATGGGGCGAAAGAGGAGCGTGTATTTTTATACGGGGGGCCTTATCCTTTAAATAAACACTGGTCGGCGGCACTTTTTTGGAAAACGCGCGAAAGGAATGTTGTCTAATCTGGCGGCAATTGCCATCATATTTCTCCGCGTTCGGCGATTGGAATTTAAAGCGGAAACGAGTAAGCTGGCGACCGAAAAACGAACGGACCGGAAATGGTTCCTGTAAAGGTTTTTTTTCGTGAACTATACGCGATTCGCGACGCAATAAAATACATGTTTCTATTTTATTATTAACGGTTTTCGGTGACTGGGTTATTACTTTTTTGAATTATGTGAATTCAGCGTGTCGCAAAAGGAGGCATATCGGATTTATGTTCCGAGCGTAACACCGTCTCGCAACGAGGAAGCGGACAAAAGTGAGTGAGTGGTTAATTTGTTTTTTTTTCTTTCAAACATTTCGTTTACTACTCGAACGGACTAAACTAAGACACGTCAATACCTTTGAAAATGCTTCTGCGCTTAGTATCAAACGGAACGATTTCGTGTTAATCGGAGAAAAACTGATGTAGTTGACAATGTATATTATATTTTTGAAACTCGATTACGATATCTACAGGGACCGTCTCTGGCTTGCATTTAAGTGTTTTCGTATTTTTTTTAGCGATTTACTATCGTTTCGTCATTATAGATATCTAGTGGTCTTTTTGTGTATATTATGTGTTGTCGACTTACAGTCTGTGTATCTTTTAATTTTTCGTCACGTCTACAGGACGTATAACACAGGAAATAGCTAAAAATCAACTGGAAAATTTAACTTCACATCCCGAAAGTACTTTATGACGATTATCTATGCCATCAATTTTTATTTTGCTTAATAATTATTTTCGTCTTGTTTTGATACTCAGGGAAAATTACACGAAGGAAGGATCGGGATTAATTAAAGTTGGTCATGCGATTTTCGTTTAGACGAATAGTGGTCTCTTATCGAAAATTTACTCTATCGGGTAAAATGATAATTTTCAAATTTTATTATTTTTTTTAAAGATTTCGGACACTGTTGAAAAAGGCGCTCTACCGAACGAATGTCTTTGAATATTGTATGGGATCGGCCAGAAGCATAACGCGTTATTTAATCTATTCATTTGTCGGATCACCATATTATTCTGCAAATTTACTGACCAATCAATCAGAATCAATTTAATCCCTCGCATTGGCATTTTTTGTTAAGAGGCCCCACAAATCATGAAACGAAAAATTTGGAAATTCATAACTTTGAAAGGTTTTTGTATTGTTGGAAAAAATCAGAAAGTCAATAGTTGGAAATTTGATCAATTATTTTCATTATAACTTTTGTAAGAATAGGTTAGTGGCATGATGATTAGGTTAAGTTAATTATAGTTTTTTTTTTTATTTTCGATATTCATCATCTCGCGAATCGCGAAAAAACATCGAAGCCTGACAGTACATCTCAATATATCGTGAATTTCATATTTTATTCATATCGTCCCCGTTAGACAAGTGCATACTATATTATGACAGCCATCAAAGAATACGAAAACGATATCGATTTTTAATTAAATACAACCCCACAAAATGTTCTATTTGACCGGAATAAATAATATAATATGTGGTATGCTTATCGAGAAAGTCGTCAGATTAAAACAACGTCATGTATAGGTTCGTAATATTATATTATTTAATATTTATTTGTGCAGTATAAATAATTATAATTTGATACAATTCCTACGTTGAAATTGAATCGACTTACAGACTTGTTTTCGTTTTAATGTTATGGATTATTACTACCTATTTAAATTTGATAACCGTGACCTTGTGTACGATTCCGTGCTGTAAGGTTTTTGTGAAAAAACGTTGTTTTTTTCTTTTGTTGTCGATATTGTTGCTTACCTGTAACAAAAAAAAAAAAAAAAAAAAAAAACAGATATGTCAACATAGTGTGATTATAATAATTTATGATGATATTTTTGCTTTTTGACTTAAGTTATTTTAAACACGATTTTTTTTTTTAACTTTGAGTTTATACAAAATATAGACATATAGTAGTTCTTAAAGTGTATTAATGTGGTCGATTATGCAGAAAGATATTTTGTACAATTATTAAAAGGATACATAATATAAATATATAAATATATTATCAGAACTATTGTAAAGTTGTTTTCATTAAAGGTGTACGACCATTATAATTTTATTTATATAAATAAAGTGAGCGATAACAAACGTTTTTAAACAAAAATTAAAAAGAAAATTTTTTTTTATATTACTCATGGTGGCAATTTTTTAAAATAAGACAAACTGCACGAATGACTTATTTTATATATTTTAGATAAAGTTTATAAATGTGTTATTCTTTATGAGAAATTAAGAGTATCTGATTCTAACGTTAACTACAAACTACTATTTTAAAAACTGTGTAAATATCTTTCTTAATACTTTCAATATAGTATTTATCCTACTTACATTCATAACTTGAACACAACAAATTATTTGTCAACCAAAAATAAATTAAATCTGGCATTACGCTGTAATAACAGTTCGGAGCTCCCAGAATCGAAAAGTATTGCAAAAGTTATGTAGTAAGTATTTTTATGTTTCAAACGACTTTTAGGGTTATTGCAAAAACGATTTTGTAAAGACAAATTTAATCGCATTGAATTTATTTCACTCTATAATTGCCTGCTACTATGCTATTACCTTGTAATAATTGAAAACATAAAATACAACAGAAAATTAAAAGGTATTTTATACTTGAACAAAATACACTATTCGTACAAATGGAATTCCGGCTGAAAGTTATGTTTTTTTTGTCGCAATCGTTGTAAACGGAAGAGTCCGGAGGCCGTTATTTTAACAAATTAAATGTCGGCTAAACTTTCGTATGAGAAAAAAAGAAATAAATTATTCGTTAATCCTCATGAATTTATTTAAAAATTTTTTTGTAAATAATCAAATACATTAATAAATTACGTAACTTTAATTCGTTTAAAAATCAAAATCAATCAGTTTGAATTACATAAAACCCCTTTGTTGGAAAAACGTAGTGTGTCATTGAAAGCCCAGACAGCAATTGTATAAAACAACTTATTTAAAACTCTGTCAATATCCATTATTGTTTTTATTAATACGTAACGCGTAAAATATCTATATATTTTCAAACAAAAAAATTACTGATTGTGTCTGTAGAGTTTAGATGTATAGTTATATAATTATTGTTTATTCATTTTGTTTTATTAAATAAATTTAGTAAACAATGTTTGTATTAATTACAGTCCGTTTAAGGTTGTTAAAGTTATTTATTTATTTTAAATTGTATATTTTCATAATAACACTTAAAGCATTTTGGTTATCAGCAAGATTTGTACACCCAGAATAAAAAAATTTAAACATTCAAAAATACACTCAATTTATTGATTTAAATTTTTCAAAAACCAAGAGTAGGTGTTTAATTTTTTTGATGATACAACATTTTTGAAAACACCCTCATAAACAACATATGTGATTGTTTACGTTTGTGTTGTAAGTCTTAGCTATAATAAACTAAAGATTGTAAGTGACATTTTTGGCCAAATTGATTTTTTTTTTTTTATAACTAGAACATCCTGATTAATATAAACACACCTACTTACCAATAATTATAAAATGACAAATTTTTGTTTTTTGGGCTGATATTAGAGCCAAAATAAGAAAAATTATAATACTTAATTTACCTCGTAACTTACTTGATACTTCGATAAACGTAGTATTCAGAATATTGAGAAATAATGAATCTATTGATAGGCTTTGAGAAAATGAAAGAACATTTTTCGTTATTTTATAAAAATCATATTTTAGAAAGAATTTGTGTGGTTTTATTTCGTTGGTCTCGGGGACATAATAATACATATTTGAAATAGGTTCGGTCTCTGAACCCTTCTCTAAAACTAATTGGTAGAACAAAGTGTCCTAGCTGACTTTATTCTTTATCGTACCCAAGGTTTTTCGATTTGTGAGAATTATACACATAATTGTTTGAAGGTTTTTAAAAACTGTTAAATAAGCCATTTTGATTGCATTTAAAAGTATTCAAAAACGAAATAAGTAAACAAATGTGCGTATATTCAAAAGTTATTTTACATTATATTGTTTTAACGATTGGATTTATTTATTTTTATTCGTTTGTTCTAGTGACCTGACAAAAGAAAAACTCTGATATTATTGATGAATAGAATCCAGAACTTAAGTATTTTTGCTTGTTTGCTTATTTAACGGTTTTAACAATACTATACAGTATTTATTTATTTTGATGGGAATTATAATGTTTTTTGCAAACGTTAAATTGGAAAAATTGACTTCATTACTGTAAAACTGTACAAGAAATCGGAATTAATTTTGGAATAACTCTCTATTGTTCAGTGACAAGTATAATATGTTTTGTCAAACAAAAACAGTCCATCAACGTTTTAGAATTTTTCATAATATCAAAGAAGAAGAATATATTATACTCTTCAATTTAAGTCTCGTCCGGTATCTATTTTGGGAACGTGGCATACGACGCAGTTGGAATTTGTGTAAAAAACAGTTTCTACATAAATATGTCTTTTTCTTTATATTGATCAGTTGTAGAAATATAAACAAATAATAATATTTATCTTAGATAAAATTAAAATTTTACTAGACGAATGGACCAAAACTAGTTACGTACTACTGTTTGAATATCACTTCAATCCAAATATTTTTTCAAAATTTATTCTCAATTGGTCGAGATTCAATATTTTTCTACAATCTGTATATTATATGCATCAAGATTTTCAACAGCTTTCATCTGCTTTCTCCTAATTTAATGGACGAGTAATCGGCACAGGAAGACAGAATAAGGAACGAATGTATAAGAAACATTGTTGGTATTGCACTTAATAGTGGATACAATGAGAGAGAAGAAACTGAGGGGGTGATGGGCTTGTGATAAGAAGAAAGGAATCTGAAGCTGTAAGAGTTGTTATGAAAATGAACGTTGAAGGAAAAAGAAGTAGAGCAAGATCAAAGAAGAGATGGATAAAGCAATTGAAAATTATGCAAACGATCACGAAAACAGTAGGTATAGGACAAAGCCCTAAATATTTTGGAAAAACAAGATAAAGATGAAGATTCTATCGAAAAAAAACAAAAGAATTTCTATTATGATACATAACATTTTAGACTTAGGTTTTTTTTAATAGATTTCAAAACATATAGATGATATTATATGTTACGATATAAGTACGCGTACTATACTATTTGGGTCGTATGCAAGTTAATTTTGATAACTGTTAGTTTAGCCACGCGTTCCATAAATCGAATCCCCAAAATTATTTACAAACATACAGTTTTAAATTAATCATTATAAAAATCGCGTAAAAAGGGATACGGCTTCAGGGCGGAGAGCTTGTCGGCAGGTTTTCGTTTACAGTCTCGGGGAACGCGTTTATCGGACCGCATTGTCGGCGACAGGCGCGTATCCGGAAATATTTTCCAGAAGATGCTGATAAAAAATGTTTATCTACTAAAGTATACAATATATGACATAATGATAATAGACACCAATCACCGTAGAGTAAAGATAGTGAAACAAAAGATCAAAAATATCTAATGTAAATGTTTTTTCGATTTTATTGTGATAGTAATGATTAGGAAGTATTAAATATCTTTTTGAAATTTCATAGGGGCTGTAGCTCACTTAGTCCTCTCTATTGAAAAACGCTTCGGGTCGGCGACTCCGCGTTTGTAGTGGATACACTGGTGAAAGGGTCGAGATATAGTCGAATGACTAGGTGGTACAAAGGTGGGCATCAACTAGTTAAAAAGCTAAAGTTAAGTTAAAAAGTATTGATAATTTTTTTTACTTTTTAACTAAACTTTAGTTAATATTTTTTGTCTTTAGCTTATTTAGTTAAAAATTGTATTGCATTAGTTCAACTTTTTTAGTTAATTTTAATTTTTTTTTTTTTTTTTTTTTGTATCAAATGGAACCTGCAACAACCAAAACCAATTCATTGGTTTTTTTTTGTTTGGATCATTTATTTTCCAAATTATTTAAGTTGAAAATACTATAGATTGGGCGTTTTGCGAATTGCGAATATTTAAGCAAAAAAAGAATTCATTAACTTTTTTTTTCTTACTGAGTCATGTTTGTTTTATTTTACATCTTAACTTTTCACTAATCTAGTTAATTTTTGTTGTTGTCGACTATAAACTTTTATTCACCGAAGGCGATATAATCGAATTTCCCTAACTTATCGCAGTTAGTATTTTTGACCAACTTATGGCCAACATTGATAGGGTATGGGGAACGCGAATCGGGGTGGGATTGCACAGACCTGTGCAGGACGTAATGTACATAATATACGAATATTAAGTATATACATATATACCTAAAATATTAAGTGTACTGAGCTCGGAGGGGCGAGAAATCCTAATGCATCAATCACGACGGGGCGGATTAGCGAAAACTTTGGCCGCGGCGCCGCACACATCTGCTGATGCGCGAGACCCGTCGTCATCGCGGTGGTCGTAACACAATTATAATAATTATAATTATTTGTTATTATTTATACCCTTTTAGGTGGGTTTGAGTCCAAAATACCACCCCAGTGGTCTAAAATTGCAAAAAAGACGGCCGAAAATATTTAGGCGATTTAATACAAACAAAAGCGTATTATAACCGAGTAGTATTTTAATAATATAATATAATTTTATTCATTTGACAAGGATTGTTTCTCTCATTATTATTTACATACGGCACTAGTTCATTTTCTGCTTCACTGTCATCGATAATGATGAGTAGGTAGATCTGGGATTAACCTACTTATCGTTAACAATAATTTTTTTGCGTATATATTTTCAAGTAGCAATTGGTTTTTGAGTCATAGTAAAGAATAACTCTGTTAGACGCACAATTACGAGACTAATCGAGGAACTATACTATCGGTGTCTCATGTACAAGTCTCATTCAATGACTTTTAATCGACAGAAGACGTTGAACAACTTTACTCAATAAAATTGTATACATGGCTTTTTGTGTACTGAATATTTTGAAAAAGTGTCGACAGTGGTGTACCTTATGCATCAAGCACATTCCGAGGTGCACCGGAAACGAGTCTACAAGCATTTCCCTAGGTGCTATATATATACGTGACAAAAATTAATAATGACCGTAAAAACACACGTCATTCCCGTAAGCCCGCAATAGCTAAATCCTCGCTATGTTCAAAATTTAAAACTGTGTAGATACCGCTACATTAAACCGTTTACGACAATTCAAATAAGAAATCATCGATATCGAATAGGGGGATTAAAGAAACATATTAATATATGTACGTGTTGTTGACACCGGAAGCGACAAAGTACTTAAGAGCGAAATGTATTACACGAAACGAATACGGAACTTTTTATTGCCAACGACTTAACGACCACTTTGAATCGCGGTAGGCTACATACGCGTTTATTTTATTTTCACCACTAAACGGGGTGTTTGCTCACGACGAATTCCCGGCGTATTGGGCCTTGCAGTACTTACAACTCAAATAATTGTCCGATTTTAAAATAAAACGAGCAGTTTGCTCATTGATGTTTTATCAAATTTATATCGGGATTTGTTCAATACCAAAATATTATCTAAAAACGAGAATTTGATAAGTTATGGCTTTCAAAAGAATACGCCATTCGAGTATGTAAATGTATGCACCTAAAGAAAACTCACGAGTCGTGATTTCACGAATATAGTTGATGCAAGGAAGAGAGGGGAGAAGTTGTAGTACCAGCATGCCTGTATGATATTGTTAGTAGGACTTTTGCATTCTTTATTCGTGACGAGGGCATTAGATCTTAGTTTCGCATTCACGCCAAAATCCAAACTTAAGCTGTAGGTAAGAATGTAAGAATCAAAATAGAATTGGTTTTGGCTAAAATTTTATGTTAGTAATAAAAGTTTGAGTCCAGTTGACCATCAGACTAGTCTAAAACGGCGACTTGAAAGAACAATAATGTAAAAACTAAATAACTATCCGTACACACATATGACCAATGCTGGACATTAACGAGCTTAAAAATAAGTAGATACATTTTAATTTTTAACTTAACGGACTATTTCTTGTTGGAAATTAAATTTGAACTAATCATAATTTATTTTTTCTTTACCTAACAAACTAATTAAAATTAGCGTAATTTCTTTTTAATCGTTTTAATCGGGTTAACTTGAATTTCATCGTCGGCCATTCGCGGATACGGAACACAATTATTGTTAACTTAGAACGAAAAAGTATATGAAACAAATTATAGACTTAATATTTTGACTATTGTTAATACTTCAGTTTTAACTAAAGAATTAAAATAGGTTTTTTGTTAACTTTTTTTAAAATTTAATTGATTTTCTCAAGAGGTTCATCGACTTTTATGTTAATTAAAACACTTTGGTTTACTTATTCAACTTAAGTGAACAAAAGACTTTATACATTTATCCAGACAGTTTTATTAATTTTATTATTTTTTTTTTAAGATGATCGTTTAATCCCAAAACCGGTTACAAAAACAACTTTAAGGGTATAAAGAATACTGCGATTTTTACAGTCAGCACCTTTAATGAAAGATCCCTGAACTTTGATTGTATTTTAAGAAGTCTAAGAGTTTGTTTGGCAAAAATTAAAAATTGAAAAAGTTACGCCCTTCACACCTCTGAAAAACTTTGCAGAAACTTTGGAGAAACATAACGGCAAATGTGTATTTTACATATCGATTATGTATTTTTTTGGCCATTACATCCAAAATAATTATTGAAACAAGCTGATACTTTTACAAAATATTAAAACAGGTAAGATACAAGTTTTATAAAAGTTTTTAGTAATTTAAAAATTTTTTGAGCAAAGTGTAGAACTTTGAAATTTTCAAAAAATTCACCAGGACGTACCTACTAGACAACTGAGTTCGCTATGTGATACGGTTTAACCTGAACTTCCAAACCAGTGACCCACCCAAAGCGTAATTGTTACTCCGTCAAAGTACCCACGCGACCCAGAGCGATCCCGGTCATTTTTTTTTTATATTTAGTTAAAACCTGCATTTGAACAACGCGTTTTGTTTCGTTTACTTTTTCAAGAACAATATGTTTTGTTGATCGTATAAATTAATGTCCCCGACTCCGTCGTAAACGTGAAATCATCCGCGTTCAATCGTATCGGATTTTTATCTGCAGGAACGCGTCGCGACCGGATCACGGTCGAAAAACGCGATTAAACACCCGTTTACTCAAAACGCGCATGAATAACTCGAATTCCGAACGACTGTTGTCTGTAACATTAATTAACTCTCGCGCGTATTGACAAATTATCGGAGCGACGAGTCGAGCACTCGACGGGCGCCGCTCTTACAAATGATACGACGATAAACAATGCGGGTGGTAGGCAGGTACACCGTTGCGCTGTTTGCAATTAAGCTTCAAACGGTTGAGATTTTTTATTTAATTTTTAAATTAACAATCACGAAAACAATTTATCAGGAAGATGAAAAACATAAAACAGTTAGTCCGCCATCAAGTGTTCTGTGATCGTGTTCAATGTTATTTAGAACATGGGCGAACCTTGTCCGGACGCTAAATTTTAAAGCTGGGTGAATATTTTTAACTTAAGTAAAACCTTTACTTTTTTAATCGCATTTGTGCCTGACCGAGCATTTTAAGATCGTCTAAATTTTTTCGTCGTCAGGCAAGAATAAACAGGTTTTAGGAAAAAATTTTTTGTTTTTTTTTTTTTTTTACAACACTTCTCGTCGATTTCCTTTTATAGATCAAAATTATCAATTTTAAAGATGGTGTCGAAGTTTCAAACTAACACGGTATAAAAAGGTTCAGAATAAATTGTGAAAATTCGTCAAATCGGCGAAAACGAAATCTTTTCTTTAAAGAATAACATGTTGTTACATTACGTTGAAAAAAAAATTTACATAATGTATAAAAAGACGAATTGAATAACTCATCCTTTTTTTGAAGTCGGTCAAGAGTAATACAAATATCTATTCATATATTCAAGCACTGACAACGATTCCCTCGAAAAGTTATGTCCATTTAGATAAAGCTCTTCGTCATAGAAAATCAATATCAAAGTGAGCATTACTTTATATTGAATATATTTATTACGTTTTTACTTAACATTATAGTATTAAAATTAAAATATTTTATATGATTTTATAAATATTACCAACGAAGAGATTGATAAAGTTAATCATCATGAATGTTAAACGAAAGTTGGAAGTTAGTAAACCTTAGTTTGGATCAATGATTCATCTAATTTTCGGTACATAGGTTCAAATAATAGTATATATTATGGTATAAGCTTTAAGAGTATTTTTAATTAATCAGACATAATAACAAGAAGTTATTATTAAACTTTAAATACTAGTAATTTAACATTAGTTATACAAAGTACAATTTATGCGGAAAATCGTTAAAAACTATTTAAAATCTTTAGAAACCTTAAATACAATGTCTCCAATAAACATTTGTTCAATTTTACTACTACTTGTGTTGAGAATGATAATAATTAAATATTTTATAGGTCACTATTTTAAGATAAAAATGTTTATCTCTGAAAATCGGTAAAAACCGTTGGTTCCTGTTTTTCATAACAAACAAATCAGCATAAATAATTGTTCTGTTATAATCCTTATAAGCCTAAAATTGTTTCAATAATCATAATAATTTTACTAATAGTTATTATAGAACATAGTAGGTAATTATATAGAATCAAGTTATTGTTTTAAGTTATTAATAATATCATTTCTATTCGTATTATTTGTGTCTTATATCTGATATGAATATTGAATACCAGAAATGCATGCAACAACGTTTATAGAATTTTCAAATTTTTTATATCTGCTTGTTCTATAGAGGGCCGTATAAAAAAAAAAATTTCAAAATTGGCCTATTTTTTAATACTTTGGAAAGTTTATACCCAATAAAATCTAAGGTCAACATTACCATTGTACCCCGGGTTGAACTTTCGTCTAGTTATGAGAGGTAGGCATAAGTTGGGATTCAACACACGGAATGTTGAAACGTCGACTGGCAGAAGCAGCAAATCAGCTGAAGTAGGTACTGAAGAGGAGGAAAGTAAATATTTGTTGTGTTCGGGAAACTAAGTGGAAAGGAGAGAAAGCAAAAGAAATAGAAAAGCGCTATACAATAGTGTATATTTTGGTAGGACTAGTACTAGGAATAATGTTGGAGTAATAATAGTGTAGATGAAAATATGAAAAGTATAAGAATAAGGTATGATCAACATAAGAAGTAAAGGTGATAAAATTATAACGGTAAAACAAGTATTTGAGGACAAAGTATTGGTAAACGTACCGATATTCGATATAAAATATACTCATTTATAGTATACACTCAACGTAATGATACTATATAAATAAATACACCGACGCTAAAAATGAATTCGAAAATTTTTCGTATTTCTATGCGGTTAGTAACAGTATATAACCGCCCAAATACCGAATAAAACTACTTACCATCTACTTAATATTATATTATTGTGTATTTTAGTTTTATGTACTATAAAATGTGTTGTTTTATGCGAATTCCGCGTGTTTTTTAATACGATTTCCGTTCGTATCGTAACAATGGGTCACATCGTTTCTCCATTCTAGTTTAATAATGGAAATCCATCGATTTACAGACCTAAAATACAGACTTTTGAGTTGAACCGGCGCCTACTACGTTAAACCGTCAAAATAGATTGCCTAACAAATATGCTCATGTTCACTTTTTGAAATTTTAGATTTTTTTTTTTTTTTTTTTTTTTCGAAATTCCGCCAACCTTTTGAATCGATAGACGCTGTCGACACTTTTAAAGTGAATTACGATAGCCGTTTTCGTATAATAATAATACGTACAACAGCGGTTTAGCTTAATAAATATTATTGTCATTGTTTTACTCAATCGAAACGAGTGAAATTTTCCAATCTCGACGGCAAACGCGATAAATCTAAAATCTCGGCCTCGAAAAACAGAGCTGCAGTTAGGTTTGTTTCCATATAAAAATGTAATAATATTTTTTCTTCTCCACCGCACTGCAGCTGTCGTTTCAGAGCAAAAAACGCCGGATGAAAATATCGTGCTTATGGCCGTCTAATGGAAAAGCGTGTTTGGTCACAATACTTTGGGTGTTTTTTCTTCAGCCCGCAATATAGTATGAAGCAGTCATGATTATTATGATTTTTTTACTCCATCTCCCACGTTAAAGTTCAAATCCAATTTTTCTGAAAGTTTCGATATTTGGTCGTTCCGTAAGCGATACCAAAAAAAAAAAAAAAAAACCGTACTTTTATTCGTAGCTGACGAAATCCTCTTATAATACCCGTCGTTATGATCAACATACGACAGCAAGTTTTTCACGTTTTTCGTAAAACGTATTTTACATGACAGTCTCGATGTGTTTGTTAGATTTATATTCTCGACAATATTTCACTTTTGGAATATATTATTTTTGGTCATTCTGTTTTTATTTTGTGTTTCTATTATTTTCAATTAACGGTGCCCCATATACATATCCTTGTGGTTAATGAACCATAGTTTGACGGCCACCATGAATTCCAATACCCATAAATAGACTTAAAAGTTAAATCGTTTTAAAAAATTTTGTTTTAACCGTGTTTATCATTACTCAATTCGGGTACGGAAGTTTTTAGTAAGATGCCGGTACTTAAATTTTTTAGGTGAAAAGTAGCAGGTTAAAATAGAAAAATACCGAATATTTTACGCTTTTAAACATTTTATCAAGAATATGATTGGATTGTCCAAATATTTAATAATTTTTACATCAGTAGACGTGAAGTATTATCAATAACGACCTTTTCAACCAATAATTAGTGACTGCAGTATTGTGACACTGTATATAATTGACAATACGCAACAATAAAAAATTTTCCTGTATTGTCTATTAAGTTAAAATATTATTGTGTTTGAAAGTTGTATTTATATGAAAACAAATGGGATGATTCTTATACTTGTAAATCATGAATATTATAAATTTTCTTCATATTTAAGTACAACATTCAAAAATAATTTTTTTTAGTTTTGGTTTTTGTAGATACAAACATGACCATATCAAAAATTACATACGTGAATAATATGCGGCAATGGAAGACAAACACGTTACTAGTTTTAATTTAAGATTTGTCAGAAGATTATCGAAGAATAATCTATTATATTTTAATTTAGTATTTTTTCACTCAAACTAGGGTGTTTTTTATTGAGAGCTGAAAAATTCTAAAATTGTGAAAACGAGTGCTCTTGGAGAGGGTTTATTGTTTCATAAAAAAAAAGAAACTAAACCGGGAATGCATTTGCCCAATTTTGAGTGGTATGTGACAAAGTTAAAATTCACCAAATTAAAAATGGTTTTTTTCTTCCTAAAAAGGTGCAGAAGTCTTTAATAAGCTTTTTACAAGTGACTAAAATTTAAAAAAAATGTTTATTCTTAATCTTTTTTTTTTTTAACATGGGTCAAAATTTAACCATTTTGGGATTCCATTGGCCAAGAGTCGAATTTCTGTATGTACAAGCTCCATATGGTTTCTTGGGCCACATTGACCTCTAAATAGTGGCTATAGTGTTATAGACACATATTAGGTCATAAATACAACAACAAATTAAAAAAAAAAGACAACCGGATTTTGTAAAAATTTATATTTAAAATACAAAAAAATTTTGATACTAAATTATGTCGGATTAGGCAAGTAATTGTTTTACAGTGAGATAGGCAATAGACAGTATTTACTCGTAAATTCAAAAAGTTACTAGTTAAAGTACTATGAAAATAGATTCTGTGCGTTTTGATAATTTTTTTTTAAAATTTTTTACTTTTTTCACCGGCCGACGACAATTCGACGAGCAATGATCATATTACTGCGGCCACAATTATTATCATTGTGCTCAAAGAGTAAATAATAATAATATTATTACTGTAACAAACACAGGTATATTTATTCAGGACGAAAAGGAAAGGAAGGAAGAACAACCGATACAATGACGTAGTTATTTCCGACCCCTTCCAGTTAGGACAAACGCAGCTCTCGCGCGAGTTGCTATATTATGCAAAACAACGAACCGAGACCCGGGGATAAACGAAACCATTGCAGCGTGTACAGGGTGAAATTTTCAATATTCTATTTTAGAAAGTCAACACTTTTCCGGATATTTTATTTTGTTTTTTTGTAAGTAAAAAACCTGCAACGCATTGTTAAAATTGGAAAAATTGTAATTCATAAACGATTAAAATTAAACATTATTACAGTATTTTTTAATTAAAAAACATATTATAAGTCGTATAAGATTTTTAAAAGTTGCAAATTTTTTCGATGACATAAACTGCACGGACATGTTTTTTTTTTTTTTTACGAGTAGATCATATTATAAACATTAAAATATAATTGAATAATTTTTTCTGTTGTTAACGGACGAGTAATCAAAATTGTAAAGACCTGCAAATTTTACCAAGTGTTTTATAATATTTTGTAATTATAACGTATAACTTATAGGTATTAAAAACGTTTTTTTTTTTTTTAACTAATTACTTTTATGTAGGTGTATTCATTTAATTTTACATAGACACAGCAATGTTATTTTTTGTTTAAAAAATAAAAAGCCGGAATCAATCTAGGTCACGTGGGTAGTTTGACGGGGCAGCGACTTTGTGTAGGCCACTGGTTCGGAAGTTATGGTTCAACCGTATTATTTAATGATTTATCATTGCCTTCAAAAATACAATTCTGATTGAGCTCAGTTGTTTAGTAGGTTCTGGTAAATTTTTCTAAAATTTTAACGTTCTATAATTTTTTCAAAAACTTCTGAAGTCACTTGAAATTCTTATCAAAATAGTATCTTACCTATTTTAATGTTATGTAAATGTTTCAGCTAGTTCCGATCATTATTTTGAATGAAATGGCCAAATAAAACTAAATCGATGTGTAAAAAACACGTTTGTCGTAAAGTTTCTGCGAACTTTCTCCAAAGTTTTAAGACTGTAATTTCTTGAATTTTGAATTTTAAATTTCAAAACCCCTCAAAGTACAATCAAAGTTTTAAGACCATTCATTAGAGGTACTGTCTGTAAAAACCGAAGCATACTTTATACCCTTTAAATTGTTTACAGAAAAAGAAAAAGAAGAAAACATTCTTTGCCAACGTTCAAAATCTAAATAATAAAACTAATGAAAATATAAGTAATTTCACTGAAAAAATTAACGTTATCATTAAATTGTGACTAATATATTATTAAATTTGTATTCAGTATAATATAAAACACCTGTTTTTAATAACATTCTGCTATGTACAGAACAATAATAATATGTTGGATAATAAATAATGGTTGGTTTTAATGAATAAAAAAAAAAAAATTAGTAACTTATGATAAAACTAAGAAATAAATTATGACGCAAAGTAGTTTGTCTATTAAATTGTTTTATGTTTTGAGCAAATCTTAACATGATTAACAGTTTTTAATAAAAAAAAAAATTAAATTTTTAAAATTTTTAGCATAATATTTTTGGAACGAAAATCGCATTATATCTATCTTTTTTTAATATTCAATTATAAAGCTTCTTAAATGTTTAGAACGGTGTCTGAATTTTTGAGAAAAAAACAATACTGACGCAATTAAGATTGATCATATTACATGACGTTATTATTGGATGATATTGAATGAAATACAATATAGATTATATTATTTTTGGAAAATATTTTGTCACATTTATTTTCTTATTTTTTGAATAAAAATAATAATTTGTTAGCGTTCCTTAAAACAGAACTTAAGTTATTAAAAAAAATTAATGAATGCAGTTAAAATAAAAAAAAATTAAGTTTCGTTGAACATTAGTCAAAGTACATACAGTATTATGCGATTAAAATAACAATCGAAGGTTAAAAAAAAAAAAAACGCCCATTTTATATAATTATATTTTAATCTAAAAATAATATGACAAAAAGAGAGACTGTTAATTTTTTTTTACTTAAAAGATTTATTATAAAAACTATGTTTGAATATTTGACCTTTTTTTTTCTTTCTATTAAGTAAGCGATCTCCGATTATATTATCAAAGTACTTCTGCAGCACATTCGTCGTAGAATGATGTCATTTGTTGTGGTCAGCCATGAGATAAAAGTCAAATAGTCGGTTTGTTTCATTCAGTTGAAGTTTTTGTTGATGAAATCAAAATTTGAATTTCAGTAGATTTCTCTAAAACGTCACGACATTGTAATGTAGTAAATCGGTGAAAGAAATAGATTTTAATCGAGTGCTAAAAAAATAAAGTGTTAACACTTTACGATCTGATTCTGTTAGTTAAATTTTCATACTATCCTGATCTTCTCGGGAAAAATTTCCTAGTATGTCTACCTCCTTTTTATATTTTTAGATTTTTAAGGGCGTAAAAATAGGAAATTTTTATCTCTCAAAGAGGTGTAATAATGTCCTAAAATAATCAATATGCAATTAAGAGGGTATGATTTTACTGTTACACGAGTCACTCTTGAGAAATTATATTTGATGTATATTTTTGTTGAGATTAAATCATTTAAAACAATGTAAATTTCATAAAAGTAGAAAAACTCAAAATATTAAAACTGTATCGAACAATTAATCGTAACTGGCCGACTTACAAAATCAACTGAAGCATGCACGCGAACTTCTCAAAAATTATTTCAAAATATCGTTAACGGTAAAACTGTTTAATTTTAGAAATAACTTATGTCCTTAGACATAAATGTTTTTTTTTATATTGTTTTGTAAGTATAAAAAGAAACACAAAAAGTAAAAGAGTCAAATGTTAAAAACATACCTATTTTAAAATTGTATTAGCTTACGACAGTCATTTATACTCGACAGATAAAAACTAATATCAAGAGTTTTTTGTACCCAGTTTAAAATAAAAAAAAGTAAATATTATTGATTGTACTTCGTAAGAACATATTGATTGTGTAATTTTCTTTTAAACCAACTAGTTTTATTAAAATCAACATTTATACAACACACCAAACAAATTGAAATAATCTAAAACGTATATTAATATTGCAATTTCCGAAATTAATAAGTTGGACTGTAGTTTAATCAGTTTATTTCTGGAATAGTGTTTTCATATATTCATGTAATAAAATGTGAACTTACGTTGAACCGATAATCTTTTTTTAAGACTTTTTGCTCAGTCATCAGACCCAGATTAAAATCAAAACCAAAAAACTTTTGCTGAAGATTAATTAAAGTGGAATTAGTGCGTTTCAAATCGTAGCATCATAGACGTTAATATTGTATAATGTTTTGATTACGCGCAGAAAAGTAAGAGTACACACCAATGTAGCTAAATTGCCTATACAACACGCCGTCTATGGAGATCGTTATTTTCAATTAAATATTTTATTTTATCGACAAAATCATTGCTTCTTTTTGCTTTCTGCAAGACACACATAGATGAACCAGGTTAAAAAAAATTTCTAGTTAAATTAATTCCCTATGCCTTGAGAATGAATGAGGATAAACAAAATTTTGATGAGCATATTTTATGTGTCAGTTAGTTTAAGTAAACTTATATATTTGGAATAACTGTGGATGCTCGATTAGCTGGATGTAAGTATTCCTCGTTATCAGAACACCAAAACTAATACAATACTTAAAATTTAAGGTATTTGAAAACGACCATCTTTTAATGTTGAAAATTTTTTTTAAAAAATAGTTTTTTTCCTGTATACTAATTCGAGTTGCTTTGTTCTCACAAAAGTATATCTGTTTTAAAAAAGGGTCAATGATTGTGTCCCGTATGAATTCTAGTAAAAATCAACAAATTTAAACAACCGAGGAAACAGAAAATGTGTTCTTTGTTTTCTTCAAAAATTCACCTTTTTGCGAATTAGATTTTTAGATTTTAAACATAATATTTCTTGATTTTAATCTGCAGTACGATTTTTACTGTCGTCCGTGCGATTCCGTTGTTAGGTTAGGCTAGGTAATTTTGAAAATATAACTTAATATATTTTCGTACTCAAAAATTTACCACAACCGTACATAATAGAGATTATAGATGTACTGATTTTCGAGTTTGGTGTAGTATGTTTGACGACAAAATCACGTTTTCCCAAAATCGAGCCATAATTAATATTAATAAAACGTTTTTGTGTTCGTTTGTTATTGTTGCTGTTGTCGACGTATATTATTATAGTGGCCTCGGTCGCAGTACCTATATAGCGTATTATGTGGTTGTTTCGCCTCCCGCTGGCCGGCTAATGACGAGAAAACATTTATAATATATTATTATATTATTATCATTTACAATCGTCTTTGTTCTCGGTGTATCAAACGTGTCAAAATAATACTATAATTGCAACAATATATAACGGTGATGATAATAAAATGAAACAAATGGTCTCCGGATGGAAAAGGGAAGCAATTCTGCAGTGCAAAACGAGCGTAGGCGTAGGTATACGGCGTAGGTACGGGGACGAGGTTGGTGAAATTCGATAATTACACAGTTAATTGTTCTTAAATTTATTTGGATGAAATGGAAACAAGACAATATTATTTGGATAAAAATTGAACTTGTCTATGTAAACGTATCTAGAACATATCCCCTTAGGTTCTGAGGTTTTGACGATAAAAATTTTAAAAACATTTTCTTTATTTGGTTCCGGTGCAGCGAAAATGATAGAACAGCTATAGACAATTAAGTAAATCGAAAACATTTTATCTTTTTTAACAATAATTTTTTAGTTACGATCGAAAAGCAAATCGTTTTTTTCAAAAATTTAATCCAAACATTATACATTGCGATGTTATGTTATTACAAAGAAGTAAAAAATTAGACTGAAATCGTATTTTTCTTTGAAGTTATAAGTAATGGTTCAAAAACGAAATAAGTTTTTAAAATTATCCGAATGACTTGAAGTTTTTACACGTCGTTAGCTGGAGGGGTACATACAAACGCGATTGAAATTAATACTTATTTAATTCGTCATAAATGTTTTAAATATAAGTTCAAGCCAATAATAATTTTTAAAACTTTTCAAAATCTAAAAAATTGCTGTGTTTGGTTAGGAAAACTGGTTTTTTCAATATGTTTCCCGGTTATTGGCCAAAAGCCGGTTCCTAAAATGTTTTTAATTAATATCTCGAAATCAAAAGAAAAATCTTTGATAATATTAAAATAATAACTTTGATACTCCAAAAAGCACTCATCTCCATTATGCGTTCAACGAACATAATATTTATTGGAAAAAATTTACTCGTAGCCTGTAGTTACAACTATTTTTATGTAAATAATGTTGAGAGTACAAAAATTGTTTTTGTTTTTTTTCGCTTTTACGGTTCTGGTTTTGAAGAAATCTAGTTTGCTTAATTTATTTACCAATCTCAGTTTTAATTTTGAAACCGATTTTTCAGTTTTTGAAGTTTTGGGTAGAAGTTTGGGTTACAAAAATTTTTAAAAATATTTATATAGTTGAGTTAAATTTAGTTTCACTTGAACCTCATAAAATAGTGAGTATTTAATAAGGTATAAGATGAAAAGATTATACTGAATTTATTTTGATTAGTCTCCAATACCAAATAACCGAAGGAAAAACAATTGATTTGAATTAAATTGTAGTTGTATAAATTATGATGACGAGGAAGAAAAATAACATAAAAATAATTTTTGTTTCATACATAATAATGTAATGTTTATGTTTTTTTTTTTTTTTTGCATACATTCCTCCAAAGATCTGATTGTTTGTATGCAAATACTAAAGGTTGTAAATATTGGTTTTTCGTTTTTTTTATTAATTCTTTTCACGTTCGTCAACTACCGTCTGGGGACTGATTGAAACATAAAACGTTTTATTAGTATGACCAATAAAACTGTGACAACACACTTGAAGTGGTTTTATTTTTTTTTTTTTTAAGTTTCCGTCTGAATCGGAAAATCCGTGCACATCAAACAATGAAAACGAGTCTTTATTTATTTAGTGTTTTATGTGATTTTCTTGCTTGTTTTCTTTTTTCATTGGTTGAAGAACAAAAATCACAAATACTCATTGTGATTTAAATAACAGCAACATAGAACGCGATGAATTCAAAAAACATTGACCACAATTTGAATGAAAAAGAGTAAGGCGTGGAAAGAAAAACAATGTATAAATAATAAATATTCATTTTGTATTCAATAAAACAACATTCATTGTTCGTAAAAACAATGAACGTGAAATTTACTTTTAGTATTTTTTTTTAATTTTTATGACACAAAAATTTTTTATGATGGTTAAAATATTTACACTTGAGTGATTATATTATTATTATTAAAAAGCCAGCGTCTAAGATATAATTAATAATTAGAGTAATGCCTGTGTGTCGGTAAGAAGCTAAACGTCTTGTGACAAATACCCGTCCCAGAAGAGAAAGAATAGCGACGCGTTTTTTAAAAAAAGTGTTGGGTAGTAAAACAGAATGTGGAAAATATCGTAATAAACTTAATGGAAATGATGGGTGCAGAAAGAAGATGAATAAAGAGAAAACCGAAAAGAATGGAAAGAATGAAAATTATTGTGACATCGACGATCAAGTAAATTAAATAATCGTAGACGTAGGCTGTATATCAAGACTCTAACCTTTTGTTGTTGACGCTATAAACAATTGCCATTTTTGGAACCACTGATTTAAATGTAATTTGATCTTGTTAAAATTAAATATATACTTTTTGGACTTGTTAAAAAAAATGATTATGGAACAACATAATGAACTAAAATAATTAAACAATTTTTATTCAGTCCCAAATTGACAAAGTCAAATTTAAGGCATTAAGGCATTGGGCGGCACGTCGCGCCCCAGTGCACCCAATTCGCGGCATAACTACACCTGCAATATCAAATATGGGCAATATAATATAGAAAACACGTTCATCACCTTTTTCTTTTTGTCCTTTTAAGTGCCATTTTTAATTTTTTTCTGTGTAAAAACTAATTTTTTTTAGTTTTAGAACAAAACGCTCTTACGTCAACAAATTTAACGTCACAAACGACGGGTTAATTAAAGCACAAATTAATTATAACATTTTGTTTGTAGGTGGTGTAAAAATATTTTACTAAAATAGATAATATATTGCGTGAAAAGCGCCATTTTGAACTGCTATTTAATAGTAAATATTTCAATCACATCATTTACAATAATACTATTATATACAATGATTATTTAAACAACAAAAGTTACTTTGTAATTTAAAAAGGTTTTTGGAAGGTTACAGCTTTCACGGATATTCCGACTAATATTTTCTGCTAAAAGAAACAATATTTATTTATGTTTGAAAATGTTGAAATATTGAAAAGTTGATAGTTTTTTGTGGTTTGTTTCATAATATTACATGTTTTTTTCATGGTATAAAATTGAATTTAATAAACTCGTATTTTAAGTTCCTACCTAGTATAGCTAGAAAGGTTAATTTAATAAAATTGATGATTTTGTTAAATTTTTTTTTTTTTTCAAAGTAAATATTTAACGTTACTAACGACGGGTTAAAGCCAAGAGATAGGGGGAATATGGCGGGAGATGGTTTGTCAAAAAAAAAAAAAAAAAAATTGGGGGTAACAAACGTGATTGAGATAACCACAACTTTGTTAAGTATCTTCATAAATTCTAACAAAAAAAAATAAGAAAACATTGTGTAACAAATACAAACACTTAAACAAAAATATGGATAAATGTTAATATGAATATGAGTGCCAATCTTCAAAAAAAGAACATTGTTTGATAAGAATCAATATATACCTTTTTTAGATGATTTGAACTGCGGGCGGTGTAAATACTTCAGAGTTTCTAAAATGAAATACAATCCATGTTTGGATTTTATTTTTATCATTCATCGAATTTCAAATGCGAGTTGAAAACGTTTATTTCATTTTACACGACGCATTCAAACAGTAGTTTGTGGTTTTTGCATTTTCACTCCGAATCCGTACACAGCAGTTTAGGCAGTTTACCGGATGCGGTCAAAAGAAGTTCGCGCCGGCCATGTGGGAGAATATCGGGGTCCAGGTTTGTTTTAGCGCGTAGACAACCAACGTTTAAATCCGATTAAGCGAGGAAAAAACCAAATAAAAATTGTATCATTTATGTCTCAGGAAGAAATTGAAAATAAGTTTTACGTTTTTTTTCTCGCGCACAAGTTTCAATAACTTCATTTATTTTCTTGTTTTTGAGTTGTTGAAAAATCAAATTAGCTATTTTACTAAAACGTCGTCTTCCGGAGTCGGCTGTATATGTTTTTCATTATTTTCATCCGGTGCTCTGCAGTAGTAACACCTCACGTGATCAGCACCGATACGCCCGTTTTCGACCGTTTGCAAGAACAACTGGAGAGTTTGTTTTAAATTTCTTTTTTTTTGTTTTACATGCATCCTTTTATCGGATTTCCATGCTAAAATCATTACCAATCCGGAATCTGACAGGTTTTTTTCGAGCTAATAAAATCGTTCCGATTGGTATAAGTACGAAACATCTTTCATTATTATTATTATTATACAGCGTTATTATTTATTTCGTTGATATATCTCGTGAATATACCGGATTTAACGACAATTATATTATAATTCATACCGTGTACACTCTTAAAACGTCAAACGTCATCTCGTTTAGTAAAGGTCGGGATCACACGGATTTGTCACCTGTAACGTTTTTGTTAGCGTTCGCATTTTGAACAATACACGTTTGTGTTTATAGTGTTTTGACTTTAACTCGACTTTAAATCGACGACCGAATCACGAATCAATCAACAGCTTGATAAAATTACTATAGGTAATCGACTCGCGGAACCATAGTCGATGAAAACGGATCGAGTCGAAGAAAAGGTTTATTTGTCGTTTTTCTATTTTCACGTTGGATTAAAAATATAGTTTGGTATTACTTGAGGTGGTTTTTCCTTTTATATTTTTCACGTTTTTCATTTGGGTTCCAGTTCTTTAATCGAGTTCAACCAACGTGTGGTGGGCGATCAAGAGCCAATGACGCGTGGTCGTTGGTTGATTGAACGTCAATGGAATTAGATAAATTAAAACGACAGACTAAAATGTTTTTTAGACACTTAATGCATAGAACGTTCTTACGGAATTTTAGTATTCAACGAACATTTCAACGGACTTAACACGAATGCATATTACCAAACATGTATAATTTAAATGACGTATGTTTTTTTCTTATTTTTTCGCTTTTCATACTCATTTTCTATTCGTACCTTCAAAATTTTGTTTTAAATCCTTTATCGAAAAATTTTTTGAACAGCCACTTTCAAAGTTTTTTTCAAATTGCTTTTTTTCAAATGTTAATAACATTTTGCGTGTATTGATAAGACATTATAAAGAGTGTATTTCGGTGATCGGAATATTTATTATTTAATAACTATTAATTTGAACTGTGAAACGATTAGGTATTCGTCAGGGTAGATTAACCGAGTTTATCATGTACGTAATATCGAAAATAAATTAACGTTTTCATTTAAAATTCCAAATAGTTTGTCAAGTTTTATTTATTGAAACATAAAAATTGAATTAGGCTAACTGAATGTTAAAATGGAAAATACCCTCCGTGTAGGATATTAGTTTAAAAATTTATTTGGAAATGATTATAAAACTTACATAGTTGTTGGAAATGTGAATAATTAATAAGCTGTTAGTTGGTAAAATAAAAAAAAGAAAATGCATAGTTAAGCACATTAATAAGTTACATTTCTAATAAATATTCAAACAGTTTCTTCATTTAGACTTGCATATTTCCAAATAAATAACAAATTGCTTTATCGAAATAAAGTTTATTGTTTCTATTATCCATAATGTTGATAAAATCAGTATAATTAAAAAGGTCAGTTAAAAAAAAAACAATTTTAAAATTGTAGTAGGTACTTATTTGTTGTTTTGAAATTACATTTTGCTTCCATTATTACGTATATTTACACTGTAAATTTGACAGAAAAATGCATATTTAATTTAGCATTAATTTGATTTTATTGTATGAAACACATTCACTAATGTACTTGTTTTACATGGTGTATCAATATTATACATTGTATGTCAAAATAAATAGTAGTTTAATTACAAAACGTGCTATCCTCGGTTTTAGTATTTCTATAATATATATATATATATGTATTGCAATCGAAAGCCATAAAATATACTTTATCAAAACAATTTTTTTTTATGGTGCTGTTATCTTTTGATTAAATAATACTTTCAACTACTTTTCAATTGAGTTTGATTGTAAAATTATGCTAAACACTTAACAATAACAATCACGAGAAAAAAAATCAACCGAAACAAAGTAGGTACATAAGTAACAGTAAAAAACTTTTTTTCAAATGTAATCTTGATAAGCTAAAATTTCTGTAAAACTTCTTAATGGAATTAGGCCAATATTTAACCATAATAAAGATTACAATTTTAATTAAACTTGATGGGTGCCCGGCCAAAAAATGTACTTCAAGTATGTATAGACATTTTTATCTAATTACAACAAAATAAAATCAAACTTCTCTGTTCATTGACGTAATAATAATAATAATGAAAAAAAGGTGATAATTAAGGACTTTTTACTGATATTGACAAAATTACAAGGGAATAGCCTACAGATTACTTGTAATAATTATTGTCCGTAATAGTGGTATAATAATGAGGTACTTAAGTCGTACCAAAACAAATCGGTTCTGGAACACGAAACTTTGAAATGTTTGAAGAGGCGCTGAACTTATAAAAAAAATAAATATTATAAACAAGAACCTAACATCGATAGTAACTGATATGAATACAAATAATTCCGTTTGTATACGTAGTTTTTCTGATAATTACCAATTTAGAGCAAAACTTCTACCGTGTTTGATACCAATATTTTAGTTTAAAAATAATAGTTTTAACTATTTTCTGTGTAACTGTGATTTTTTTCATCTTAATAAACACTAACACATCTTTTCAAAGTGTTTCCATTGTACGCCACGGAAACTGTTCATAAATAAGTTGGTAAAATAACATTGTCAGTGATGTGTTTTATAAAGTGAAAGTTTAAATACCATCTTATCAATGTTTTTTATGATTTAAAACCACCTTTTTTTTTTTTTTGAATAATTATGTTTAAAGTTCAACAATTCTCTGATTATTCATCATATAGTTTAACTAAAAAATATTTCTCTTAACAAATGACAAAATGAAGAATTTTTGTTTTTTTTTTTTTTGGCTTTCCCAAATTATACCCCTGCACTCTCAGCATAATGACGTTTACTGTGCTTAGTAAGCCGCTTACAGGAAAAAAAACCCACGAATCTATACTGACATTATGAACGCGAAGAAAAAAAAAGAAAAGATGTTTTGAGCAATTTCATCATACTTGACCGGCGTAATTATTATATTGTTTTGCTGTGGCGTGTCATCGATAAAAAACACAATGAATGTTTTTTTCCGGTTTATATCAAATTTTTGTTTTTTTCCTAGACTTTTTTCTTTCAACATTAAATTGACGATAAAAACAATAAGTAATAAAAACCCGTTCGTAGTAATACAAGTCATCACGACCCAAAAGTTATTACGACATTCCTTGCTCCGCGGGCACGCACGTGACACCGAACTACGAACCACTAAACTTGACAAATAATACGAACACGATATTGACAATTTAATAAAAATTCAAAGCATAATTTTCTATTTTCTAATTCCGAACTAGGATTTGAATGATGGCCTTCTACTGAATCACAAATATCGTGTTTGATAGAGAAAGAAATTGAAAAACGCTTAACATTATATTTATATTATTTCAAGTACTAGAATTTTTTTACTTTACTTTAGAGTTTAGAATGATCGCGACGAGGACGCAACGGCAAAAAAGTTTCTCGTAACACTTATTGCGCTGAGTTTGTCACAGTTTTAGTACTAACGCGCGTAAACGGAAATCATTTGGAAAACAGCGATAAATCATCATATTTTTGTACGATAATTTAAGCGGTGTTGATCGGCGTCGGATGAAACTGGCAAATTTTCGGAAGTTTTCATGAATACCTACATATTTTTAAATCGAAATGTTTGGTATTTGAACAGTTTGAAATGCAATGTGTGTCACGTTTCCAGTGAACAAAAAAAAAAAAATAAATAACGTCCGATTTAACTTTTAAATCGTTTTTATTGCCATCAAAAAAGTTTTTAAGTTTAAGAAAACGCGTCAAAGTAACTTAGATATACACTACAGCTGCACTAATAGTCTTTTGTTTTCTTTGCTCAGGTAATTTTGAAGAGATAAGTTCTTCAATTATGCTTCGATTTCTAAATGCAATTATTTTTCTGGTTGTTTAAGGGACACAAATGGAACTTTGGGTAATCATAGATCCAAGTGTAAAAAATGTAAAAGTCATAGTAAAAAAACTAAGCAAAAATTAAGGAAAAAAACGTTAAAAATTACGATAAACTTGTTTTGGATATTATCGATTTAGGTTTTTGTTCATAACATTCAAAATAATTATCGGAATAAAGTGAAATTTTCGCACTATTTTAAAATTAGTAAGACACAGGTGTGATATAAATTTAAAATATTTTTTAACAAAGAAAAGAACTTTGAAAAGTTTTATGAATCTCCATTTTTTTTTGTAATATTTTTTCAATAAAAATTAAACTTTTACAAAAAGTTTTGAAACTTTTGATGTTGGCAACATGTAAGTACATATAGTCATAGCTAACAAATTTTGAAAATCCGTACTCACAAATTGTTTTTTTTTTAGTTGTTTAAAGTTGGAAAATTTTTGAGAATTGGACAAACATTCGACTTGTTTAGGGAAAAAAAAATCGTAACACACAAATTTGTTATGAAAGATTTCAAATTTAATTTTATTATGTAATACAAAATTTTCTATCTTTATCAAAAAGTTTAGAAAAATTCCGCCCAGTAGGTTCTGAAAGCGTATTAAAAAGTTTTGATTAAACTGTATTTTACGTGTTATTTTATTTATAACTATACAATTACGCACTGTTGTGCAATTAATAAATAAATTGTAATAACTCCACATATTGGTCTAAATGGTAATTGATATTTTTCGATGGGTGTTTTGGTATTAGTTTTAAAATTAATTTTTCATTAT
The DNA here is from genome assembly GCA_017140985.1 of Hormaphis cornu. Lineage (NCBI taxonomy): Eukaryota > Metazoa > Arthropoda > Insecta > Hemiptera > Hormaphididae > Hormaphis > Hormaphis cornu. Next base: position 43,850,972 of record CM029357.1, on the reverse strand, counting down.
GGTAAAATTAAGATTCTAAACAATTATGACAATTTTAAAGTGTTTTCACTTTTTTTTAATTCTAGTGCCTAATAAAAAACTAATAATAAATTATTTTGTTACTGCACAATTTTTAAAGGTAAATTGAGCTCCCTCAGAATTGTTATTTTCATAAGCAATTTATAATTGCTTGTACTATGTACATTTCTAATTGAATTTTCCAAAATACTGACCCACAGAGATCAAACTACTCACACGACTTAGTGTGATTCCTATTTTTTTTTTCTTATTCATTACATTGATTGTGAACAATTTATTATTGGTAATCTTGATGGAGTAGCGATAGATACAGAGTAAATCATATTTTAATAAAAGTACATCAAATTCAAATAATATAAGAATAAATTGTCTTGGAACGTATGTATTGAGCAGTAAAAAAAAATCACTCACCCAATTGAATGTTTAAATTCCGTTTTTAATTTCAATTTTACCATGTCTGAACTATTAAAATTTTTCATTTGTTTTTTAGTTGAACGTTGCAAACTATTTATTCGTCAGCAATCCACTTTTATGTGTAACTTACCTGTAACAAGCCAATAAAATACAATTATAAAATTACTATTGAAAGTAGTTATAAACGCGTATAATACTTCTATCTATTAATTTTCTGAATTTTACTTTAGAGTTGAGCACGATAGTATGTACAAAAATAAATCAATTCATGTCTATATTCAAACTTAATAAATATCTGTTACCGTACTTAATATTGCACGATTTAAAAAAATTCGCGTAAAATAAATTTTAACGTTATAAAACCGTATATGAAATGTGTAGTTTTTGTGGGTATATATATATATATATATATATATATATATTAGATTTTAGTAAAACAAATTTTCCGCATCGATGACACAAACAATTAACTATTTGGTTTGCCCAATGTGTTTTATTTTTTGAAAAACAACTTTTTATTATATGACGTTTAAAGAAATTAATGATGAGTTATAAAATTTTGCTCAAAACACATTTTATTTGTCAATACATTAAAAACATTAAATTAGGTGCATATGTCAAATCAATAACATCAAAAACAATTTAGTAGGAAGTTTTAAACAATCATATGAAACGTAAGTACCTTTAATATTATGGGTTAGAGGATCGCAATAAAAGTCACATATTTTTGGAACTTAGTTATAACCAATGGTAGTTTACGATTGCCCGAAAAAAAACGTTATTGAAAATCGTCGAGAGCATAAATTGTAATTTTTCTACTTTTATACTAAATATCCATTATAAATCGATGGAAATTGGTATATTTTGGTTGACACGTACGTTATGAATTGAAATTAAGACGTGAAATCAAAATCCCTAATAAATCACAAATGTCTGAAACATTTTCTGAAAACGCACAGATAGAAAAAGAAACGCGTGATTGTAAAAATGTGCAAAACTTGAATATTTTTTAAAAACAGTTTGTACTTTTTGATCACGATGATTGTTATTTTCGTAGAAAATTTCATAAATTTCTGTTTATAAATATCTTGGAAGGCAGCTGCAGATTCCGTTTTTTTCCCGAAATAACGCGTTAAACAAACGCGAATCTTTTACGCGCAACTCGTAAATAAGACCAAAAATAAGTCGCACTATACGGGAATCGCAGCTTTGTGTACGACAAGTCGAGTAAAAATAACATCACATTATTCTATTATACCCTTCCCCTCCTCCCCAAAATCGACACGTTAGTTTCGATCAGATTTCAATTTTGATTCGGAGCTAACAAAGCGTAGTCATTGTCCGCTAATGGTCGAATTTAAGATATTTTATTTTATTTTTTTTATCGAAAACGAGATGGAATAACGATTCCTTAATGGCATCCGTTTTTCTATATTTTTTTTTTCCACGTTAACTGTTTCAATTTGATTAAAAAGCATCGTTAAATCGAGTTGAGTGGATAATATGAACAGTGTTTTGTTCAAACCATTTATTTTTCTCATTTTACACGCTAAAAAAAGTTCTAACTGCACCGTTTAACGATTTTCGTTGTGTTTGATGCTCTGTTGATCGGTGTTATAATAAGTACGAGTATACTAAATGGTGCAAACAATATTAATTGCAGGAGTTTTTTCGGAGGGGGGGAGAGGGGAGGGATCATTTGATTTTATAAACGTTTAAATTTTTTAATTTTGCTATTTGTGATACATAGTAATTGTAAAACTATCTTTTTAATTTAAACATTTAATTGTTAATAAATTGTTTAGTAAGAAATACTAAATTCATATTAATAAGTCTATTTATGACTATAGTAAGTATGATGTTACTGTAGTAGAGATTCTTAAAAGTAAATGATGCGTATTTTACTCTATAATCGTTGCAAACTTTAGCGGTATTGAATTTGTTCAATATGAACAATTATGGTGATTTGTTAAAAGTATGATTTTTTGTGGATAATAACATTCATGAGTTATTGGAAAACATTAATTTTCATGTTTAACTCACAGTATAAGGAATAAAACAAAAGTAAGATCAACTTAAAAATTCATTCAAAACAGAAAAAAAAATTTTATTTTTGTATAAACGCACTTATCAATTTTTTTTTAGGATAAATAGGTATATAAAATACAATCTCGTTCTCGTAATATTATAGGTACGTGCAATTATTTTCATCGTAACATTCATTCGATATACTTTTTGGTGGTTTGAATTTATTATTGAGATACTTTATTTTTTTTCATTTTATGATTAGTGACACGCTGTATTATCATTAAATCCGATCCGCAACGCTAATCGCTTTGATACTACTAATTTTTTTTTTTTTACGGATTTCTAGAGAGCACAAAAAATTAATGCCAATCAATAACGAGCTGATTACAATTAACGCTAATGAACAAAGGCAATTATTTGTGAACCATTATTGAGTCTTTGACTGCCATTAATTTAACTAAGTACTTGATTGTATTCGTGCCCCATGTATGTGCATCGTTTAGTCGAAAAAAAAGATTTTCGTTTTTTTTTTGCCATAACAACTCATATTTACGAAAAATGTTCTCGTAAATAAGAATTATGCCACTCGTTTATCTATATTTCAATAAAATTTCAATATAATATTATGCTTGTTTATTTAAGTGATATTAAAACTTTTGTGGAGGCCAATTGTTTTTAGTCCAACCTCAATACCTTATATATTTTATATTACCTAAGAAGGGTCAAACTCAAAATTTTACCATCGTTTTTTGTAAAGTAAAGAAAACAAACAATTTCATCAGTTCTCTCAATATGGAACGGTTTTACTCTAAACTTATTTAGTTACAGACAGTTTAAATAAACCGATAGCCGATGCACTCATACACCGCGTCGTTCAGAAGACCACGCGCGAGTTTTGAAAAAAAATGTAATCCTTTTGCTCGGTAGAAAAAAAAATCTTAGGTAGGAGAAACTTGAAACATTGTGCTGAACAAATCATTAGTTTTGACGTACTATATAACCGTTTTCACTCTAGAGCCACTATATTATATCGTTTCGTACCACGTGTATTGTTAAAATCTATGATGTTTATCTACTTTTTACGGTGGAGGGTGACCGTGTGTATGTCAGTTTGCTGTCGGTTGACACGGGGCAAACAGCTATCGTCTTCAACCCTCGCACCGAATTGCCGCTTATCGACCCTTTGTCAGGGTTTATTAACGGTGCGCTGGGCCGAGAGAACATCCCTTTCTTGAGCACCGTGAAGACGCCGCAAAGGTTAAACGCGACACGAAACACATTTGAAGTGACGCGTAGATCAACAGCTCGTCGTGACTTTATTGCGTTTGCACACAGTTGTCTCGACGGCAAAAATAGTCGCGACCGAAAGTGTTACACGTGCAAGGAAAAATCATTATTTTAACGCGTAATTATTATTATTATTATTATTATTATTATTATTATTTTTCAATAAACTCTTGTCGTTTATCGACTGAATGTAGGGTTTTATTTTTTGAACGGTCAAAAGAGGAAAAAAAATATCGATCTATTTGTAAAAACAATAGACTGATTCTAGGTCAGGATGATAGCTTCCCTCATAACACTAGGAGGTGTAGTATGTTAACCCTTGGACTACTCATATTCTGGGTGTCTAGAATGTTTCTCAGGATTCCTACTTTGGTAATATTTTGGGAGTCATTATACTAACCATTTGTTCTCCTTACTACAAAAAAGTAAGGCTGTGCGATGATCACTAAGCTTTATGTGGGTATCCTTTGGGAATCTGAATTTTCCTGTATGGGAGTCTAATAGAATGATTTTAGGAGTCCCTGTTCTATTATGGTTGGTCGAGTAGCGATATCGCCTTGGTTGGAAGTTGTTCTACGATGCGCCGATATAAAATTAATAATTATGTAAGCAATGGATGTGCTTACAAAAATTACGATTCTGAGCGAGCTCAGTTATTCGAGTATTCAACAGTTCTAAATTTTAAAGTTTTCTGTTTAGCTCAAGTTTTTTTCTCCAAAATTTTATGTGTGTTTTGAAATTTATTCCATTCCATTAACGTTTAAAAATGCCAAGAATTTAATTTTTGCTAGTTTTACCTATCTTGAACAGCTGTTTCAATCATGTGAATTTGGAATTCATTACCATTTTTAAACACGGGACAAAAAATCGATGTACTCACAAAAAAAAAAAAATATAAATAAATAAATAAACAAATAAGTTAAGATTAATGTATTTACTAACTTGACTTGTTAATCCAAAATCGTTATTACATTTTATCTTTTATAACGGTTATTACTATTTTTTTCACTTATTAATCAATTGTATTAAGTTAAAATTATAGTGCAAAGCATTAGACTATAGGTTTGTCGTGATATTTTTATGAACACGTGGATTTGTTGGTCCATTAAAAAAAGATGGCGAGAAAAAAATGCCAGTACCTATCACAGATATAAAATATTTTGTAGTACCCGTGGTATCTATACAGTCTGGTTTTAATTTATACCAATAAATAAATAAATAACAGATGTAGAAATGTGGCAAAAGTTTTCTGGAGGCAATAACTCGTACTTGGATTTGGGTCAGACCGTTAATGCAAACACTAAGCAATAAATACAATGTTGTTTTGGAACATTTGAATGATTTCTTAGGATTTTTACACTGTTGAACGACAATAAAGAAACTGAAAAAGTCAAAGTGAAACTATCTAGAGATGAAAAGGTTTGCTTTTACTTTTACGAATACTTATACTTACTTTTTAACAGTGACGTTGTAGCGCACGGAAGTATATAAGTATGAAAAACTTTTAGCATTGAATTTAAAAGTTTAAAAAAATAATGAATTATTTTGAATCAACTTCAAAAAATACTTTTTACCAGGAAAGTACTCTACAAAATTCTTAGAGACAACTTTTCGTTTCAAGTTATTTTGTATCATTTGTTTCCTAAAGTTTTAAGGGTTTTTGAGACTATGATAAGTTGATTGAATGTTATGTGTCATCGTGAGGTCTAAGACAGTATGATAGCCGAGTTTGGTAACTCGTTTGCTGTCTAGAATGTTGCCCGGTGTACACTACGTGGAAGCAATTTACCGATGTATCCAAAAAACAACTATTTTAAATTCTGGAGAATAAAGCCTAATCTAATGAAAACAGAGGTAACCATATTTCACCTTAACAACAAAATGGCCAATCACAAAATTAGCGTATTTTTTGATGGACAGGTGATTAAAAATAGCCGATAACCCAAATATCTTGGGGTAACCTTGGATAGAACTTTTACCTACAAGTAACACCTGATAAATCCTGCTGCAAAACTGAAAACAAGGAATAATATTATTCAAAAACTAGCAAACTCAGAATGGGTAGTGGACGCCAATACCCTCAGAACATCAACAGTAGCACTTACACTATTGGTAGCTCTATTATTGCTCTCCAGTTTGGCTACAAAGTGCCTACATATAAATAAAGTAGATACCCAACTCAACTCTGCTATGAGAACTATTACTGGGGCGGTTTAATCTACCCCCCATAGTCTGGCTGCCTGTACTTATTAACTTAAGCTCACCTTAACTACATCGATACATCTCACTAATACGAGAGTGGACTAAATGCTTTTCGAATACTCTGCTCCCAATACATAATGATATAACTCGTACTAATGTAAAACTGAAATCTAGGAATCCTACCTGGAGACTTAGTCAAAAATTAATATCAGGAAAATTCAATATAAACAAGGAATGGAATAATGAATGGAAAAGCTGCAATCATGACAAACTCAACCTAATTAATGATCCAACGGTAGGAGTACGAGGCCCTGACCTCACAAGAAGGTAATGTGTAGCATTAAATAGATTCCGAACGGGCCACAGAAAGACAGGACACATGTTCCACAAATGGGGACTGAGGCCTTCACTTGGATGTGACTGTAAACACGAAAAGTAAACTGCTACACACATCACTAATGAATGTTAAAAATAAAATACCCGAATCACAAAACAAAAAAGTGTATAATTTTGTGATTCAAGTGTTTTATTTTTAATATAGTCACAAGTTCTCAAGTTTTATTTAGTACTAATAAATGTAATGTTCGAAGATTACCAGGAGAAATGAAAAAACTACACAGAGCCACGAAAGACGCAGTGCAATGGCTATACTCCGTGGACATAAAAATTTAATAGAAGACCTATGCAAATTACACGTCCATTACTAGTCAACATATTACCATACTGTTACCATATAATTATCTTTTATTTATTTATCTTTTTTTTTATATTTATACCTATTTTATTTTATATTGTGTTACTTATGTTAAATAATAAATAACCAAATTAGAGCCGTACGAAATAATGATAATAAGGGTTTCTAACAATCATTTTAAATGTAAATTTTCAAGTGCGAAAACACTCAAAAAATTAAAAATTTTCTTAAATATTTTTTCTCCTATAAATAACGATAACGTAGAAACGTTCAATATTTTACATCATTGCGAGTGGTAAAACGGAGTTATAACTAATTTATTCGTACACAAATGCGAGTCATTAATGTGAGTGAAAAAATCCTACCAGGAATTATGCGTTTTAATTATTCTTGTTGTTTGGTGGGTGTTTAGTTCACCGATTTTACTTAACATTTTACTGAATTATAATATTATTGATTTCAATGTCGCGTGTTTAATTGTTGTGCATTATTATTATTTTCGTTGTTCTAGTAATATTATTCCCGGCAAGAGGTGATATACTTGTGAGGTTAACGTTACCAAAACATGAAAACAATGAAATTAATGACCTAATTAACCTTACGGTAGAGGGTCGGTTGTAAGAAACTCAAGAAAGTTACACATGTGTATATTTTAAAAGTGGAATAACCAAATACAAAAGAAAAATTGCTCAACATAAAAATAACATTGAATGCAGTTTTAAAAATTGCCATAAGGTGAAATTAAAGTTGACTTAATAGCAGAACTTATCTATATAATAATATCAAGTGAGGTAATTTAATATTATAACATTAAATATTTGTATATTATTTTATAAACGTTATCGTGAAAAACAAACTAAAAGAGTTTTCAATAAAGTGATTATAAAGCTACCGTTTACGAATTATGTACTGGACAGCGTTTCTGAGGAAACTAATAATAAAAGCAAATACGAGCAAATAAAGCAAATAAATATAAATATTCAGTTAAAATTTTTTAAGTAAGAAATAAATATGTACTCACGACTTAAATCATTCACGTTTCATTCCATAATATTATTATGCTTTTGCGGTGGGAAGTTCGATCGTTACTGAACCAATTCAACCTTTGTTCTTTTTTTTTTTATGCATTTTTACTGGTGTTCGGATAAAAATAATTGTGCGTTCGCCAAGTTTGAGGGTCAAAAAATCGTTTGTTGAAACGGATTTTCTAGTACTCTTTAGCAAAAATAATATAATGGTGGATCATTTTCATAAATTTTTTCTAGATCGTGCAAAATAATATACTATACAGTTCGTTATAATTATATTTGTTTGCAAAAAACCAGGTTGCTCGAAACTGCTGTAATAGTACGTCGTATACCGTATATTCAGTACCTACCTAACTTACTTGATAAGAAAATATAACAAATAAAGCTTTTATAATGATGGATTTTTGAAAGTAGTAAGTTTAAAAATACTGTCTTGGAATTACGTGTTAAATCTGACTGTAGGAGAAATATTAGAGATAACAAAAAATTTTTTTTTGTATTATCAAACCATACAATCAATTTTATTGCAAACATATTTCAAATACACTTTTTTCTAACGACCCATATTACTATTTGTTATACTTGTCACCAGCATTTAGTTGACTTCCAAGTTATTAATTAGTCAAGTGTCTATGCCTTTATCTATAACGTTTCGGAAAATAACATATCATATTTGTAATATAATAATATTATGTTGACATTTGAACACTTGACGCTGAGATCCGACAGTTTGATAACTCGTTATTAAATTAATTGATTTTAATATACTAAGTTTACTGGTTAGTTTAATTTGCGAATACGAATGTTGGAATTATTATCGAGAAAATAATGGTTACGATCGCATAAATGAAATTAATAGGAAAACTAACACCGTGATGCAGTAAAAATCACTCCATCAATTCTAGGAAAAGGAATTTAATGTCTAAAATAGTGGAAATTCTACTTCAAATTCTGTCCAATATCGTTAAAATAACGTTCCTAACAATTACTGGGTCAATTAAATTTTCCAAAACTGAGCAAGCTAACAAGATTTTTCAACTCGTTAGTTTAATTTAATTGAAAAACCAAAAATTAATCTAATAACTAAAAGATAATTTTTAAATTTATTAAATTAAAAATTAACTATAAAAAAAAAAAAATTAACTTCACCTAAAATAAAGATAATATAGTTTCATATACTTAATTCATATGGTTTTGTACCTAGTACGACATTTCCTCTATTTCAAACATTTTTTTTTTCTAAATGTAACAAGTAAATTCCTTGCAGTCTTGAAATTTTCACAGTGCAATACAGGCGACTACTATGCTTTATGAGCATGTGAAATCATAATAATATTATTATAATATATTGTACGGTATTATGATGACGCGGGCGGATATTATGTTCAGTTTTCACGTCCCGTCGTCCTAATTAATAAGCAGATCACGCCCCTGCAGGATCTTTAATAATAATTCATGTCTGTTTAATAAACTTTTTTGCACGCCAGTAAACCTTGGAATAGTGTGTGAGAATGGTTTGCTTCTTAAACGCAGCAGGGGAAGACGGAAAAGCTTTTTCTTTCAGAACATAATACGTCCTGCGAAATTTTCAATGAAAAAAAGTTTAATGCCAAAAAAAATAATACTTTAAATTGTTCTAAAAACTCATTTCCAGTTTGGAACAATAATTTTTGGGAATTTTAATGGTGAAACAACAATTTAATGTAATATCTATATCAACGGTTATAGGATTCAACAATGATGAGAGTAGGGTATAAAAATTTTATGAAATTAAATTTTTTGGAGTATAATTTCATAAAACTATTATAAAATTGTTATAAAAATAAAATATTTTTATTTTACTATAGTTTAAAACTTTGCACGGAAGTTTCTCAAACAAAAACTAATTTGCAACAACGTTTTGATATTATTTTATAAAAATATAGATACATTTTCTTGTAACGATTTAACTCTTAATCAGAACAAAATCTGTAAATTAATTAACGATTGTAATTAACTTCATGACAATTTACGAAATATAATCATAAATATGTTATTTCAAACGAATTCAGTGTTAAATATTAGAATATGCATTATAATTTTGTACATTTACGTTATTTTCATACTTTTACTTTGGTTAAATATTCTCAAAGCGTCAATATATTCATCAATCTCGGGTAACACATTCAATTGGAAAATTTTAGTATCTTCACTTACAATAAAAAAACAAACTGATAAATTACTATACAATGGTTTATCTATTACTAAATTCACAGTACAATTTCGACTGGGTGGCGTATAATATTGCGACTTAAGGATATCAATTCATGTAGAATCAGTAAAATTTTCTCGGATCCGTTCATGGTGTGGAAAAAATCAACATAAATATTCTCTCGCCATGTTAAGAATAAAAATAAATAAACCAACGGATCCAATGCGCAGAACACACTGAGACATCATGATTTGCCGACACGCATTGTTAACCGACGGAAAAGTGTGGATTTAGCTGAACAATGTCAAATTGTCACGATAACATTATATTAAAATTTTCTTGGGGAGTTTGCTCGAAGACTATACAGTAGTCAACAGAAAATGAAAAAGTTTATGTACGTACTAGTGTCATGTAAAAAATTAATTCCATCAATATTAATCGAGATAGAACCTTTTGATTTTAAAAATAATTTTGAATAACTATATGCAGTATGCGTAAGGTAAACAATGTTGTGGATAAGATAACACCATAGGCGCAAATTTAAGATTGTAAATTTATGATTTTGTTTAAAACCTGGGATTTAAGTTCCAGGTACTTGAAACAGCATTTATTGAGGTATTATATCCTAATGAAATATTTTCGCTACGCTCAATATTGAGTGTTTAAAAATAATTTAATCTAAATACAACATAAACAAAAAATACAATTTATTTATATATAATATAATGTATATATACAAATATTTATTGTTCATCCAGCGACAACTGTCATACTAAACGGCATTGTTTGAAAAGTATTGAAAATTGTCAGAATATCTTTTCGGAGACTTTTAAAGTTTTTGGTGGAGGCTTAGCCCGTAAATTCTTCCTTTACTAGCGCTCATGGATACAGCTCTAAAACGGCACGTTCCATTTCAAATAGTTCTACAACAAAACGTGTTCACTTTAAGACTACGAGTCTACGCCATAGAACTTTTCCACAGCGAAAAACATTATACGTGGGGGGTTTTTTTTTATTGATTATTATTTATAATGATTATTACATTCAACTATGAGCGAATCGTTTGGAACTCAACGTTGTACAAGTTTATGAATTCATATCCGTACGAAATTCACGAAATTTGTGAATTGTAAAGTATAAAACAAACGGTGGAGATACAAATATTTTTTGAAAAATAAATTTCGTTTCCTGAGCATTATCATGATCATCTAATAAAACGCATAAAACGCATAAAACATTTTCATTCTCAGGTGACTCGGGTTCTAAACTCGTCCGTTGTGAAATCTTGTGCCCGTAGAGGAGACATAGGATTTACCGTCTGTGAATGCAAACGCGCCGCTCGATCGATCAAAACGTGTGCACACGCAGACGTACCACCGTCGGACTAGTCTGATCCGTTATGACAGTTTTTTTTATTTTTTATACATTTTTGTTCACGCGCAATAATGGATTTAACGGGTTATTTTTTCCTTTATACCTCGGATATTCTTACTTGTTGCGTTAGACAATCGGTAAACGCGTACCAACATCTAGACGAATCGTGTTTATTTGTTTAACGGCGACTTTGGTATTTTTCATTTTTTTTTTTATTTCAGATTCAAATAGCGTATCAAAGGTTGTACTAGTTTTTGAAAACAATTGCACATTTGTGGTTAACACAAAAAACACTACGAATTTTTTATACACACCTTCTAAAGTATAATACTACATCGATTAAAATTTGTAATTTTTTTTTTCAAGTGTTTTTTTTCAAATTAAAAAGTTTAAAATTTAATCCAAAATAAAAAATGTCTAAGCTTCCAACAGAGTTCCGTTACTATAAACAAGTTCACACATCATTTATACCGAAGGGTGAAATAATCACGTGTTGATAACTAATTGAACCGATTATTAGTGGGATAGAGAATTTTAAAATCTTAAAATTTTGTTTTTGAGCCAGCTTATAGAATGGATATTTTCCAAAACAGAAATTAACCTCATAAAATTTTATATATCTTACGTAGTGATAGGAAAAATGTTATCTCTATCAAAAAAGAGAGTTTTGCTGCTAAAAACTATTTTTTCTTCAAACAATAATAATGCGTTTGTTTCTGTTTTAAAGGAATAATATTTTAAAATTTAAATTCTTGTTGATAAGGTCTTATACGAGTCACATTAACGAAATCATTTTTAAAATAATTTTATTATTTTTATAATATTTTCGAAATAAATTTTGAACGCAAACAAATGTTTTTACCATGATTTATTCAATATATTTTGACTATAACAAAAGAATAATCTATATAAAAAATCACGAACTTAGCAATTAATATTTTGTACATGTAACCGTAAGCGCGTTCGTTTTGGAAACATAAGAACTGTTTGTTTTTGACATTTTTTTATGTTTTATGTACAACTCCGTCGATGTTTATAAAAGAAAGGACCAAAGAAACATTTGAAACGTTAAAAAAACAGTGATGATTGTGAAAGTCCGCAAAACATGCACAATAGTAATACTGTTTTAACTATTTTTTTCTTTTTAAATCAAGTTGTATTAACACTTCAAACGTAAAACGGAATTTATAATTGGTCATAGACTTAAACAGACATGAATTGTACTCTAAATTATGTACGCAAAACACTTTTCAAGTACTTAATATTTTATGTGTATAATACAAGTGTTTTAAACATTTATTTTTATTTTTTTTGTTTGTACTTATATTTTATTTTTGATTAATAAAAACTTTTTTGACATCTTAATTTACTAAATGTTTATTAATTTTTTCATCAATAAAAATCATGAAATATATCGTCTAGATTTTTTAATTTCTCATGACATAATATAAATTATTCAAAATTTTAATCATGATAGTATATTAAATAGCTGGTAATAATTAATTTTTAATTCATTTATAACATATAGTTAACTGTCAGTATGATAAAATTTATTTAAAATAAAAAAAATGTTTTTATCTCTACCCTAAAATTATTAATTTACTTTGTACTAAACATTTTTTTCGTTTTCAACTTACTATTTGGCTGGTGTGACGGCCGATAAACCTGTTACCTTATATCAGGCAGATACCTATGATAATTTGTAGGATATATATTTGCGGAAATGATTTGGTTTAATATCTGCATTGTTATAGTTTTTTTTTAAATTTTTAAGAGCAATCGAATGGTCTTAGGGGTTTGTATTTTATAGCTGGGACTTGAAAGCGTCCCAGTGCTTTGATGTGAGCATGGATGGTTTTGGTATTTTTATTAAAAAAGTTGAGTGAATACTTCCTTAGTATATTTAATTATGGAGGTGTTCGACTTACCCAATTCACGAATATTTGATTGCACGTCCAAATTTTTAAACTATCTTGTTCCTGATCACTTTACCTAAGGTATGACTTGTTAACAAAATGATTTTAACAACATTTGCTAATAAAAAATTGGTTAATTTCGTACATAATTTTAAATTTTTCAAGCTAAAAATTTTGAAAACTTTTAGAAAACATCATGTGAAAAAACACGAAAATCGGTGTAAAATATTTTAATGTAATAATTTTGCAAATATCGCTATTATTTTCATTAAAACCACTAAATTCATTTTACGTTAAAAATTTTTGCGATCGAAAGTTACGTTAACGTTAGATATAATATGAAATGATAGGTTTACAAAAGTCGGGGGTAAGTTATTCATGACGTTGACTGGAAAATAATGTATAATATTGTAACACGATTGATGTGACAACAATAAATAAAGATGTAGGCTCATGCACGATGTTTATTTTTTACCCATGGAGATAATATTATAATAACTATTATGTATAATAAACAAGAAATAAATTGAACAAAATCAAATGTGACACGTTGCAGAACGGAACAAATTGCTTCAAGCCAATCAATCTACGTATATAATTATTATACATTTATTTGAGAATAATTTGTCCAAAGTGCAGTATTAGTTACTATTAGCTTTATCAATATAATTTAATTAACTATATGAATATACATAGGAAGGTTATTTGTAACTCGTAAAAAGGCAAAATCAGCACAATGTTATGTTGTAGAAAAAAAAAATGGTAAAAATGCTTTGTTATTCCGTCGTTGTTAGCGCTATGAGCAATTCCCTCACACAATCGCCATTTTTAGAACCACTGTTTCAAATATCATTTTATTGTGTCTAAATTAAAAACATGTTTTTTTGACTTGTTAACAAAAATAATTACGGAACATAATAATCATTTAAAATAAATAAACAATTTTTATTTTGTCACAAAGTGACAATGCCAAATTTTGTAGTGAATAATTAAGACGTTGAGTGGCACGAATTACGGCACCGCCGGGCCATAGTGCATCTAATTTGCAGAATCACTACATCTGTGATATGAAAAATATAATATAGGAATCACGTTCATCAAATTCTTCCTTTTGAGCTTTTTAGATCCATTTTAATTTTTTTTTCGTATAAAAAACAAATTTTTTTAATATGTGAGTGAAATTGCAAAAAAAATTTAAACGGTTACAAACTTTATAAATTGATTCTCAATTTACGTATTCATAAAAATTTATAACTCCAGAATATTATAACATTATTTCATAACGCCTGTTACAAATTATCTGTGGCGTAAGCATTCGAATAACTAAATTATAGTGACCAAAACAAATTGAAATCGTCATCATTTTATAATCGCGAAAATTGTTATTTATGTTTGTTACGACTTCACTCAAAAACGGAATAATTGGAATAAAGCATAAAGTATTCTTTTTTCCAAATCGTTTGAATATTTATGGTTGTCAATTCAAATTATACTTCAAATTTTGATATTTTAGTCGCACAGTCGTTTGTGAATATAGTTTCATATATAACAACCAATATTACTCAGTATACCGTTTTTTGGCTTAAAATAGTCGCCTTTACTGCCTTTTTCTTGATAGCACACTGCGTGCTAGACACTGGATGTGGATATTATATTAATGAATCACAATCGATTCGAAGATGTCGTTGTCGTTCGTAATAAACCTCTCACTCAAGACCACTCAGCGAAAACAGCCGAGGTGTCGAGCACGATTTTCACTCGATTTTCGTCGACTTGGGTAAGGGTCTTCCGCGTGTCGAGGGTAGTGACGACGCGAGTTACAGCTAATAAACAGGGTGTTAAATACGTTCGGAAACCTTGCTCTGAAAAGAGGATGGATAACGTCCGACAATTCAGGAATCAAATCTAATTGATGTACTCTCAACTATATACATAAGGGCTGGAGGTATTTCACATTTTTTTGTTGGTATATTTTAGAGCTATTTATACTTGATGGTAATCCTAGTAGTATACAGAATGAAATTCTGTACGTTGCCATGTCTATAAAGACGATAATTTTCCTAATTTTAAGTTTAAAAATAAAAAAAAAACATCTTTTGTAAATTTACAAATGTACACAAAATGCTCACACATTATAACTAAGAACGATTGGCAAAACTTTATAGGTTTAAAAAAAAAAAATAAACAGGGAAAAAGCCCGGATCACTCTAGGTCACGTGGGTAGTTTGACGGAGTAGTGACTACGCTCTGGGTGGGTCACTAGCTTAGAAGTTGTCGTTCAAACGCATCGTTTAATATCTAAAAGCAATTATAAATCATTGTTTTCAAAAATACGATTCTGAGCGAGCTCAGTTGTCTAGTATAAGTCCTGGTAAAAACTAAATTTAACAATAAAATTGGTCCAATAATTCTGAAAAATGTACTCACGTGTAAAAAATATCAATTTGAATATTGTGTGAACATTTCAAACCATATGGACCATTATATGAGGAGCTAATACGAATGTAGTATCAAATGCACAATAGTGCGTAATTTCATTGTTATAACCAAAATATACCAATTGTCAATACTTTTTTCGTACTCGTTCGGAATCTGTTGGGCGGATTTTTTTGAAATTTCTTTTATCAGATAGAAAATGTTGTTTGACATAACATATTTTAATTTCAACTCATAAATATTAAATTTGTGTGAGTTACGTACTTTTTTCTAAAAATAAGTCAAATGTATCATCCAATTTCAATTTTTTTCCAACTTTAAATGACTAAAAAAAAAAAGAAATTGTAACCATGGATTTTCGAAATTTTTTAGTAGCATATATTTAATAAAATTTTATCGAACAAAGATGTTTCAGCTAGTTATACCGGTTATTTTGAAAGTTATAGTCCAAAAACTAAATCGCTTATGTCAAAAAACACGTTAACCGTAGTTTTTAACTTTTTTCTTCAAATTTTACTTAGTTTTTGATTGTTACTTTTTCAATTTTGAACCTTTAAACTTAAAACTACCCAAAGTAAAATCAGAGCCCAGAGATCTTTCATTAGAGGTACTGACATTAAAAACCCGAGTAACAAAAAAAAACATCATTGTAAAAACGTATCCAAATATTTATTCTTGGGACGCCCACGGTAAGACATCCTGTATAGCTTTGTTCGCCGACCCGTCCGGATAAAATTAACGGTCCTCACCGAATTCTATCCGAACGAATAACGTCGTTGGAATGTCGGTTGACGCGATTTTTCATAGATCGAATCGATTGAAACCGTAAATCTGCCGTTTGGTCGGCTGCGTAAATGCTATTAAAACAGCACAAACGTGTAAACGTCTGTTTTACAAGAACGCTGCTGCATAAGCGTAAGCGACTCTTGACGGTTCTGCAGGTCACCTTCATCATTATCTGTATTTTTTTTTTTTTTGCGGTTATGTTCTCGTCATATTTTCGAGGTCGTTCTCAGGTTTTGTGTTGGTCCAGGCTGTTAACTCGTTAAAAGTTAAAATAAATTTAAAAATTTTAATTACTTTTAATAATAAACTCGTTATTTTTTAAATTAAATGAGTGTTGATTTTATGTTAATCTGTAATAGTTAAAAAAAAAGATTTAAAATGTTTTCAATTAACCCGTCGGCTACAAGTGAAGGCGGATATCTCAAAAAAATTTGACGATTCACTACTTTACACGTGGAATTTTGTTAATATTTTAATACATATGAAATCGGTTAAATTTTTTTTGCTCTGTTGAACCAACAAAATTACACACTCATACCAATCCAATCAGTGACAACTTCAATCTTGATTTTCTCAAATACTACTTGACCGATTTTGATAAAAATTATTCTATGCATAATTTCAAATACTTAGCTTTATTTGGCCGGGAACAGAAATCAAATTGGTCCAACAGTTTTCAAGAAATCGTGGCTACAAACAATGTCCATACATACATACATTTTTTAACGAGGGGTGGTTTTGGGGTCTGGATCGGTAAAAGTACATACAGTTGTTTGCACTCCAGAAGTCCCGCCATTAAATCTAATTTTAATAGGTAGATTTTTTCTACAGAAATCATAATTAACTATCAAGTTGAAAAAACAAATGTTAACTAGCCCAGCCTTGGTTTTTACTCTGCTGTTGAGTGATGAAATACATTCGAATTGGTATGAATATGAATGTATTCATAGTTGATTTATGATTGTTTTGCGGTTAGTAGTCAGGGAGATAATGAATATGACACGAAATAAATAAATATTTTGTATCACAAGTATTAATTTTCAATTGATTTTTAATTTTTAGACTACACATCCGAATACAAACGTCTACATCCAAATATTTAAAATTTTCAAATTTAAAACAAGATTTTATGCCAACCTAGTCCATTCTTCTTCTGGGTAAAGGCTTCCATTATAAATCTCTCTCTTGACGCATTATTTCCATCGATTTCAACTAGTTTTGACATTTTTTCCGTCGTTAGAAGTAAAAAATTACCATGAGATATTTTCACCGAAATCGATAAAATAAAAAAATCTTACAGTTTTGAAAATTAGAGATTACGATTTTAGATAAAACGACTGTTTTCTCCAAAAACATGATCGTGGTGAGACCGTACGAAACTTTTGTATCTAACAACATGGTGTATAAAAATAGCCGTATTTTTGCAAATTATATAATATTTTATTCAGATTTCAGAACAATCAATTGACATATTTTGTTTGCTTTATATTATCATAGCC
Source organism: Hormaphis cornu (assembly GCA_017140985.1). NCBI lineage: Eukaryota > Metazoa > Arthropoda > Insecta > Hemiptera > Hormaphididae > Hormaphis > Hormaphis cornu. Next base: position 43,833,099 of record CM029357.1, on the reverse strand, counting down.
GTTTCGAAGACCGCACAATCGATCGTTTCGATTTGTTCGTTTTCCGGTGGGAATTTCACCTTTCGGATGATTCCGTTTCGACCAGAAATCGTTCGGGAGTTATTTTAAAACGCTACATTACCCGTATCGGTTAACGATGACAAAATTTTTATTGATTTTTCGGCGAAACGGCAAGCGCGAACCCGGATCGTAGTCGTAGACTCTCGGGACGAACACCGGTGAACGTCGGAAACCTAATTTATCATCGCCGTGCTCATTATTTCTCCGATGAATCGGCGCATGCAAACGAGACCGCACCGTGAAAGCGAACGAGAAGACAAGAGAACGTCGAGGCTGACAAGTCGCGTGACGAACGTCGGACGAGAGGAGTTATAATGGATTCCGTTCAATGTAATAGCGACGACGACCAGAATCGACCTAGTGCCTCGCGTCTTATCCATGTTATATACACTTTCTTCGCAGCCGCGTGTGTTACGATAACTGCAGCGCGTCCCGCCTCCGGTTCGAGTCGGATCCGGTGTAACAGGATATTATATTTACCCCCAGATATTTTTACATTGCCCGGTAAAATACCCCTCATAATATACCCCTCAGTAGAACAATCTTACCATAAGGTACAAATACCCTAGTACATTTTTACCCCTCACTGGAAGACAATTTTACTGGGAAGTACAAATTATCCTAGGATATTTTTACCCCTCCTCCCTGTAGGACTATTTTGCCGGGAGGTACAAATATCCTAGTTTAATTTTACTGGGAGGTATACGTATTTCTTATATATATATATATATATATATCTTAGGATACTTTTACCCCCTGATCGGGTAAAAACATCTTAGGATATCTTTACCAGGGAAAATTATATCCTAGTATATTTTTACCGGAAAGGGGGTGAATATTATAGAAAGTTATAAAATCCTGCATCATCGGGGATGAGTGGGCATCGTTCAAATTAAGGTAGGTTACCAGATTATAATATTTTCATGATCCCGCAAAATTTTTTTCCATCATAACCCAATCTATTATTTTTTTTGAAATTTGTATTGAAGTACCGTCTTTGTTATAGTATTTGGTTTTTACAGTACGTTTGGTGTGAAAACAATTTTAGATTCTGAGCGCAGCAATAAAAGTACCTATTGTTTTTACAATGGAGTTTTTTTTTCAAAACGAAAAATAGTTTAAAACCTACGGAGTTCAGGTCTGATACTACTTTTCTTTCAAACGGCGTTATGGACGTACTTGAATGGCAAAGCATTTAGACGATTCTAGAATATATTTTCTAAAGGAATGTCCAAGTCGACAACTGTTATTGGTCGATGCTACTCAACATTTACAAACACTTTCCTGGGATTCTTATACCATAAGGGCGTACGTTGGACAAGAATTTCTGTATCTTGCCTCTTTAAATTACCCACACACACATAGTTTTAGTCGTTTGGACAAACAACATAAATGGTTAATTATTATTGAAAAAAAAAGTAAAAATCACATTGTTAACCTGAAATCGAGCAGTAAGTTTAGTTTGTCTTTTTATTTCAACCGAAAGACTCGGCAAAAATTTTTTAATTGCACGTCTCTGATTTGGTCCTTCAGAACGGCACGTTTGTTAAGCAAATCGATCAACCGTATTCCTGCTTTTAAACAATTACTATCTGCTTTCGTTGGAATTTCGATGTGGATTCAGTTGGGCTGTAATAAGGAAAATTACTGTACAGGAAAAAAGTTTGTATACACTAAACTTGTGTCACATAGTTAATTTGAGATTTTCAGTTTAAAACACATTACCAAGAAAAACTTGCTTTCTTACAAGGTTTAATTTAGTGTTCTCAAGTACAGAGTTTTCGAAAATATTTTTGGGTTTATTGACAAAAAAGAATTGTTATTTCTCTATATCACAAATCATACGCATACACGCGTGGTCAGTGAAGCTCATTATTTATTCAAATATAAAACAAACAAATAAGTAAATTCCTAACAATATACAACCTAAATTTTTCGTAAATTATTTTGATTTTGTTTTTATGCAGTTATAGCTGATATTATACGCGCTCAGTCGGCGTAGTTTTGTGCCGTTTCAACTTTCATTATCAAAGTATACATTTCCGACCGTATGTATACCTCGAAAATATAAAAGTTACAATTTATGTCACTATTTATGAATCACAACGACGGCTGATAACAGAATAATAAAACCGAATAGAATAAATTTTAATATTAATCGCGTTTCTAGCGCATAAGAATTATTACTTTTCCGTTGATGACTTTACACCGACCCAGTTTCGATTAAATGCCAGTGTACATCGCTACAATACATCGTTGAAAAAAAAAATTTCATTAAAAACTTTAATTACAAAGACAATTGCTATACACTTAACCTAATACTCATAATATAGTTATTTATAGTTTTTGTAATGTTCATATTTTTTTTAAATACATTCTGATAAATTTTAATTGGATACGTACGTGGGATACCGTTTCAGATTGTAAACGTTACGTTTTTTTCTCGTTCTATTTCCAAGCACTTTTCTATATCGAACACTCCAGAGTTATGCTAACGCGATCACTAGTGCGTTCCCTCTTAACGTGTGTTTCCGTTCACGTGCGAGACAAAAGTTAAAATTGTTATCATCAAAAAAGGTTTCATTATTGAAATTTGATAGGGGGTGCAATGAAAATACACAAAGTGGTTAAAGTAAGGGATGGAAAGGGTGGAATCCCCTTCATATTTAAGATAAGATTATACGTTTTCTTTAGTTTAAGTCATCAAAGTCCAGGAGAGACGCTTATTGGCGTTAATGTTTTTGGCTTTTAGATTTTAATCATTTGAATTGTATAACTAAATGCATTTTGCACCTATGTATTTCTAACCTACAATATATAAGACATTTAAAAGTTCTGTATTTATTAGGTCAATATGGTTAACATTGTTCGATATTGGTCATTTAAATTTTATCCATTCCAAAATATATGAAATATGAATTACATTTTAGTAATTTTTGGAGAAGTTATGATCAAAATTACATTAAAAAATGCAAATTTAATTTGGTAACGTAAAGTATAAAAACCAAATTTGAGTAAACAGATTTTCAATTTGTTTTAACTACATACAAAAAAATACACTAACTGTACTTCATGAGTCAAGATTTTCCTAAAAACCTTTGGTTGGATTTAGCTTTTATTATGGAATTGAGAACGCTTCTAAACTGTATATGAATATATTCCCCTCCTCAAAATTTTCCCATTTTAACCACTGATAATAAATATTAATAAACAATATTTTATATGGCTATAGAAATGTTGTTTTCTGATCAAAACGTCTGCTGCAAAAATTGTGTATCGATCTCTTTAATTTTAAATAAAAACTTTTGATTAAAATTTGGTTATTTGATAGACTTATAGGTTATGTTTGATTTTTAAATTTTTTTTAACGGATTTTTTTTTATTATAAAAACAACAAAATTTTTTAAGGGGCGCGATGATCGAATTTTAACAAGTTACGTATGTATTTATCTCGTTAAATGATCAGAAAACCGAACCAACTTGAATGTTCAACTTTACTTAAAAGTTAGATTAATTAACAGATACCGAAAATCAATAAAGTTTTATTGTCGTGCTTTAAGAAATGTTATTTTCTACATGATGAATAAATCCGATTTTAAAATGCTGATAATTTGAAGCGATGAGATAATTTCATGCAAAACGGTTTTCAGGGTAGTATCTTAAGTACACTCTGTATTTTAGACCTAAAACATGTCCGGAGAGGTCCATGAGTACGTAAATTCAGAACGAAATCGTTTTTGTAACTGGTATCAATATTTTTCAATGTTTTTCATTTTAATACTTTAACACTTTATTTTAGTACTACTATCAAACACGTTAATATAATTAAAAGAATCGTGCATTCGAAAACTATTTCAAAAATATTAAAATCGCAGGTTGAACAAGAAAATGTTTTATTTAATTGTTTTCAGAATGTATACTAGTCATTTATCTTATAATTCTAATATGACTAGCAAAATCCTTTAAAGTTCGAGTAATTTTATTTGAAGGGCTTGAATACGGAATCAGTTTGAGTTCTTGTTAGTATATTAGCTTAAAAAATCACAATAGCTAGGTAATTTTTTACAAATTCCCAACGCATTAGGTATAAGTATACATTCCTCATATAATAATAACTTTGTCACAATGTAGATGGCTAATTTTTTGCTTCTTTTAAACGTGCCGGGACAAAAAACCCTTAAAAAAATAGAAAAAGAAAGCGGGAATAAAACTGCGACTGGCTCAAATTCTATACATGGAACAAACGGGGAATGGACGGTGGATAAGTAAAATAAATAAAAATACATTTGAGTCCGTACGGAAACAACATGCCGTGTTCCCTCGAGAACGGGCCGATCAATCAATCAGAATGACTTATCTCGTACACGATCACCCGAATCAATCTATATATATTTTGCAGAGAGCCCGAAGGAATCGTGCGGGAGCGATGGTGACTGCAGCGCCAAAACTACCCGGTAGTGATTGACACGCATATAGTTATTACGAGGTCGTTGCTAAAGCCGTCTCCGTTTTAAAATGCAATAATAATAATATAATAATAATATCATCAAGGTTTATTGAACGCAGCGACGAAATAATAATAATAATAATAATATCCAGAAGTCGACAGAAAAAAGGAAAAAAGTTTTCAATCGACGTTCGAAAATTGAAAAACGCCACTGCAGCTCGTGCCGGGGTCGCGCGCAATTCGTGCGATTGAAAACGAGCGACTCGATTTTCCGGAGACTATATTATTATATAGTCTATACTATATTGTTATGAATAATCTTCCATCGTTTATTTAATTTTTGCGCTAATATCGTGTATTCGTATGGTGTTAATCGCTAGAAATGAAAATATTTACTATACAAACTATAATAAGAAGGAGTGGATGCAGATTTTGAACTGACCTTTCTTATTCGCTCCGAAGGTGTTTACGGTAACGCCTTCTATTCGTTACGCGATGTGCATGTGTGATAAGATGAGAAATAAAACAACGTAGATTTTTATTTTTCTACGCCTTTGGCCCAGCGAAAAACGTTAGTTATTTGTTATCTAATGATAAAAAATAAATTTAATTAAACAAAATTGTTGTCGTTTGGATAGTATCTCAAAACCGAGCGCAAGTATAACGAGTGGCTTTTTACATTAACTTCTTAAGCTCAAACTTTAACAGTCCCTACAAGATTTAACGCTTAGCTTACTCCAAGCATACAGACTTATCTGAATAGTCACCCTCAATTTTCAGAAAAACTACATTACATTCCAAAGAAAGTTACGTTTTGTCTTAGATTTCTTAAAAAAAAAAAGAAAAAATTTTTTAGATAGTGATTAAGAAACAAAAAAACAGAAAAATTCCAAAAGTAAATCAATAATTTACATTTGCAACTATCATTTTTTTTCTTCAAATAATATGATGTGACAAAAATCATTAAAAAAAAACTGCCTCTAACTTTGTCCATAAATAAAAATCAATAAAAAAACGTTTTTTTTTTGGTTAGCTAATTATTTTAAGTGTATAACTTAGAGACATTATTCATTAGCTTACGGCCGTTACTGTATATATACGAAAATTAAATATTATATCATACGAAGAAGATTCAGAAGCATGAGCTCGAATGGTTTGTGAATTAATAAAAGAACATTGTGTACAAACAAATGTTGCAGTACATACAAAATGTAAATATTATATTGTGTAAATTGTAGGTACTTGTATTTTATACGTAAAGTGGTCCTCGAGTCCCGTTTATTTAAGATAAAAATCAACTTGAAACATTTAAATGAACAATAATGTATGAAACTTTTTAAACATAAATTTATGAATGTTATTAGATACTACAAACACTTTAAAACAATAAATGACTAGAATATTTATTAAATCGATTTGAAGAAAAAAGTATGCAAGTTTAGGTTTTTTATGAACACCTTAAAACAATGTTCTGTTTACTAAGATTTTGCGATCACTATTTTACTTTCAATACGTGCGGAAAAGTTTGCTGAAAATCATCCTTTTAAAAACAACATGATGAAGATTTGAAATTAAGTAAATACTTGATATTATGATGTATTATTATGATTCACGTTTTTTCATTTACTGTTATCGGTTTTAATAAATACTTGTAATATTGTAATAACTGAGAGTTTCAATAAATATGTGGAAATAATAATTTATTGTTTCTTTTTTTTAAAAACTGATAAAATAAGAATATATGATAAAACGATGTAATAAAAAACGGTTTTAAAGGCTATTGAATAAATAAGTTAGAATTAGGTATAAGCAACACGCGTGTGTACGAGAAAACGTGATGTGATTTGAATACGTTACGTGGTAAAATTTGTTAAGTAAGTACATATTGATCTTAAATAATATACTGTACAGTGATTATAATATTAGGTACTATTTATGATTTTTTTTGAGTTTATTTTGGAAATTTTACATGACTCATGAAAATTTTTATAAATTTTAAAAACATGTAATTGCTTTCCAGTAAGACGCAGTTAATAACCAAAACGGTATTTTAAAAACACGTGATTATTGAATTATAAATGTGTGTAGGTGTATGGTTAACTGGAAATTCACTTTTAAATGTAATTTAACTTATACTAACCTAACATATTTTTCTTACGTATTTTTCAAGCATCAAGAAATGTATTGTTCTTTAAATATGTAAATTTCTGTAAGATTATTTTTAAATTATGAAACACGAGCTGTTTGGTCTCAGAAATGTAAAATATGTACGTCATAGCCATGCATTTTTTCTGGAAAACAACATTTGAATACTAAAACTGAAAAGCTTATGCCATCATAAACAGGTATAATAAATGAACACATGTATCGTTTTTTTTTCATTCGATCATCTTTTAAAGCTAAAAATAATGTTTCTAAAGACATTTAAACACGATTATGTTATTTGCTTTAATGCTTATCATGCAAAATAAAATATTAAGTAGGTATGTTATTCAAATAGGTAATCTGATATTTATATTTAAAAAAAAATATATAAATATAAATGTATGATTTTTTTAAAATTATGTGCTTTAATTTGTCTTCGGCGTGGATTGTTCAACAAATTTTATGATTTTTATTTTAAGTCACGTTAATATTCATCAAGATGAAAATATGTTTGGCACAACCGTATTGAGTTAAAACGTGTATTCAAAACAGGCTCAATGAAAATAATACCCAACATTTTGTCCTTTAAATTTTTAGATTCTGAGAGAATATTGATGTTTTCTTTTCTTGCAGACGGAGTGTCCAATTGCAAAATGTCATTGGACTACAAAGTTCGGAATGTAGACGACGGTACAAGGTTTAAGAATTTTTAAAATTTTAAATATTTTTTTCAGTTATGGTGCAAAATCAAAAACTTTTCGAACGTTTTACGGCAACTGGCTTGAAATTGTTGTGTTAGATGATAAAATGATCAAAAAAATCAGGAAAAACTTAATGTTGTGATGTAGGGAAGTCACACCTCTGAGTGCTTAGTTATTTTCAATGGTGTATTATTGCAAAGAAAACGTGTAAGAAAAAAAAAAAAAGAATGAGAATGGAAAGAAAGGGAAAAAAAAGGAAAAAATGAAAAGAAAGAATGAAGGGAAATAAATTTAAGAAAGTAAGGAAAGAAAGGGTGTAAAAATTAAGAAATAAAAAGATTAATTCAAGTTCAGGAGAGAATTTGTTTGGCCCATTTGTTATTTTGTAGTAAGTTACTTTTACTATTGCTTTCTGATAGCATGACATATTAAGTTTGAAACAAAACTTCCAAAACATTGACCAAACTAAAAAAGTGACCTACTCCAAAGCGTAGTCTCTTCACCAAACAACTTCACACTTAACATAGAATCAACTTCTTTTCTTCCTCTATTTCTTAGAATTTACTCATAAACTTTCTTTTCGTTCTTAAAATTTACTCTCATTCTTATCTTTTTTGTTAAATGTACTCCCTTTATTTCCTTTCTTTTATTATTAATTTATTTTTATAGAAAAAAATTCAGAAAAGCTTTCAAAGAAAAAAATTAATTAAAAGCATTTTAAATTACCTAGAAAATAATAGGTACTAAACTAAAGTATCTACCTACTTTGAGTCAATATTACTTAATATTCATCACATTAACGACACAAATGTATTAGTATAATAACTGTAATATTTACTGTCAACAAGTTGAAAATTTTTACTCATTCAACAAATAACTCATTAAATATTATTATTAAAATAAGTTTGAATTGTAATCTAAAAATGAATTTTTTTTGTATTTTTGCATAATTAATTGCTTATTTTATAGGAACATAATTATTATTATTTATAGTAACGTTTATGTTCTTTCATTATTTTCATGATAGTTATTACACGTCACCGTAGTATTTTAAACTGTGATTTAGTTGAAAATGAAATTATTGAAAAATATTTCTTAAAATGTAAGGTTAAATTACTTCACTTTATCTCACTAAATATACGTTTGGTTGTTTCGAAATTTGTACCTAGTGAATAAAAAAACAGAAAACATTGTTGGTTTAAAACTTAAAATGAATGATAAAAATTAAACAGTTTAAAAAATTCTTTGTTATTAAGTTTATTGGTGTAAGCTGGTTCTAAAAATCGTTTCCTAGAGTATACTATTGTTAATAGTAATGTTTCATAAATGAATTTTGTACATCATTTTGGCTAGCGTTGTTATTCAAGTGAACACCGAGTTTTGATGACCACTAGAAGAATTGGAAATGAACCAAATCGAAATATTTATTGGCTAGCTATAAATCAATAAAAAACATTAAAATAAACGCGAACGATTTTTTTAGAAATTCATGAACATCTATAAAATGAATTTGAAACAGGTATATAAAAAAACCATATTTTAAAAGTTTCTATTTCAGATAAACATTGCATTTTAAATTTTCTTTAAAAAATAGTGCACTGAACAAGGACCAACGTAAAATGTATTACCTATTTTTACTATTTTATGTTTTAAGTTCTGAGCTAAGGATGCAATGATTTACAAATGAGAATGTTTTTAATTTGTGGGAATTTTTTCGAAAAAATTTAAAAAGAAAATATAAAAACTCTAAAACTTCTACAAATGCCAAAATATTCACAAATTATTAGATGTTTTGAACACACCTGTAAGTAAAATTGGCTTCAATTATGAAAATTTTTTAACAATTTGTTCAGCTTTGTAAACTAAGAAATTTTCTATTTTATCAGATATTTTTTCAAAAATCGTTTAACTTTTCTATTTAGAATCTCAATATTTTAGCGTGATTCAAATAATATATATATCTACTTATAAGTTAGAGAATATATTAGAAACATTTAGGAAATCTTTTCATCCAATTCTGATGTATCGATGTTTTTAAATATTTTTTTCCCCGTTTTATTATTTTGTGATTTTTGTCATAACTCTGCCAAAAGCTGTTAAAATTTATTGAATTATCCACTCATTATTGGAATGAATAAATATATAACACTATGTGAATTTCAATAAATATTTATCAATTTGGAAGTAATATAGAATTTTTAAGTTTCCATAATTTTGTAAGTTTATTTGAATAAAATATAAATTTTTCTACTTAACCATCAAAACTTTTACACTAGCTTCAATACAAATTTGTCTCTATGCTGTTAAAAAAATGTTGAGAATCGGTAAACATTTTAACTAAACTTAATACATTCATTGTTATTTTTTTGTTTTGCAATAACTTCCAAAAATAATTCAATTTAATTTAAATTTGTATATATTTTATCGGAATAGATTACGTTTGATTGTTATAAAGTTTTAAATTACGTTGGGTAATCCAAATATAGAACTTAAAAGTTTTCAACTTGTGCTTGACCAATATAGCTCACTCAGAACCGTAGGAAATCCATTAATCAAATATGTTTATAAAATATATAAATAATGATATATAAATCTGTGACCACCACTCTTCTAAAAGTCACTGTACTGTTTTTCTTTATTTAGTTTACTTTAAAGTGAAAAATATTTTTTTTTTTTATTTTAATCTAAAATTATTATTTTTGAATGAACTCTAGAGAAAAAATTAGAAGTATCTTTAAAAATAAATCTCGTGTATGTTAAACGACGACGGCATAAAAGTAGATTTTAAAATTTTTTAACAAAATATTGATAAATAAACTATCCATTTCATTTAAAATTTCCGTTGCTCTAACTTTTTAAATTTTTTTTATTTTAAACTTAAACGGTTAAATTACATTTAAAGTTTTTGGTATATTGTTTATAATTTTCGTCGTCTAAAAATTCCAAGGGTTGTCTCTCGCAGTAAAACTATCGAGGGTATATCATACAGTTGGGGTATGTAGGGTGTTCAGACGTCCTATATTGTAAAGGATTGTCCTTTATTTTGGTTTAGTGCCCTTTGAATATTTTTAAAAATGACTAAAATGTCTTGTGTTTTATAAAAATGTACTTTAAAATGCAAAAAATTTCTTTATATTTTTCATCTGTTCTTGAGACTATAAAAATAGTATTTTGATAAAAGATTTTTCAAAAGATTTTTTGCTGGATAAATTGAAAATGTATGTAAATTGTTGATGTCAACACTGTCTATGATAAGCGAGGAGCTTGTAATTACTAATTAACCATTACAACAATGAAGTTTTAATGGAAATTAAAGGTAAGTTAAAAACGGTAAACATAAGTATAAGAAAAAGAGTTTGTGTAGCTCTATTTACGTACTTTGCTTCTTGATTAAAGTACAGGTTTTGATAAGGTTTCTTTGTACATTTTTAAAATCATAATTCAATTTGCGGTAGTTTAACTCGAGGGTTCGGGCACGTTACATTTAGGACGGTTCGCGGAGAACGATAACGTTATACACAAAATATATGATTAAAACATCGAAACGGGTATTGTAATAAACTTTTTTGGTGATACATCAAAATGTCTAATTGCCGAGTTAAATATTATTATTATGTAAAATTATTTTATTACGGGAAATTTATTTTTGGCCGCTTGACAGGTCGACAAGGATACAAAAACGCGTTGCGTGCGAGAATCGCAAACAACTACAATAAATCGCGAAAATTTGTTGACAGTAAAAATCGTTAAGATTTTATTTAACCTCACAGAAACGCAAGTTCAATGCTGCCGTTTTGTTAAGAAAAAAACGAGTCCGATGAATCACCCTCACAAAATGCTCCGTTAAAATATACAGGCTTTGATTATGATGTTATCATTATTTATTATATTTTATCCTTTTTCATTTTTTGCATGCGTAGTAACAAACGATTATAAAAATAATAAATCGCGATAACCAAAAAAAAAAAAAAAAAAATGAGATAATTAATAGTGTTTCAACAGTAGTCAGTAAATTACTGTTATTATTGTTGTGGATTACCAATATGGTGGTAGTAATGCGGCTTTCAAAAAAAGGTATATTATTTTGGTGACTGTTTGTTGCTATTTCTTTCATTGTTGGACAGTCAATTTTTTGACGTGGATGCTTAAATTTTTTAATAAATTCACATGAGAAACGTTTGTAGTTGAGAATTCAATGATATGCCGCCTTTTCCGATTTTCGCTGTTTTTTCCTTCTGTATTGATTAAACAAACTGACAAACTCCAATAGAAAATTTTTGATTTTTTTAGTTTTAAAATTTATTATAAATAATAAGTCACTATTTGTTAAGTTTCATCCCCAGATATTTCCCCCCGAACTTCAATAATCTGATTTAAATTTTTCAAGAGGTTGACATTTAAAAGATAACAAAGGACATAAAAATAAAATATGATACCTTCAGATATTGTTAACTTCGCGTATCAATAAAACAAGTTTAAGAACGTTTTGAAAATAACCCCAAAACATATTTTTTATTATTTTTTTATATTCAGTATTTTTTTGTTTTTTTACAAAAGCAAAAAGACTTTTGGAATCCGTTCTAATATTATTTAGTTTATCATAATCTTCTATGAATACTTTTTAGATTTTATATAAAAAGACTCGTTCAATCTGAATGTTAGTTGAACGAAAAAATATTGGAAATTATTATTAGTGTTTCGGAAGAAAAGGGTTCATTTATTTTATTTATTTAAAAATCAAAATCTATTTTACAATATACAACACCAGTTACTTTTTACTTAAATAAACATCTAGTTTGATCCGAATTAGTTTAGTCTGCGCAGTGTAAGTTAAATAAAATAATCAAATTTGTTCTGTACACAATGTTGAGCGCTGTAGTGTTTTATATTCATGCAGTCTCCTAAAATGTAAATTATTTAATTAATCAAATACATTCCTCTCAAACACATAAAGATTTTCAAGTATTAACGATATAATATGATAATTTTTGTATTATATGTTGAAGTTGAATTTGTTTGAACGCTTGTTTACGATATTGGTTATGATTTAAATAAAAGTATAATAAGAAAGTAAAACGATGCCTTTTGGATACTATATTATATTGATTAAATACCGTTTGAATCTCGGTACAATCCTGTTAGTTATAATAGTACGATTCAATATACAAATATAATTAAAAATTTTTTTTACAAACTTACACAAACGGACAAATTTTGTATTTTAATAGTGGTGAAGCAATAATAGTTCTTAATTTATTCAATTGTTCTTAATTTTTTCATTGTAGTAAGGTCTTACACTATAGGTTAAGAACAAAATCTGAAAACCGCTAATTTCTTGTTTTCACCATTATTTATTAATAATTAAAATATTTTGTCATTTTTCCAAATTTATGATTTACTTTCTCTAAAACAGTTAGTGAAAATAAACATTAAATCTAAGATAAAGGTAACAGTTTTAAGTTATTGTAGATATTTCAGCATACTGATTTATTCTAGTAAAAAGCAATGGCCAAAGCATTATGGTTAACAAATCGTGTATTTTCTTTACCATCGACTTGCTCATCAAAACCTAAAAATTACTTCTCCATGACCTAGAACTCTAAAACTTGGAATGAAGTGATGCCTCGAATAAATAAAATAAAATTGAAAAACGATGATTATCAATTTTAATATTGATATATATTTATAAACTTATTTAACTAATTTAACGCACATTGTTGCTAATCTGTGTTAATTAGCTTTATATTTACAGTAAACAGTAGTCTGTAAAACATGTAATATTATCGTCACTATCCAGAAGAGTTTAATGTAAAATAAAAATAAAAAAATAAATACCAAAATTTTTTTTTATTTTGATTAAGTCTAGTAGTAATTTGGTCCATACGGTAAGTGTTGTGTCAAAAATGTGTACTCAAATCAATAAATGTTATATTATATGTATATTGTTTTTAGAATTTTGAGATAAATTTTTTTTTTAGACAAGAATCAGTAGAATAATTTTAGAACATTGACGTCTAGATCTGTGGTGCTAAAGCTAGATCATATTCTTCTTTCTTTGGTTTTTTTTCTACGTTTAGTGAAATGCATTATTTTTCTTCCGTCCTATATGTTATATAGGGTGCAGCATGACGATTAATTTATAATGCGCCAAATTTGTTTACCCAAAAATTGACTTTTTTCATTTTTTATAACTTCAGATCAGGAATAGAATATAAAAATCATAGAATCACGTCATATAGATTATAAAAACCGTAAAATATGAGTTGTAAAAATTGTTCACCTGTATAATAAAGAAAACTTTGATAAATTCAGATAATGATTGTTTTCAGTGATGATACTCGTAAAGTAAGTAAACAAAAGACATAACAATTTGCTTACCACGTACATAGTGGCATATATTTAGTAATTTATTATTAGAAAAATTTTTGAACCTTGACTTTTTCAAGGATGACAAAAATCGTATAATATTATCGTATACGAGAAACATATCGCAATTAAGAAGCGGGTTGAAGATATCTAAGTAAGTACATCGGAATCAAAATTATTATTTATTTATTTTTAGTCTTGAAAATCGCATTTGCTCGGTTTTCCGATTGTCGTTAGCATGGACTTTTAAGTAACATCACGTCGCGGCCGTATCTCTCTATACCGCGTCACCAATGAACCGCGCGCACGTTGTGTAAAATGATAAATGATTTTAAGTGAAACGGATGAGACGTGTAAAAAAAAAAAAAAAAAAAAAACCCCGAAAACAACACGTGAGGTTGCGTTACAAACAAAAAGCCTGTCAACATTATTTTCACCGACCATTTGTTTTTCCCGGCAAAAGTTTCGCGGTAAACGAAAAAGAATTATCTAACCTGCTAATGAATCGATGGGCCATCGCAGATTTTCGAACGAACGAATTACTCGAGTTTAAATACGACCGGAAGCACGTCTAAACATCGGGTTAATGGAAAAAAAAAAAAAAATAGGAAAATAATATTAAGCTGTGGTAAGTAAATACTACTTATTTGGATTCAGTCAATAATTATTGTTTTATGAAAAGATCCTACTCGTGTTCTCACCAACAATGTTTTCTTTAAAACTAACATGAATTTTGGATGTAAGTTTTAAAACTCGAAATCCGCTCCTCGTTTTCCCGAAAGGCCTACTCTATTTGGATGAATGCGTAGCACGCTTAAATGTAAAACGATGGATCCGAGTTTTGTGCTTAGGTCATTGAAGAACGAATCAAAGTTAAGCGTTTGTGCATAGTATTCCATTATAAAATCAATTGCACAACAAAATAACATTGGATTGCTGTTAGTTTTGGACGCGATTATCAAACTTTATTATTTAAAGATTTCTTATGAATTAACCACCGTAGCCAAAATCTATTACTGACTGAGGTAAAAATGAATATTTTTTTAACTACAACAAACTCGTTAGTACCACAATTAGTGTTAACTCTAAATTAGAGTTATAAATTAGTTACAGTCAGTAAAAATATGTTTCCATTCAAATATTATAACTATTTATTTTTAATCATATAACAATTATATGATAAAACCTTATATGGGAATCAAAATTATTAAAAAGGCAATAGGGACCCAGTTTTTTTTCCTCTTCCTACCACACACTAATTATTAGCATTGAGACGCAAATCTCGCCAAATGTACACATTAATCTAACGATGCGATAAGGGTTTTGAAAACTGATTTAAATTCGTCAAGAAATTCGACTACTGAAAAACGACATTCTCGCATTCTTGATTTTAGTTCATTTATTAATTAAAACGAAATTTGAAAAAATCTGTTTTAAATTTTTTTTAATTTTGGAAAACCTAAGACCTAAAAATAAAAAAATTTTTGAAAAACTTTTTCAAATATGATTTATGGCGAGTTAAAATCATTTTTTAGAATCCTCAGATCGAATCGTTGGATTACGTTTGGCAAGAGAAACGTTTGAATTCCTAAGATACGTGTACGATAGACAGAGAAAAATAATCCTGACCCCAATCCCCTCAAGATCACTATCGTTAACTGATATAAATATTAAACACAGAACTAACTGTATTTTTGGTATACTGAAGTATAGCTTATAATTTAGAGAACTTAAGTAGTTACGTATTTTTTTCAAAAATGTATGAAGAACAATTTATGGTAAAACAACCTGATAATAGTTAGGTACTCATTTTTTTTGAAAAAATTTTTCTACGCACATTAAATTTGCTTTTTGGTTTTTATTTTCTTTGTTTAATACACTTATTATTTACTAATATACAAACGTAGTTCACTCGATATTTTCTATACAATTTCGTACACATAATAAAAAAAAAAACATACAAGACATTTGTTTTCTATAGTATACCATTAAATTGTTATTTACAGGACAAGTCACGGAAATATGGCCAAATTGTATGTAGTTTTTACCTTATTCCCATGCCCTTCTCCCTGTTTATAATATCCGAAGAAATTAGTTATAGACTATATTTTGTTTATCAACAAAATTAAACTATGGGAGTTTGTCTTTTGTCAATTAAAAAATTATTTAGGTCTTTATGACTAAAAGCTTATATATTATTCACCTGTTTTGAAAATGTGTCATAGAACGTAAACACATATTATTATGAATGAGTTTTGGCCGTCACGGGTTTCTTAGCAGCATATAATATTTTTCATCATAATTCATAACCTACGAATTTCGTCATGTGAAATAGTGAGGGGGGGGAAAGGATTGGACAAATCATTTATAAAATGTATGTGTAAAAAATAAATCGTTTTCAAATAAATTATACGGATCTTATAAGTAACGTTTTTTAGTCAACCTAATGAATAATGATAGTATTTTTATAGACATTCGCTAGGAAAGGTAGGCCATTTATTTCAGACGAACTATCCAATACCGCGTATTATTCTGTTTCTTTATCGACAACATATCAGCAAAAAAAAAAATAAATAAATAAATAAATAAATAAAATAAAATAAAACGCCTCAATGTTATTGTAAAACAAACAATAATTCGAATAAGATAAATTGATGTTGACGTCGTGAGACCTAAACGACGTTATTTGTCAAAGTTACTCGTGTTTGCGAATCATTTACACGATCATGGTCTGTTCACACATAAATCTGTATCAAAGTGCATGAAAAAATGATAACGTTTGACGGATTTAGTTTTCGGCGCTAACCATGGCCGAAAAATGTGTTGACTTTATGATCATAATTGATTTAAATTTTTCTACAAACGATTTTTTGTACAGAAGAATATTGCATTCACATACAGTAAACGTTCCAACAATATGTGATTGGACGGAGATTTTTTTTAGCTATTTGCTTTAAAAGCTTGATAATTTTTTGGGATATGATCCAAAATCAGCTGGACGAATGTTTTTAATAATACATTGGTTTACTCTTGGTATTTTTTCAAGATTATTAGAAAAGGTAAAATATAGTCGGCACTTAAATCCTAATAACTCTTCAAATAATAATTTTACAGTTAAATTTAAATTTTCACGAAATTTTTAAATTGATTTTCTCTTAGTGCAAACAAAGTTTGGATGATTTTTAATCATTTTTTAAGAATAGGTAATTTAATTTCCCGTTGGAATTTGATATTATATTAATGTTTCAATATATTTTGTTGGTAAAATGTTTAAAACAATCGTCTCACACTGTTAAAATGGAAACCTTAAAAACACTTTTGACTTTTTTAGATTTATTACACCAACTTGAAACAATTTAACGGAATAGTCGAAATTATGAGGTTCATAAATCTCGTCGTCGTTTGAAAAAATTTTGTTAATCGCTAATATGAACGAAACATAATATAATATTAGTGTACGAAGTACGTACCCGAACAAAGGGAAAAAAAATGAGTAAAGAGAAATCTCAAACCAAATTTTATGTCCGGGCGCAGCTTACAGCCTTAAGACTGGATGGAATACAATGGTCGAAAATGAACAATAAAAGGTATAAGTAGCAAAATGTCTAATTACTTTCGACGAAGATTTTGCATCGATAACTGGAATAACGTAAACGCAATATGAAAATCTCGTTTTTGCATTACGATTCATGTTTTGCGCGGTTGTTCAAATACATTGCGATGGTCGCGTTAAACACTTTCTATAAAATATTATGTACGTAAGTATAACAGAACATGTCCTCTCACCAACTGACTGTTTTATCGGTTCACTGAGTGATTGATCATCGCCGAGCCTAAAACGCTTAAAGGATTGCGTTAAAATTTGGCATACGATAGCTACATTATGACGTGAGCATTTGCTAAGAAAGGGTTTTTGAAAATTCTACCCCTAAAGATGTTAAATGAGGGTGAGGTGGTAAGAATAAAAAAAAACGGACTTTTTTGTCCAGAGACATAAAGTTTTGCATCGAATTGTGAGATTCAGAAACGATTTTCTTTTTAATTTGACCTCTTAAGGGTTTAAAAAGGGGTAAAATTTAAAAATGTTTTTTTTGGTCAATTTTTTTAGAAACTTTACATAGGTACATATACTCTGTTTTACAAATAATGTCTATTTCCGCATTTTTCATAATTTAACATAGACAGGGGTTGAAATGAGGCAGGTCAAAATAAATAAATAGGAATATTGAATAAAAATGGAAAATAGATTACAACAAATTTAATTGATCGAAAATAGCAATATATAAAATATATTATATAAAAATATAAATATGTAAATAACACACAGGTAAATTGTGTAAAACAGAAAACGCTGGGTAATCTTGGTGGTAATAGGGTTAACTAATAGAGGTAAGGTATGGTAGGAGAAAATAAATTTAAATACAAATCATGGATAAAAATCGAAAAATTTCAAAAATTTTATTTATCAAAATAACAAGTATTACATAGTACCTATGTATTACACACGGGCGAATTTTGACACGTGGGAAACACTGAATAGGACAGTTTGTGTTTAATAAACGGTTCGTAAAAAAGATTTAAAATCGTTTTTAAATTATTGTATGCGATAACAGTTTTACAGGGAGTAGTACAAAGAAACAAAAAGGGAGTTTTTTACTGCCAGAAATGACAAAAGAGCGCCGTAAATAATACAACGCAAAAACATTCAAAATCAAAGACAAAGACTAAAAAAAAAAAAAAATCTTAATAGTATCTAAATAGTCAAAATTTAAGATATACATTTATTACCTTAATATCCTCTTTTAGAATGGAGACAGATCGTGATGGCGGCAAAAACACTTCAAGAGTAATAAATGCCAACAGAAGAAGAAGAAGAATATCCTCTTTACACAATGTTTTTAAAATCTCTGTAAATCGGTCAAAAATTTGTCAAACTGGGTTTTGATTACATACTCAAACACACTTGAGGATGTGTAAATATTTCAAGTCGTTCAGAACAGTATTGAAAAATTTTCATTATATGTTTTTGGACTCTAAAAATGACGTACTTTCCATTATCATCAAAATGCTCTGTAACTCGAATTTAATTAATTCCCATGGTTTTATAATGGCCGCGTTAAATAAACTCAAACATATTTATTTATCTACTGGAAACATCAGTTGAACTTGAAAACAATGTTAATATCTTAGAACCGTCGTGTTTCTGCTTCATTCAATTTACTCATTTTAAAATTAGCCCAGGATGAGGCGAACCATCTGTTCAAAAATGTTCTGACACCAAATTATGACTTGTTTGTGGAACGAGGGAAATCCTGTCAACCGGTGCGAAAGAACCCATTCCGATTTCTACATCGGTTATTGCGCATTATAAATGATTCAGGAACTCAATTCATTTAGTCAAACAATTCCAGTACTAAATAAAATTCATAAACTTAAGAAAAAAATTGACGCTCATTCTATCACAACTGCAGTTTTTAACTCGATGTGAAAATTTAAATCTTACGAAACGATTTCGGCCAAGGTTAGTTTGCATACCATAAATTGTAAACTATTTTTTTTTTTCGGTTCGAGCAATCAATAACTTGGTAAACTATTTAGGTATTTGATTTAAGGTATAAAAAAAAAAAAAAAATTACGTAAAAATTTTTAAAATTCCATCAACAATTTGGATTAAGTCAAAGTCCTAAACTAACCAATGTCAAAATAGGTATTTTTCAAAATGGTATATTCTGAAAACGTAAAACTTTAATGTTTGAAATTAGCTCATAGTCGTGTTAAGTTTTCACAATTATTTTTTAAGCGCATTGTATTTTACTAATGATGTAATTTAATTTTGTACCAGCCAATTAATACCGTTGAATCTAGATGAATATAACGTTTTTCGACTGTCAAGTTACTCAAAATAAGGGTCGAAAAGTATTTGTTGATATGTAACATACATATTATATTACATGCAACCGTAAAACATTATAAAATCACATTCGATGTTCATATTATATTTTATTTATAGTATGAAACATTTGTATTATCATTATTATTTTTTTTTTTTTTTTAGGCTTAACGTTATTTGGTTCCAAATATGTAATAGTTTTTATTTTAATTGAATTTTTATCTTTGTAGTCATGTAGTAATCACAACGTAGAATTGTTATTATTTTTCTCTTCCAATATTCGATTTTATTTCTTTTATTTTTATTTAACTCTTTTAGATTCAACATAGTGTTTATTACGTAGAAGTAATTGAATAGGGACACCATTTATTTTGCGTTGGTTAAATTGGATAATATTTTTGTATACGGAATATTAAACTGTTCGTAAGCATTACTGTCCATTGGTAGAACTGTATGAGTATATAGTTCAATTAATTCGTGCAAAATTTCAATCTGAATTATCAACACGTTTTCATTAAATATCACATGATTACTTATATTATAATAACATCGCAGTAACACATTTTGGAAAAACATCGCTTTAATTTAAAAACACTGAATTTGGGGAAGTTAAATTTAAGCTTAAAATGTAAGTATGTAATGTTAGACATAATTCTTACTTCATATAATTATAAATGCAAAAGTAACTCAGTCTGTCTGTCTGTTACACTTTCACGTCTTAACCACTGCGAATGGGTTTTGATAAAACTTTGACACTTTATTATTATTTACGTTATGAAAAGGGACATATACTACTTTTTAATCGAAAAATGCACCTCTAATGACTCAAACACAAATTTTGATTATTTAAAATTTACAAATTTGATTATTTTGTATATTTATGGTTGTTTTATGGTTCACCTGGAATCAAATATTCGTCGTTTATTTGGCTAATAGTTTAATAAGTTTTGTTAATTATTAAGTTTTATAACATTGAAATATGTGGCTTGCAAATGAGAATTTTATCCAGCACGTAGTTCTAGCAAAGATTGCACTGCAAATGTTGTTAGAAGCTAGAAATATGAGGGGCACACTCAATTCTTTTTGACTTTGGATGCCGAGCGCCACACAGCTAAGAGATTTTTCACTTATGTTAATACGATAAGCTAAGAAAAAATCAAATATCAAAAATTTTTAATAAAAAAAATAATCAAAACAATACAAATACAAACAAAAAAGTAAAACATACACAGAACAAAAAAAAAAATAGTCAATTTAAAAATTAAAGCAAAAAAAAAAAAATTAAAAACCAAAGGCAAAAAAGAAAGAAAACACAAATCATTAAGTTAACAATTTTAGTAAACAAATGTGTTAAAAGATTATACATAGCAAGTAATACTAATACACTGAGCGTTGCCCGGTCGAGACATCCAGTAAATAATAATTTCAGCTATACCTTAGCAACGCAATAACGTTTTACTTGCCAGAAAAATTAATGGAGATAGTTTGTATCAATGAAAACAAAATATAAAACCCGATTCTTATCGATTTAATTCGGTTTTGGTGAAATAAAAAAAAAAAAGCGCACCTGTCATGGGACAGCCGATAGAAGCGTAGCTTCCGTGTATGTCGTGCAGATTTATGTTTGGTTCAAATAAACAAAAATTAAGTTTAATTCAATCAAATTTATTATTTTCGTTTTATTTAAATACAAATTAAAAAATACAATAAAATAAAATACAATTTTATCTTCTAAACTAGATACTCTATCAGTTAGAGACTTGTGAGTAATCTGTCTCTATTTTAGATGATTTTCAATATTTTTATATTAATTTTGAGTACAAGGAACAAAAATGAAGAAAATTTTTGAAAATAACATTTTGGGCTTGTAGCGGCTTAAGTTCAATGTATGGTGGTATTTTTATCTCTTAAACCAAATACTTAATCAATTTGAAACTATTGTGTCATAATTGACATTATTTTAGATAATTTTTAAAATTTTTATTTTAGTTTTAAGTATAAAGAATAAAAAGTTTTGTAAAATTTTAATAAATTACATTTTGGGTTTATCGTTAAACATAAGGTTGAACTTTTATCTTCTAAACTAGATACTCTATCTGTTAGAGACTTGTGAGTAATCTTTGTCTCTATTTTAGACGATTTTCAACATTTTTATATTATTAATTTTGAGTACAAGGAACAAAAATGAACAAAACTTTTGAATATAACATTTTAGGCTTTGAGACTAATGTGTCAGATTTGTCTTTATTTTAGTTAATTTTTAAAATTTTCATTTTAATTTTTAAGTACAAAGAACAAAAAAGTTGGATAAGTTTGACTTAGGAAACTTGTACAGGATAGCTTACAGCTATGCTGCTGCAAAATTTAGTGAAAATTATATATGTATAAAAAGTATGATGAAAGTAAATTGAAAAGTACATTAAATATATATTGATAAAAACAACGTACTTAGCTGTTTTATTTCCATTACCAACATTTGAATCACTTGCAGAGTCCGATTTCATTTTACAAAACTAACTTTTTGATGTTGCACTAGTAAAAGTTAGTAGCATCCCATTCACTTTTTTTTACAAAAACAATATACACCGTATCATGAATAGTTCGTTTCATAATTATTCAATCAAATTACCTCAGATCTTAGGTATACTCAAAAATTCTCGTAAACAATCTAAAAGTGGAGGGAACTGCGGAGTGGGGAGGCCAGGCGTGCGTGACTGCCCTGCTATCTCCAGCGTCCAGCATGCAGCAGAGCCATGCTCTGCTGTGATTGGCCGCGGTGTCTCTTACTCTGATAAAAGTTACGTTGCATGACATTTTTCATTTTACTCCGACGGCGGTGGCTTCTATATATAGTGCTTTCTAATAGGTATGAGGGTTACAAGCTAAGGATAGAAGCTACGCTTCAAAAATAGGTGTACGAATAAATCAAATGCGATTATATATATATATATATAAATATATATATATAAAAGTTTCAACAAGGTTTTCGTCGTTAGCTATAATATCAATTACTTTTTTTTACAAGCACTTTTGAGTATTAATTTTGAATATTTTGTTTTTTATTTACATTACATACCCGGCTAATATGTTAAACATGCAATGGTCGGATATTGATACAGATGGGGATGACCTGGGATGCAAAGTCAATTTGAATCTTGATCCCTCGTCTAAATTTATATTTTGAGTGTGTTTTTTTTTCTTTTGAGCCTCTTCTGGAAAACGATCCAGGGCCTTCAACAAAGTGTTAACTATGTTGCCTAAATGTGTTTGTCCGTTCATAAGAAGTTTTTAAGCAACATACAAATCGTAAAAAATGTATATATTGGGAAATATTAAGCATACATAAACAAATTATTAAAAGAAAAACTTATCGTTATACCTAAAAACAATTTTTTTACGTACCTACTATACAATAATAGTTTTGGAAACAGCTATCTATTCTCATTTTATTATCGTTCGATCTTTGATCAGTAGGCAGGTACTAACAAACACCGTTTTACATTTTGCATTCGCAATTGATATGAATTTCAATAACTAAATAGAATCCTTTCTGTTAAACTTTTTGGAATTGAGTATTGTTTTACTTTCATTTACATGTTAACTGAAACGCAAATTTTTACAGTTAAAATTTTACAAATGCAAAAGTCGAATTTGTTCTTCTGGTTTTACCCGCGCAATTAATCAAAATTTTTTACCAAGGATCTCCGTTTTGATTAACTCCCATTTCAATCGTAATTTAAAAATAATTTCTTGAAATTTCCGTTTTACCAGCATCATTAGTTTACTCGATAAATCACGAGCCACAGTCCATAGACTTTTAAAGTTTAAACGGGTCGTGATAGAACTATCATCGAAGTCGAATTTGCATATCGTATGATAAATACCGGACACGAACAGGCGGTGCTTGAATTACGAAACTCGTGATTATGAGTAATATGTAAATGGTATAATATATTATCGTAGAAAACTTTGGGTATAAATCAGTAAACGTTCGTTCAAAAACAAATTAATAACGTAAGTACTCAAAAAACTGGTTTAAAGATAACGTTTTATAAATATTAAAATAGATCTAGTTCCCCCATAACCGAAATGCGTTTTGTGCACTGTTTAATAATCCATTTTAAGCAAATCAAAGAACGGAAACGTTGTATGAAAAATTTGTCTTAATGATAAATTATATGAGACAAGTTCCGATGCAACATAATTATTCCAAATGTTAGTTCAATCTTCACGTTTGTACGGAATAGATATTAAAAAAATTCCACGTCAACTATAGAAACGAGTCCTCGATTTTATTACCGACCCTTTATTGTAACCTTATAGAATACATCGTTAATTTATAGTATTTTATTGTCAAGATGCATGAAACTATTATAAATATCAATTTTTTTGAAACAGTATTGAGCGACGGAATTACAAGCCAGATCACGGTTTTGGGCGGATCATAGCATGTTTTTAAAATGACTCGTTTGACGTGGTCGAATGATCCAATATCTAGGTGGTTATTGATCATAATCGGAAAATTCGTCAGCCCTGTAAAAAGGTTCACATTTAAGCAAACCTGCACACTATTGAGTAGGCATCCAGAGATGACCAAACTCAATATGATACTTAAATTAACTATCCAATCCCTAACAAAATAACCCATGACAATTTACATTTGTTACTTTTTCAGATTTTGAGTGTATTTAACATAAATTGTTTTCGGTGGACAATTATTTATTTCCAATCATTTCAATTAGAACTCACGCATATTGTTAAAAAAGGTAAACAACAAATTTGTGTGTGAGCTTTGAAATACGTTCAATGATTTAGTAAAGTTTCGTGGAATTTGTAGGTGTTGGATGTCGTTTCTGTTTCTTATACAACCAATAATTTTCAGTTTGGGGTCTTAAAACTTTAATACAATCCATACGACGCATGAAGATTTAAAATCTTTTGGAGAGCTTTAAAAATGTCTAAAACCTGGTTTTGGGGAGGTAAATGGTTCTCGTGTTATTATCATGTAAAACGATTTTAAGAGAAAAGTAACAAAACAGATTTTACTCTTTCTTTGAAGGTTGGATAATATTCGCAAAATCGTAATTTGAAAAAAAATTTTTATGCCTGTAAATTTAACTGCGTTTTGTCTACGATAGAAATACAACGTTATGATTTTTTTTTTCTTATGTATATTATGCGACTGATAAAAAGTTTGAACTTGAGACAAAAATAACTACATTTACATAAATGAAAACAAAAACGCGTGCATAGCATAATTTAATAAAACCAAAATGATGAGTACGCTTCTCGCTTTTCAAAAAACAATTAGTCAAATTAAAAATTAAATATTAACGAAACGAGTTTAACAAACGGAAATAATTTTTGTCCACTTAACTGAACCAAACGTATTTGATATTCCGTAACGGATCAGTAAAAACACTTGCCGAATGGTACATTGTATAATGGGATCTTTCAAAAAATATTATAAAACAAACTTTTGATCATGTTTTAAATCTAGTTTTAATAAACACGGAGGGTTTAGGTTAGGCTTCTAAATGATATTTGTGTTTTACTCTAACGTTTTATTCCATCAAAAATGTATTTTATATCCAATAAATTTAAAAATATTCAAAACGATTGATTGGCTACGCGTACAGGAATAAAATACTAAGTGTCAGTTTCACCACCATTTTACTGCTCTTGTAAGGTACTATTTTTTCTGAATACATTTTTATAGATTTTTAGGGAGCATGAGTGTGCTAGGGTAACCGTTATCCTAAAATCTGTTCGGGAAAAGTGATTTTTATCTCGAGGAACAGTGAAATTACGATTTCAAATCTCTTACTTATTTGATTTTTGAACACATTTAAAGGTACAAGATCAATTTTTAAGGAAATGTGAGTGCCACGCTAACGTTATCGTGGCACGATTTTTAAGAAAAACAATTTTTCTACTGGAACAAGAAAGTCAGAAATTCAAATTTTTTGTTATTAAATAATTTACTACAATTCGGGTCTAATCGTGAACAAAAGTTTGACCTTGTTCGTGCCAGGATCTCGCACCAATTAAAATCGTGTCTAATTTCCAATGTTAGGTATTGCATTCCCATCAATTCACTATTTTTATGAAGTGGATAACATTGATTTTACGATGCAATCAAGCAAAGTCAAAGTTAATAATTTTATATCACGCTACCGCGATCTCATTGCAAACCGTAGATTATTACTAATACCGAGCTCATCAGGCAACAACGGTTTTATGTCGTTTCAAATTGGATATTTTGAAAATATTATTAATATGCTAATCCTGTGTACAACTTTCGGAGAACCACCGTTGTTCGACCGCTGTAATTGTAACGGTATTATTCGGAAATTCGTTATGATATTTCATTAACGCATACCTTTTCGGTTCTAAATACGTTGTGCACCGCGGCGTAACAAACAAAAGTGTTCCGATGAATGGCACATCTGAATAGTTTTTGGAAAATAATCTTTGTGAACGGACGAATTTTGCTAATCGGATTGACGTCACCGAGCAAATTTCCTTGCTAATATTTTTAATTGCGTTTTAGACTGACAGGAGCACCATACATTGACGTTGAAATAAGACTTTGAGTTATATATTCAGATCATTGCCACGAACGAATTGGTTTGAAAGTGTTATCTTTTTCTTAACGTCTCTCTTAAAATAGGTAATCGGACCAAAATAGTACCATCCTTATTTTTTTTGAATTATAATCCATAAACGAAAAATTCAGAATTTCTGATAGTGCTTTAAATAAATCCAAATTAAAATTACACTGAGTGCTCAATGCGTTTAAATAGGTATAGAAATTTGATTAGAATTTTTGATTTCAAACATTGCTGTGCGGGTAACAGAATTTTACTTAGAATAACAATTGTTGTTATACTAGAAAATTCTACAAATATTACAGTATTTGTTGCCTAGAACATTCAAGTTTTTGTTAAGGGTCCCGAAATTAATTTAATTGCAGTTGAGCTACAATCAAAACAACATCTTTTTGTGTAGATGGCTAAAATTTTCGATACTCGGTTTACACAACTTTGATTCGTTAAAGACTTTACATAATTGATTTTTATTTTCCTTCATTGCTTGTTTTTGGCTATAATACCTCAAAAAATTGATCAAATATATTCATATTTTCATCTATTAATACAAATATATAATATATTATTAATATAATGTATATTCGGTTCCTTGTGTTTTCTCAAAGTTTTTATTTTGATTAAAAGTAATTAATCGTTGGATATAAAAATGATTGGAGTGATACTTACGTTATTTAGTTATGTTTACTTGAAGTCAATAAAATACAGTTTACTCGATTAAACTAGAACTGAACAATGAAATCAAAATCGTAGGTACCACGTTTATGTAATTTAAAATTCGTACTGCTGAGGTTGTTTACAATTCTCAAAACCGGTGAAACGTTGGAAATAAATTTTTGTCATAACAATAACACTAGAAAAAAAATAATTTTAATATTATACAAATTCTTGAATAAACAATTAATAATGTAATAAATTTACTTCTGACTACGTGCTTAACCTAGAGGCAAGAACAAACTGTGTGTTCTCATCACCCTAAACATTTGTTCCTAACAGCAGACGAACCGTCTCAAAAGTGTCAGAGGATCGTCGGTATGGACGCATGAACCACGTTGAAAATTTCTTTTTAGAGTCGTCAACTTCCAGGAAGGTCATAAAGACGATCTGTGTACTTCAAAATGTCCGAGTTTGGACCATCTTCACGTCCTTACTTTAGAACTCTACTCGAAGGTACTATTTTGTTCCCAAATGAGCTAGCCACCTCCTGGGTCTGTTAATTACGTCCCCAATAAGCATTTTCTGTTAGGAACCAACGTGGCGGTTGACAAAAAGTGCCGCAAAACCTTCTGTATTGTTGGGGTAGATACCAACCGTAACACAAGTATACAATGAAGATAGTCTTGTACAGATTGTCCTTGAACTCCGGGAAAGCAAATAGAGGAGAAGATTTAGAATTGATTTTACATCGTAGACATGTCAAGAGCTTGGCTTAAAATATACAGATATGAAAATGGAAAATGGAAGACAAAGAGGGAAGGAGAAGAGGCAATGGAGAAACAATACCGGTTAGAAGATTGGCAGGATTAAAATGACGATAAGGTTAAGGACGAGAAAAAGTATAAAGGAGAAAAAAAGATTTAACAAGGAGAAGTAGTAGATGGAGTAGAAGCTAACACTGAAGGTGTTTGGAACTCACCTTCGGAAATCTCTGCTCCAGCACGCGTAGATGACGGGGTTCATGCCGCTGTTGATCCAGCCCAGCCACGCGACGACGGACGACAGCAGCTGGTCCTTGAACACGCAGTCATCCCGATCGCAGAACCCGGACAGCAGGTTGACAACGAAGAACGGCAGCCAGCAGACGATGAACACGCCCATGACGATGCCCAGCGTCTTGGCCGCCTTCTTCTCGCGGGACAGTTTACTGAGCTTCCGGCTCAGCGAGAAGTTCTTCTGCAGCTGATGCGAACGCGCGTACCCACCGTGCGCCGCCACCGCCGTCGACGACGTGCACTTGGAGGTCGCGCCACCTCGGTGTATTCGAAGCGTGAGCTCCATCCGGCCGCCGCCGCCGCCTCCCGAGGAACCGACTCCACCGCCCGGACAACCGGTGCCCGATCCGCCACCCGAGGATCCGCCGCCGCCGCCGCCAGTGCCACCACCCGAACAGCCACCTGATAGCGTGGACGACAGCACCTTGGTGCCCAGCCTCTGGCACCGGGTCTGCGTGACAGCCGCCGTGTAGATCCTGTAGTAGGTGAACGCCATGACCAGCAGCGGCAAGTAAAACGATATGGTGGACGAGAAGATCAGATAGCCGGTGCTGTTGGTGAACGGGCACGTGTTGGGCGGCACGGGGTCGGTGCGGACCAGCCGCCACCAGATGATGGCCGGGAAGCTGATGACGCCGCCGCACACCCAGACGGCGGCTATGAGCCGGTACGCGCGTTTCCGGCTCATCTTGGTCGGATACGTAAACGGGTCGGTGATGGCCCAGTAACGGTCCAGCGAAATGACGCACAGGTTCAGTATGGACGCGGTGCTGAACAGCACGTCCAGCGACCGCCACACGTCGCACGCGTTTATGCCGAACTCCCAGTAGTGGTCGAGCACCTCTTGCACGGCGCTCACAGGCATCACCACCAGCCCGACCAGCAGGTCGGCGAACGCCAGCGACGTGATAAAGTAGTTGGTGGCCGTGTGCAGGTACCGCTCGCGGACCACCGCCACGATTACCAGACAATTGCCAAACACGGTCACCGCGCAGAACAGCGCGAGCAGCACGGACAGCGGGAACCGTTCCCCGAACGTGGACCGCCAGTCGTCGGCCACTGCCAGCTCTGTGGCCGTCGGGTCGTCGTAGTAGTCCGCCGCGGTGGCGTCCGTGTCGTTCACCGCCACCGACGCCGGTGTTGCCGACCAGTTCATAATAATTATTTAAAAAACCACAATGAAACGCCGTTCGAGGGCGATCTTCCGCTTGGTGCTGCCTAGTGCTCGCTCTTCACGCGCTGCGCAAATAGTTCTTAACTGTTGCCCGGCATCACGTTTTTGGACTGTCGCCACTGAAACACACAAAAATTATGGTTTTGTTAGTCTGTGTAGTGTTCATCAACAATCGTTTCGTTTGTTTTTTTTAGGTCGTTCGTTGTGAATGTATACCCAACGTAATCAAATAAAAAACTTCGGAGAGGTAAAAAAGTTCTCTGTGCTTTACTTTAAAGGATCGACGTGCTTGCATTTCGTGGTAATTAAAAGAGTGAAAACCAACCTCAATGTTATGTGCTGTTACTTGAAAAATTCACTTGCAAAATAATTTACAACATAAAAATTGAAAAAAAATGTCAGCTACGAATAAAAATGCACAAAACGTTCCACGTCGCAAATCATGAATGCGCGTCCTTTGACACGTGACTTTTCGAAAATAAATGTGGTACTTACGTTCCGTAAAATTTTTTGTAGTAACTGAAATTGTTTTGCAATTTTATGTTGTAAATTTTTTTTGCAAGTGAATTTTTCAAGTTTCAGCCCACAATTTTGAGGTTTTATTTCGCTTCTTTCAGAACCTCAAAATTCAAGCACTCCGATTCTACAAAATAAAGCACATATTATAGACTTTTTTACTTCTTTGTAGTTTTTTTTTTTTTTATTTCAGTTATTTTTCTGAATCAGGGTACACTATATAATTCTTATATTAATGACCTTATTTGTTTATTTTCAAAAGTACGGGCAAAAAGTCTTATTAAAGAATATTAAAAAGATATTTAATAGATTACATAAACTTAAATGCTTAGCTACGAAACAGATTTTGTGCTCACTATTAATCAGCTGTACGGGTCAATGATTAATAAAAGACAAATTCGAAAATAAACTGTAATCAAACAATATTTATTTTGTACGATACAGGTAATAACATGATACTAAAAAAAAAAAAAAAAAAAAAAAAACAATACTCTGAGTTAGCTTTTACGCTACGAAAATTGAGTACTTTACATAAAGCACATCTGACCGTACGCACTGATTGGTTTACCAATTACCAGCCTAGGACAGGTGAAAACTGTAAAATTCGGCCGTTCTTCATATTATTCGTTGCATTTAAAACAAACGAAAACGAGAATTTTTCCGATATATATATATATTATATGTGTAAGTATGTACGAGTATATATCTGTATAGATCTCCAAAGACCGTTTTGTGCTAAGGTGCCGTCCCGTAGTAAAACACAAAACGCTTCTTAGCAATATCTATCGATTTGAGTTATATGTTTTTGCACTTTTTCCCGCCACTAATAATTTTTCGCGAAACCAGAATTTGTTAGATGAATTATTATATTTTATCAACAATGATAGACCATTACGTCGTACCTTTACGTGTTATAAAAAACGTGAATGTAAAACACTTAGAACAATAAACTTGGTAAAATAATTTACTTACAAAACGGGTGGTTCAATATTAAGAAATACTTGAGACAAATATACTATTTACGATTACTATAGTACGATTATACTATTTACTATAATCCACAAACATGTCGTACCTGTCTGCATGGCTGGCCAAGATAATAATTTTTTTTAACTTGTCAAGTTAAGTTAATAAAAAAACAAATAGTTAATTTAAGTTAAAAATTAATTCTTTTAATTTTTTGAATTTATTAAATTAAAATTTAATAGTAAAAAAAATTAAATTAACTTAAAAATTAAAATAAAAAATAATAGTTCATATTATTTTTAATTCACATGGTTTTACCTATAAAAAAAAAGTAGTATAAATTTTCCTCCGTTTAAAAAAAAAATATTTTTGGCTTTTCATCTGAAGTTGTTTTCTAACTAATAGATACCTACTTTTGTTTTTATAAAAAAATTAATATAAAAAAAAACAATTTTTAATTATTACAGATTAACTTAAAATCAACACGATAAATAAAAAAATAATGAATATTTTAAGTTAAAAGTTCACTAAACAAATTAAGTTAACGGGTTAATTAACTTAAATAAACTAAACATAACTTCTTATCTTAATTTTAACTTTTAACAAGTAAATTCCCGGCCTTGTTTGTCGGTATTTTTTGATTTACATGATATTATAAGAGTGTTGTAATCAGAACTTGTGAAATTAATTAAAAAATTAAGTTTACGGAAGCTAATTCTTCATAGGCTAATGAAGATTTAAATTTTTCGTATTTTACGAGCTGGTTTTGTTTTTAATGACGAAACGTGGGTCAAAAGATTTAAAGTATGACTCGTTCCACGAAGTATATGAAGTCATATGGTTTTGGCTGGTATAACACAACGTTTGTATCGCATAATGTTTGCTCATAAATATGTCACCGGAGTAAAATCCAGAAAATTCTACGGAAACGGAAAATTAATTGAGCCTTTTGCGTCACGGGAGTTGCGACGTGAAAATAACTAGGTACCTACGGTCTCGGAACCAACGAAACGGAAATCTTAGTTTTTATGTGTTTCATGCTAGTCCGTTTAATTCCGATCTAAAGACAACGAAAGCTTTGAACGAAAAATATTACATGCCAAGGTCATAGGAGAACTAGAATGTAATTGGTTTTTTTTACAACCGGTTGAAAAATATAATCCGAAGAATTCCTCGTTCCAAATAATCCCAAATAGTTCAGAGTCGTCCAATTTAATTCAAAATAGTCTTAAATCATACAAAATGATCCAATATATAGTCCGAAATAGTCTACATTCCTTTGTCATTCGAGAAAAATGTCCTCGGTTTATAGTTACTACCTTTTAGACTAGATATGTGTATTCGAATTAAGCGCGTTCGAGTAGGTCTCCACCTACGAAAAACCTATGTGTTTTTGACGAGGACACCGAGATAGCTAGATTTTAACCTTAATTCCATGAGTATTTAGGACATAACGTACATAGAACTCAATTATTTGTAAACCAAAGTATTTAAACGTTGAACTCTGTAACAAATAATTATAAACACGAGATTATTTGCCTGAAAGCAAATCCATACCGTAACAATTTTGCAAGAGACTGGCGTAAAGCAAACATTTTCGTGAACCTAGGAGACGGATGAACATAAAACATCAAAAGAAAGACATCGTTATAATTTAATCCAGTCTAGACATGATATACTCGTAATTAATATAATTTTCGTTTGAATAATTTTAAAATTTTTAATGTTTTGAATATCACTTTGATGTGCAGTATTTTGCGTCCAAGAAACATAATTTTACCGAAAAGTTGGCGTGATTGACAAGGGCGTAACATTTTTTATTTATGTCGAACGAACGGTTTTAATTAATTTTATAATCGACAAAAATAGCAATACAATTAAAACTTATGTTAAAGTTGGTTTTGGTATGATATGGTAGAAAAAAACGACGGGTTGACCAAAAAAATATGAATTTTTATATTCAAAAAGTAGCAAAAATCTATTGTTTTTACAATGATATATTTTTTATTTCTGGTAAAAGGTTTTCGGGTTGAAAGAATGACAGGAAAATTCAGTAACTCTCATGATAGAATATGTTGAACCAAATGGCACTTTGCTTGAAGTTTTCTTTCAAAATGTTGATGACTTTTTCAGTTATGGTCCAAAACCCATGTTTTGAATATTTTTTACCTTTTCGGCTTTGACTTTCAAGTTGAATAGCATATAATAGTTTGGATTTTAGCTTAAAAAGGTATTTTATTTGAACCTCTATTTTTCTATTTTGATTGTTTTCTGTATTTTGTGTCAAAAACAACGAAATTTGTAAAATTAGTAAATAAAATTGTTTTTGTTGTTTGATGTTATTGGGTGGAAGAAGCTACCTGATCAATGTAATAAGTGTGACACAAAATTAGGAAATTTGATATTAATTATTATATTCTTTTTGATATACTTTATAAAATTTTTCATAAGTATTTCGTTAGTTGTGACCCAATATCACACAAAATTCACAAGTTTTTCATGTTATAAATTTGATCCAAAAATACAAAGTATTTCGTAGTTCTATAATATAAGTAGTTATATAGTTATAATACTATATAATATAGTTTTCTGTAGCAAAATTTGTATAATTTAATTTTTTAGGTTTTAGTTCAGTTGTTTATGATGTAATGAAAAAAAATTTTAAATTCTGATGTATAATCTATAGAAGACTTCTCTCTGAATCCAGCTTGTCTATCTTTTATTTTGATCCAGATATTTTGGACGCACTGACAGAACTCGCCGGAAACGTTTTAGATTTAAAATGCAGAGGGGCAGAGAACCTTAAAGATAACAAAACCTTTTCCGATGCTCTAATATAGTTAATAATAACCAATTTTTTTTTTATTTTAAGTAAAGGGGTTTGAGTATTCATAAACTCCTTCACGGTATGGTATAAACACGGATTATCTTGAAATCAGAACCATTGTCCGTTATAAGTTTATGTTGAACCGGAGTTAACTAGAATCATTTGATTTTATTTGTTTTCAGTTTGCTTGACACAAAACAATTTTTGCGACTGTTTTTATACAGTTTATCACATACTAAACAATGTCCCTAAATATGTATTAATATACATCTTTCGACTTTGTCATTAATTTTATTGTTATTTAAATATATTATAACTCTTGTTAAAATGCTGTTGATTTTAACTTTTTTTTTTGTGAAATTTTTATACTGTTGCCCATAACTCGTATCCGTTCTGTTTGACTTCCGCAGTTGAAAAAATCATAAAATATTATTATTTATTGTTACGTAGACGTAAAGAAAAAAACAAACAATAAAAAAAAATTAAAATACGAGGAGAATCACACCCCGGTTTCGATTTTCACTATTGTCATTACTTCTTTTGAATTCTTCGGCGTTTTTGGTTGATATAGGTCATCGGTGCGCTTATTGTTGTCAATGTTCTATTTATTTTATCAACAAACAAACAAAACGGTGATACACATTGGCCGTAAGCAAATTCTTATTATTTTAATCGATAAAATACGAGCAATAACAGCCATGACTGATAGATACAGCAGAAGTTATTTTCCATGTTCATTGTAACGTTACGATTACAATTTCATTGGCGTATTATTTAGTGGTGGTTCAGAGTTCACTAGGTTAATGTTTTCAAACAAAATACAATTTCAAATTTATGGTTGTCTTTGTATGGATTTAGTAAAAAACAATTCTAAAAATCACCTACCATATATAGAACATAAAAAATTAACAATCTTCAATCTCAAATTTAAGATACCTATCTACTGTTTATACCTATACAGACGCAATACTTCATGCTTGGGAAAGATGTGGAAGTGGAACTTGTTTGTCTCATAATACGTATTGTACCACGCGCTCTTTGTATTGGAAAGAACTTGTTTTGGACTTATTCAGCAGAAGCTAAACTATTAACAATTGACGTTTACTAAATTTTGTTTAAGATTTTATGGCATTCATTTATATAATTAGTAGCCCCGTTAAATTAGATGCACTCCTGTCCCTAAACACATAATAGACACTCCACTGATTTCGATGATTATTTATCTGGAAAAAAGCGAAAAGAAAAATTGAAATTCATGTCGGAATCATCGTTAACGAATATCGCGTAGAAGAAGTACATATTTTAATTTAAAAAAATTACAAAAGGAAATTCGTTAAAAATGCAAAACTCGATTCAAACGCGTTTAAATATCGTGATTAAAAAACAGTTTTGGTAGAATTTAATATTAATTTCGAGCAACAAACATACCATACGCCAGTGGACCCGGAACATTAATTAATGAAGCGTTAACAGACTCACATTGTGCGTGTTGAATAATATAATAATATTGTTTAAAAAAAAATTACGGTGGGTGAACTCCGTTCATAAATATTTAAACACAAGGAAAGAGTACCTAATTTGGAATGAAAAAAAAAGTATATCCAACCGCAATATTTTCGTATTACGCATTTATGATTCCAAATCCTTGCGTTCTAATTAATATTTTTGAGCTACTGAAAAAAAACCAGATGTACTTATTCAGTTAAAAATATGTATATGGTCAGTTATATTTAATGAGAAACAAAAATGTAATAGAATTCATTTTGAAAAGCATGAGAATAATTCAGACTTAAAATATAGGAATATAATATGTAACACATTTTGCAACAAATT
This sequence comes from Hormaphis cornu, assembly GCA_017140985.1. Taxonomy (NCBI): domain Eukaryota; kingdom Metazoa; phylum Arthropoda; class Insecta; order Hemiptera; family Hormaphididae; genus Hormaphis; species Hormaphis cornu. The sequence continues at coordinate 43,797,854 of CM029357.1, read as the reverse complement.
ACTCGTAAATTATGATAATAATAATCTAAATTAAAAAAGTATTTTCAAGAAAATCATAAATAATATTTTTTATCTAAAATTGATGAAATATGATTGAAGTATAACTATATTCAAGTACTTGTAAGTTACACTTTAAACACTAATCAGTGTGCCAAAAAAAAAATATATATTTTATTTGATACTAAATAACAATCATAATAATTAAACTATAAATTATTGTTTACAGAAAATTAAGTTCTATTCCGATAGTATGAACAAATTTAAAAAATTCCAAACTTTTTCAGGGATGTCCAAATCAAATTATAAATAATTAACTAACAAATTATTATTGTACAAACGACTATAAATAACTAAAATCTTTGTTATTTGATTTTTAAAATGTTTTAACCACGCATAAGAAAAAGTGTTGTTAATAATTTTATATTCATGTTTCAAGATCTTATGATAAGAAGTTAATTTCTTATCAAACAATTATTGGGTTAGTAGTTCAAACAATTTTTTAAAATTTTCGGATCATTGCTCGAATATTATTTTAAATCACAAAGAAGCTCCAAAAATGTACCATATCAAACCAATTACCTAAATTTAGACGTGTCAAAACAGAAAATAGTGCAATTTTGCTAATTTTGAAAACCATCCTGGGTTGAGATACCAAAATTAATATTCTTCAGCTTATATGGTACTTTGTGATTGAGTAACAAACTTAAGCTGTTCGATGCACTTCAAAAATATTGTGCTATATAGTTTAGACGAAAAAAAATTTAATCTATATATGACATAATCATTTTGAATGATTTTAAATGTGAACTTGATATTATATAAGATACATTTACCTATTATTTACAAATTCTATAAAAAAATATTTATTTTATTATTTACTTTGATCCATGAACTTTTCTACTCCATATTTTTTTTATGTATGGGATATTGAAATTAAAATTCATAGGCAACTAGTCATTAGTGTATAATATGATATTTGAACGAGATGCGAACTTTGCATGGTTAATTGATGAAACATTAATTATTACTTAAGTATAGGTTATGAAATACTAACATAAATTTTTTTGAGGGTTTTTTACTATTCAAAGTCAAATTTAAAACATAAAACAAAGTTTTTTTATTATACACGTTTTTGTCATAGTTAGTTATATTTTTTTTAAAGGAATCATATAATTATTTTTTTAAATTAAGACAGTTGTTATGTACGATTGTACGAAACACATACACAGACTATAATTGTTAAAATAATGGAATTATTTAAATTTAAATTTGGAAAGTTTTTTATTTAAAATACTTACAAAATATTGTGTTTACTGTTGAATAAAAACTTACTATTTTTTGTGAATGAAATGATTGGGTTATCTTTAGTTACCAATTGCAGTTTGAATTAAGTATACATGAACGTTACTTTGTATGTATTGGTATATAGTGTTGTAAAATCTTTTCATAATGTGTCCATTTATGTTGACGAGTGATGATTTTTAATGCTGTTAATTATTATATCTCAATAAAAACAAAGAACCTATTTCTGAAAAACTTATCATTTTTAAGTTCATAAAGTATTTGTGAATATTAGTATAATAATTTCATTTATTATGTTGATGTAAATTTTAACGGATTTTTATTATAATAATCAGTATACTTTTGAATATATAATCAAACTTGTTTTCTTGATTACTGTACTAAGTAAAATGTTTAATTAGGGAAAATAAAAACTAAAAAAGCAGGAATCACTATCACTCTTGGTCTTGTGAGTATAGTTTGACGGAGTAAAGATTACGCTAAGAATTGATCACTGGTTTAGAAGTAGTGATTGAAACGTATTATTTAATATCTGAAATCAATGATAAATCATTGCCTTCGAAAAAACAATTATGAACGAAAAATCAGTTCAATGGAACAACGGGAAGTGGTTTGAATATAAATTATTATAAGATTTGTGAAAAAAAAAGAAAAAAAGTTTTAAAACAGTAAGGTAGTATCAAATTGGTAATTACAGGATTACTATAACATTGTGACACTTTATAACAGAATAGTTATGTTTTATCGATATTCATACTTATTTTATAGGCTTTTGGAACTACAGGTCAAATTTTTAATTTGTTACTATTGATAGAAAATTTTGTTTTACATAATATATTGCATTTTCAAGTTTTAAAAAATTAAATTGAATTAGTTACAAAATTGTTTAAAAAAAAAATCACAAATATGACCAATTTTAGCAGCTTTTCTAACATGAAACATCAAAAAAAAATTTTCTAGTATGATTTTCAAAAATGTTTAGTCACATATTTAACTACCTAATTTCAATCTAATATTAAAAATTTAAAAAGATTTTTTTCAAATGTAAACTTTTTATTAAAGAAAACCCACAAAAAAAATTTATAACTCAAAAATGATTATAATATTTTTTAATAGGTATGAAATTTGGATATTATCGGTGTAAACTATGTATATATAATTATATTACTATATAATCTATTTATTGTCTATATTATCTATTTTGTTTATATAAAATCAAATTGCGTTTGCCGTATCTTTTACTGTTTTTTTTTAAATTTTTTTTGATTTTCGGGTATAATTTTTTGAAATTTTGATAAAATGTTATACTCAATGCACCAAGTTTGGCTTTCAAAAAATTTGTCGACAGAGTGCACGAATAATAGTCGAAAAGTGTTGCGAACAGACGCACGAAAAAGAAACGAACACAAATTTTAAAATATTCTTTCTAGACGTCAAAACATACGAAGTGTAAATCATTTTTTGCTCCAACAAACGTTTGACTTTTTTATTTTTTGTGGATGATAAATCATTATTGTGCACACGAAACAACCGATAACTCGGATAATATTTTAAAATACCGATTGAAGAGTCGTCTGAGGTATACATTTTGTTTTTCAGCCACAATTTCCGTATACTTATTATTCCCGGGTGTAATGCACTATCAAAGTAATCATCTCGTATTTTATATTTCGTTTTCGTTGAACGATTTATGTATATTTCGATGCACCGTTTTGTGCCAAAATAAATATAAACATGTAGAATACTTCAATGGAAAACCATGGTCACCTACATTCTGACAATAGCATTATTCGGCGGACATGTAGAAAGCTTACAAAATATAGATATTTTAGTTAAAAATCTGTTTATTCAATCTGAGTGTTTTAACTTGACGTGATTATTATTTTTTTTTATATGCATTATCATAACAAATTTGTACTGTTGAATATAATTTTTACTTTTTATACATCATGCAGTTATTTTATATTTTTTATGTTAAATTTCAACGACTTTTAATTATATTTGAAATTCTCGGTTGGAAATAAATTACTTGTTTAGACTTTAGAAATTAAAGCTTATACGAGATGCCACTATTGAGCAGTTTGTACATTTATTTTTAATTTATAAAATAATTAAAATAACTATTTTTTAACCGAGTTGGATAAAAATTTTTTTGCAACATAACTTTTAACATTTAGCCATTTTTTTCTTTAGCACTAATTTTTACCAGATGAAAACTCGGGTAAATTCATTTAACTTGCATAAATTAATTTATTTCATTTACTTGCGCGACTTCGGTGATAATGTTTCCATCGAAAACTATATTACAATATTTTATGTATAATTCAGGTTATAACCATTGAAAATTGATATCGTTTACCAACAAAAATCGTTCATAGTGTTAAAAAAGAGCAGGTTAAATGAGAAAAATAATAAGTTATTTGGTTTCGACTCAATGGATGCGAAGTGCTGCATGACACATATTCACACCCTTCCTCCTCTTAGGATAATAGTTCAATAATTTGTTTGTGTTTTTAAAAAAACTGCTAAATTTTATGTAAAGGAACCAGTCTGGCTTTATATAGGTTATTACACACATATCTGAATTTAATAGGTACTTACAACAAATTTACAAAATAGAAAAATATTTTCATAACTGTATTAATTTTTATAATATTTATATATATATATATATATATATATATACACAGTTATACTTAAATACACAAGTTAGGTTAAAGCAATGCTCAAAATTAATTATTATTTTGTATTGTGCAAACCTTAGTTATAAATTTATTTTATTAATTTATACAAAGAAAATTTTTTGAATTGATAATAATTTTCCAAGCATTATTTTATTTTTTAAATTTTAGTAAAATTAGTTTAATATACTACGTATGATATCTATAAATAATTGACACAATGATTTTTAAAAAAATTTAAATTATTTAAAATTAAGTTGATCAAAACTAGGTTGATCATCAAATAATTGTATTTCATACGAAAAATATTTAATCATTTTTAAATTTTGTACTGGAAATACGAACGTGATAATCTTACATTTTATTACCAATAAATTTGTATCACAATTGATGATTTTACATATTTCTTAGATATATTTGTTAAAAAACGGCTTGTCTTTAAATATTTTTATAATACGTTTTATTTAATTAAATGAAATTTATAAAATTATAATTATAAGTTATACTAAATAATTAATTTATGGATCCCTAGGGAATGATTAAAATACCTAACCAATAGTTTTTTCTCTCAATAAGTTCTTCGGTATAATGCTTAAATGCATTGTACTACAAAATTCCCAAATAAAGTAATTAACAAATTCAGATAATTCAAGAAACTAGAAATTTTTTAATTATAACGGCATTCAAATTTAAAAAAAAAAATTGTTATTTTGTTAACAATTTTAATAAATATGTGCTTTGTCACACTATGTAAAAGTTTAAGGTGTTTATTTTACATAATTAATAAAAAAAACACTTTATTTTTATTTATTTTTTTTTGCAAGCAAAGGCAATAATAAAAATTATAATTAAAATAAAAACAAAAATGCTTAACATGTATTTTAATAGTATCTACCTAACGTTTGTAAAACCAAGCGAATATAGTTAGATGATATAAATTATAATAGTCGGTAATACTTGTGAGAAAGTTTGCAGGTGATTGCTTACCCGTGGAGTGTTCATTTTTTTATTTGGTTTTTATTTATGTTAAAATAGTATATCCTATTTAATATTTTACTGTTGGACTGAAAAAAAGTTCATTAACCTACCGCTTTTACGAATAATCTGCTTGTGTTTAGAAAATATAGTCTTAACGCATTATTAATTATTATAATTAACAATGATAACAACGATTTATAACGACAATAATAAGAACAATAAAATAAACCGATAAATCGTGTAAAAATTGATGACACTAACATGTTTTAATTCAACAAGAGAATTGTAAATTATGTTCGTTCTTCCCTTATGGTTTAACTTAATTTTTTGACATTGCTGAAAATATTGACTTGAAGTAATAACCGATAGTATAAAATTATAGCTACAAATTTTTATATTATAAACAATATATTATGATCGTGTTAAGTTTGTTCTCAAAAAAATTTATTCACATAATAGTTTGTATTTAAATCAATAAATTCATTCTGCTATAGGATTTTTTTAAATAACGTGAATGACGACTGTAATAATATAAATATTTTGTTTAAAATCAATTTTTTATTAATACTTGTATTTTTGATACTACATATATCAAATTGAGTATAAAGGCATTCTCAGTATGAGTATGATATTGGTGCATTATAAATCATAACAATGCTCAAATAATTTATTATTCAATTCAAATAACACGTATGTTTAAACACTGACTAACTTGATGTTTACCTTAGTCCTTTGATAATCTTATAAACAACATATTATCGTAAGTTATAACAAAAAATTATTTATTATCATTATAAACAATATTCACTAAATAAATCCAAGGTGTTTTCTTGTATGAAAACTTGTATATATAAATAATTTTTTTTAAATTTGTAAATTATTACATTAAAATTGATTTAAAAAAAAACCGTGACCAACAAATCATCAATTTTAATAGCCTGCTTTGCGGTTAACGGACTACAAATACATTTGTTTTTACTAAACGGACGTTTAGTAAAATAAAAGACATTTAAAAATGAATTTGGTTTACAAGTGTAAGTAAATACCTTTAATATTGCCATAAAAGATTATAAAAAGTTTAAATGTTAATTTAAGATAGTAATTTTGCAATTAATTAATTATGAAAACCCTGAGGTACGTCAGTTTTTTTTTTTAGAAACAATTTAATTGAAATACGATTTATTCTGTATATTCTGATATAAGACCATGGCAAGAACCATTCAAGGAATGCGTGTACTATTGTCTTGTTTTATTACAAACTATTTTGGATCAAAAAAGAGTAATGTAAACAATAAAGTCCAATAATTGAAAAGTATTTTGTTAGTACTGATGGAGTTGTTGGATTCATATTTGGAGAAATATTTTCAGTTCAACTGGTAGAACAATAAAAACACTAAAACCAATGTTCATAGAATTTCAGAGGTTATAAATTTACGGCTGTATACAATTGTACAAATAATGACGTATTTTTACTCATAAACGTTTACCTCTACCCTAAATAATATTGACATATTACAGATACATGCAATGATAACCGACAATTCCAATAGGAGTATATGAAAATAAATAAAAAGGCAGTAGATTAAGGTATGATTCTACACTCAAGCCCCGTAAACCTCATCAAGATTTTAATAATCTTGGAACAGTTGGGTCTATTGAAAAACCCTATCAGCACTGTTTTTTTTTCAGTGCACTTTACATTTAAAACTCAACTTTTTCCAATCGACGAAGTTTTTTTACTGGTAATTATTTTTTTTTAAGTTATTTCAATTATAATTTGTTTAATTTTAAATTGGATTTTTATTTAAATTATGTATCTTGAAATTAAACTCTTAACTACTGTGAGTTTTCTTAAGCATTTTCGATTTTCTCTGGCGTTGATTTTTCAAACTGCTCATAACCTTGGTTTACAATCAATGGTTCCAAAAAACTTTATTCTCTCTTCAGACGTTTGGAAAATCTTTAATTGAAAGTTTATATTTACAAAGAAATTTAAAGAATAAAAATGTGTTTGAATATTATAAACGTGTTGTACACTCGCTCTCGCATAATTAAATACACACATAAATAAAAAACAATTGATTGTTAATTATATTATGTAATTTATGATTTAAAAATTGACACTACTAACTGTTGTATACTACGAAACTCCAAGAAAATATAGTTGACAATTAGTTTACAACAATCTTAAAACAAATTTTAATTTCGATTGTACTATGGATTATATTGCAAAAAATTACAATTTCTATTTAGTAGGCAACTGGTTGGTTTTAGGTATGAACGTAATAATGTCATTAAGACATATATTATTTACATTTTTGTTTTTCTAAAAATTTACCTACCGTTTATAGTAACCCCTAAAAGTCATGCGATGTATCAACATTGCTATTTTCACTTAGAAAATGTTTATTATTTTTCTTAAAAAACCATTGATTAAAACATACAAATATTTTGATGGTCAATAAAAACTAACAAAAGTATTATAGAATTTTTATTTTAAGTATAGTTTGTTCTTCAATAGAGTTATGGCTTAACAATTTGAAATTGATAAAATTAACTAATATTCACTAGAGTTTGTTGTTTGAATTCTAATGCGTAAAATCGATGTAAGTCTTAAATGTTATAGTTATGTTAATATTTATGAATCTATTATTTTCTAGGTATAAACTGTTTTAGCAAAAATTTTTTCAGTAAATAGTAAGTACAGGGAAAATATCTAGTGGACTGTGTCAACATATTAACTTAAGAAATTAAGTATCATTTTATTAATAGGCATATTTTCAAATGAACTCGGTTCTTAAAATAAACATAATTTTTTTGTATAAAGCTAAAAACATAATCCTTAACTATACTTAAGTTTTCAACCTCTATAGTTATTTAGTTATCAAACAGATAAAGGAGAATTCACATCAATATGATATGTCCGTATAATTTTTATTAACTCTCAAATAACTTTGGTTAATTAATCACTCGTAAAAACGAATTTAATACGATTTATAACGATCGTATCTTGATAACATGTCAGAATAAGTGATATTATATTTCTTACTTTGAATTGTTTATATTCGTATTGTTTATTCACAAAAATACTCTTTATTTTATTTATTAATATTGTACCAATCATCAAGTTTTTATTATGATTTTTTTTTTAATTTAAGGTACTATTTACGTAAAACTGTATAAAAATATTATTTGGTGGTCATTTTAACAAAAATTGTAATGGTATATCAATTGTTTAATATTATTATAATCATAAAATATTATTCAACTCACTGCCAAGTTTGATTTTCCAAAATTCACGATGCACAAATTAAGATATTGTATATAATACACGATCCGAGAACTCAAAGATTCCAACTTAATTTTGAAAAATTTTTAGACGCTCGCTATTCAAATTAGTTGATTATTCATTCTGTTATGACTTGTTTTTATAAAGTTGAGTAGAATTATTAATAGTACCCTATTTATAATTTTTTTAAAATTTTTTAAGGTAGAACCCTTTCTATTTAGACATAAAATAGCGTTTCTAACCTGATGGTTATGATTATATACGCGTTTAAAACAAGGATAGACCGTGGTAGCTTCAAACGGAAAACCTAATCGACGGGATGAGACGATAGTCACAAAAGTCTCTCTAGCGTGACGAGCACGATGCGTCTCCGAATTCGCTCAAAAACCATGTCGCTATTTGACGAGTGATAAAAAAATGAAATAATTAAAGCACTTATTTTCCTTTCCGAATGAAACTGTTCAAAACACGAATTGTCAATCGATTCAGTAATGCTAAAAATAAATTTGTACGTTTTATTTAATTTTTTCGCGAAAAACCGATAGCCCCGCACACGACTTCCCAAACGAATTCGTAACGAGCGAAACACGAGCAAAACACGCGCGGCCAGAAAGCACACTGCGCCGACACGGGGCCGATCGCCGTTGTCGTCAAAACCGTTGCTACCACGGCCGCCGTCGGAGGCGGTCGTCACGGGTAGACGATTTTGCGTGGTGGTGACCGATAATTTTACGGTTCTTAGCAAGATTCTGTGTTAAATTTGAATTTTAGTTAATTCATCCCTGATTCTATGTACGCATACTGTCAGTGGCGTGCACGAGAGTTTACTAATGAAGAGAAAAAATCAATTTTAATGTACCTCCCTAATATAGACTCGGAGATTATGGAAACTTAAGACAACATAATTCACTAAAACCACGAATCACCTTAACATTTTGTTTTTAATGTTCACGTCCTTCCCAAAAATAACATTTTTTTGTACGATTTTTGGTTCTCATCCCACTCCAATTTATTGGGATACTCGAGTTGTGCCGATAATAATAACCTTCAGACGTACCAAAAGCTAGATCACTGCTTTTAGGAGGAAATATATGAAAAAAAAAGGAGATTTGGAATGTTATATTAATTGTATACCATTTTAAACGTGAAAAACTAATTGCTTGGTTTTTTTTTTTTACTCTATATAGTATATATTGCATGATCGATATATTTTTTAATAGCTGGTTATAAATCTACAAGTTTCCTGAAAAATCACAATGGGGTGGATGATATCACCCCAAACCTTTCCCTTGCGCACGACACTGTGTATAATAGGCTTTTATGTGACACAAATTTAGGGTAGACAGCGCAGGTGTATATGTAGAAATTCATTTTTGGGGTAGCCAACTCTTTTATAAGTTGAATTTGACTTACTTCTTATTCATTCTCACATTACTAAACCGACTCAAATTCTATTGATTAATATTTAGTTCGGACTATATAAACACACGCGAGTATAGTTGGCATTATGAATGGAGTAAGGTAAATTGTTTCAGCGATAATTTACGTACATACTTTTGAAAGCGTATCCGGTCATGATCATGTGACACCATAACTGTGTGAAAATCCGAAAATTATTAAAAAAAATCAATATCTGTTAATCCAACAAACATTTTCGAAATTAGTTATAACTTTACACGCCAATGCGGTTAAAAACCTTTCTATCAGTAAAACAAATGTTAAAAATTCAATTCATTTGGAGTGATTTTAGGAATGTTAACTTGTTTGTTTTTATTCAAAAAAACGATCAAAATGAAAAGTAAATAACTTCTACCGGGTACCGTCCTGAGCCCATAGTATCTTTTGAAGTACTATAATTCATATCTAATATTATCAATTAAACGTATATAAAGTGGTGGTTTCTTCGAATATCTAAAAATTCTATTCAGTAAAACAAAATTTATCGTTGTAAAATCTTATAACCATCCATGCTACTCTCTGATTAAAAAGAAAATTACTTCACTCGAAAAACAAAATCGTGACTGACCGGCGCTCCGGGTAGATAAATTTGATGCATGAATGTTTCAAAAAAGTTAATTACGCCAAACAACTTTGATTGATTAGGCGTATGGATAAATCAGCAGAAGAATTATTGAAAATAAGATTATACGAACAGATTTTTGGGTAAAACAACCATTTAAAATGGTCTTAAGTAATTTGTTTTTTATATAAATACAGTTCATATTTTGTACAAAATAACTTTATTATGCCCATATTGTATAATATTTTATTATTTGATGAAATAAAAAGACGTCCGTTCGTTACATTACTCCGTTTTCTGAATAACACACATCATTTTCAAATTGATAGTCGAAATAAATGTTTACACTCTTATATGAAAATAAGAAAACAATTTTATTCAAACCACACTTGGACGATTCCAATGAGTTTTGAGAAGAATTTAATATTTTTTAAACATTATTCATCAAATTAACATAATATTTTTTGACCAATTAACGTAGGTATAACAATAATTACATTATAGGCCCACTTGGATATGAGTGATCTGTCAATGTTGATTTGTATGTGTCTATTTTTAGATTCTGAGCAAAGTAATACGGAGAAAAATTTGAAATTTTCAGGTTTGTGATGACGTTTTCGTATAGAGGATGTGCTCCAATCTTTACTTTAAACACACCATAGAAAAGTTGGGATTTAGGATTTAAATATTATATTTTGTTTGAAAAGTTATTTATGTTTTTTTTTTTTTTTTTTAACACTTTGATGGCCAGCTATTTTTCAGAAGTTGCGTTCAATTGAAAAATGTCTGAGTCCAAAAATTTGAAAAATACTTTACATAACAAAACATATTAAACGTAATGTCGCATAAAAACAAGAAAGAAAGAAAGGGAGTAAATTTGATGTCTTTGAGAAGTTGATTGGTGTAGATTACCTAAAAAGTCGTATTTCAGGCAGTAAAGGTAATTTTATATAACTGATATTTTTTTGTTAAATTTGGTCTTTACCAGGATACAATCTAGATAACTGGGCTCCTACAGATTAATTTTTTTTGAAGGCAATGATTTATCATAGCTTTCTGGGATTAAATATTACGTTTGAACTACAACTTCCAAACCAGTGACCCACCCATTAAGCGTAGTCGTTACTCTGTTAAACTACCCACGCGACCTAAAGTGACCCCAGCTTTTTTATTTCCTGTTTTTTTTTTTTTTTTTTTTTTATAAAATATAATCGTTTTATTTAAGAAAAAAAATTATGTATATGTATATATATATATATATATACATATTTAATGCGTCAACACCTAATATTGTATTTGAAAAGATCAACTCTTCCTCCATTATTTACCCGATTAAACGATTAAAATTTGAATAACTATAAAAATAATACGCTGTTTAATCGAAAAGTCTGGAATAGCTATTATATTTTTTTTTGGTATGAAAAAAAACTACAATAAATGGTCCAGAACAACGTTATGCTCTAAAGACGTTTTTGATTAAGTAATTCTTCTATTGTTTTATTTTCTACTGTTTGGATTTGATAAAAAAAAAACTGAAATTTCTAGACGTATTTCAAACTAATACAATATTCCGTAAATACTGGTTGAACTGTTTGTGTGCAACAAATCAAATGGCTAAAAGTTTTCAATTTAACTACCTAAATTTTTTATTTAAATTGAATAACACCACTATGTTATCTATTGACACACATATTTTATAACAAAAACATATTTCTTTACGTAGGATTGTCACACCCATCAATTATCTCGTTAACAGTCTATGTTCATTGTGTGAATTATGTCTTCTATAAATAGTTCCCCCATCGGTATGCTCTGATTTATTTTGAATCGAATGTATTAAACCCGACTTTAAACATCAACATAATTACTTAAAGTAATGTCAAACAATTATAACACGTACAATTTCCTTGTGATCTATTTTTTACTAATGAACTAAAATGACAACGATTCACTTGTTTATTTTCCTCAAATAGGTTCTAAACGTAATATTTTTATATAAAGAAAAAAGTTTTTTTATCGGTGTTTATTAAAATTATCAGTTTTTAATACCTTGATCTACTACATAATAGTCAATGTTTGTATGTTTGTGTTAAATAGACTCACAAACTATCTTACCAATCTTCTCCAAATCTTATATGTTTGTTTGTTGAGACCCCGAGAAGGTTTTAGGCGCATTTTTTATCAATAACGGTTTACTGCTTTTTTTATTTATTTAATAAATAATTTTGTATCAGATGTATATATATATATATATATATATGATAATCATAAAACTTTTTGTTCAATCAGCTGATTATATTCAGTGGTAAAAAAGTTACCGCCAGGAATCTCTATTATTCGGTTATTGTCAGTACTGACCGTGATTGTTGCTGAAACCATGAAACAAGTCGTGTAATCGTGAAAAATAATGAAACCCCACAATTCACTACAATATATTGATACGTTATACATTTAGAGATAAAATTTTCGCAATCAAATAATAAAAGCCAACAAACAATGTATCGTTTATAAGGGTAACAAGAAAATAAAACCAGCCTAGTGTATTAAAGAATAATAAATTGAATTTGTTAAAACAAAAATTTCAGAAAGATCGAGTCTTTTTTTAAATATATGACACAAAAATTATAATATACCAAAAAATGTTTTACTTTTGATAATTTTTATTATTTTAAAGGGAATCGAAAAGTTCATAACTGAACTATAAAATTATTACTGTTAAACTAAAAAAAAAATAAATTATGGAAAGAAAAAATAAGAAGTAAAAAAGAGAAGAAAAAAAATAGTAAGAAAGTAAAAAAGTTTTTAAGTATTAAACGATTGGTGTTCACTATTTTTTACAAAATATGTATCCGAGATAATTGTTACCTACTTTTCGCATTCTTCATCACACGATTAAGTGTCATTTAATCATAACATATTAAACTGGAACTTAATATCAGTCCTCAGGCCTATATGTGTGACTAGTTGGTACGGTGTTAATATCAATATTTATGTTGTTGATTTGATTTTTTCCAGGACATATTTGACTACCCTGCTCACTCAGTATTAATGTTATCAAATCTATATTATATGATACAATATAAGTACAACTTTTAAACAAATCACTTATAACCCTATGATATAAACTTTTCAAAAGCGTAGAATTTATATATGACAAACATCCCACCAGACAAATTAATTGTTATTTTTAGATTCTAAGTCCACCAAAGATTGGAATGTTTTTAAAATGATACATTTATTTTCCCTGGGAACTCTTTGATGGCTATAGAGTACGTCCGATCGAAAAATGTCAAAGAAAAATAATTTTTTGAAAGTGGACTTATAGCAACTATCCAACTGATATATAAAGCTTTTTTTTTTAAATTGTTGTTTTGTTTTTGACTTATTGCCCAATAATAAAAAAAATTTGACCATTTTCGAAAAACGGCTTGAAAAGTTGACATTTGTAATCACTATTACGGGTAGCAGGTGGCTCTGATCAACACTTGAATACTTTAAAAAGTTTAGATTTTGGTTCTTAAATATATTTTATTTCAAACATTTTTTGAGTTATTCACAAAAACAACAAAAATTGAAAAAACCGATTTTGTTATTTGTGTTTTTGTTTGAATTAAGTGATCTGATAGAAGAAAGGAAGAGAGGAAGTAAGTAATGAAACGAAATGAAATAAAGAAAAGAAATATATTTAAATTCGAGTGAGAATTTGTTTGGTGTAGCGATTACCTAAAAATGTCGTAATTTAGGTAATATAAGTAGTATGATAGTGCCTGATGTTTTTGTTAAATTTGATTACTATTTATTTGAATGAACTACAACTCCCGAAACATTGGCCTACCCAAAGAAGTGTCCCATTTCAAAGCGTAATCACTAGGCCAAAAAAATTGTCACCTTACCTTTAATTTACTTTTTTCTACAGCTTTCCTTCCTTCTTATTTTTTTCTTTATTCCTTTATTTTTCAGTTTAACAGTCGTAATCTTACGATTCAGTTACATTAATAAAACCTTCTGCATTTCCTCACGGTATCTAGCGATTGATTTTGGTGAAACCTCACCAAAATATTACAACCGATGATCCATGCTGCCATCTGGTTGTGTATTATGTTCATGTTCAGCTGCTGAAATATACCAATAGGGTGTAACCTCATGAATGGACATGTTTAAAATCTTAAATTTAAAATATAATACATTTATGGAGTTTTTCTTAACAAAACTAGCAGGTACGGCATGCATTTGCTAATTTTCCAAATTCTAATAATTAAAAAAAAAAAAGGAAGTAGTTATGTCAAGAAAGCCAAACATTTCTAGATCACGTTGATTCTTTGGGTCACTGTTTCGGAAGGTTTAGTAAGAAGTTATATATTGAATTTGAAAGCAATAATTATTAGAATGATTCAAATGTTTAGTATAGATAATGTTTTCGAGAAACTCTTATTTTAGAAATTGCTTACAAAAAAAATTATTCTAAACGGAGCTCGGTTTACGCTTTAAATATACTTTGATACTGATTTAATATTATTGGTTGGAAATAAATTTTAATTTGAAGCATTGTATGATGTTTAAAAAAAAATTCGTAGAAGATTTTAATCTTTCGAATTCTTGACGTCATGTTTTAATCCATATGTAAATAAGAATTGTACTAAATATCACAAATTACAACAAAATATGAACATACAAAAAGGTTTGTGTTTACTCCAAACAGACTTTGCAGTCTACATCTGTCTAATAATTTTATAATTTACATAGTTCTCAAAAAGCAACTTAATTCATTACGTATATTTTCAGTTTATAAGCCACTGCTGTGCCTTATAAACCATCGTAAATTTTGTTTTTAGACAATTTTAGTTTACTTAAGTTGGACGCATATTAATCATATTATATAAAACCATAATGAGCTACACATTACAATATTTTGCTTTAATATTTGTTGTGTTAATGGTTTGTTTATCTTTTACTTTTGCGCCATTGTTTGGACAACCAGTTGATCCTCCACCAGGTAAGGGATGTGTGATTTTATGGATATTTATTTTAAATATTTTTGTTTTATTAATTTTTCTTATAGAACAAAATATAAGATGATTTGATACGTTACGCAACAACTAACTTATAGTCAATTTCACGTAACGCAATTG
Organism: Hormaphis cornu; assembly: GCA_017140985.1. Classification (NCBI taxonomy): domain Eukaryota; kingdom Metazoa; phylum Arthropoda; class Insecta; order Hemiptera; family Hormaphididae; genus Hormaphis; species Hormaphis cornu. Next base: position 43,782,455 of record CM029357.1, on the reverse strand, counting down.
ATTATTTTTAAGTAATATACGTCAAAATCAATTTGTTTATTCAAAGGTATATATAGTCCAAATTTTCTGAAATCAATATAGTAGTTTTTGAAAAAATAAAGTTATTGCCGATTCGTATTGTATAATAGCCGTGGATATGTAATATTTGTTGAACTGATTTGACTTCTGTTGTCACTTTTCGGATTTATAAAACTACATATTTGATGTTGTGAACTTAATTTTAAACTTATAGAATATCTTTTCAGATATCTTGTAATCCCAGCAGTAGATTTTTTTATTTTACACTTTTCAGACATTTAATAAAATCAGATTCTTAGTCTTTAAGCAGTGGAAAATATCACATTTAAAAATCACTGATCAAATAAAAAAAGTTGAGTAACATACATCTTTAATGTTAATTGTTTGCACAAATGTATACGCGTTATATTCAGTCTAGGAAAATAACTTGTAACGACCAGTATTTACGTAATTGAACCAAAACTGTATGAAGAATTAAAATATCAATAACAAAGTATTTTATATTATACTATGCTTAGTAAAATCACTAAGGGTGAAATTCTATACAGAAATTATATGATATAAGAAAGAATAGTGATTTCTTATTTTATTATTTTCAAATTAAAATAACAAAAAAATTAATTTAAAATTATTTTTTCTAGTTCATTGTCTAAAATAGTATTGTAAAAATAGTAAATCACTCAGATTAAAATCCTACACAGAAATAAAATCATAAGGAAAAGATAAGAAAATCCTTTTGTTATTGATATAAAAAAAAAAAAAAAAACAAAACAACTAAATTAAAACTATTTTTGAAAATTTGTTAGCTAAAATTGTATTTGAAATTGTTCTGGTATAGAAACAAATAAAACACTAATAAATGGATGTTTTCTATTTAATTAATGTTTTATCATTGATTGAAAATATATTTTTTTCCGAGCAAGCCTAGTGAAACAAATAATGGTTATTAAATAATTAATCAAAATTCTATATTTTAATGTATTGATTAAACTCAATAATGGTTGAATTTTTTATCAAGTTGATATGTTCATTGTTTTCAATTATATATAACCAAATGTTTAATTATTTATGAAAATTTAAGGTGCCTATGCGTTTGGTTACTTAACAACATCCTCTTTTACATCCATTCGCTTACATTCGAAATAGAAATATTGTATTCTTAATCATATTTTCAGGTACAGTTAAGAATTGTTTAGGTAAGTAATGAAAACATAATTTATTTTAGTCCACGTAAATTATACCCAATACTCACAAAAGTAGGTCATAATTTTTCTAAAACCAAAATAAATACATACGAGGCACGCTTAACAGGCATCATTGTTCATGATATTTAAGTTTAAATCAATCAATTTGACGTGAATAATCTAATGTAATTGACCTAACGTATTGGATGCGTGGGTTAGAAAAAAATTCGTAAAAAAATCAGTTAATCATAAAAATTGCATTGATTGGTGTAGAAAAAACTATAATCTAAGGTTAAAACAAAAAACGTTAGTTTAGTATATGAGGTAACTTCCAATAAAGTATTAAAGCTTCTGAAACATAGTTCAACATACAAAAATTTGAAATTGAATTATCTCATTTACTCATGTTAGGAGTCTAATCAAACACAAATCTTATCGATGTAAGATACCTTAGCTTAGAATATCTTCTAAATTAGTATGTATGCAGATATTTCAGGTTCTAAAGAGAAAAAAGGTAAATTCTTAAAAAAGAAAATAAGTATAGGAGTACATTTTAAGAAACTGAGGTAAAAAGGTAAAAAGTAAAAGTAAAAGTAACAAATATAGTAAATTTTAGAGAAAAAATACAAAAAAAAAGAGAGTTTAATTGAAGAAGGCCGGAATTTATAAATCTCTCCTTTCTTATTGTAGGTGTTGTATATTAAATGTATAAGCAATATTTACATTTTTGTAATTTTTACAATTTTAGGCAAAGGTTAGATTACCCTTAATTTATAACTTCGTCATTATAATTTCAAAACAATTTACAGTTTACAAAATTTACAAATAGAACACAACAAATTATATGACTTCAGAAACAATTTAGTAATAGATTTAATTTTTTTTTGCCTTTGTCAAAATTTTAAATGTTCTAAAATTAGGACAAAGTTATATTTGTTTTTGTATCATTGACGTCTATTACTATAAAAATTGATTAATAAGTTTTTTTTTCTTAAATTCTTATAAAAATTAATTTATCATATACAACACTGCAATTTTATATTTATTACTCAACTCATGGTTTGTATTACTGAGGTATCAATCAACAGGACCAGGTTTACTTACTTATGAGTTACTTAGATCATAGGAATGAGAGAACTAAATTAAAAATTTAAACCCCTTCCTAAAAATTCACCTCATAAAAATCCTGATATATGCATCGTGCAAGTCCGTTATAATATATTTATTCAAAAACCAGCCAAGCGTTGAACAACAACAAAAATAGAAAAGTGTTGGTCATGAAAATACGGTAAAGTAAAGTTATTGACAAAATTAAAAAGCATCTCGGTCAACATGTGGACATCGAAACATTTATAAACCGAATTTCCAGTAACTAGGCTCTTTTATTAAATATTGGGTCTCGTATTATTTGTTTTTTTACAGCCCAGCTGCCTGAATTATGCTTAGTATAATCTCGTCTAGCAACTGACTTGAAAATACAAAAAAAATATTCGTTCATAGGCGCATAAGCATCATTTTATCCTTTATTTAAAACGAAATTAATTCATTTTGGTTTTCATTGTTATAAATTTATTATTACTTAAATTATTTGATGTTTTTGTATTCGTAGTTCAAACCTTATATAAAAAGAAAAAAAAATGTATATCAAAATAAAGCGAAATAGAGCTCCTTATCGAATACTTTTCACTTATTATATCTAATGATTTGATTTGATGCCTATCATTATAGAAAAAATAATATTTAATACATGTTTATCGATCATTATTTTTAATTTACCTAAGGATAAATTAATGTTTATCTTTATTTTGTGTAGAATGGTTAAATTGGTATGGTTTCGAAGGTATGTGTAATTATGTAATTTACAGATTTTAAATTTTCACTTTCCTTTTAAACTTTAAATTTTAGGTATATCAAATAACACTGAAACTTATAACTGACAATAATATAAAAAGATGTAACAAGTTGTACGTAAAAAATTGGTTGTAAAAGAAATAGAACGTCATAGGTACTAACTAGTTTATGGCGTAAAATTAATTCAATCGAATTTCATATCCACAATAATTTCTATTATAACATTACATAGCTTAGTCACCCAATTTATTTAATTTGAAATTTTTGTGTTTAAAAATAAAATGTATTCATAAGCCAATAATAACTAAACGTTTAAACGGCCAATAAATTTAAATATAATTTGAGACAAATTAATTTTTTTTAAATATCAAACTATTTTTGTCTTTTAGTTTTAATGTTATAATCTTGTTTTTGTACATTATAATTTTGTTTGTTATTTAAAATTGTTGTTATTTTTTAATGTTTTTTTTCATTATACTCATCTAAACCTTACTTAGGTTATCAAACCATCTTCTTTGAAACTCATAATTATTCAATGGATAAAACACAAAAGTCATAAAAAATTTAAAAAACTTAATTTTATTAGACACAGATATGGAAAATAATAGAAAACTAGCTCAAGGTCGAAGTGAGTACATCAGTCACTATTTGAAAAATTAATACTTTAACCAAAAGAAAGTGTAACTTCAAAGTACATTAATTTGATTTTAATTTACACACAGTAGTAACTAATCTAACCCAGGGGCGGTGCGTCAGGGTAAACTTTGAGACGGCGTCTCCCCAATAATTATAGCCGGGCAAAAAAATTGTCTAAATGTTTTCACAAATGTTTTAAATAATCTTAGAATATAAATATACAATATTATACATCTATTGTTGACTACGTTCAGTACATACGTTCTGAGCTATTCTTAGAATTGCCGATAACGACGATAACGCGATACCAATCTGCGGTGTGCCGTAAATTACGGCCCGTAATAATAGATGTAATATAGAAGAGACGATTGAACGACAGTCTCAATTCTAATAGGTAGGAGGTTATTACAAAGTTGGGGGGGAATCATTGCCATAATGGTTTTATACGGAGTCCTGGAGACTAGTCTCCTTCAACGGGCGTCGCTATAATCGTTTTTCATGTGTACTGTGCGTTTTACTTTTTTGCGTTTTATACTGAATAATTGTTTAAATTATGGAATCGAATCATTTTATTTTAATGTAATATAAAATATATACATTTTTCAGTAGTTTAAAATAATTAATATTGCAGTTAAATTTATAAAAATAAAATTAACCAAAGGTATTATTTTAGTAAGTAAAATGTATCCAATTATACCATTGATTAAACTCCAATATTTCAAAAAAAAGTATTTGAAAATAATAAAAAATTAAGTCTCCCCATAAATTTTATTCACGCACCGCTACTGATCTAACCTAATCCTTATCGTGTTCTTTAGTGTATATTTTTATTATTTTAGAGAATTTTGTGGCTTTGTTACTTTAAAATTACTTAACACATTTATTTATCCTATTTAAAGTAAATTAAATTATATTAAATCGTTAGTGTTTCATAATATATTAATATTTCAAGTTGAAACCATCAAAATATATTTTTAGTGTAAACCAAGCACTGTTTTGAATTTTCAAAAGATTCACTCAGATATTTTATATCTTATAACCCTTTGAACTAATCCTTTCGAAGCAGTGACTTACAGACATGTAATAATTGATACCTCGTCGAAGTATCCATGCGACCAAAATATTTTTAGACTCACCCTCTACTTCAGTTAAATAATAATTTTTGCAAGAAAATTGAAATTAGTTTAAATTTTAGAATCACTTACACGTATATATGGTTTTTTTTATAATCAGATAGAGAGCATGACAACGAAGTCTATAGTGAGTATATTACATTATATTATTTAGAAATTATCATCAAAACATTAAATTTTTTCATAAGTCATACTCCACGAATTACTAAACCGTATAAAAACAAATTTTTACTAATATAAATATCTAAATACGTAACTATTTTTAAATCAATATATATATATATATATTATATACAAAATGTTTGACTAAGTATAATAATTAGACTAATTTTTACTAATGTTTCAAGAGAATAAATTAAATATTAAGTAACCATACCTAAAACCTATAACCTAAAGTACTTCTAGCTATATTTTATTCTATAAATTTTTAGTTAAATAAGAGGGTGTGAAAATTTGTAGAAACGGAATAGAGAGTAATTTCTAGGTAGGTCAAATCGAGTTGGTTATACTATGCTATGAAGTACGTCATTACTTCTGGTAGGTTATACCTGTTTCAAAGCTGACAATTATTATTTATACACACGTATTATCCAAAAATCATTTATCTGAAAGCAATGATAATTTTTTGCTTTAAAAAAAAAAAAAAAGATTCTGAACGAGCTAGGTAATCATCCATAATAATAAGATTTTATTGTTTTCGCTTTAAGAGCTTTTAAGACTTATATTATGAGCATTCAAATTTACATGGTACTTATTAAAAATTATTTGGTAATTTTTTTTTCCCAGTACGTACCTATAAGATTACTGAGTTTGCTCATTAGCTGTTTTTTTTTAAGGAAATGATTTATTATTGCTATCAGATATTAAAAATTATGATTCAGCCACAGTTTAATATTAGTATTTCTACATTAACTAAAGTTATTCCGGCTTTTTTACTTTCTCTTGAAATTCAAATTTAAGAGAATCTATAAATTCATTCTCCCTTTTTTCCTTTTCTTTAGACTTTATTATATATATATATTTTGTCATGTGCACTCTGATGTTTCCATCATGGTCATATTAAATAATAGTTAATACCACAGTAGGTAATAAAAATTCTCGTGAGCCTTTCTACATAATTGAAGATTTATATTCATCCCTTTACAATAAACGAAAAAATTCTTTTACTTTGAAATTGTTTTATGTACTTTACAATAATCAAAATAAATATATAAGTACGGTAAATAAATATTAAAATTGTACATGTTTTTATAGAATATGCAGCTCTTTATGCACAACTTATATGCAGTTTTAATGCAAGAGGTAAGTATTTAATGAAAATGTAAATTATCAAATGAATAAATAAATTGTGTGTAAGATTTTCTGTTTCAATAAATCTAATTTAAAATTAAGATTAAGATTATAAAAATACTTGATCCAATTTAAAGTTTATTTAATTTTTCTGCTTTATTGTTATTAACGCATAATAATAATAATAATAAAAATTGTGATTTAATTATTTTTGCAATAGTAATTATATTATGTGCTTAATAGCAAGTCCTTAGTTGAATGGTTAGTTAGATAGTATAAACCCGTCGTTGTTGACGCTATAAGCAACTCGCTCACACAATAGCCATTTTTGGAACCACTGATTAAAATGTCATTTTTTCGTGTCAAATTTGAAAATATGCTTTATTGACTTGTAAACAAAAATAATTACGGAACAAATTAATGATTTAAATTAATTCAAAAATTTTTATTTTGTCTTAAAATGACAATTCCAAATGGTTGTAATGCATTAAGGCATTGGGTGGCACGAATTTTGGCACGGCTATGCCACAATGCATCGGGCATTCATTTCACGACATTACTACATACCTATTTAATTTTTGTTTAAAAAAAAATTTTCATGTGTAAGCAATATATGCTCACACGTTAACAATGGTGTTACAAATTTAACGTCACTTACGACGGGTTGAATAAAATATTATGAAATAATGTCAAATTTATTTTAACATATTATTAAAATGATTTATAGACGATTTGTTACCATCCGATTTTTGTTCAAAATATGCGCCAGAGGACATTATGCCTTTTGAAAAGTTTAAAAGTAGGTACCTATAATTTTAGAACCACCATACAGCAGTATTCCTTTTAACTATATAACGTTCATCCTTTAAATTAATACCTTTATCATCAATGATAATTTCATAATATTCAATTTGTAATTATAGTAATCTGTACAAAATAAAATATCTCATGTTTAAAAAACCTTTTTAAATAATTTATAAACTAAAATAATCAATATAAAAGTAAAAAGAGGAAATACGAAAATAATATAATGAAAAAGTTCAAGTATAGGATGTAAACTCTAAGGAAAGAAAAGAAAATATATTTTATTCTAGTTTGGGTGAGTTGTTGTTTGGCAAATATCTACACTAAGGAGTGTGTCACTGAATTAGATGATAAGCCAATGTTTCGGAATTTGTGGTTTAGACTTACTTTTTACTGACTGAAAGAAATGATTAATTATTGCTTTCGATAATACATTTCTGAGAAAGCTCGTTTATCTATACGTCCTGGTAATAAAATAAATCAACAAAAAATGTCTGCACTATTAAATACTTTATTTAGTTACCTCATAGGTAGAATTAAGTTAGTTGTAATTAAATCCAAGTAATAATTTGGATCGAACAAAGTATCAGTCATATGATAATTTGACTTTTTGAAACATAATTAAGGTGTATCTATAATAAATTTGTCTTTACACTTTTATTCAAGGATAGACTGTAAGACACTATGGTATTAGTTGTCACTTTAAGCTAAAATCAAAGATTTTAAGAAATCACTCCAAAACTGAATGGTTACGTCAAACAACTTCTTACCCAACCTCAAAATAACCTCGAATTTATTACGATAATTTAACCCGTGTACAACCATAGTTTGTGTAGATAGACCATAGAATATAATAGAGAAACCGTTTTGCCAGAATAATATCAAGTAGCATATGGCGTATATTTTACAGATTTGCCGCTCAAAAAAATTAAGAATGTTGAGTAATTTTATTGACTGTGAATTTGGTCAGGGCGCCTTTGGTCAAATAACTCGTCTATATTACAATGTACATTAAATACTGGTTTGCAAAATGACGAAAAAAATATAATGGGCAGAAAAATAACGCGCAACACCTATCAGTCATCTTTATTGAGTATAGCAGCAGAAAATTAGATAAGAAATGCATATAAAATAGACAGTTTTGGGCGGTTGTTTGAGGCTTAGGTAATTTCGACAATATTTTTATTCTATAAATTTGTGAAATGACCACATAGTTTTCTGACCTAGATATAACAGCGTTTTCTCGCACGTATCTTGTATACAGGATTTTGCACTGACCACTTACATGTAATTTGCTGTACGATAATATCTATGTGACCAAATAAAAAAAATCAAATTAGAAAAAACCATGTAAGCGATATTTTATACCGTTTATTTGAATTTTGTTTTTTGGGAATCAATTTAATTAAATATATAATAATATATTGGTGTATCACATTAACGATGTATAAGTACAACCGAAATATGGTAAAATATTTTAAGGTTAGATACCTTCCTTGTGAGACGTAATTCGAAAAAAAAACAATAGTATTAATTAGATCTAAATAGTAATTTGGACCGAAAAAAGGGTCAATGGTTTAATAATTCAAACATTACAAAGATGTATTTAATTGTTTTAACATTTTTATTAATGCGTAGACTGTAAAATACTATGGTTCCTATTATAATTGTAACATTGAGCTAAAAACAAAGAAGTGACCCACTCCAAAACTCAGTAGCTATGTAAAAAAATTTCTCACCCGACCTTGACTTTTTTTTTACATTCTTTATTTATATTAATCTCTCACTTTCTAAAATTTACTCTCCGTAGTATCAACATACTAAATAGATAATTTTATATTGTGCAGTAGTTGATTTTAACAAAATTTTGTTTATAAATTTTTGAAACGACCACCTAGTGTATCAGACCGTGCTCTCGCACGTATCTTTTCTACTGAATTTGGGACAGAACATTCATGTAATTTGTGGTACTAAACTACAACTCTATGCGACTAAATAACAAAATCAATTTTTTAAAACCATACTGTAAGCCAAAATTTTAACGTTTCATTATAGTTTTTACCGTTTATTTTAATTTTGTTTTTTCTGAATTACTATTATACATTTTTTTTTTATTAAATCATCATAACTTACACAAATGAAATTATTTAAAAAAAAAATTTTACATGATTATCTATCTCTTATAAGCTAAAAGCTTGTGTTAGAGATAGATAGTAACAGAACTTAACTAAAATTTATGTACATATATAGCAATTTAGACAACAAATAATGATAAACAAGAATATACAAATAACAAAAATTAAATACAGCAATAGAAACAAAAATTTATAATATTTTTAACTAATTAGAGAGAACAGCCAATTATATACTAATTTTTTAGCATTGTTTTGAGAAAGCTGGATATTTTTTTAATAATAATTATTATAATATTATATTGGTGTATTTCACCAACGATGTAAAAATACAACCGGTGTACGTATTAATAAATATTTCAAGATTGAATACTTTCTTTGTATGAGCATATGACGTTATCCAGAAAAAAACAATAGTATTAACTATTATAACATACACAACTTTTAAAAATCAATAGCTTCTGTGCTTTAAAAAATCCATATTTACGATAAACGTTTCTTATCAACAATACTTTTTATCTTTTTATTATTTAAATGTGCTCCAATTTATATTAATATCTCTGTTTTGATTTTCCTAAGATGATATTTTATTTTATTAAAATTTTCCCAGAATAAACACTTAACTATTTAAAGTTATTTAGAATGATAAATTAATTTATATCAATTAAAAGTACTATGTTTTCTTTTTTTTTTTAGCATTTGAAGGAAATTGTATAAGTAAGATATACAAAATTGTTACTAAATACTTCAGAATTAAATAACGTAATACGACCAAAATATTAAGTTCCCCATACACATAAGTACATGTCATAGAGGAAATCACTCACTCAACGTGAGTTTTTGTCAGAAGTTGAACACAAATAGCCTGGTTTCGAGTCAAAACAAACTGAATGCAAAAATATGAATTAAAACATTGGATTAATGTGTAATTATATGTAAAAACAGTCAATAGACCACTCATTTTACCAATTAACTTAAGTGCTAAAATTCTGGTTTGTCCGGGAAAAGGAACACCCCTTAATTTTTACAAAATATTATGGCGTTCTACCTCAAATTTATTTGCCCTTGTAGTTTGGAACGTTAGTAACTATTAGTGCAATAAAACATTTTAGTTTATTTTTTCAATTCAAGTACTCACTAATTGTATCGAAATTTAGACGAACTAGAATATCTGATTTTGTGTCATTACATCTGTACCCAAATACGTTTCAAAGACTTCAGAATTTCAACATACAAATAACGATACTTTGTTCTATAAAATATTTACGTGCCTTAGCCAGTCAATAATTTTCTAAACTAAAAAAAAAAAAAACGTCTACAACATATATAATATATATATAATATATATATATTATATATATATATATATATCGTAAATTTTATGAGAGATCCATTTAAACTGATACCCTACGGATATTTGTTTATGTTGAAACCTGGAATGTTTTAACATATGCTTCGCACTCATAACAACATGCAATACAATGCACAAATAGTATTCAAAGTATCTTTACATAATGGAAGCTCGTGTGAAAACACCACAAAAACAACTAAACTTTATCAAGGTATTTACGAAATGATATGGTTGACTTTTACACGTTACGAGTTTTTCCTAAAAAGAGTCAGACAATGTAAAAGATATCATCTAATTCTCCTGTCAATTGCACATTTTGTACATAAAATCCTACGAATAAACTTAATTCACCTATTGTTTTTTTTTTGTCATTATTTTGGCTACTCTTCTCTTCAAGGTGGCAACACGTAATAATGTATTAAACGCAAAAGTTATATCCTAAGCAACACGTGCAGAAATCTCAAAAATTAAATGGTACCTACATCAAATAATAATACCTGTATACTTTTTTTTAAAGCTTGGTTAAACATTTATGGATTTACTGAAGGTACTTGAATTGTGATATTGTTCATAATTTACTGTTTAAAAGTTATTGTAATTGAAAAAAAAATATTGTTTTTTTTAAGTATCAACAAATATCAAATTTCCATAAGTATAATATAATACAAGTAAATTATTTGTGACTTGTGTTTTTAGATATTCCATGTACTTAAAATTTACTGATTAGTCGTTTTATATTAAAATATTTACTGAAAAATCTCTTAAAAATCCAATTATACAATTGTTCATAATTTATAAAATATATTTAAAATATTTAAGTTCTACATATATTATATAGTTAAAAACGGTCAACATCATTTAAAATATTAACGACCTCTATAAACTTATTCAATAAACTCAAGCAATTTAATAAGAATTTATGGCCAATGATAATAAGTGTTTTTGTTCCGTTCAGTTTTAAATAATCTTTAAAAATTAAATAGTTCACCTGCACAATGGTGTTTCCATGGACGTAGCTAACAGTTAAGAGGGAGGGGGGCAAAATTATACAAAGCAAACTATTTTATTACGTTATTTTGTTTTCAAAATCATAACAATGACAACAGTGATGTAGTGCTAAAATAATTAGTGGGTACGCTCTAATTTGTATTTGTAGTTTATTCTGTAATTTGTAAGTCCCATCTCAAGGGGCTCAATTATAAGGAAAAACTTCTGAATTTTTAAAATTTTTGCCAAATTGTGTACCTAACTAATTTAATTCTTAAATTTTGAAAATAACTAAATTAGTTTTCTTTATGTAATTTTTTTAGTCATTTAATATTTAGATTACCTAGTATAATATAAAAACTAAAATATTTCAATCTAAAAATACCATTTTATACAAATTAATATATAATCAACAAAACTAGATAATAATTGCAATTAAACAAAAATTGTTTTAATCTTTTAACTTTTTTCAGTTTGTTTTACAATCACCATTCAAGATTATTAAATTATAACTTATTTATTACAAAGAAAAAAACTTGTAAAGAAGTGCCTATAAAACATAACTAATTATCAAAAAATATGAAATTATAACAATCAAATTACCTTAAAACTTATTCCATAAATTCTTTTTTGTGTTATCCTTAACACTTTTATTTGTTTTTCTAGATTTATTATCATCAGCACTTCTAGGATTTAAAATCCAACTTTTAACATATTCTTTGGGTTTCTACAAACTTAATGGAGAACCATTTATGTTGATCAACATTAGATTAGAAATAATGTAAATTGTTAATTTCGAGCGTAAGTCAGTGCAAGTAATATTCATTAAACTGAAACCACGATCACATTCAGCAGTTGAACATGGTATTGTTTTTACTAAATTTCTTATCTCATTCAATTCTTCAATTTTCGAAGCTTCACTGTTTTCGTCATCGACTAAAATCCACATACCTTTTATTGACTTTTTTTATTGCAAAAAAATCTTCTAGGAAGTCTGTTTATTTCATTTTCATCAAAACGAATGTTAACTTCTGATGGCCAAGTTTTTTTTATCTAAAATTTGTAAGTCTTTTATTATTAATTTATCTTCCTCATTATTTTCTATCAATCTCATATTTAAAATTTTAACTATGTTTGTAGTAAATTGATTTTTATGTATACTAATTATTTTTGTACAATTAACTAAAGTTACACCCTTAAATATCATTTGTTTTTTAGCATTAACAACTTCAGCATAAAAATCACCATCAGTTGTTTTAAGATAATCAATTTCTCGTATGGTTCTTTTTATCTTTTGATCAGCTAGTACTAACGTGGATTCACTTGTAGCTCTAAAGACAACTGAGACAATTCTGACAAGACATCACACACAAGGGCTAAGTCAAAAATAAATTCTAAACTTCCAAGTAGCTCACAAAGACCATTGTACTTAGCTATTATTTTTTGATCACGATGTGTTACTTTGAAAGCTTTTGAAAGATGTTCATATAACGCTGGGAAAATTTTCCATACATTATGCCAATAATCTAGAACCTTGACAAAGTATGATGATAAACAGACGCTTTTTAGAAGATGAAACTTTTAAATTGTGGTAACAAGAAGTGAAAAGTTCATTAGAGAATTTGGAATTTGTTCCATCCCTTCAACACTTTCATTACTGCAAATTTCTGGCAAATTTCTTTTTTCTGGAACTAAAATTTTTTTTGGAAAAAAATTTATGACTAACACAATTTTGTTATTTGATATTTGAAAATTTGTTATGTTGTACAAAATAAATATTTCTATGTGCCATACAAATTTCGAAAAATCGGACAAGTAGTTTCCAAATGCGTTTGAAATAAGTATAGGTAAAACGGTGGTACAATAAATTGGTTTTGCCAGTCTACGCTAAAATTGTAATATCTCCTGAATTATTAGTCCGATTGAAATGAAACTTTTAAGAGGTACTAAAATTAATATTTTGTAAATGAATAATTAATAAGTCTTTGAAAAAGCGCAATGAAAAACGTATTGTTTTTAAAATGTTTTTTTTTTTTGCTATTCTACATTTACCGTGGTTCCATTCTTTTTTGTACATGTATACACATAGGATATGTATAGTACCAGGAAATGGAATTAAATTCTAAGCACTGGGAAAAAGTGCCTCCACCTGCCCCGCCCGCGTTACGCCCATGGGTGTTATCTACCTTATTTTTAGCCTCATATGAATTTTCCCTTATTTTTCTAATTGCATTGTTTTTATCGAAATTTATTGAAATTTTCATCATTGTTTAAGTAGATAACGTCACTTTTTCTACCCATAAAATAATTGACAGTTGATGAATATATATATTTTAGTATGAGATTTTCAAACTTTGCATGACAAATAAAAATAATTGGCTACAATTGTTCAATTTTTTTTTTTTCATGTTTATAAATTGATAAACATTACACAAAGTATAACTATCTATAATATAGATTCTATATGATTGCCATAAATTCTACAATAATTTAATCTGATTTTATATAGAAGACATGAGATACGGCGGAAAAAGTAAGAGTTTTCGATTTTAAAACTTTTTTTGATAAATGTTTTGCAATATAGCAGTAATTTATAAATGATTATTACAATGAATAATGATTAAAGTTGTAAATAATAAGTATATTACACAATATAATATAATATTTGTATCAATTGTTTAATATTATACCTAAATAGTATTTAAATTTTTTTTGTAGTTTTTGTTCAATTTAAACTTTTATTTCCCAAGAAAAAGTTTTGAAAGTTTACAAAGCTGGTCACCATGAGTAGTTTATAGTTATAAGTCATGTATAGTTTGACTATAAAAATCACGTTCAAATGTTGGTGATGATATTGTTTTATTAGTAGACATTTCCTAACGAACACTATTGAAATATACGAGATTAGAAAATTGTATACCTATGTTATGCAAAACATATATTTGATATCTGCAATCAAGAATGTCTAAAAAACCTACAAGTAAAGTCCAAATGACCAAAAAATATTTTGATATAATGGTGTTATTTTGGTTAATAATACTTATAATTGATTCCTTAATTTTACATACATTTTCGAATACGTGTCTGATTTTTGATTGATCAGTAAAGATTTAAAGTAACTATTCTTCGAATTGTTGTGTAAATTTTTGAAATCAAATGATCATTATTTTCTTTTCCTAAAAATATATCATTAAATTACTTGTGGGTTATTCTTGTTTATTCAACTAAACCTAACTTTTCTCAAAAAATTAGAAAAATTTAAAACTAGTTAGGTAACTAACAGTTCCATAAGTGAGTGGAATTTACTCAAATACCGTTAATCACAAATTTTTTTCTGTCGTTAAAAGTAGGGGTTCATTATCTGTATTATAAGTTTTGTACAAATTTGTTTCTGACAAACAGTATTGTATTATTTTAAATGTGTTATGTAAAACATACGCACAGTTCTGCAATCGTTATTTTTCAAACAACTGTCAAACACAATTGAAATTTTACGATGTTGTTGAAATTAAATTTTCTTTTTATGCATGTCCAAGGTTTATTAGAACTCTGATGATTTTCTGCTGAATTCTAAAAATCAGAAATAAAATAACCTGGAGATTTTAATTATTGTTTGAATTTTTTGATAATTGGTTGGACATAATTTTCCCAACCAGATAAAATTAAACTGAAAACAATTTTAAATATCAAATTTAACACACGTTACCTGCAGATTACCTAGTTTAACCCAGTGTACAAAATCGTGAACTTGCTAGCCTGAAATCAGCGAATTTACGAGAGTTTTAATATTGAAATTTTGTACCTGGGTTGATATTAAATTGGATGAACAATTTATAGAATTGAATACTATCCAACGGGGCAAGATCTAAAGAGACTTATGGGCGAAATAAAATAATTCATAAAATATGAGTGGGGTAATCATATGATAAAAACTGGAATTTCCCGAAAGATGAGACCTTGACCGACTAAAACGGTAAATTTTAACTTTTTCCTTTATTATTACTTATAACACATATTAAACCTAATCTTGTATTATACCTATTATATTATTAGACAAGCAAATGAATAAATACACACATTTTTGGTTCAATTTTTCTTCTATTTATTAGCATCACGAATAGGTTTTGATCAAAATAATTTTAAAAAAAAAAGTTATTCATATTTCAGAACCAGAAATTTCACATTGGACAAGAATCATGAAAAGAAGTAAAATTAATATTTCCACTAATATTACTATACTTAAATTTTAAATTATAGTAACGAATTGTAATAACATAATAATTATAATGTTCATACAACAACCGCATTTCGTTAAAGAATAATGTAATGTTCCTTGTCTATATATTATTTAAAATGCTATGTTTTTTTTTTTTTTATTGATTTTTATAAACCTTGACAACAAATAACCATTAGCTACATTAAAACCCATTCAAAAAATTTGTTAAATTAAGTTGATCAGGTTGAATTTTTCTAAAAACTTTAAAACTTTGTTGGTTTTATCTTCCATCAGGGCCAATCTCTTCGTCTAGGGTGTTGAGGTTGCTTAACTCTTCCGTGTACTGAAGACATTCAGTGAGAATATATTTGGTTGTTAGTTCTATTCCACAAGAGGTGCAAGTTGGTTTTTCATCCCTTGTCATCCATGGGTGATGCGGGTACGACCAATTCAAAGTCTATAGATGATTTCTCTATTTCTCTCTCTTTTTTTTTCTGTTTGGAATGGAGTAAGGCCATTTGGTGTCTTTAATTGTTCTCAATTTAGTGTTCCACTTTTAAGTTGTGCCAATGTGTTATTTATTTGGTTTCGGTGAGTTCTTTCTTCTAATTTTCTATACCTGCAAACAATGTTAAATTTAATTTGGGTGTATCAATAGATTCTGCTGCCATTTTGGCTTCTTTGTCTGCTTTTTCGTTGCCCTCTATAATGCTGTTTCCGGGACCCAAATTTATGAAATGTTTGACTAATTTTTTGTTATATCAGTTTTTCTATGTCTGTGGTGTTATTTGTTATGTGTCAGTTATGGTGTTTTGATTTTTTCTTACGTATATATCGTTGTTTTTACCTAAGCCGTATAGTGATTTTATTTTTTTTCAGACTTCTGCTGAGTTAGTTTTGTCATCTATAGCAGATGTAAAAAGTTCCATGATTTTTTTTTCCTGTTTTTGATTAGGAACTTAAATTTTGCTCTAAATACCAGGTAGCAGACAAAGGTTGCGACATAATTTTTGCTTTACTTATAAATAAACTAGCTGTCCTGACCTAGCTTCGCCCTGTATAAGTACCCACAGTATGTTCATCTTCTTCTCCGCTAATCTCGGCCACTAGGGCCATTGCGACATACATCCTTGCCTCCAATTTTCTCTATCTAATGTCTGTACTCTGTAGTTTATATATCTTCCTTACACTTATACATAATTCCTTACTACATCCTTCCAACTTAGACGTGGTCTCCCTAGTTGTTTTTTCCCAATAGAATTTTTTTCTATTACAATGCGTATGAGTGAATTTTGCCTACGCCAAGCATGCATAGCCCAATTGAATTTTTTGTTCTTTACCGTTTGCAGTATAATGAGTTAATGGAAAAACGTTTCTAATTCTTCGTTTTTTCTTATTCTAAACTCTCCACTTAACCTGTCCTTTAAAGGTCCAAGAATGTTTCGCAAAACTTTACTTTCTATCAATGCAAGTTTTCTTTCATCATTTTTCCAATAATATGTTACATTTTTTTTTTTCATCTTATCCTCCTCCTCCTTTTTAAAATCTTCAAGAGTTCATTCTTAAAAATGCAGTGAATGACTTTTCATAATTTATATGATAAAATTTGTTTTAAAAGCTTTGAAAGTACCGAACCAAAATAAATATAAAAAATATGTATGCCAACTATCAGAAACTATTTCCTTTCCCTGAAAATAACTAGAAGTTATACTTCATAACTTGTTTCAAAATTATTATTGCTTGAAATGGGGTTGATTCATTAATATAATTTTTAACAACATCCAGCCACGTTGCGTCAGAAATGGTAGAAACGACAAAACTTCATTTTCGTAATGAATAAAAATATTTTGTTTTATATTGTATATGTAATGAGTAAAATATTTAATAACAATAATTTTATTTTTAACAAATTTTCAAAATAAAATAAAATGTGTATTTTATTTATTAAAATATCTTGGTTAAACGCCATTTGTTATTATTTTATTAAATAAAGAACTTTTATAAGATTATACCTAATATTTGTTTAGATCCAGTCGAAGATATGTATATATCAAGTAAATTTCATCTTTTTCCAATAATAGTTTTTGTGACAGTAGTTTGCTACCAGACAAATAATTAAAATACTTGGCTCAAAATATAATAGTAATTCATACTTTCAAAACTTAAAAACTAGAGGTTTTATAGAATAATAACTGCTTAAAATTAAAATTTTTTAAGTTCTATAACTCCCTTAAAAATAATCTAAACCGATTAAAAATTCAACAGTAAACTCATTAAATCCTTTTTAATGGCATTTATAAATTTCAAGTCAAACGGAGCACTTTCGAATATTTGACCGTTTTCGTTTTTTGCTCATAACTCCAAAAATAATTAAAACTTCAAAAATGCTTTAACATAATTATAATTTCGTATCAATTACTTATGTTTCGAGGTATCATAAGTTAAAATTGGAGTATTATTTCTACTAGAAAACAGTGATCAAAAAAGAACAAAAAAAAAAAAGGGTAAATCAATGTGTAAAAACACGTTTTCCGTATATATTTGTCCCTCCCATTAGAAATACACGATTGCACAAAAATTTCAAAGTTCCATAACTCGCTTTAAAATGATATAAATTGATTAAAAAATTCAGCAATACACTCGTAAAATCTGTCTTAATGATATGTACACATATACATTTCAATTTGAACGGAGCAATTTCGAAAATTGGGCCATTTTCGTTTTTTCTCAGAATTTAAAAAATAATCAAAATTTTCAAAAAATGCTTAAAATAAAGTACCATCTCTTTTAAGGTATCATACGTTAAAATTTGGAGCAGTTTTTCTACTAAAAAACGTGTCCACTAAAAAAAAAAACCCATCATTCTAAAAACAATACATTCTTTGCTAACGCTCAGAATAAAAAAAAAAAAAAGGAAAAAACATCATTGTATCTTCGTTAACGTTTAGAATATAAAATGTTTTTATTGTTGTTAGTTTACATAAAATTAGAAAATAAGTTAACAAATACTTATTAAAACCTAATGAACAAATAAATTAAAACACATCGTAAAAGTATTACTTCAATTAGACAATTATTAAGGAGTAATTTAAAGGGCAATTGCAAGATACTGTGCAGTTTCATTGTATTAACACAGTTTTATCAATACATTTTGTGTACACTTTTAGGAATAAATTTTAGTTTTTTTTTTTTTTTTTCAAATACGCGTATAAAGATAGAAGATATTGTTTCATTTTGATTATTATAGATAAAAAACTTATAAAATATAACTCTGATAGTTTCCAATTTATTTCTAAAAAAAAATGTAGACATGACCAATGTTTTCCAATTTTCCTCATATGAATAATTGAGAAAATGTTTCTTTATATATTTATAATATCATGTCACCACTTTTCTAAAAAATACACAAATTTTTAAATTTGTTTTCTAAGTTCACTTATTCTTGAAAATTAAAGTTTAAATTTAACGAATAAAAAGTATTTAATGAGTGAAGTGTAACACAATATAACTGTTGTATATTATGTCAATGTTTTCATTGGTGTTTATTAATTACCTCTTAGCATTATTCTGGAATGATGCAATTATATGAACTATAAAATAACATATAAAATTGTTAAAAAATTACATGCAGATATTTTGAGCACAAGAGAAAAAAGTCATAGAAAATCTAAACAAATTTTAGTAAGAACCAATGTCAATAGAAACACAAGTTTGTGTATATGTTTACTCAAAATGAAAAACAATATTATAACAATATAATTGATTTATAACAAAATGCTTTAAAACATTATGATTATACTTGAAATTTTTTTATGTCATAAAATTACAGTACAGCTATCAGACAAAATGATTATTGGAACATTAAATTTTATTATTTAAATAACTATTATAATTTGCACGAAGGTTTTACTTATGTTTGAAATTGCTTAATTAAGTATGTACATAGTTATGATATGTGCAGGGAAAAAAGTTATAAATAAATTTGTATGTCAAAATTGTTTTAATGATAATAAATAGGTTTCAACAAATCATACATATAAAATAATTAAGTAAAAAAAAAAAAAGACGGTATCACTTTAGGTCGCGTGGGTAGTTTGATGGTGTAACGACTACACTTTGGGTGGGTCACTATGAAATCTAATACGTCGTTAAATATCTTTAAAAAAATATCGGTAGAGTGAAAAATAGTGCGATTATTGAAATTTTCGTTATATAGTTAGAGTAAAGTACGACCGATGTTGTGTTCAAATTTCAAGTAAAAAAATCTAAAATTTACCCATTTATGAATGAAAAACCTCAAAATCTAAAAATGACTATAAATAGCCTAAAATTAAATTAAATTTTTTGAACATTTTTGTTGAGTTGTAAAGTACAAAGATATATTATTGCATACATTTTGGGACTCCTTGATGATTATATTTGAAATTATGGAAAAAAAACTAAATGCGTTTTTGATAAAATTCCGTTTTTAGTGGTTTTTCGGAATTTTAGATGGTTTTTCACACCGCTTTAAAATTTTTGAGAGAATCGAAAAATGACCTCTCTAAAGTATTGTCTTGATCCAATTTACTTACAGAACAGGTACCTACTGTATGTAGTAATCAGTGCACTTTTTCTGGTAGAAATATTGTTAACAGTATAAAAAAAAAAACAACATTGTAAAACTAATTGCTTCCTCGCTCTACTTAGAATCTAAAATTAAGAATAATGATCAATTTTTTGCAGTTTGGGCATCACTTTTTGCTCGTTTTTTGAGTCATACTCGTGATCCTACAAGTAAAATACGTTTCTTCTATAATTTGTATTATAACAATTAAAAGAATATTTATATTGTTACAAATATAATTTTAATAATGATACCTTTATTTTAAACTAAATAATACCAGCTTCCAAGGACAGATTAAAGTAATCGTGGATATATTTTGATGCAGTAGTGCAGATCATTAATTGAGTGTGATTCACTTGTAGTTGATAATTGTTTTGTTGTGAACCTCAATGTAATAAAGTTGTACTTTTATATTAGAAATAATAGGAAGTATTTAACTATCTTTAACTTAACTTACAAAAAATATTTTCAAGCATTACTCCAGGATGAGCAAAAGTAGATTAGTATATATGCATAATATTTTGACAAAGTTCATGGCAAGTAAGCTTTTGACAAGGAAGAATTTTCATCTATTGTAGCTTCTAAAAATACAATTACCTTTTTATTGACTAACGTTACTAGTAATGAGATGTTAACATTTAATTATTAAAATGATTAATTGTAAAAAAAAGTTTTAACTTCTTAGTTATAACATGGATATTAAAAATACAAACCGAGAATATACCTTATTGTTTAGAACGCAAGCTGTATACACTCAATTTATGTCATTTTTCAAAACACAATTTCAACAGCTGCAAACCTAAAGTTAAGCATTCCATTTGGCTACTTAAGTAGCCCAATATAGCATATATTACCATATTTTTAAAAAAACAATCATGACAAAACAAATTTGATGTTGAAAGTACCATAGTAAGTTTATTTGATGGATGGGTTAAACACCATTTTTGCATAAAAGGAGGCATTCAACTATATTCTATAACATCAAAAAAAAATTATCTAATAAAATTGTTTGGCTCGTTCAGTAATTACGTAAAAATTTACGACGGACATATAGTTTTGTCATCCACCTTCGAAATGGTTATAGGTATCAAAATTTTGATTGCATATGAACTCTAAAAATACCAATGATGAATTTATTGGTTTTTTGAAGGGTATCAAAATTCATGGGATTGGCCAATGTAAAATGTTACATATGTTATCGTTACATTCAGAATAGTTTGTATTTAGTTGTGTTCTTTACATACCATATACAGTCAAGAAAAAGTGTTAAATAACATTTTTTGTTAAAGGTGCCTTCAAAAGTTTTTAAATGTAAGATTCTCTATTTTCAGATGTAACAGATGCAGTACCTATCTTTTGCTTAGCAATGACCGGAAGAACTGAAGATGGTCGAAGTTGGCCATATATGACTTATGGTAACTATTTCAATATAAGACGGACCGTGATAAAACAAATTTAATTATGAATATCTAAATAATATTATTTTGTTTCATAAATGTAAAACACTGAAAAGTATTAAGGAATCATAAATTTACGCTAGGTAAAAATAAAATTTTAAATTAAGTTATATTCTTAAAAGCGAGTTTTTATAAAAAAAGTGCATTAAAGTTACAGTGTCATTTCACAAGATCACAATTTATTATTTTTAATACAACATCATATTGTTATAATGCTGTTAAATATTACCTATTTAAATTGTTATTTTGATTTATTTTCTATTGGTATTTTATTTTTTTTTAAAACATTAGGTTAACTAATGAGGCAAAATAAGGCATTCAAGGACTTTCTTATAATACACGTTCTTTTATATTACTTAAAATCAATTCGAATTCCAAGATTGAGGATATTACATGGGATATATACGATTATTATCGTTAGAAATGTATGAATTATCCACACAGATGTCTTATCTTATAAAGAAATTTAACAATTAAATGGCTGATTTTTTTCTTTTTTTGATCCAGATTCACAATTGATATGTGAAGGTAATTACAATTATTTTGTGCATTACACGCATAATAATTAAAAACTAGCTATTTACATCCGTTAATGCCTGAATTTAGTTAAAAAATTGAAAACCCAACCGACCCTCCCATATTCATAGCCTGTTTATAATGAATTATGTTTATACATTTAATAACAATATATGATTATAATTAGTTATCCATGCATACTTGAAATACCTAGTTTTAAAATTGTAAACAAATCAAAAACACAATACATAATGTGCTATAGGCACAATCTGGTTGAATCAACATTATTAACTTTGTTCTAAGGTTAAGTACAAAACATATATAAAATAATTATTTTTTGGTAATTTCTAATCTTAAACTCTCATATCCAAAACTCCTCAAGTACCGGATGATGAAGTAAAACTACCAAAAACCGGGAAAAAGTAACGGAAAGAAAGACAAGGAGTAAATTTTGGTCGGGTGGGATTTAGAAGAAAGGGGTTTGTTGTACTAACTACTATTTGGCGTACCTATTATCTTTGGGTGGATCAATATTATGGTGGTGGTGGTTGAAAAGTATTATTTAAAAATTAAAAGTTACTCAGAACAACTCGGAATGAGCTCGGTAATCTAATACGACCTAGGAATAAAAAAACCCATTGCCAATCAAGAAAATCAAATGTTGTTTTTTTAACAACCTATAATTTATTTATCAGTTTTTGCGTCACATTAAATTTTAACACATTATGATCACCTAGTTTATGTCTGAATGAGTTGAAATATCAGACAAATGTTAGTATTTGTTTGGGTTGTTTCACAATTACATAATATTTTAACGTTATGAATTTCATTTTTAAAAGGTCCTATTTTATGTACAATAGTATACTTACGTACTTTAGTAGTGCTAAATTTTTTGGAAAAGGACGTATTTGATTACCGAATTTACATGGATTTTTTTTTTCGAAAGTAAAAGTATCCATCATTATTTTCAAATCTTTACGTTAGTAAAATATTTGAGTTTTTACTCAAATATTGAATCCCGTTCTTTATTTCCGTACTCAACATTTGGTCCCTTTTTTAAGATATTTTTGGTAGCAAACTTTTTGGTAGAAGGAATGCTTCAAACTTTAAATTCAGTGAATTTTATTATAATTGATTGGACCCGGATGGTTCTTTGAAAATGTATTTTTTGAAAGTTCTTAGTTATTCCAAAAACCAAAAATTTTTCAGAAGTTTTGCGTCAAATGACGTATAATGTGCTTATCTCTAATTACCTTTCAGGTAAAAAGAGTCTTACGTTGAATAGCCAAAATTATTAAAATTTTGTTTTGTATTGAACTTTATTTGACACTAATTTTGAAATTTGAATATTTTTTGATTAATGATTAAAAAATAATCAAATTTTATGTTTTTAGTACTATAATTTGGAAATTAATATGGAAAAAGAAATGTTCTGCCATTACCTTCCCTCCGCAAAAATATTTTATCAACCATTTTTTAATATAAAAAATTGAATATCAACTATTTTTAAAGTTGTTTTTATTTTACAAAAATAGATTGGCTTTACTTCGCTGGATATTCTAGTAAAAAAAATATAAAATATTTTTTATAGTGTATAAAATTGTTTGTTAGGAAAACTTGTTAAAAAATAAATAGCCTGATTTTTTTGGTCAATTATTGTAATATTTGTGATGTTATATGCCATTAGTTACAAAAAAAAAAAAAAGAAAAAAGGAATTGGAAATATGTTAATAAATTAAGGGTACTAAATTCTATGCCTAAAATTCATCAGAAGTAGTAATTTGTACAAAGTTAACTGATAGTAGTTTACTATGTTCTACAATAAAATTTAGCCATTTGTTGAATCGGATTATATTTTATTTACAAGTTTATATTATATTTTATTTTTTTTTATTTTTTTTTTTTTTAGCTTCTACAGGCCATTAAGGCCTTTCGCTGCTTCTACCAAACCCCTCCATCGGTCTCTATTGTCTGCATCCTCAATTCTTGCCGTTTCATCTACTTGAATTAAATCTTTCTTTATCCGATCCAGCCAACGCTGACGTGGTCTTCCTCTGGGGCGTGTTTTATTTAGTTTAGATACCAAAACTTGTCTCATTAGACTGTCCTTATCTCGCCATATGTGTCCGGCCCATTCCAATCTTTTTGAGACAAGATATTTTTGGATATTTGGTCCGTTAAAGATTCTTTCAATATCTGCATTAGTTCTCCTTTCATATTGACCTGTTTCCGTATTATATATGGGACCATATATTCTTCTAAGAACCTTTCGCTCAAATGTTAGTAGCTTTGTCTCGTCCCCTTTAGTTGTTGACCAAGTTTCACAACCATACATTACTATGGGCCGTAAGTAGGAAATATATAGCTTTCTCTTAGTTTCTCTGGAGAGAAGTTTAGAACTGAATATTTTGCTAATTGCATAATATCCTCGATTTGCCGCATTCAGCCTCAACCTTATTTCGTTATGCATATCATTCCTATTATTCAAATTAACCCCCAAGTATTTAAAGTTTTCTACTTGCTCAAATGTATATTCATCTACGGAGAGATTCTGTAAAATTCTTGGACGCCTGCTCATGATCATATATTTTGTCTTGCTCTCATTTATATTGAGGCCCATTCTTTTACTAGACTTAATTAATTTATTTGTACTTTCTTCTACTTCGACTTGAGAGTCTCCAAGAATGACAATGTCGTCGGCATATGCTAGCAATGTTCCCTTACCATTTAAATCCATTTCTCGGGTTTCATGCATATCTCTCACTATTCTTTCCAATGCTATATTGAAAAGAATCGGGGATAGCGCATCCCCTTGTCTTAAACCAGACTTGACTTCGAAGTCCCCTGACTCCCTTCCCAAGAAACGCACTTTGCATGTAGCATTAGAATTGCAGCTTTTAACTAAATTTACAAGTTTTTTGGGCAACCCAAAATTCTGTAATGCTATCCATAGTTGTTCTCTGTCGATGCTATCGTACGCTTGTTTAAAATCTATAAATATCATGTGTAAGTCTTTGTCAAACTCATAATACTTTTCCATTGTTTGTCTGAGCGTAAAGATATGGTCACTGGTAGATTTTCCTTTTGTGAAACCGCATTGATATTTCCCTACTATGTCAAATGCGAATGCTTCTATCCTTCGTAAGATAGCTATTGAGAGCACCTTATACGCAGTGTCTAATAACGAAATACCTCGATAATTATCAACTTTTGTTGGGTCCCCTTTCTTAAAAATTGGGCAAATAATTGATGACGACCATTCCTGCTCTATTTGTTCGGTATTCCATATATTCGTTATAATTTGGTGTAGGTTAATTAATACATCTTTTCCTGCAATTTTTAGTAGTTCAGAATTTATGTTATCATCCCCTGGAGATTTATTATTTTTTAGTGATTTAATGATTATTTCAATCTCCTCGATACTTGGTGCTAGAAGTTCAGGTTCTGCTGTATGATACACTAATTCTTCGTACTTTTCATTATTGTTACTTCCGATGCGGTTATTTTTGTTATTTAGGAGTTCTTCGAAAAATTCTTGAAATTTGATTACAATCTCGCTAGGTTCTGAAATTATATTACCACTTTTGTCTGTGATAAAATTAATACGTGCTTTAAATCCTTCCTTCACCGACCTACACTTCTTGAAAAACAGTCTCGGTTCTTTCTTATATAATTCGATATCTTCTAAAACTTTTTTTTCCATTGAGCGTTTCTGTTGTCTAATTACTTTGTTGGCTACAGTTCTAAGCTTTGAGTATTCATTAATGTTTTCTGGTGTAGGATTCAGTATCATATTTTGTCTAGCTAAACTTCGCTTGTTAATCGCAACTTGGCACTCCAAGTTATACCAATGATTTTTATTTTGTTTAATGTGCTTACCTCGAAATCTTTCAGCAGCTTTTGTTATAGATTCTTTTGTCTTTGACCACAATGTTATGTTATCCGATTCATGTTCTGCAAGATTATATTTTCTGAGATTTTCAGATATCTCTCTTTGATATGTATCTATCTCCTTTGGATTCCTAATTTTTTCTATATCAAATTTGTTATTCTTTCCTGTATGTATCTTACTCCTCCATTTTACTGATAGCTTTAGTCCGAACGTTGCAACAACTAAATAATGGTCTGTATCTCCATCGGCTCCTCTGTAACTTCTAATGTTACGAATTGACGTTTTGTGCCTCTTGTCTATGATGACATGGTCAATTTGACTTTTTGTTTTCCCATCTGGAACAGACCATGTATGTTTATAAATATTTTTTCTTGGGAAATAAGTGCTGCTAATTATATTTTATTTACTTTGATGAAATTTTAACATGGTTTAAAAAATAATTTTATTTCTAATTAATTTTCTATTATAAATTATACATCTATGGCCACTGCTAAATTAATGATTATCTGAACTTTTATACTAAGTTCTTTAAGTTAATAGTGGTCGTAAATAATACTTTTTTATTAAAAAAATAACCACGTAAAAATTGTTTATTTTTATATTTAACTAGACATCATTGATCATAACAAAAAAGTAGCGAATATTACACCAAGTAAGCTACGATTTGACATTTGACGTAAACTCATTAATATAAAAATTATTCATTCCTACAAAATAGTCAATAAGAAAATATAATCTTTGGAAGGAAAATTGGCAAAGAATAACCAAATTACAATTTTTTTTAAAAAAAAATTACTAACTCTCACAATTTTAATATTTAAGTTTTGGGACTTTAATATGTTTTGTTCCTATATAGAAATAAATTTTCTATCATTGTTCATAGTTCATAAATTTAAAAAAAATCTGTAGATTGACTATCGTAACGTACAAAATAAGTTAATGTAGTTTTAAGGAGTAATATAAAATTTATTTTTCACACTACAAAGATTCAAAACTTCAAAACAATGTTTTGAAGTATTGAAACGAATATTGTAAAACTACGAAAATGTAAAATATGCAACTTCAAAAACAATTTTGTAATAGATTTAAAATAATTTTCTCAAGCTGTTAAAATCAAAATTTTAAAAACAATTTTACCTTAAATCTATTTAAGATTTTAAACATTCCAAAATTCAATTTTTGAAAGATTAAAATTTAACTTTTAAAACATATGTTCTTCAATTTAAAAAAAAAAGGAAATTACCATATCGGCGTATTTGTTTATTTTGTGTATGAGTGAAGTATAATTTTAGATTAAGTGAACCATTTTCCACTCAAAATCGTTATTTTTGAAATCATTTTCTAATTGCTTACAAATATAATATACAACTTTTTATATAACGCTTACAAAACAACAAACTACGTCATAAAACTACACACGTGACCTAAAAATTTATGGTTTTCATTTTTTCTTAGCTATGAATCTAATCAGTAAATTAAAAAGCAAATAGATGGTTTAATAATAACTACGAAACACCACACAAAAAAACAATTTTGAAAAAACACTACTTGAAACTTGTGAACCGTGTGAGGTATATATAATAATATTTTGATTACAGTATTAAATAAATTTAATTTTTTATATTTATTCCATACTGTGAATAATTTATATTATTGTTTTATACATAATTTTCCTTATTATTAGACAGAATAGTTAAAATTTTTAAAAATAGTAAGTAAAATAAATTGTAATATAATTTAATAAAGTGTGTTCTTTTTATGCAATTAAAAATAAAGATACAATTTTGTATCAAAACAACATTACGTTACAGAGACGTTATGTGCGTTTTGAGCGAGATTCGAAAATCCAAATCTACTCATCGAGTGTTACTATTTTTAAGTTTTAAAATTCCATAATTTTTTTTGTAATTTTCACGACAATTTAAATTTATCCATTCCAAAAAAGTATGGACTCTTCAAGTTGATTAATTAACATTTAAAAGATTTAATGCAAACAAAAATCATAAATGACTAAATAATAACGGTATGAATAAGGTTCGAAAAATAATATTAACCCATATTCAAAATTTTTAACAGCATTTAGAGAAATTAGTTTTAAAAAGAGATTTCTGAGCTTACTCAGAATCTTAACTAATTTTTGATACTAAATAATTGTATTGAACCACCGATTCAGAACCTTTAACTTATCCAAAGAATGAACCAAACACTAAACGATTACGCTATTTGGTATTACAAATAATTTCTCACCTGATCTAGAATTTAATCCTGATCTTTCTTTTTTTATTTCTTTATTTACTTCCTTTTTAAAAACTTATTTTTTTAATTTTTCTTTTTTCTTTATTTTTATGATCGTTAGAATTGAATTTGTTTACTTCTTGAGTACCTTTCAGTAAAGGCTACTATACGTTTTCGATTTAATATATAATTTCTACTATATTTACATAGGTACACATAACACATCACTGTGTGTAACAGATTTAATACAATCAAAATTCTATAAACAATATTATTATTATTGTGTATATTTGATAAAATAAAAATATACTCATTGCATTTAATATTAGGTTGGGCTCAAAAATATGAATCTTATATACACGGTAAGTTATGTAATAATCATTGCGTTATCGCACACAATTATGTACTTACACGATTTGGTAGAGGTACATAAAATTATATTTTAAAAATATTTCAAAATCTAATACTTGAATTTTGTAATAAAATAGTACTTTGTTTTAACTTAATTGGTTCCATTATTTGGTGAATATTATTTATAAAATCAAAAAATTTAAAGTATAGTTAGTGAAATAATGGAAAAAATTAAAATATTTCACGGGCATATTATAGGAAATTTAACATTAAAAAGGGAATAAATTCTATAAAAGGAATGAAAGAAATTGGGTTTGTTTTACGATATGAACGGAAGAAATGGAGTGAACTTGTACTAGGAGCGAAATTGTTTGACAAACGATTACGCTTTTGATAGGTGGCGTAGAAAAAATTATTTGAAAATTGTGGTTACAGAAAAAAAGAAAAATGTAAAAAGACATTGTTTTAAAAAAAAAAAACGCCCATCCTTACGCTGAAATTCTAAGAAAACGTCATTAAAAAAACAATATATTCTTCGTTACACTCATAACCTAAAATATTTAATTAATTATTATAAAAAAGTGGGTGCATTTTTTTTTACATAGACGAATCATCGTCATCGTCATTATCTACGGATACAACGCATGGTAATATACTAAGAATATGAATAATATTGATGAATTAAGTAATATTTAATACACATTATATACATATTAAGTTTATTTTCTGCAAATATGAACGTATTCAAAAGTTTTTTTTAGGATTACCTACTTAATTATGATTTTATATTTTACTTATTCCAGGTGATAAAATGAAACCACGAGACTTCTGCTCTAAAAATACTCCAAACGCCAATAAATTATACAAGTATTATAATTAAATTTAGAAAACCATTGCATGTATAAGAAATCTATTTACTTTTGATATGATTGATGTCAAAAATAAAATATAATTTTTTTGTACTTGGTTGGCGGCCAGTTTTCATCTTTTTTAAATAATCAAATTTAAGCATAATTAATTGTGTTGGATATTGTGTTAAATAAAATAAAAAGTATTCCAAAGTTACATACTTTTATAATTATCATTTTGACTGACCATTCAACATCACCTCATCAAGAGAGGTGAAAAATCCTGATTTTTCAACCTCTGGAAAATCCATAAAAATATAACAATATTTTACCGAATATTAAGCACATAATAGAAATATTTAAACTTTAATTCAATTAAATTAAAATTTTTAAATATCTTGCATATAAAACAAATTCAAACAATAATGCATTGGCAGTTTTAATGAATTTAGTGCACCATTGTGTTATTTGTTATAGGTTCTGCATTCCACAAGATATTGAATCATATTCATAATGCGTTATTGTCACTGCAAAAGTCGAATGCTCAAAGAGGTCATTTAAGGGGGCCAATTAGATTTGAAATGTGAAAGAATGAAACAAATAAAATTTGAAATAAAATATTTTTGCCTATTATACTTAAATTGTTTTAAAAAGTGGTATGGAATAAAACATTTATACTATTTTCTTAAAAAAAAGGGTATTTATTTTAATTTGAAATACTTGTAAATATATTGTAAAACGATATTGATTGGTAAGAGGAGGGCGTTAGCAATCATTTAACACAATAAAGGGACGCTGAACCAAAAAAAGTTTGTGTTCTAGAAACTTGTGTTCAAAAAAAGTGTTCTAGACTAAATAAATGCAGTAACAGAAGTTGCCTATATACCACCATTTTAGGGGCCTCTTAATAATGCCTTATTAGGACCTAATAGACCGATTTTAATTAATGAGGTATCCGTTAGTTCTTAAAATAGGGAATTGTGAATGTAATAGGTTAGGTATTTAAAGTAAACCCTTACAGTAAAACTATTCTTACTCTTCAATAATTTTCCTAATTCATGGCCGTTGTTTTAATTATGTATAGTTTTTTTTTTTTTTTTTTTTGTATAAGGTTGAACAAACTAAAAACCCGAATTAAAAATCAGAAAAAAATTACAATAGAAGAGTTATAAGAAGTGGTATTTACTATGGGATGTATGGACAGCTAGATACTAGTTTGAGTGTCAACATTATTGTGATTCATAAGTTGATTGCACAAAAGTGATGAATTAGAACTCTAACATTGCATATCATATGCGAGTTAATGTGAAATCTGAACTTGAATTTGCACTAAGGATAACCATTTGAAGTCGCAAATAGCGTGCCATCGTCGCAAATCTAATGAATCACAACCCTATCTACTACACCTAAACAATAACAAAGTATTTTCTTCTGTATGTAAGTTTATTATTATTATAACTTACCTCTGTGGTAACCTGAGTTAAATTTAAACTTGAATTAGATTTAAACTAGTAAGTAAAAGAGTTTTTATAGATATGAAATATACAAACACTTGTTTTAAATATTGAAAATCTGACGTTAGACTTTTGGAAAACCTGGAGCACTATATTATGTGGGTTGTGGCGTCTCGGCGTCTTGCATAGACTGGTTTATCTTAGCATGGTGTAGGGTGGATGAACGATGTATCTCGTTTTATGCATGTGCAGATGGGTTATATAATACCGGTTTTGCGGTGAGAGTAAATGTTTGGCAGAAGTGGAAAAAGGTGTGGACAGTCGCGCTGCCCGCAAGCCTCAGCTGATTAGTAGGTTTTTAGCGCTATCTCTGTGAAATATAATTACTTAATTAGTTGTGATTATTCTATTATACTCCACATCCATTGTCAAAGTTTATTTTACGCACGAAAACATTATGTGTATGCCAACACGTCTAAATATAGTAAAAAGATAGTTATTTAGGGATATTATTAGTTAAATTTCATTTTTTTGAACAAAATTACGCTCAACTAGTTCTATACCTTTTTTATATTTTTGTTAAAAATAGAGCCTATTTAATTAAATAAAAATAGAAAACCTTAAGAATCTTTCTTTTTTCTTTAGTCTGGTTTTAATATTTTTAAATATTCTTTTTTTTGTACTTGCCGTGCCACAATACATCGGTATTTTTTTGTGGCTGTTTTACCGCTATCGGCCGTTGCCAATGTTGCCACTGCAATGTGTTTTTGAACACTTGTGCATACGTCGATTATGTTTCTATTTAGTGATCGACTTACAACAATACACAATATACTCTGCAATATTTTAAAATAAAACGTTCATTCCTTTTTTTGTTTTTTTAGTTCCAACGATAACTAACCATTAAGATTTGTTTTATTTATTGGGTAAAAAAAAAAAACCAATCTCAATATGGTTATGATAACAAGCATTATTATTAACTTAATGTTTGTCGCATTCCCAACTTATTGTGGCATTAATGCTCAAATGAATAATGGTAAGTAAATTAAATAACAAAATGGAGTAACAAAGTTTTTTTAATTATAACATAATTGATTTTATCTGTTTTTAACTTAATCATTTATGACGCTCAATAAAATAGATAATATTTGTATTTATTATGCAATTATTGTGGAAATAATTCTTTATTAAGCTATGCATTTTGATAGTATTGTATTGAAAACAATGTTAAAATTGTATTTTTTTTTGTAATTGGTTAATTTACATTAATTATTAACATGATAAGTAACCGATAGAATTTATAAAAAATTACCAACATTTGTATATGCATCCATAAAATGACAAGCCAGCGAAGAAGTAGTATAAAAGTGTAATGTTATCCAATGTCCGACGTCAAAATCCTACGACACGAGCGAGATATATGGAAAGAATTATTTTGGCATTTCAACACATTTATTTAATTTAAAATATCTTTTTTGTTTCTCCTTATAGCAACAAAAAATTGTATAGGTAAGTGCCTTTTCCGGTTAGTAAAAAGATAATTTTTTTGATGGAATCAAAGAGTTGATAACAAACAATTTAAAAGTATGTTTTTAACAAATAATGTACCTATTTATGTTTCTATACTGGTAGATATAAGTATAGTATAAGTAAATAAAAGTATATAAGTAAATAAAACAAATCAAATTAAATTGCAAAGCTATCGAGCATTTGTCCCTGGAATTTAAAAAAAATGCTGTTCCAGTTTCATACCCAGATTTGATTTTGAAAGTTTTAAGTATTTATTTTTAATGTATTTGTGATACATTTTATATTTTAAAAGCTACAACAAATACATTGTTTTTAAAATAATGTTTTTTTTTTTTTATGAACACTTTGAGGCTCAGTGGAGGATGCTTCCAAACAAAAAATGTTATAGTACTTATAAGTATAGAAAAACTTTAATTGTACTTAAGTTGACATTTTTTTTAAAAATTTTTCTGTAATTTATGGTCCAAAAACTAAAACAATTTTGAGGTTTTTCGGAAAACTGCTTGAAATTATAACATTTGTGATCAATTTTATGGGTGGCAGGTGGTTCTGATATTTCTGTCAATTATCACAAACATTTTAAAATTTTGGTTTAAAAATAAATTACATTTAAAACATTTTATGTGATTTTTATAATTTTTTGAATCATCTACTAACAACTTCGAAAATTAAAACATCACACAACTCGATTATGTGTGTTTTCAAATGGATAAATTGATATGTTTATTGCATTTTAGACTATAAAAAAGTTAGGGAATTAGGTTTTTTATTAGATGTGTATCAAAAATTTTCAAAATGTTTGCTGTTTTAGTAATTTTTGATTCAAAAATACAAAAAATTAGACTACAGACGCCTATAGAGTGTCAAGTAATCAAAACCGATACCTGATATTTCTTTGAGTTGTTTGTAGTTAGTAACTGGAAAATTTACAAAAGTAATTACACTCACGTTATATGTATTATTACTAAAATTTAAAATAATCACTCACATTATATATAATATATTTTACAAAAAATATTTTAACTAACTAGGCTGAGTTAGCAGGTTGTTTTGACTTAATTAAAACTAAAAAAAGGAATTTATACGGTTATTATTTCCAACGTACTGATTAATTTATTTATGCGATACAATTTCTGAAAACCGATTTGAATTCATAATACCATCTACTTTGGATCAATTTTTCCACATTTTTAAATTATCCCATTACTGGTTATAAAAAATTAATATTTTTAATTTTTTAAAAAACTTTTAAAACTTAAGATAACAAAATTAAAATGTGTAAAGTCGATCAAAAGTAGACGATGTAATATCGAAAAGGTATGATTTTTAATTTTCACGCGTTGTACTGATTTGTGTTTATTTTTTATTGATGATTTAAATTTTAGAATATTTTGACTATTTTCGGCGATGTTTTAAAAATAATTAATTAATTTAAAAGTACTTAGTTAAAAAAGTAATCACTTAAATAAAAAGTACCAATAATAATAAAAGGTATTGAATTAATTGATGGTTAGTATTTGTTATTTTTTGTTGAGTTTTTTTGATAACAGTTAGTTAAATGTTAAAACGATATTTTTATACTGTTAACAACAAGATTTCAAACAATTTTGAGAGTAATATTATTAAAATTCCAAAAATTAATACTCTTCTTATGGCTCAAATTTTATATTTAAACTAAGCTTATTCAAAATCGTTTTTTTGTAAATTATTTACGATATGGCATACAAATATAATTTACAACTTCTGATTTAACATAAAAGTATATAAGTCTATTCTAATGTAATGATGGTACTCTATTAAGCTTTCAACTACACCTTGAACAATTTGGGCATTCATTTTAGATCTTTAATACAGCGAATAACATAGTTCTTAAGGATAAACTTTTTTTTTTACACATTTCTGTGTAGAATGTATAGAATTTTCCCCAAACAATAGTTGATTTAATTGGGCAAAATATATGTCCAAGATTAATTTAAAGTATTTATTTTACCAGCTGTAACGACGTGGCATTGCCCAAATATTGCAAATTTTTTTTTTATTACGTGCGGTATACATTTTAACACTTATAATTTTTGGTAAATTACATTTATTTTACTTAATTTTTTTATTTTATCCTCTTTACACTTATAGCGGTTTTATTTTAATTTTCATTATAATTTAGGTATCATTTAGGAGTTGAATTTTTTAAAAATATTGTGATTAAATAATAATTATTCGAATAATAATTTATATTTGTATTACAGAATGTGAACCATGTTTAAAAAATTGTTGAACCAAGAAATAACTTTTTTCCACTTATTTATCCGTCTTATTAATCCCTATAGAAGTTAAATTTTGGAAAATACCTATTTATTATGTACATCATGTTATAAAACTACTGTTTGTATTTCATACTCCGAATCGGAAATTTTACACCATATTAGGCAAATAATCCACTTCTAAAACTACGCCATTATGTTACATACCCTATGAACTTTTTCAAATATTTGACCGTTGATAAATTATAACTTTTAAAATCTGACTGGTTGTTTCAGAGACTTAATGTGTTCAACCAAAGAAATATATTAACTTTTTGGCTCTATATGATAAGTTTCGATTATTTGCTTTTTGTGAAGATTTGGAAATTCGTAAATGTTTACAATAATTGTACTATTTTTTATCTATGACTTTCAGTTATTGTTTTAAAAGTTTATTAAAATCTATTAGACATACACCATAATATACGTAGTTTACCATATTATGTATTAAGTTCATTTTTTACACTCTTTGGCAATCATATTTCCAAAAAATATGAAGTACATATATAATATTAACCCATTTTTTGAATATACATAATGTTTAAATATTACAAATATTTCTAACTATTTTTAAATTTTTTTTAACCAAATTAAGATTGCTTAGGTATATTGCAATTTTTCGCATGTTTTAATCTTAAATTAATGATTTTTTCCATGATTGGTCAACATCATGCCCAGTTACAAATTAATTTTCATTGAATCTTTTATACATCGAGTGAATTTTTTTAGTTATTTGAAAAATCTTTTTCTGACGCATCTTTTTTCTTTTGAAACTATACTATTCAAATTAGAAAACATCTTAAAAATAGGTATGGTGAAGTAAATATTTTCAAAGGGATCATATAGTAAGGCCCGTAGAAATTGTGTCACCCAAATAGGATATTTCAAGGAAAAAAGATGAAATAGAAAACTGAGTAAAAAATATTTTCTGTTTTGCTCGGAATTTCAAATAATAAAATTTGTTTCAACTGCCATTTGAGATTCAAAAATAAATTGAATAATTAAAAAAGTTCCTATTTATTTTGCCACACAGAAGAAATATATAAAGATTTTAAAGGTGAGTGTAAAAAAAAAAAAAAAAAAAAAACATTTTCAGTGTAAGTGCATTATTTTATATTACTAAAGAAACTTGTTATTATTTTTACACGTATTTTAATACTCAATTCTTACACGATAAATATTCGAAAGAAAAATGCGAAGTTATTAAAATATTTAGAAAAAAATTTTTAGTGAAAAAAACGGAAAGAAATTTAGTCAGTACATCCATATTAGCAATGAAGGCCTTCAAAGAATTAGGTAAGTAAACAATAATGAAGAAATCATGACAAAAATAAAATAATTTGAATAAAAACCTACTTAAAGGATGTAAATACGTAAACTATTAAGTGAAAAATATTACAATAACAATAAGTGCTAGTGGAAGTTATCTTTAAATGTTTGACTATATTATTTTTAATTGCATACAAGTATTTTAGATTTTTAATAATTTTCATTTTTTGCTTTTTAATACCTAGGTAGTACATACCCACTGCAATTATTTGTACTAATTTTTATTTGCTTTAAATTTAGTAACTAATAGGTACTCTCAAAAACACCACAAGAAGTCAATGCTAAAGTTAATAAACCAAATACCCTTTTCTAACAAACAATTTATTATTTTTTTTTTATTGATTTGATTTTGTCAAAACGCAAAGCTTAAACATCCTTAAACATGTTTTATGAAGCATATACAAAATTTATTAGAAAGAATTCCAAAAATATTTAAATGAAAATGTAATGGTGGTCTTAAATAATTTTTAACTTAAATGTTATTTCGATTTTTGTTATCATTCTCAAATATAAAAACCAACTTTCTGTTATTTTGTCAAGATCTATTTTAATGAAATTTTGAACACTTCTTCATTTATGATAAGAATACAATAGGGTTAAATCAGGAAAGACTTTGGGAGTTTAGGAGCTAAGACCAAATTTTCAAATAACCTTTTCGCTGTTTTCAAACCAAGTGGATATTTGGCACAAAACTATGTTCATAATGACAATGTTAAATGTTGAATCCAGTAACGGCGACATAAAAAAAACCGAGGGCATAAGATCCTATGATTCACGTGAACAATTTTCACTTTTTATTTTGAGACAAAATTCTAAGAGAAACAAATGTATTACATCGTTTTAATCTATTAATTTGAAGATAATTTTTAAATCGTAATGACCAGAATATAATGTATGCTTAGTGTTAACTAAAATTCTCTCAAAATTTTAATATTCTAAAAAAAACGATGGTTGCAAACTAAAATCCAAATATTCATTTTCTCACTAAAGCTTCCAAAAAAGTTACCCATAGGAATGTTCATTGTAGCTTCTCTATCTATGAATTACACATTTCCGGATTTTTTTTAACACTGACTATATAACTGTTGCTATTAAAATTTAATAGGAACTCTATTTATTAAAGTTTTTATAAAATTATAATTAATTAAAAAATTATAAACATTTGGACTTGATATGGTTCCTGGAAATATGACCAAACCTGACTTTGAATTTTTCGTACTAACTATAATGATTAAAAAGCAATGATGTTGCAAAATAACTGCAAAAATCAATGGCAGTTATTTTTATATCATATTGTTGTGAATTTATATGTTATAGTATATGATGAAAAATGCCTAAAAGGTTTTATGATATTTTTATTTTTACTTCAATAATTTACAAATATAGAAAAATGAAATTTTGTATTTTATAAATTAAATATATTTAATATTCATTAATGGTAACCATACATCATTACAATCTAAATATTTTAGTTAGGTAATGTTTATGTCTACATATAATCGTAAAAATCCCATCAAACATAACCTATTACTATAGTCCACAGCATTTTTATTTTTATCACTGACTATAAACATTGATTTTAAAATTTACTTATACCTCACTTTATTATTATTAATAAAAATGATAATAACAATACCAATTGGACCTTGTAGTTCCTATAAATTTCAATAATAGTAAGTGATAATACTATACTTCCTAAGTAAATATCTGATATGATTATTACATAGCTCATTGCAATTAATAATAATACATTTTAAAAAATTTACCAATATCGCATTATCTTGGTATGGTAAATATTATATTAAACTTGAAGCAGCTCCATGGCGTTTAAAAAATATGTGATTTCTCTTGTCCCATTTGTTTTTTTAAATTATAACTTTTATACATGTGAAAAAAAATGCACAGTTAAAATAAGAGTATTAAAAAATCAGAATGAAGCATAATATTATGGTGATAATAAAAGTGTTTAAGAGAACACAAGAAACAATAATATCAACTATCGCAATTATTAAGAAATATTGTTTAGGAAAAAATACAAAAAAGTATCATGGTCTAATCAAAAAACACATAAAAGCAAGTGAGTTTTTAAAATTATCATACAAGCTGTAAACTTGTATGAGAAAAATTAATGTTAATATAACTAACAAAAATTTTTAATAGGTATTATATTATATTAAAATGTACTATACAAATGGATAATACACGTATTTTGAAAAAAAAAATTTATAATTGTCTTCTAAAAAAAAAAAAAAAAAATACTTTTTTTAAGCCACATTATAATAATATATGTAGTTCTTAGTTTACTAGGGTTTCTGAAGTAATCATGCAAGTGTAATCGTATTTAATATTAAGGACGAGTAATTGCAATTGGTTAAACATATTGTAATAATATATATAATATTGTGTTCATCCCGTTTTGGCAGAAATTAATAGGTTAAGGCAGCAACAAAGAATAGATTGATTCCAAAATTGGTTCATTTTGATTTTAAACATTTTCTACTTCTTCGTAATTATGAAAAATATAATAGTGACCTTGATTATTGCGAAGCTAGTGAAACACTGTATAAAACAACTTTTACTTTTTAATGTTTTTACTTACAATGTTAGAATCATTGTTCCACAGAATGAAAAACTATAGGTACATAATATTATTTAATAAAAATTTAAATTATATTTAAATTGTATAGAACAGATTGAAAAAGAAGTGTTGAACAATCAACCAAATGATATGTTTGGTTTTTACACATTTCATAGAACACATATTTTTGTAATTCAGAATACAGATTTATATTTTTACTTTTAAAATAATTGTTTTGTCCTTAAAAATAACAATAAAGGTAGTAAGCATTTTGTTCATGAAAAATGAACTGATATGAACTCACTAATACCGGTCCTACTAACCAACTTAGCTTTCATTTTTAATAGAGTATAATATCCTTATGGTTATTTTTGTGTACCTATTCAAAATCTAAAATTGCTATTATTGAATATAAAGGTGTAAAAATCTTAAGATGGAACTTTTTGGAAAAATAAACACATTTTAATTCATCTTAAACTGCATAGACTAAAACAAAAATCGTACCTTATATAAATAAAATTTGAAGAAGAAAATTGGTCTTATGTTTTCAATCAAATTTGGTAAATTGTAAATTACACATTCCACGGTGTTCTATTTTATTCTCTGTCCATTAACTCATTTTTTAATAAAAAAGAGAATACAATGTTAAATTGTTATTCAAATGTCATCATAATTGCTTATTCTGTATGTTAAATAAATGTGTTCTTATAATCATCCAAATATTTAAAAATATTTTTTTAAATTTAAAGAACAATTAGAATCAACGTATAATGAGGATGAATAATTTATTATAAATTTAAATTAGTTATATATTTATATTATTATAAAAGGAAATTTTTTTTTTACAGTACAAATTCAAATGGAAGTCATGGATGTTCCTAAAATATATTGTCAAAAATTACTTGAATGTTTGTATAGTTTCTTACCCATTAATTTAAGTATCTATTCTTATACCACAAAATTTGGCGAGAAATTTCTTTTTACAAAATTATTTAATTGTTTTGGTAACAAAATATAGGGAAATATAAATTATTTTCAAAAATGGTGTATTCTCTTTAGCTTACTACTAACAAAACACTCCTGATTGAGTCTAGAATTATGTCACATACTTTAAAATTAGTGCCTAATAATATTATGTCCTTATTCACTGTCAAAATGTTAAAAAAAATAGAGTTTATTTCAAGAATTTCATGTTAAAACGCAGACTAAAACCTCTTTCAAACACAATAGGATTAATGAGAATCTTATTAAAATCTTATTAAGAAATTAACTGGTAATAATTTTGAAAAACAAAACCTGAAAATATGATTTCAAACAACAGGTGAAAGTGACGTTTAAACACATGTTAAAATGGACATGTAAATAATCTGAACAAAAACCTAGATCATTGATCAGAGACAAATCTTCCCACTTAAGAATAATGGAAACATCAACCAACACGTTGATAAAAATCATAATGGAAACACATGAAAATCATTCCTATATTTTCACTGAAAGTCCCCTATAGAATTGAGAAAATTAAAAATCTTTTTACTACGTTACTTGAATAATCAAAAAAACGTAAAATACATTAATCACCTACACTATAAGTCACATAATCGTCAAGTACTCAAATGAATAAAATAATTATTCAAATCCAAAAATAAAAATATTTATAAAATATTTCACTACTACCAATAATGTTTTATACGTTTGTAGTCTAAATTTAATATTAAAATGTTTATTTTATAGCAGTGACACAAACAGAATTTTAAATTTTCCATTATCTAAAATTATTAAAATGTATGCTTAATTCATTTTTCTAAATTTTAGTAAACAGTGACGGTAAGTCAATACGTATTATATATTATAACTAATTTTTTAATTGCCTTCTAAATGATTAAAGGTCATTACATATTTTTAACACCAAAAATGTAAAATGATTTAACTTTTTGACTCATGAAGTCTAGAAAAAAAAAATATTTACCTAACGTTGTTGTAATAGAATGAGGGTAAAATTGTTGCAATTGTACTACGCTAAATAATGTTCATAGTTAAAAACGCATACGTTATTATTTTGGGGCATCGTTTATCAGAACGCGAAACCAATAATATATTGTTAACCGATATCTTTTAGTACCCACTGGTATTTACATGTTTTGGAACCATAAAAAGTTTTTCAATAAACAAAACCAGGACAAAAACGTTAAAAATGAAATACTCCCTACCGAAATTAGAACCCAAACCTAAAAAACCAAAAGGGTCCAGTTCCTATTTTGTCCTTTTTGTTTTTTGTAGACAGACACGTATTATCATTTATCATACATAACAAAATTTTATTTTTTTTTTCCATAAAATATTCATTTTTGTTTGTCATTATCTGATGTCACATATTTTTTGATAAGGAAACTTCTCTGTCTTTTGTACCCTTGATATACGAATTTCATTTTTAAATTAACCACTGTATTAAGTACCTACATTTTATTAGTTTTATATATTATATAGCTTCATCCCAAAACCTTTTGTTCCAATTCAATTTGTTTTTCTGACCATGAATCTACTAATTTTATTTACCAACATGTACGTTATTTGTATTTTTAGTTGAATACTAAACATAATATTATTGCGTTATGCTAATGACTATATAACTAAAATAAATTTCAAATTAACTGAAATAACAAAATTAAAAACGGGGGACCTACGAGTATGTGTGTGTCATGATGTCCTCTCATTTAAAAAAAAAAAAAAAAAAATATACTGCACGAATTAAAATTATTTTTCATTTTGTCGACTGTAACTTTTCCTTTTTGTTATTTATAAAAGGATGAAATTATTTTAGTAAGATAATTTATCATGATACAAAGTTTTTGATGTTTAAAAATAAAATAAAATAGAAACATCCTTATGCGTTTTTATCTCTAAGTCGATTTGATATTTTATTTTGTAAAAGTTATTTTGAAAAAATAGCCAACAGAAACTGACTCACAGCAACATATAAATTGACGTTTTAATTATTTTTGAACTTTTAGATCCTGGACTAACAAGTAAATAATTGAAATGTGATAGTATCATTTTTATTAGCTTGCTCTTTTGATACGGTCAAAACTCGTATATTCAAAGTATAAATAGGTATCCAATATAATAATATATTACTAACTATATGACGTATATGGTTCTAAACCAGTTAGATCTTATTTTGAAATGCGTGTAAGATTCGTACACATAATTAAATGAAATTGGTGTGTTCAACCTTTTTTAAAATTCATTAGTTATAGTTGTTGAGAAGTTTATGTTTTATTGTATGTGTACACGGCTTCGAAACTGCGAGGCCTGCAGTGGAAATGTAGAACTATATGATGCTGGGTCTAGATCGTATCTTTTTAGGATGATTTCTCGAATTCCTAGACAATGTCTTTCAAGAGAAAATAACTTCAAGTTTAAATTTTGAATTTAAGAAATTTTTAATAGTCTTGCATTAAATTTGATCTCAAATAATATCATGTTTGTTTTATTCATCAGAAATCTGCACAAATGTTTATTTAGTTCTAAACAACACTTCACATTTATCCAATTAATATTAGCTGTACTCTTAAGAATACACTCATCCTTGTAATAAATTATTGTAAATCTTCAGTTGAAAGTACTAAGTCTCACAGAAATTTCTGAAACCATTGGTTATGAGTTTTTTAGCGATTGTTGACACACTTGACGCAGAGAACCCAGGGGCGTTATGGACCTTATTTCAAGAGGGCCAAACGTATTTATTTGTATTAAATATTTTATTCCAGTCTCCTCTTTAAATTTCTATTTATAATATTATTTTGCGGTATTAACGTTGATATTCTCATCGCCCTCCCATAAAATGCGCTTTTGAATGAAAAAGTATCTGATAGTAAGCTTCTTGTCGATATACTTATAAAATAATGAAAACCTATCTTTTAATTCACAACCATTTCAATAAAATATCTTCTGCTTTATCTTCTCTTATTTTCTTACATCTTCTGAAAATGATACAAACATTATAGTATACAAATCATACTGGTATTTCAATCGGTAGGTCACTCGAAGCTTAGGTAAACAACCTACAACTTATCGAGTGATGTTTTTGGATGCAGAGTCACGGTAGCGTAATTTGATTTTTAAACATTAAAAAAAAAGAGCTTGTCTGCATATATCAGCTGAGTTTCAAACCTCCCTTAAAATTCAATCATGTCTCTTTAATTTGACATAATCAGTAGAATGGATTTTTGATTCCAACATAGTTTTATTCTCTTCCACTGCTTGTTTGGTTAATTTAATTTTTTTGTAGATTATAAAAATATGTATAACACCGAATCCGAAAAACCATACTATCATAAAAAAATATACGTCAGATGTTTTCTGAGAAGTATATAAGTAAATTTAGTATTTTAGAAATAATAATGTTGAATGAAATTTATTTTAAATTTGATTTGTGAAAAAATAGTGGATAAT
Source organism: Hormaphis cornu (assembly GCA_017140985.1). Lineage (NCBI taxonomy): Eukaryota > Metazoa > Arthropoda > Insecta > Hemiptera > Hormaphididae > Hormaphis > Hormaphis cornu. The sequence goes on along the minus strand of CM029357.1, from coordinate 43,739,308 downwards.
ATGTAAAATTTGGGAAAGTCGATCACAATAATATCATCTCTTTATGACGAATTAAAATTAGTTTTTAAAATTTTTATCATCTAGCTTATATCAATCAGTATGTTTAAAATTCAAAACTTCCAGTTATTCGATTTGCGTGAGATAGATAGTGAAAAAAGAATTAAAACATAAAATTCTGTGTTAAATATATTGATGTCATATACATGTCATACATTCTTAACATTCATAACATTCATATAATACAGTCTTAACATTCATAACATACATATCATATCATATTAATGTACAAATTATGTTTAAATAGTTTGTTATTTTTAATTCTTTTTTAAATTTTTTTTATGGCATGTAGTAATGATTTTATAAAATATGTAGAATGTTAAGACGTGTTCGTTGATGTTGAATATAAATTCAATATGTATTTGATGAATAGAATGAATACATTCATTAAATTTTTTGGTATATTTAGTACCTTTTAACAAAAGTATATTATTTAGAAGTACAAATTAAAAAATAGTGATCATTTGACGTCAGTCACTTGGTGAATGTTAAACTAAGATTGATATGAATATGTTCTGTGAGTGTGTTAGTTAGTATAAACAATAATTATTAGTTATTAGATAAAATAGATTAAATTCTAATGTAAAGTTTAATATAATACCAGATGCATAGAAAGTTTGAATGAAACACGTTTTGTACAAATGTTTCTGTGAATGGACAGTGGAGTTTAGTAATAAGTGTATGAAAGTTTCTACAAGATTTTCCATCAAATAGAACTTCCTAAATAATAAAACTACCATTCCTATATAAAATTTACATAAACGTTTTCAATTTTTTTAGTATAACAATAAAATTTCTTAATTCTGATAAAAAAAAAAAAAAAATATTAAGAATAAATCTGTTTCATTTATCTAACATAATATTTTTATAAAATTAAAATAAGTAAGTAAAAAAATATATTCAATTGTTTTTAGGAAGAGATGTTAAAGCAACAGGTAAGTTTAGAGTTAAAAGATGGGATGAAAATGAGCACCACGTTTATTTATAACATCAAATGCCTCATCAAAATAAGAACAACAAATATTTCATAATTTTAATATTTTTTCAAAAATTTACCATCATAATAATTTAAAGATATTAAAATAGTCAAGTATATACTATATGAACATGTATACATCTTTCGATGTTTAATGATTTTAAAATCTAAATTTTATAGTTTTTTATTATTGGTAGTATAGTAATTTATTTCACTGATTAGTTATGGCTCAGAAAATTCATTTGTATACTTGTGAGTAAATAGATACATAAAAAAATATGGATATGTTCTAAATCATATTTGAAATATTATTTCTTATTTATAGGTAACTATAATATTATGGCAAACAATAAATCAAAAATATTCAAACCAAAATAAAATACAACATAAATTTAATTTTAGAGCTTATTAATCTAATATGCACAAGGTACCTTAAATAGGAATTTATAGGGTTCAAATTTATAACATGAAAATATAACATTTATTTGTGAGATAATTCACTCAAAATCTACCAATTGTTACATATTTTGACACTCCCAAACGTAAATTAGAAGTGTAGGCGGTGTTATTAGATTTACGACGATCCATTATAATAACAATAGTTTATTAATATAGAAAATAAAGAAACATAATCATAAGAATGAGAGAACGCATAAAAAGTTTACACACGACAAACGCATAAGACAGTTCACAGACGACAAAACGCACCGAGCAACGTACCACCTGATAACACGTCACTAGTAGAGTTCCTTGATAAAGAGAGTGTGGTGATACGTACTGATAAGAAAATTGTCCGCCATTAGTAGGCTAAATTGAAAATTGTTTACTCTTGTCTAGTTTTTCTTTAGTCTGTTTATTATTATTTATTATAAAAATGCCAGGATGTGCTGCTGTAGGGTGTTCAAATAGTCATAAGAAGGGGTTCCTTATGAAATATTTTCCTAAAGATCCGGAAAGAAAGAAATTGTGGCTAATAAAAATGAAAATTTTTCATATTCCAAATTGTCATAAGTTACAAGATTTTATAATAAGTAGATTTGTTTTATTTCGCTTGAAGATTGCTGGAAAAAATAAAGTTAAATTAGCTAATAAATATGGAAGTAAATCTGTTGCTACTCATTTATAATTTTGTAGTGTTTTAATTATTTTCTTTTTTTTTAATTTAGATTTATAATGCTTTTTAATGAAACTGCCTATGCTACTTTTTTAATTTTATATGCTGTTAAAAAATATTGTCATGTTTACTTTTATTTTTATTGTTATAACATTAAGTAAAATGATCTAATATAGTTACCATAAAAATATTGTTATTGTACACAGCTTATTTAAAAACTATTTATTTTATTTTTTTTAAATAATAATTTATTCTCACAACTGCTATAAAAAGACTTTTTGTGTTATTATGCAAGCTTAAGTATTATTATGCTTGATTAAAATAAAGCAAAATCAATAAATAAGTTTAACGACAATCATACTTTGCTTTTCTATTTACTCAGATTTCTATTTGCTAAGTTGCATGTATTATACTAATATATCTTTACATAAAGATGCTTGCCATAGTAGTTCCAATAATAAATAACATATTTTGTTTGAAATAGTATCCAGCTATTGATTTTTATTTTTAATTATTATTTTTTAGCTGATCAACTTCAGAGCAAAATAGATTAATAAATTATATCCATCTATAAAATTTGTAAAGATACAGGATAAAATGCAGTTTCCAACCAACTGTTATTACTAGAACTTTACTTAATTATGTTCATATTAAATTTTATTAATATCATGTTGTAATTATGAATATTTAAAAAAATAGTTACATGATAACAATATTAAAAAGATTGTTGTACATAAAAAAATTATGATGGTAACAAATAAACATTTATTTTATTATTACCGAAAAAAAGTTTCAAGCATATAGAGTTTACTTTAAGTTAGGTTAGTTTTCAACTTAATTTCCCATTTTGAGTAAAATTGCTACATTAAGACTGAAAAATATATCCCCTGTTGATAAAAATACTTACTGCAATAGTATTAATAGTTAATTAATTAACTATTAAAATAAAAATTAAAAGAGAAACTAATTAGTTTTTATTTTTTAATGGCAATAATTAAAATAAAAGCACTACATATCATATCATCAGGTGTTAAGTTAGCCTACAAATGGCGGACAACCGTGTCGACCAATTAGAAACGACACGTTCTATGACCACACTCTCTTTATCAAGGCACTCTAGTCACTAGGTGGTGTTATCAGGGGGCAGTGCAGCCATATTATACTACAAAAGTTACTATTTTGTGTTAAAATTTCAATGATCTTGCTCAGTATCGTTTTTTAAAAGCAATGATTTATCATTTCTTTCAGACAATAAATAATAGTTTTGCACCTTAATTTGCGAATCATTGAACTACACAAAAAAGTGACTTAATCGAAAGTGAAGTTGCTATTCCAAATAAAAACAAATTCTCACCCGATTTAGAAATGATTCAATTTCTTCCTTTCCTTTCTTAGAATTAATTACCTATCATTGTATTTGTTCTTAAAACACCTTCCCATGCTTTAAATTTCATCCTTTTCTTTCTTTCCTTGTTTTTTTTTTTTATGTAATACAACGTTTGTAATGTAATACCATTGCATTAAAAATAGTTTGATAAGCCAAAAAATGTCATATGCATAAAGAAATAATAATTAAAAATACTCATCAACTCAGATGTGTGACCTAACCTACTTTACTGAATACTTTTAATATTTTCTAATTTTTTTAACAAGTTCATTGTCTTATTCAACATTGTCTATTAATAAATAATAATAAATAAGTCCACTTCTTTTCAATGAGCTATCTGTTTGGAGCTGTTGGTAATTATATTGGTACTTTTACTAACCAAATAAACGTTGACATTTAAAAAATCTAGGTTAGGTTAGGAGAACCTTTTGAAGAATTTAAATTTAAGTTGTATTTCAAATTAATTACATCATGTTCTATTATAATTAGATAAATTTCAATAGTTTTCCTCTTAAACATAATTAGTAAATTCCATTTTTGAGCATTATAGGAAGTTATAGAAGTAGTTAAGTAAAATATTTATTTTAGTTTTTTACTTGAATAAAATGTTAATTATAATAACTAAATAATTTTAATGATATTAATATTTTTTATTCATATCTTTTTGTTTAATTTATAAATAATTTTTAAAAAAAACGGTAATCTCAAGCGTACCAATAATAAAAAAATTTATGGTTCTGAAATCAATTTAATTTTGTGTTAATATCATTACTATAGACTAAGATGTGTTCTCAAATTTGTGTAAAACAGTTAATGGATTTTGAAGACTTTACCTTTTCAAGCACTCTTAAAGCTACTATTATGATTGCATCAATAGATACCTATAAATTTATAGTGTTAAAGAACATTGAGATCTGCTTAAAGATCTCAGTGCAATTATCAACTTAAAAATTACAAAAGTATTAAAATTTAATTTACAAATACAATACTATTAATACATTTTTGACTACGCTCGGTTTAAATATTACAATTTTGTTAATACTATAATTAGTTGTCTACTAATTAATGTATGTATATGATTTTAATAAAGGTTGTACTGGTTAGTATAAATTTATTACTGACTTTATAACATTGATTTAATATAATGCCCTGCTTTCTATTGAAGTATTTATAAGTTCTTAAGTATACATTAGTAATGATTGAATGAATAAGCCTATTATTAAAAATTTGTAAATACATCTCAACTGTTTCCAGGTTAAACAAATTATACTATATATAAAAGTCGAGTTATTGAAATATATGTTTAATTTTTTTTTCCCCGTGTGTCGTAAACTTAGGTTCGTCTTCTCAAACATGCAATATTTTAGGTGACCCACATATCATTCCCAAAATTCATTAAAATTCATACCCTTAAAAGTCTCTTCAAGGGATATTTAATTAATTTATTAAACAACATAAACTGTTATTAAGAAACCATATAATAACGTAAAATATTTCAAATGAAATTTTTATCCAAGGGTAAAGAATACAATTGAATGACGTCAAAATCAGGGTAAAACTGTGTTATGATTTAGTTCTATTTATTTAGTATTTTAACATTGGAAATTTGTTATATCATAATCGGAGTCGTGGCAGTTAGATCTATTGTGCCATTATTCCGATTGAGACAACTCAAGGATAATTGGAGTCATAAACCACGGATTTATTCGGATATATACTTCTAGAATTAGTAAAATTGAATTGTTTATTACCTGTGTTGCGGCTATCGGCGTTGTTTTCTGCCAATGCTCAGCCTCAGTCAATTTGATTAATGCACAATCAAATAATTATTTGTTTAAGAGTGAGAATGAAAGCGAATGAAAAAAGGGCTCTGGAAGAGTTAATTGAAAAGACTTGTGATTTAGATAATTAATTTGTATGGATAAATTTTCAGAGGCACCAGATTATGCAAGGAAGTTGAGGGAGTTGTGTGTGTTTGACTGCATGGCTACGCAATGAACAAGAGACGTTCACGGAGTCGATGTTATAGTCCTTAATCCTTTTAAGTCTCACGTCTTACCTCTCTGGGGGAAAGTTATTTGTTGAGGCGTGCACTATGTTGTATAAGTGTCGGATCTGCGGTGGTCTTTCGCTTATGAATTTTGGGAAAAATTTATGATTCAAAAACAAAAGACTGCTTGGTTCTCACAACGTAGGCAATTTTTCAAGTCAAGCGTGCCTATATAATATGATTTTTATTAATATTTTTTATTATTTTAAGAAGTTTGGTAATTTTAAAAGTGTATTCTACAGCTTATTTTTTGTTCAAACATGATGTTATGTGATATAGATTTCAAACTGGTGTCTTTGAAAATGCACTGTTTAATTTAATGTAATTAAAAAATCACATATTTGTAGTTTTTATAACTGTTTCTTCACACGATATTTATTTCACAATTGTACATAATAAACAACGGATAAAGTAAAATCTGCATAAATGCACTGTAGGTATTAATTTGAAACATAATATTTTATTTTTTTTTTTTTTATAAAAAATCTTACACACGTACACAACATAACAGTAATGTAGTTTGGACTACACGTTTTGTAAACTTTTCAACATTCTTCGCTTCACTGTACAAAGATATAATATATATATATGTATAATATTTATTTTTACGCTATGGTTTTAATATATAACCAATGTTGACCCTATAAGCCTTTCATACCAATAACTGTGTAGCTTTAATTTTAATACTTATATATTAAATTGTACAATTTATAGGGATATATATGCATAATGTGTATATATTTTCTAAAGAGTTTATCCCGTATGTTAAATAAAATATAACTACATAATCATATATAGGTCTGAATTTAACTTTTGCTCCTATAGTATATAAATTTGGTCACAAATTAGAGGAGTAATATATAGTTCTAAAAAACATATAATGACAAAACAAAAAATTCACTACGTATAAAATTGTACACCCAAAAACTGTGGTAACTGATTTTAAAATTTATGTATGTCAACCATGACTGCTGGATGACATGTGTGTGTGTGTGTAGGTACGCAAATCTGTCTTAGCGATAATTAAAAATAAATAATAAAAGCTTACACTCAGTATAAACTACTTAATTTACTATACATAAAAAGATATATGTACATAAATTTGTGGATTTGGTTAATATTGTTCATGCATTACACCCACATTAGTGTTGTAAAAAATAATCAAATCTTTCCTCCATCGATGAATTTATATTTCAGACGGCATTAACAGTTTTTTTGAACAAAAAAGTGGGTATTATTTTTACAAATATAGTTTTTTTCGAATAATATTAAATTACAAGCTCACCACACCACATAAAAATATGCGTGCACATGAGATAATGTAATTAAAATGTAGGTTGATACATATTAAAATAAAGTTTTGAGTATTTTTACTAATTTACACAGAGTTTGAATTTCGAATTAAATATTGGTTTGGGGTATCCAATATTTTATGAAAGTACTGTTATAATATTTAAGATCATTCAAAAATCATGAATTTTCGGAAAAGATACAATATACCCAACTGAATACATGTACGTAAACGGTTTAATATACTACTCAACTGGAGAACCAAGTCTGTAAAACCATACTGTTATTTAAAGTTTCCAAGAAACTTTTCTATTTCCAAGTTAACAATCATAAAATTACAACATATCAATTAATATTCACCGATATTTCTTCCATGATCTTTCATGAGCGGACTAGGAATAAATATTGGACCCGGAAAAATTAAAATACTCGACTCCTGTAAATAAGAATTTGGTCAACATTTCTAAATGCTAAAAACTAAAGGATTCTTTTTAATAATTCGATTTTTGTTTTTCTCTCTTCTTTTTAATTCACTAAATTTTATTTCTAACTAAAAAAAAAAAGTTATTTTATCTTAAAATTGAAATTGTAACATAAATTGAAAATAAAGTGATATATTTTATTTGACTCTACAGCCATTTCTAAAATAATATAATTTTGAGAATAGCGATAATTTATGTGTTGATAGAAACCAAAAAAATATTAAAAAATCTTGATTTATTTTTTGTTACGTATACATACATACGTATATATAAATATATTATTTTAAAATCAAATTTATTATAAAGTTATGATTGGCCTAACTTTTCGACTGGCCTAGGCAGCAATTTTCCACCCAGAAGTCCGCCTAATTTACTTGTCAATAATGTTTTAGACTTCTAGAGTAGCTCACTGTAGCAATGGATGTGTTTGTATTGCCGTGGCATGTGTTTTATTTTTAAAAATGCTTTGGTATTTATTTGTTTTTTTTTTTTTGTTATAAGAGTAAACTGTAATGTCATTTTTGAAATCGGCTATTTATATGTTTTTTAAGATTTATTTTGTATTTCACTATAAGTATGAAATTCTGTGGTTGTTCCAATGTTGTGTATTTTATAATTCACCAGTTTACGCGAATAAACATTCAATTATTTGGAAGTTTTTTAATGTTTTATTTTTAAAATTCTTTCAACAATTATTTTTAATAATTTAAACATTCAAACATTGTTGAAATGTACGAGTATCATATTGTATATTATAGTGTCATATTTTATTTCAAGAAATTTTAAGCTGAATATATAAATTAATAACTTACTCTACGAGTATTTGACACACTGAGGTTGCTCAAACTTGAATTTTCTTAAAAAATTTATTTAGCTTACATATTTGATAGTATATTAACATAAATCAAACTGACCCAAGCAAAACTGTCACTTATTATAGTCCTAATCCATGTGAAATGCTTCTCATATAATCTTAAAATTTCCGGCTTTTATAAAACTTTTATTTACTATTAGGATGAAAAAAATTGGTTGAAAAAAATCCATTGGAAATAATCATTATGAATTATTTTTTGATGTGCACAATATAGTGAAAACGTTTACTAAATTGGTTTATCTTTTTTTGAAAATAAAGCGACATATGTTCGAAATCTCATATTTATTTATTTTTTTTTATTGGTGGAATATTTTTTGAGAAAATGATTAAGTTAAAATTATTTCCGGATCATATAACACGACAGCATTGCTGTGACTGGTTGGCATTTTGTACCATAATATACTACACAGCTGAAGTTGTACCGCCAATGATGAACATTATGACAACAAAGTTATAAACTACTGTAGAAGTAAATGATTAAACAATGTTGGTTTTAACTATAAATTGAATAATCATTGATTTATTTTTTAATTCTATTGTTGTTGACAGACAATTTTCACTATCTTCATGTATCTCACGGGATATATTTAGGGGTCATGATCAGATAAAACACTAAAAGATTGCGTATAATTGAATTGTCATAAAATACTGAATTTCATGTTCAACCATATGAAATCCGCTAAAATAAAACATCAATAATTGCATTTTTGGTAGAAATATAATTATAACTGTTGGCTTATCTGAGTGAAACTTTAAATAGTTGTTTATGTGTGTTTTTTCATTTGTTTATGTTTAGCTTCAAACATTTTGGAAATTTTAAAATATGCATATGATAATATAGGTTTGTATGCAAAAATATAGCATTACTTAATCTTTGTATATTTAATATTTAATTTATAACATAAAAAAAAATATTTTGTTTAGTTTACTAAAACTGTAATCATTTGTGACAATAATAAATTCAAAAGACAAAAACTAGCATTGAATTTTTATTGTTTAACTCAATAATTTGCTATATTTAAAATGTAAGGAAATAATTAGTTACACATAATTTCTTTCAAAAAAGTGAATAATTTACCAAAGATACTGGATTTTATCTATAAACATTTGCACTTGTTCCAATTTTTTAGTGGAAAACGAAGTTTTGCTTACATATGAGGAAAATGGTAAGTTTGAATCATATCATTTTATTCAGAGCATAATTAAAAATACTTTTATTGAAATGAAATGAATTGAATTGATATTGTAATAAAATTTTTTTTTTCTTATGGAAATCATTAATCTAAAAATATTTAAAATTTTTAAAATAAAAAATTATTTGGATGAAAATAATTGTAGTTGGTAGTTGTGATTGACTGAGCAAACTTTATCGTAATATTGAGTGAGCTAATATTCTCTTATATAAGGAACGTAATGTTGTTGGTGTTTTTCTCAATTTCAGGATTATTTTTCATCTGTTCCACTATACTTTTTAAATTCAACCCAATTATCACTGTAATATCTTCCCTACATTTAGAAACACAGTATTAGAAATAAATATATAATAAATATAATATATAATGAACATATAATAAAAAAATAATAAACAAAGTATTAAAAATTTCAGTTTTTTAAAACTAACGCCAAAAAATTAGAAATAAGTTGAATGTTACAAAAGACTGATAATTTATATACTTGAACAATATGTTTCAAATCATGCTGTTTTGATTTGTGCGATAAATCATTAATGTTTTAATTATATATTTTTATGTTAAAACATTTAGTTAAATAATTAAATCTTGGTTTTATATTATTATAGCTTATGCAAGAATGTACTACACATATATGATTAAATTTGTTGATTTCGATGGTTTGTATTTACATGATTAAAAAAAGACTTAAAAATCGATAAAAAGTTGGCTTCTATTTTGGGAAGGTCACTATTTTGAAAAGTATGGTTGAACATTTTAACGTTAGTAAATACATTGGAAAATCAATTTTAAAACACTCATCTATATATACATATAAAAGCCAAATACCACTGACTGACTGACTCACTCACTCACTCACTCACTAAACAACGCACAGCCAAAACTACCGAACGGATTTATTTGAAATTTTCAGGAAATGTACTTATTACTATGTGTAGGCGCACTAAGAAAGGATTTTTCGAAATTCGCATTTTAAAGGGTAAAAAGAGCTTAAAATAGTTAAGCGTACGGCAGCGTACGGGTCCGCAAATACGGACATTTTAGCCCACCGCGGTACCAGGGACCCATGATCCGCATGACGCGGCACGCAACACGTGTTTGTGGCCACGTAGTGCACTTGAAACGCAAACGTCGGCTTCATGGGACCCTGGTACCAAAAATTGATAATTTTGCGGAGAGATGGGCTATATTTATTGATTAAATTATAATATTCTATAATATTATAATATTCTATGGTTATAAATATACTGTATATATATATGGTAGGATTTAGGATGCGGCCGGATTTACTGACGAACGAACATGCTGTCGACATAAAATTTCACCCATCGGCGGCATTCGGTGTTAAATTTCATTTCAATCCTATTGGCCACTTTCGACGGGACGGCGGGGTGACAGTGCACATGTAATTTGAAAGATTTTTTCCCCCGAGTCACTGTTGTGGTCGCCCTAAATCCGGCCCTGCGCACGTACCCATGTTTCACTAATTATATATATACAATATTTGTGTGTATAAAGGAGAGTGTACTTTACCCGGGGACCTTTTTTCGATGTAATAGTGTATAATAGATACGCAGTATTGTCGTTACTGGTTATAGGAGAAACAATTATATAGTAGAAATTAGTACTTAATTATTATTGGTTGCCACCGGTTGTTCGGGCAGACCAGGTACAAAAACTTGCGTCAAATCGAATTTTTGAACACGGCCTACCGAGGTGGTACTTTGTCCGTGAACCAGGGTGGCCGAGTCGCGCTTACTGCAGCGATTACACCCAAAAGTTCTCGAACAAACACGATTTTTTTTTTTACGAATTATCATTTTTTACGGGCAACGAAGTGTGCGGGATCAGCTAGTTTAGATTATAAAAATGATACAATTAATCTAAATATTTTACTAATTTGTTTAACCCATTCACATCACGTCAAAAAAGTAATGAAAAGATTGGGATTAAGAGAAGAAGGAATGAAAGAAAAGAGGGAAGGAAAGGAAGGAAGAAAATTAATTGAGTAAATTTTAAAAGCTGGACATTTCTAGGACGCATGTGTAGTTAGCCACGTTTCACTGTGTTTCAGAGATTTAAGTGGCATCTTATAAGGGACTGTGATTTCTGTAAAAGATTGAGAATTTCTATTTGTCTAATTCAACCTATTGCTGAAACAAATTTGAGTTGATCTTTTGCGGATTTTTAAGTTCATTAGATGTTAGGAATTGCTTAGAAAAATATCGATTGTGAGGTCTGATTTTAAAAATATTGACTTTCCCTAAAAAGTGACCTACTGTGTAAATTGTATTTGTTGTTCGTATTTCTACCCATCCAATTGCAACTCATTATTCCCATCTTTTAATTATTTTTATTTAATTATTATAGTTGAATTCATACAGTTACCACCAGATTTTTGCCATAATATACACAAGGACAATAATGACAGGTACAATTATATTAAATACTAATTAAAATAAATCTTAGGTTTCAACTACATTTTGGGGGTAAAACTAAAATTAAGCAAAAAAAGTATCAACCAAACTACAACCAGATTCCATAAACCATTTAGAAAAGGTACTGACTTTTAAAATCGGAGCATTCCTTCCATACAAAATGTTTTGGAAAGACAAAAAAATCATAATTGTAAAAACAATAAATTTTCCGCTCGATGCTCAGAATCTAAAATTTAACAATCACTGGAAAATATGTGTTTGTGTATAAATGATTAGTGGGCATTTCTAGAAGCCATACTAGACACAGATAAAAAAAAATAATTATTGTTAAACCGAAGACTTCTTTGATATATTCAATACTTACATAATATAGAACCTTAAACACTGATTTTATTTTATATGAATTAATCATCAACGTCTACAACATTTCAGATATATGATTTCAGTTGAATGTGTGATAACTTAAACTAATATTATATTTTTATGTTTAATTTTTATAAACATTCAAAACTATTTTGTTTTATACAATAATTTTATATATAAGATACTCCAATGTACATAAATGCTCAACATACATAAATATGATTTGAAAACAATTTTACCAATTAAACCAATTTCTTTGTGTTTAAAGAAATAATATATATTGATATTACAGTTATTTTTTTGTAATATATTTGTCATACGACTACTTAAAAATAATTGTTGTAGGGATCTGGTATACCTATAGGTACGTTATTTTTGGAACTTTATACTAATATTTACTTTTTTACAGTAACAAATGCGATACAAGTGGAAGTATTTCTGCCGGTAAAATATACTATTATTATATAATTAATAATAATATAATAGTTTTAAAAAAATTTATAATTTATCATTTAAGGTGATGCAAAAACAAATAAAAGTCGTTCCAAAAATCAATTAAGCATAGGGTAATTAACTGTATAAATTATTAAATTTCCTAAAAAACAGAATGTGTTTTGGTAAAGGATATTTATTATAAATAATATATTATAATTTAAGTTGTTTTACTTATCCACATTAATTGTTACTAGTAGAGAATGTAAACAGTCCCGGATTTCAGTAAAAATGTTTGAACTCATTTAAATAAAAATATATTATAACCCTCTTTGAGTATTGTCGATAATATTGAGTGAAATGATACCGAAATCTGTAAACTGCTTAGATCTATATTTTTGTTTAGTTTTTTTTGAGGGTTTTGTGATTATTTAACCAGACTGATTTAACCCCGCTTTTACAGTTTGCTTAATTAAAGCGTCGTTTGTTCGTCCTAAAAATTATTCTCGACTCTTTACGGTCGTTGACAATGTATGCATATTAAATTGTCCACCCTCGTTTTCTACAAAGCTACCGTAAGAGATTAAATTATTAATTTCTTAACATTTTATCTTTTATTGCAGTGGTCAAAGCTCAACAAAACGTAGAAAAGTTACTGGTGGTAGCAAAGACACTAAAAAAAATCATGATAAAGGAAAACAAATTAAAAAATAAAATTCAAAAAAACGGTTGGAAAAACTTGAAAAATAGTGAATGTAATTTGAAATATTTTACACAGCATAATATTTTTATCTCATTGTTTTAATTATTATATTTATGTCAAATTTTAAATTGTATTATACACAAAAGTGTGGACTTTACTAAGCATTAGAATTCTTTATGCACCAAAATTTTATGTGAGTAATTAAAAAAAATTATATTGTATAGCTAAACTAAAATAGGTATATGTGTACAAATAATAATTAGCATATATTAAGCTGAAATAAAAATTAATCAATAAAAAAATGTTTAAAAGAACATCTTATTTTTTTTCGTATGTTTTAAGTTCGTAATATATTTTGTTATTTAAAACTTCAACGTTATAGAATGAAAAACTGTGTCACAAAGAAAGAATAAAATAATTCAGTACATAAGACACATTTAAAATGTTTAAATTTTTATATTTAGCTTTAATTGTATAAAATAATTTGAAAGTTATATTACTTTTAATGTATTACAGAAACATAACTGTTCAATGATTTTCCAAAATATTTAAATTCTCACGCTCTGTTTAAAAACATAGTCTAAAAATTTGTAAAATATTTTAATCAAAATATTATATGTGTATAGTACAACAATAAGCTGATAAACATTTCTCTTTAATGTTTGTACGCAATTTGAAATTAACTGCCATTTTTTTCATGTTCTTAAAATATAACGTTAGATTCACACGTACATTTTTGTTATAATTCGGTGTTCTATGTAATGGTACTTCTTTTATAAAATTTATATCACGGTGCTTAAAACTTTTGAATAATTGGTAATTTTAATAAAAGTTTATATAAATCGATGCAAAAAATGTATTCAAATAATAGATTTAAACTTTTTTCGGTGGTCGGTAAAACTTGTTGGAAAATTTGTTTTGCATTAAATAAATTTTGTGTAAAAAAATTTCACCATGCCAACTGTATTTGTGTAATTTGAAAATAAATTTGAAGTCTTAAGGACAATAATATATTTTTAGAGTAAATCGAGTTTCACTATGAATCACTTAAAAATTTCAAACACAACTTTTAACTTAATCTTCAAAAAATGTGTACCAATGCAAAGTCGTAGTCTTTATACCTACTCATTTAAACTGCTACCTGTATTAGAAAGGTTCAGGATTTTATATGTGTAATCATGTATAAATTTAAATGTATTATCTTATGAAATGATACTAAATTTTTAAATATGTAAAAGATATTCACTGTTCTTCGTGTTTTTCAATTGTTAACGGTTTATGGTAATACTTACTTGGGTGTTTCATGGTCAAGTTATTGAAGTTTATTATAACGTATATAACGTATATTTACGTTAATTTTTGTATAAAACTGAGAGCTTGAATAACCTGGGTTTGAATTTGTGTTGTTATTCACCACACTTGCAAAGCCCAACATATAAAATTTGCTATCCAAATATAATTTACATAATGATTTATTGATTGGCATAAATCAGGGGTCTACTACAATTAATAAATATTATTCAAAAAACAATTAAAAAAAAAAAAAAAAATATTATTTAACAAAAATCACCAGAATTCGAAAAAATATATACAGCGAAAAAACCAAATTCTATATACTTATATACTTATGTATACTTACATACATTATTTTTTACCAAAGTATTAACCACTGAACAATTTTAAATATACATATTTGTATAAAATGCATTTGAAATTTGTTTTAGTTGGTTGCTCTTCATAGATTGAAATACCAAGACTAATAAATACTAGACTGTCTGACGACCGAAACTATACCAGACATTGAATCCAAACGTTATGGCGTGATCTGTTGAGCATAGTTGTTTCGGCAGATACATTTTGCGTTAATCATTCAGCGTTTACTTATTTGGCTTTGACATAGAAATGTGTGACATTTTTTAAAACATCTTCGATTAAGTGTGTTTTTTAAATCTTTTTCGTTGGGCCGCTTAAAACTAAGAGGACACGGACCAGTCAGAATTCTACTTACGTGATTTCTTACAGACTTTTTACTGCATATTGTTAGCTTTCATTGTTCAATAGTTATACATTGCAATTGTACTATCAAAGGAAAGCCCAAAGTCAGTTCACCCCAGACTGACCCACTCCAATACCTAAACGCTTTGCCAAACATTTTCTCACTCGACCTCAGATTTACTCCTTTTCATTCTTTCCTTCCTCCTCCTTTTTAGATGTTTAAAGTCAGCGAAGAATTTATTGTTTTTACAATCATGTTTTTTTTGTTTTTTTTGTTTTTTTTTTTTTCGTGTGAATGACTTTAAGGGTGTAAGAATTATTTTATATTATATAACATATATTAACATGATTGTTTTTTAAATTTAAAATACAATTTATATTTATACACGCTAAACATTATCAGTTTTTAACAAATAAGAAATCTAAATTTCGAATTTTATGCAAGAAAGAAGTAGTATCTACAATTTACACGAAGGAGGTTCTATCCATAAGGAAATAAGTGGGACTCCCATCTTCGTAAGTTTGTACACTTATTATTTATTAAATTTGTTTATGTATGTAACTGATGTAATTCTCGTTATTGGAATTAAAACATAATATGTTTTAATTCCAATAACAATTCCAACATATTATGTTGGCGACGGTGATAGGGTGTTATCGAGCGTTCCCAAATGATCGACAATATCTGCCGTTTGCAGGGAATTCCAGGCCGCTATTATCTGTCTGGTGGCGATTAGCCGCCGCCCGGCACGGCGGCGATTATTATAGCCTTATAATAATCGTGTAATAATGTTCTTCAGTCGCGCAATACCCGTCGTCGTGGTTTGTCTTGTCCGCCGACGCGGTTTTTCGTTTCGTACTTTTCCCGTCGACGTGGCTAGTTTACCCGTCGGCGCGGATACGATTTCGTGCGGTACCCGTCGACGTGGTTAAGTTTACTCGTCGGCGCGGATACGTTTCGCGTCTCACTTCGTCGCGTCTTGCGAGAGCGTCGTCGTTTTTGTTTTATTTGGTTCATCGTGTGTCGCGTTCGGCCACGGTGTTCCTGGGCTATATCTCGTGTGTCGTGGTCGGCCACGTGGTTTCCTTTTTGTGCTTATAATATTTTGTTGATTATTAGTTGTGTGTATTCAAATTGCGTTTTATTTTCATTGTCAATGTATATAAATTAATTCGTTGTCAATTACAATATTTTTACCGTAATACAGTCCACTTAATATTTATTCCGGTGTTTATTTTTATATCTGTAACAACACCGCATTACCAGCTACGAGGCGAAGACGTCACCCGCCGCAAGCGTATTTACGGCGGACTTCGTCGCCGACATTTTGGTCCCTCGAGCCGGATCAGGGTTCGGATCGGATCGGATCAGGTTGATCAGGTGATTTTTATATTCGTAAAAGGTGAGTGCCTTGTATTATAATTTTGCAATGGGTCGCCCTAAGAAGCAAATGGATGTTCCGTCGGAATTAATGAAGGTTCTAATTCGAGCGCGTTCTGCACGTGATGGTGCACTTCGATCCATTCGCAATCTCGAAAGTTTGGCGAGAGAAGCTCGAGTAAATGTCGAAAAACAGGAAATGTTCAAGGCACGTGTGAGTTTCCTGGAAGAGTACGTCTCTCGGTTTGAACGGTATCAACTGGAAATTCTTACTGCGTTGGTAGATTTAGATTCCGTAGACGAATTCGAGAGCGTTGATGCGTTAGTCGCAGATAGCATGGAGGAGATGTGCGGAGATATAAAACTGACCTTTGAACATTTACAATCAGCACAGCACGAAGTAACCAGGTCATTAAATGTAGATAAAGGCAATCACTCTTTTCAGGCGGTTAGTTTACCAAAAATAGAATTGCCGAAGTTTGACGGCAACGTTATCGAATGGTGTTCATTCCGTGATATGTTCCAGTCTCTTACACATCACAACAAGTTGATTTCCGATGTCGAACGTTATCACTATTTAATATCATGCTTGTCAGGCCCAGCGCTCGCGGTCGTTAAGGCTATTCCGCTCAGCGCCGAAAACTATTCTATTGCTTGGAATGAGTTAAAAGGATGTTTTGAAAACCGTCGGTTGTTAGCAACGGCACATATTGACAAATTATTTGCCTTTGCT
>CM029357.1:43644642-43717206 GCA_017140985.1 Hormaphis cornu | reverse complement strand
GTAATCATAATATCAGACATGGAACGATTAATTAATTATTGACGATTATTATACCTACTTTTGATACGCTTAAAATGTTCAATTTTTTGTCTAGCTTGGAACAAAATTGGACAAAATTATTTAAGACTTAAACCATACGCTTTAGTATTTATACATACCCCAATGAATATGACGAGGTAAATATTGAAATATATGCAATTATGGTACAGCCTGGCTATTTGTCATATGGTCGGTTAGGACGTATGTGTTTCTGGGGTGGCTCCGTTATCACGTTGTGGGTTGACGGGCCGTCATCTTATCGCCACTGTATCGTGTAATTATTGTTATTCCGTTGGACGTACTACCGTATTTAAAATCTAAAATTTTATATGAGCTGGACGATTCTAAAAATAAAATTTTAAATGCATTGAATTTTTATAACATTTCAAAACTTAACTAAAATGATTTTGATAAATTTTATTAACAAAGATAATAATATTTATTTATTAAATACCAACTATGTTTGTTTAATTTGTTGACGAACATTTTCCATTTTGCTCGAATGCGTAGTTATGATTCAATTGTCATTTTACAATTGATTTTTATTGATACAGTACAAGAGTGATAGTATAGGATCCTACATATTTTGTCAAACGTTCGTCTAAATGTAACACGGTTTTCTACATTTTGTATGTATTGACCATCGCATAGACGATTCTAAGTTCCATACGTTTTTGAATTCTGTATAGTTAAATTTTAAATTTTAACACTACAATATTGAGTTGTCGGTATCATTTTTTTCTTACTAATCATCATTTTTAATGAAACACTGTTTTTTTGTAATACATAGTCACGTTTTCATATGTGTCACCACAGATCTTTAGACCTTTCCCAAACAGTTAGTTGATAGAAACAATTTTTTGTGTCAGTCAAAGTGACAACTTTTATTTAAAAATAGAAATTTTTTACAGGTTAAAAGAATATATCGATCACTTAGTTTTTTTGACAGTGGATGGGGAACGTCTACTCTAATCAGTTGTATGAATTTCATGTCTTGCACAAAAAAATTTAAAAATATTAAAATGATTAATTTTTGAGTGGTTCATCCGTAAGAACAAATGTTATACTACAGAACGTAGTAAATTTCTGCACCAACACATAAGCTGTAAAACGTTTAAAAAAAAATCTGAAGTCAATTGAAGTGTTCCAAAAAACAGATTAATTGAAAACAATTTTCCGTAGTTGCGGTAAGTGTAAATCTTTACTTAAAAACAAATTGGGTTTAAAGGCTTCAAAACGTATCAATTGTATACATATTGAAAGAAACAATGTTTGAAAGATATAACCTTTAAATTTACAGCGGTGAATTCCTCATATGTTACGTTTTATCGATTGCAGAACAAACGTAGTTTGTTAAATATTTGTAAAAAATTAAATAAAAATTTAAAATGCTTATCAATTATCATATAGGTATTGCTAAAACCTAACATTACAAAAAAAAAAAAAAATATGTAAAAAAAAAAAAAAAAAAAACGATAAAATAAAAAAAATGTTTTTTAGTCTACCAAGTATATAAAATATAGGGATAATATATCCGAATGTAGTTAATGAAAATAATTTATTTTTAAGTCATGTTACAAAATTTATTTTTTTAATTGTAATGACATTCCCACACAGTGACAAAAAGAAACTTATATGAATTAAATCATGCACGATTTTACCTTATACATATTATGTGATACCATTTTACAAAATAAACTAGAATATTTAGAGTAATTAAATAGTATAATATATTTCAACATTCTGTGTCCTATTTAATTTAGATGTAGTCAACTGTACATATGTACTTTAATAGCAATGTAAAAATTTAAACCGATGTTTGTATCTCAAAAAACATGTTGTTTTAACCATAATTTGACAAATTACTAACAAAAAAAATTTAGGGATTGTACCCTAAATTTTTTCATAAAAAATTATTTTTATTTTAACACAGTTTGACAGATTGTTGTCAAACAATGATTTTTAAACTATTATATTTAAATACAGTATGAAAATTTTTGAAAATATTAATTAATTATATTTATCAGTAAATATAAGAAATTTTACTAGAAATTAATATTTTTCTATATCTACTTTTGTTGATTTGTTGTTATAGTTATAGAAAAAATCAGAAAGAAAGAACGATTTTTGGCATTGTAAAATTAATTTGAAAAAATGATGTAAATGTTATGATTAATAGTACAAAAAATTCAACACTAATTAACTTACTACTTTTCAGACATAAGTTCTAAAAGTACATAGATATTAAATTTGATTTGCATATTGTAGATGAAATGCTACTTCCAGAAAAATGATGTAAAACATACGAAAATTCAGGGAATCTCAATTAGACTCTTGTGGCTTACAAATCAAAAATAATAATTGTGAAAATAAATTTATAACGAAAAAACTTTAATTTGTCTATACTTGTATAGTTGTATGACTAATAAGTGTTCAAACCTTTTATATCGATAAAAACAGTTAAAATAAGAATATAAAAAAATTCTATAAATTGATAGAAACAAAAATCGAGGAATCGTTAAAAAAAAGTATTATGTTGTTTTAATAGAAGCTGCGTTCTTTTGTTTACAAACTAATGACTAAATAAACAATTAACAATAAACAATTAAAATAAACAAATAATCAGTCCACCGTTTATGCATAAAAAAATATTTATAACTGCTCAAACTTACTTGTTTGTGATTGATCTGCACATTCCGTAATAATTTTTCTTGAATCTGTCGTTTCAAAAATAAAAACCGGGATCACTCTAAGTAGAGTAGGTAGTTTGACAGAGTAGCGGCAACGCTTTGGATGGGTCACTATAGTTTAGAAGTTGTGGTTCAAACGCATTATTAAATATCTGAAAACGTATAAAAATTTTAATTTAAATAACGTGTGAAAATTTAAGACCGTTTGAACTATTATTTGAGAAGTTAATACGATTTTATTATCAATTGCACAATTATGCGCGTAATTTCATTATTATTACCAAATTATACCGTTTTTCAACACCTTTTTTGTACGCTTTCGGAATCTGTTGGGAAGATTCTTTCGAAATTTTTTTTTCAGCTAGCAAATTTTGTATTCCCTAAAATATTTTAATTTTGATTCTTAAATAACAAATTTGAGTTGGTAACAAATTTTTTTCTATAAATAAGTCATAGGTATGACCAATTTTAGATCATTTTCCAACTTTAAACAGCTAAAAAAAAATTTGTGATTTTCGATTTTTAAACTTTTAGTATCTATTGTATATATTTGTTGTTAACTTTGTGTTAAAGTTTCAAAATGTTTTGTTAAAAATTTAAATTTTTGCAAACGAAACTTAAAAAAAAATGAAAATTTACGAAAAGTTCTATACTTAGCACAAACATTTTCAAAATCACTTGAAACTTAGACTAAACCTGTATTTTAACTATTTAAATATTGTTTAAAGGTTTCAGCTAGTTCCATATTTTATTTTGAAAGTTATGGCTACAAAACTAAATCGATTATATCAAAAGAGACGTTTGCCGTAATTTTTCACGTTGGACCCATCAAAATACAATTAGAGTCCAAATACCTTTCATTAGAGTTATTGAACGTAAAATTTGGAGCATTCCTTATATCCTAAAAAGTGTTTACAGAGAGAAAAAACAATACGTTCTTTACTGACACTCAGAATCTAAAAAAAAGTATAGGTGCAAACCAAAAAATATTCTAATTGATTAATTTTCTACATGATGTAGGTAATTGTATCATAGTGACAATGCCCTAAGGACAATTATTACCATGAATACATTTCAAGATTTTTGTTTTAGGATCATTATCTACATAGTTTGTCATTTTATTGTAACGATCTACAATACTATATAGTATTTTATTGGCAATACAAATATCCAAAAACAACCAGTACCTAGTCATAAGTTTAATTCAATTAATACAATTTTTAACATCTCCAATTCGAGTCAGGTCTTTTTGTTGTGTACTGTATTATCAAAAACTATATAGGTAGGTACTGAGACTAGGTCCTCAGAAAATGTATACTTATACATAATTGCAATTTCATGATATTGCATAGAAACAAATATTGTACAATATGAAACCAATGAAGTTAAAATAACATACCAATACAAATAATTATAATTTTTGTTTTATTATGACCAATCTTTCTCCTCTAACCTTGTATATCATTTGTTAAGCCAAAAACTTGCTGGTTTTTGAAATAAAACAGAGATAGATTATTATTAAATTCTCATTGATAACCTTAACCAATTATACTAGAACGTGCCTAGAATTTGTTCTCAGAACATAAAGTTATTGGAAAACTCAATTTAAAGTTTAACAACCACAGTTGTACTGAAATTGTAGAATATAATAAATCTACCAAAAAAAAAAAAAAAAAAAAACGCGACCTAGAGTGATTTTGGTTTTTTTTTCTGTGGACACGTTTTCTAATACAAAATTTGCCGAGATTTCAATGCATGGTACCGTAAGAGATAGATAATTGATCCGAGATGGTTCTTTATATAAAGCGTTTTTTTGAAATTTTGATAAGTTTTTAAGTTCTGAGGAAAAAAGAAAAGCAGCCAAATTTTGAATTTGTTCGACTTGGAACTTATAGAAGTCATTAAAAAGGGTCTTGCGAGTTTCCTGTTGAAATTTCAATCGTTTTTGGTCATTGTTATGGAACTTAAATATTTTAAATTTTACGCAGTTATTATTCCATAAAACCTCTAGTTTTTATGTTTAAGTCTCGAAACTTTAATAAAATCTAAACAAGATAGTTTTACATATGTGTTTAAAAAATTTTAAAAATAGGTTAGCACAACTTTGGTTTATAGCCGATTTTAAGTTGTTATTTTGTCGTAAAACTCGTTATTCCGGATGGCCGTGTATTTCTTAAGGGGGGAATAAATAATTACGGGAAACGTGTTTCTTATACATCGATATAAATTTTTTTTATCATAACATCCAAAATAAAGATCGGACCAAGCTGAAACTTTTACATGATACTAAAATAGGAAAGATACAGATTTGATAAAAGATTTTATTGTTAATTTTTTTTTTTACCAGGACGAATACTAGACAACTTAGCTTGCTCAGAATTGTATTTCCAAAGGCAATGATTTATCGTTACTTTCAAATACTTTAAAATTATGCGTTTAAACCAAAACTTCTAAACTAGTCACCCACCCAAAATGTTGTCGCAACCCCGTACAACAAACCTATGCAACCAAGACTGATTTCAGCTTTTTTAGATTTGTTTTGGTAATGAATTCGAATAAAATTCGATTTGAGTTCGGGTTTTGAAATATGATTTTTTTCTGTTGAGACCACACAAAATATGTTTTAAAAAATTGTATTAAGTACATAATTACAGTTATACGGATTTCATACAAAAATGAGTAGGTACATTGGTTTTATGAAAATTAATTTTATAGTTAGTTAAAAATAATTTTCATTATGATTATACCAAAAAGTATATTGCAAATACCATTGATTTTATAAAATCAATGCTATTACGAATTTTCTATAAAAAGTGTATCAGGGGAACCCATCTCAATAAAACATATGAGACGTCCCAAAATTTTACATTATTACCAATTTTTTTTTTTTTCTATATTAGTGGTGCCATGACTTACTATATTAATTCTACAGCTTATGAGTTGTGTGACAAACAATCACAATTTACGAAGTCATACACATGTTTCACAATCAAGACAAAATGTAAATACAAATATGAAAAAACAGTAAAAGTGACAATATTGATCACTTTGAATTTAATCTTTTAATTTTTTTTGCACAGTCTTTATCGTTCTCTATCGCCTTCATTCAAATATCAATCATGGATTTTTTTAAATTTAAGTCTGTGGTAACAGTCCTGTTGGTAGATTATCTAATCGTTGTTAAAGACATTCATTGTGCACCTACGGCAGGTAAACTAACTTGAATAATAAAAAATCTTTACCCTATAATGAAAATTCACCATAATTATGTATTTTTGTAACATTTTAGATTTTCAAAACAAAACGAGGGAAAAAATATTGATTCTATGATGATGTGTAATATTTTTTACCTCTAGCACTCATTCTTCCCTTAGGAATTGCTCCGATTTTAACGTAAAATGAAGAGTTTTCCAGAAGCCCAAATTATTATCTTTGATGGCTATTCTCAAAATTTTTAATAATAAAATTACTTGAAACGGAAAAAATAACATCGAAAAATAGATAAAAAGAACGGCAAACGTGATCGTAGTTGCTTCTCCATGAAACTACACAGATAACCTACAAATTTCTAGATTTTTATAAAATATAGCTTAATGCAAACACTTTTTTTTTTGTTGTTAAAGCTGAAATTAATTGCATTGGTAAGTAATATTATATTTTATATTCTCAACAAATCGAAAGAAATTGTATGTTTATCAAGCAAAATACATTTTCAGATTCTATAAACAGAAAGAATTATATAAATTGTTTTTTTTTTTTTTTTTTTTTTGGATCAAAATTATATCTCTTAAGTTTAATAGTTGTCCTTAAAATTATTTTGTTAATTTTTTTCTGATTTATGATCAAAAACTGCACAAAAGTCGAAAACCCCACGAGATTATCAAAATAATAATAATTTTAATTGGAGATAATTTTCAACGTAGTCTTGATATTCCATGATTATGATATAGATACAGATTTATTTACATTGATATATAAAACATATTCACTATCATTCCATCCAATTTTAATCTATAAAGTTTTTAAATTGATATATTTTGAATTTGGTCAGTATGTGTTTTTGGACAAAATTTTACCAATTTTTTTTTTAATTTAGCGATACTTAAACTAATTTTTAAAACAGATTAAGTTATAATACGTCATTTTCTTAACACCATCATTGTAATAATAATATATACTATATATATGTATTAAGATTACAACTTTAATTTATTCTTATTTCCCTAGTTTGTGTAATAGATTTAATAGTTATAACTAAATAATATGGCTTGATGTTATGTTATGTTAGTACACCATAAGAGGTGACATAAAGTTCCTTTTATATTTTTTGTTTTGATTTTTAAGTGGAAAAAACATATTTATTTAGCCTGAAAAGGTTTTACGTTGAACTATACTTGTTAAACATTTATAGCTTTATAAGCATTACAAATATCCTTGAATTAATAATCTTAATTAATAAACTCTATAAAACGTCATGTAATTTATATTTAGAAAGCATAAATACGTATTACGGGCGTAAGTAGAGTTTTGATAATACAATTTAATGTTTGA
Organism: Hormaphis cornu; assembly: GCA_017140985.1. Taxonomy (NCBI): domain Eukaryota; kingdom Metazoa; phylum Arthropoda; class Insecta; order Hemiptera; family Hormaphididae; genus Hormaphis; species Hormaphis cornu. The sequence continues at coordinate 43,709,926 of CM029357.1, read as the reverse complement.
AATATTAGTTAAAATTATACTTACTGTTATCCAATACAGAGCAAATATTATTCAAAATTTAGAATGAATTTAAATAATATTTAATAGAATCAAAAACTACTATTACGTTAACAACATTTTTCAGTTGGGTTTTCATGTTATCCATCAGTTTTAAATTATGCGAAATATGGATTACTTTATCTTCGTAAGTTAAAATATATTTATTATTTAAGTCAATAAAAGTCATTCGTGTAGTAATTTTTATTTAAGTCTACCACACAAAATTTGTTTACATATATTTTACATACTTTCAATCATATAAAAAAAGAAAAGCATTCAAGTTCAAAGTGTAGGATATGTTGTATGAAATTATTTATTTTGAATCTCAAATTTTTATGAAATTTAATAATATAATTACATTTGATTTAACTTTGTTTCATATGAATAAAAACAATTCTTATATTTTATAAGTACTAAAACCACAAAATATGTTGTAAGAATTGCTTTAATGAACGTATCAGAAACTTTTCCATTATTTCACAAAAGTATTGATTATTTATCATTAATTTTTTTTCTTATTCGATAATTCGATTTTGAACGTCATGACCGTTAAAGCCAGTGTAGAAACTATCACAAATTATCGTATATAAATTAAGTTTTTGATCATAATAGTAAGGTATATTCTATTCAATTTGTATTCAAATGGTTTCATGTGTTTAACTAAAATATGAAATAAAGTATTAGATCTTCACTTTTTCTGAGAAATTATTTTGTTTGGTTCCATACATTTTCACAAATGATGGATACAATTTTGTTTTACCATATAGTTTTGACCGTTATTTAACTTTATTCTAAACAAATTAGTAAACTAAAAATAATTATAAATAGGTGTTTTATTTAAAACCAAGAAGTTTTAATGTAATTTTACATCGTTGGTAATCGTTATTAAATTTTATAGGATTACATGATGAGCAAACAGGTAAGTTTATTACATTTACTAGCATGAACAAACATTAATTTGTTAGGGTTTTCTTTTTTGTCATAGCCATGATTCTTTATCTGACAACCATACTATTATTATTTATTAACAATATTGTATGTAGATACATTATATATATTATAGATATATTATATATAGATACGTCATATACATACGAATTATGAATTAATAATAGATTTTTGGTTGCAAATGTTTTGCAACGCAACGAAGTACTCGTAATATATCGCATCCGCCTTTTTGTCTGTTTATTTTGCTATTTATTTGTTTGCAAGCTAATTGTCAACAATCCTGTTCACTTAATTTTGAAAAATTTTTACATTAAGATTCCAAAATACTTGACGTTTTCTTATTATTTAGTTTTGCATTGTGACCTTTTTTATCAAAATAAAATAACAAAAAAATAAAAAAATAAAACTTTTGACATCACTTTTTATACTTAAAACTAAAACTGTATCAGACTTATTATAATATTATATAAAAGTGTCAGATAGTTTCGATCATTGTTTTAAAAGTAATGGCCAAAAAACTAATCCGATTACGTCAAAATACACGTTAGTCATACTTTTTAATGTATGTCCTTAAATTTTGCTTGTTTATTTTATCGTCAATTTTCAATTTTGATTTATTAAGTTTGAAAAACCTCAAAATACCACCTCAGTCAATTGACCTCTCAGAAAAAGTACACACTTGAAAGTTCGGAGCATTTCTTATACCCTAAAAAGTGTTTTCTTTCTTTCTCAATTAATTTTTGTGGCCATCACGATTAGCTTTTACCCTTCCTTTTTATGATTTAATGAATTATTGTATTCCACCATTCCTGAGATCTCCCTCCATTGTATCTATCCATCTCTTTTTAGACAACCCGCGAGGTCTCCTTCCCATATGTTTCCACTCCAGCACCGCTTAAACCCTCTCTTCCTCATTCATTCATATTACGTGACCAGGTCATTGCATACGTTGTTCACTTATAAAACTAGTGACTGGTGCATATCCCTTCTTGCAGTTCATGGTTAAATTTTGTACTCCAAGCACTTGTTGTGTTACTATAGATTGGACCACAAATTGTCTTTCATACTTTCATACTTTATTCTTAAACTAAACTAAAAAAAAAAAAAAATCATCATTGTAAAAACATTTTTGCTACGCAAAAAATCTTAAAATTTTTGAGATATCGATTACTACTTCAGTGTGGCAAAACAGTCATCACTAAGTTATGTGGCACTTACTTAGCCAAACTATCAAAGACCTTTCTATTTTTGCGGGAGTATGATATTACACTAAAAGTAGTTGTCGTGACTTCCCATATATATGGTAGTCAAGATAACTCATGAGTATCTCATATTGTATTCAATTTTCCTGAAATATGTCCGTCATGAAATTCAATAGAAATTCAGTTCGTAACAACTGTAATCATTGGAGGTCTAATTGCATAATGATCTAGCCTGTTGATTCAAGATACCAATAATTAAATATTGTTAAATAAACACGAGCAGTTGAGTAATAGTAGAGTTATAACAGAAAACAGTTTGATACAAATATACAATAGTGTAGTAACTAGTTATACAGGTCACCAGCTTCCAATATAATTTGACAAAATAAAAACAAGGAATTGTTTTAAATGTCTTAAAAAGTAATCATCTTTTATACTTTGAAACTTTAAAATTCTAGTACTAAATCTTTCAGACGATGGTATGTTATTCACAGTTAAATTAGATTAGATTGGTTATAAGCTAGACAATAAACATTATAAGGACCAAACTTAACAATTTTCTTGCATAAAGGGGTAATAACTTTTATAATATCTATCTATATATTTATAATATAAATTTTATATATATATATAATTTATAAACTACTAGGTTTAGGTATTTAAGTAAAATAACTATAATGACTATAGAAATAAAATTTATAAATTATGAATAATTATTATTTTTTATTTTGTTTATAAATAGAGTAAACAAAAGTGGTTAGAAATTAGATGCTAACAAATCATAAGTGGTTAAAATATTCTCAACGACTATAGTTAATTCAATAAAAACTTTTTCAATAAAAAATTCTTTTATATATTTTATTAACACGGCACTCATTTTTTTATAGCCTTTGATGTATAATAAACAAATTGTTATAAATGTTTTCAGTTTTGTTGATTTTTTAAATAATTTTTTTCCAGAAACAATTTTTGGCATCAGTAATTCCTTTTCATTAATAAAATTATGAATAATATAATAAATAAAATGTTCTTACTTTACACATAATAATTAATAATTAATTAAAAATTACAATACATTTTAGTTCCAAATGATCCAACAAAGTACTATATGAGATTGATTCCACACCTAAGCTTCGGTATTTATTTGATTTTTATTAAATTTTAAGTTTTAAAAATTCTATCACAAGTATCCACTAATTCATGGGTCAGGTAAAAGTATTTGTTGTAATTTCCTTTTCGTTATAAAAAATAATTATATTTTATTAAATATTCTAGATAACTCACAACTATAATTATTTTTGTAATTATTTGTAATTATGTTTTGAACTTTTAATTTTAAAAAATGTGTTTACATTTCACCAGATTTTAACTAAACGAATGAAATCGTAGTTTTATCTTATAGTTTCTTATTACGTTTCATAAATCTTTTGATATTTGTTTTGAAATTTTATAAATTAAATCCATATATTACAGTTATTATTATTATTATCGTATGACCTTTATTGAATGCAATATAATTATAGGTATAAAATATTATTACAGTATTAAATCTACTAGCTAACAGGCAAATTAGAATAAACATATAAATATACAAATAAATAAATAAACAACTGCATATAACAAATATAAACTATGGAATATAAAAATACTAATAAATAAATAGATTGGTAAATATGTGAGTGCAGTACGGTGGCATATACATATATATATATTACAGTTTATAGCATATATATATTTATTTATATAAATATATTATACATTATGTATTGTATAATATGAAATGCATTATGATGGATAACCATTAAATAATAATTTTTACATTTATTTTAAAAATTTATACGTGTCACGAAAATTTCAAACAAAATGTAACATTGAATTTTCCTAATTCAGGCGCTATTTATGTTGGACATTCGCAGCTTTGCCTATCCTGCCCCTATTTCCCTAATATCATATTTTCCAAATTTTTACTGTGAATTGACCTGAAAGGGATAACTGCAGGCACCATTAGTGTAAGAGTATCGCGGTTTTGTCAACTCCTCAATCTATAGGTAATCTTATCTACTTTCCGTACAAATGTTTACTCTAAAGGGATTGGGATGGTATTTCTGGCACTATTGGTTTAAGATGTTTGCGGTTTTGGTTACTCATTGATAATTTCTGTATCCCTTCTAGATTTCTTATGGGTTGAATTTAGTAAAGGACTCCTAATTTGAAACAGTAAATGTCTAAAACCAATATCAGCCCTTAAAAATTTCTATGGAGATAAAATTTGTACGAGACATTGCTAAGCCTAAAGGTAAAGTGGGGTAGCCAAAACTGTCAACTCTTAATTTTAATAGCACTGAAGATAAAATACCTATATAGAGAAGTAAACAAAACTGAATATGCTTACCATCAATGACCGGCCAGCACGGAATTATTGATATGTAACTATTTGCAAAAATATTTATCCTCTAAGTGGTTGATTTTGGTAAAAAAAATTATAAACACCAAACATATTCAACATTATCAAATATAAATTAGGGGTTCTAAATTTGTGTTGAAAATCTTTTTAAATGTAAAATACTGAAAAAGGAGCTTTACGAAATTTCTGATAACAAGAAAGTAATACCTACTAATTGGGTTAGTGTTTTATTTCCCCGAAACGTATTAGATTACCAAGATCGCTCAGAATCATTTTTTAGAAAGAATTGGTTTATCTTTGCTCTCAGATATTATAATGTATGTTTAAATAACAATTTTTGATCTAGTGACCCATTCAAAGTGTTTTCATTACTCCAACCAACCTGTAAACTAGACCCAGAAATTACCGGTGATCTATTTAAGAATGAGCTAGTTTGTACCTATACCATGCGGATATAATTATAAGTAATTACATACTAGAAATAAGAGAAATATTGAAAAAAAGTATTCTACATTAGCATATGGACGTGTTTTAGTATTTTTTCAATCAAATTCAAAGTTAAAACCTAGGATGCTACCAAAATATGATTACAGTCCATAAAACATTCATCTATGGTTTTACGATGCAAAATAATAAGACATACCTATCTATATGCCGATAAATTCGTTTAGGTTCCTATACATTTGGTACTTGATATAATTTTCAGTCAAACGTACTGATTTTTGAGTTAAAATAGATTAAAATACCTGTATAAAAATTTGGGCATTCGAAAGTTTAAACTTAAAATTTTAAAGTAAATAAGTGTTCTTACTTGAAAAATGATTTTTTATTTTATGTAGTCAATGACAACCAAATATATAGAATATACATCAATTAAATGTTTTGTTTATGTAGAAATATATCCATAGTTATTATCTCCTAAAAATATTACACGAGAGTTTCATTTAAAATATTAAAAGTATTGTATTTTTCGGTTTTTTCTCATAACTCCAAAAATAAACAAAGTTTAAAAAAAAACTTCAATAAAAGTATTAATTAAAATAGTTGTTTTGGGTGTTAATTAGTAATTACACCCAATCACTTATCTTTTAAGGTATCAAATGTTAAGATCGCAGCATTTCTTCTACTATAAAAAGTGATCACAAAATTTTTTTTTTTTTTTAAACATTATTTTAAATACAATACCTACATTTCTCACTACTCTTAGAATCTAAAATTAAATTTAGAACAAAAAAATTACAATATTCTAAATTTTTTTTCATTAATTTTACAGATTCTTGGTTCTAATTCGGATACCAAATAAAATTTCTATAAACATTTTTGTATAGTGTACTATACATTTGATACTATTGTATAGTATCTGCACAAAAATTCATAATTAGTATTAGTACTTTAGTATCATAGCAGACAACAGTAAATATAATAAAAATCTTTTTTTTTTTTTTTTTTTAATACGTCATGTCTTTTTATAATATTATAAATATGTGTTTGACCTCTGCAGGCCCGTGCGCAGGGGGGGGGGTTTGGGGGTTCTAACCCCCCCCATCGAGAATTTTTCCACATAATTTTCCACTAGCAATAGTCCTTATTCTACGAAAGTCAAACCGACTTGATAATAAAACCCCCCCCATAAACGAATTCTGCGCACGGGCCTGGACCTCTGGAAATTTTGAGTTAATAACACATTTGAATATGATGGAAAACATTTTATTCAAAATTTACATATAATTGAAAATATCCTACTTAGCTAAAAATAAATGATATTTAATATGTATAAATGAGTGTTGTGAATTTTGTTAAATTTGTACGTATATATTCAAAACATAACTTGTATTACTTAGGTCATATTAAATAGTAAGTTATCAATGGTGTTTTTAATTTACAGATGGTGAAATAGTTAGTCCACCAACATACTGTAGTCAATATTATTCACCAGGTTTGTTCAAACTTTACCATATTAAACTAAAATATAGGGAAAGTAGGTAAAAATAAAAAACGGTGAAATAGAAGTGGAGATTAGAACAAAAAAAAGGACTTTTAATCTTTTTATGAGTATACGTATATGAGAGTATGAATTAAAAATAGAAAATGAATACACGTAATCAAGTGGTTTATTTGACTTAAAGTTCAAAAGTTCCGTTTCATGGTTTAGAATCCATCTGAGAAACAACAATGGCATAATTAAATAAACAACCATTTTTTTAGACGGGTAAGATAATACAAAAAATTAAAAGTATTTCATTGCGTTTTTCATAAAACAAGTAATTTGGATCTTGCAAGAATACACATTTTCAAAAGCGACAAAATATTTGCATTTGCTGTTGCTGTTGCAAGAACAAAAAATATTTTTAAAAGTGCTTCGTTTTGTGTAGTTATTTTCTTCTTAAAATGTTCAGAAATTTTATTATGCGAAAATAAACAAGTTTAATGCCCTAAATTTACGCACATAGTTTTGAGGTTGATTTTCCTTGTTTATTTGCCAAACATTTTTAACGTATCATATTTAAGCACAGTATTTTGAGGTTGAATTTACTTATTTATTTGCATTCAAATTCAAACAAACAGTTCAAATTCAAACAGCGTTTTCTTAAGTAATTGTAATCTTTACAACCTTATTGTTTTATTTGATTTTACAGAATTATTCAGTAAGATTAAAAATTACACTATATAATAAATATAATAACGATTTTCGATAAAAATTTTAAAAATATTTAAATAAAATCAAAATGTATATAAAAAAAAAATAACTTCGTTGCATTAGCCGACATTTATTACAATAATCGCACATTACATACATATTATACATAATTTGTTTTCTATTGGAAGAAGTACACGTGCATAAAGCATTTTATTGCAAACTATTTTTTAAATTTTGTCGTAAATTATTTTATTTAATTACACAGAAGTATGTTCTGGTGAGTCAAAAATTTAAAATACAATTTGAAATAACAAATTGTATGTTTTTGGTGATGAAAGTTAAGGGTAAATGTATAAGATTTTATTGCTCCTATCTAGTGTAACAATATTTTATATCCTTGATATTATTTTACTGTCAACACTTGTTTGGCTAAAATACGAGATCTTATTTGTTACTAATTATTTAATGGTAATTGTGGAAGAGACAATTAAGTTATTTGATGGATTATTGAAAATTAACTTCGGGTGAAGTAGAGTAGGTTGTATCTCTGAGTGAGTTTCTATTTTGAATGTTTTAGTTTTAGATAACACAAAAGAAGGAAAAAATGAGCTTAATTTTAGAAAAGAAGGAAAGATAGTAATTTTCAAGAAAAAAAGGAAGAAAATTGAGTAAATTTAAAAAAAAATGATTAACCTTTTGTATAAAAAGTAAGAAATGGTGTTAATTTAAAACCAGGTAAAAATTATTTTGAGTTATGACTAAGTTTTAGAATGGAAGACCTTTCTGACAAGGTCCATAGTTTGGAAGTTTATTTCAATCGTATTATAAAATAACTGAAAGCAACGTACAACTATAGACTTCAAAAAAATGACTCTGAACGAGGCCTGTAATCATCCAAGAAAAAATCAGCCAATCCAAATAAGTAGATAATTAAAGTAGACAACAATTAGTACTAACTTTTTTTTCAGTACTTGCATAACTTAAAATTTCAACACAAATAAAAATAATTTAATTTATATTTGAAACTGTTGAAACATCCACAGGTTAGTAGTTTTTCCTTGGATTATTTCACAAATTCATGTCCAACAAACACACATTAAAGAGTCCTAGTTTTTTTTTACATAAATATAAGTTCTTAACTTAACTTGTGATGATAATTGTTTTTTTTCCTAGGACAGGACAAGATTACAAAGATCATTAAGAATCAATTATTTGAAGGCAATAATAATTCATTGATTTCAGATACAAAATAATACATTTGAATCAAAACTCCCTGTCCATTTTCCTATCCAAAGAATTTACCCACGCCAAAAATTAGTGACAATTTAACAGTCAACGTGTTATACCATCCTAGAATTATTAAATCCCATTTATTCGCTCTCCGTTAATTAATTTAACAATGTTTTTGAAATTTACTGCCTGGTTTTTTATGTATAATGTATGATACCTAACTAATAGAATAACGCATTTTTTTTAAAATTAATTACCTATATTATCAATGTCAATAGACCTACTAATTTTGAATTATAATTATTATTATGGGTTATACTTAACTAACAGTGGAAATACAATTAGAATTTAAATTCCCAGGTACGTGTCTTAAATGAATGTGAATTAAATTATAGCTTTTTACACTTTATTGATGAAAATTTACTGACATTATTTATGTTAATGTTATTAAAATAAGAAAAAAATTGTTTAATTAAATTATTCATTTTGAATTATTGTAGTGCCCTACAGCATGCTAGAAATCGTGCATTTATTATATAAAAACTTCGGTATGTATATATATTGATTAAGTCATTGTCATAAAATATAATTAAGTAATATACTAATATTTCTATACCAATATTTTTCATATTTGAATTTACAAACTTAGGTTTGGTTTTAATGAGCAAATCGATAGTATAAAAGAACACTGCTATCCTATAAAAATATATTTATTAGATTTATTTTTTTTAATTAAAGTGTGCTTTGTCATAATTTCAATACAAGTCATTTTGATTTATACAGTTTTTATTGTTCAGTTATAAACTTACTTGAAAATAAATTATAAATGAATTTACTTTCATTTTATGTTGTTTTGTTACTAGACAATATTCATATTGAAATGGAAAAGAGAATCAAATTTATGTATATTATTAAATTTATCAGTCCAAGCCTAAAGACAATTTGAATTGCATTGAAATTTGTATTTTAAATTGCATTGAAAAAGATTATTTTTTCGCACATAAATTTGATTTTGTGTCATAGATTCAAAGGGTTTTTCAAAAATAAATTTCGATAATATTGTCAATATGCAATATAAAAACTATGATCTTATGATATTAGGTATTGTAACCTAATTGTTTAACATACTTTTAATTTGAAAACTAGAAAATCAAGTGTTTTAATTCTCAATAACTACAATTGATTTACAAATCTTTGTATGTATAAATTAATTCAGATAAAACAGTACAATAAGTCATCAATTAAATTGTTTTCTTTTTGTTTATCAATGTTTATCAATAATTTGCATGTTGCTAAAACACAAAAGATATCATACACGAATGTAAATAAATTTTCGTTTTATATCCTTTACAATATAATGATTAATACAAATTGAAGATGACAAAATGAAAATACTTAATTTGAATGTTGTAATAAAAAACTCTCACATTTAAAAGGTGCTCAATTCGAGGATATTATATATCGAGGATAATAAGAATATATTTATTTATCCTAATACGTGTTAGTTATAATACGGTATTTTTTGTCACAAAAACAGATGAGCAGTCAGCAGAACCTAGCTAAATTTGAGAAAAAGTATTACGACAAAATGTTGGCCACAGGAGAAATTAAAACACGGGGAATATTAACGAAGAAAGAACGATGAGATAATAAGTATGTTAGAGGATTCAGACATAAAAGTTACAATTAACAGTTTAAGAATATGGTAATCTGAGCACAGTATATATGGTAAGTTTGACAACAGACTATCGGTCAAGTCACCAGCTGAAAGACAAAGAGGAAAAGACCGCTCGACCGTCCAAGACGAAGATGGATAGACAGGGTCCATAAAGACTTGGTTTTGCTGGGAATCCTGAATAGTGAAGAGCTAGCCACGGTCAGAGACAGATAGAGAGAAGTGGTAGTTTCAGCTAAGGACCCGAATGGTCTGTACTAAGCAAGAGAAATAATTTCTCTCCATATAATTTTTTTCTCAAACCATTTGTCATAACCTGTGGTAACGGTAGCAATCAATGGATAGGTTAGGTTAGGGTGTTTTGTATAATTTAAAACAAATAACGGATAAGCAGTGTTAGATGTTGAGTGCATGGATATTTTATTAATTTGAATCACTGATTATTTAAGTTGAAACCAAAAATACTATGCAATTTAGGTAAAATTTATTTATCCAAAGATTTTTTTTTTTTTTTATTGCCTACTCTATTAAAACTACTCAATCAATTGTATTTAAAATTTACATTATCTTTCCACGTTTTCATCGAACTTCGAAAATGCATAATAAATTGTTATACATAATATTATACTAAAATTATATTATAACTTGATAAGTGTGGTCCGTTTAATCGAAGATATATTTTATAATTTAAACTTAATTTCGCTTTACAGCCGAATGTAATGTAAGAGCCAAACGTAAGTCATTTTTCAACTAAACATTTGAATTCCATTCTAAAATTTAGTGTTGTAACTAAACCCGATAATCAACTTATAAGTATTTTGATATTTTGTTACAAGTTACAGTTAGTATATATTTTATAAATTGTATGATCATTTTAAAAAGTTTATTTTGACTTAAGCAGCAAATATATTCTGTGCGTATTTATGTTATACAAATAATTGAATTTTCCGACTAATAGTACTTATTTAATTATAGGATTTGCCCAAGACTACATGAATTACGTAGTCAAAAAATTGAAAGTTATCGATTTGATAGATGAGGCTGGTAATACCGGTGAGTATTACATATTCATCAAAACATTTATTCAAATAACCATCAAACATTAGGTACTTACTCATATTATTCGAAATACAAAAAAAAATGTAAATATAATTAATTTTTATGATAGTAAGAAGAATTTCAAAATTTTATTACTATAATACAAATTATATTTTTGACAAAATGTTTGTTAGAACTTAGTAATTAGCGTTTGAAAAAACTTCTTTACTATTATATTTTCTTAAAATCAATTATGCTTTTGCTTTGTATTCTAGTAGAAATGCCAACACCATCAGATCATTGTGCTGAAACATATCCATATGTCTCTGACATTGATGACGATGATTAATATTTATTTAATATTTATTAATGATAAGTTTTCTATATTGAAAATAACTTTTTTTAAATTTATATTATTTAAAATGATTATTTAAAATATAATTAATTTTAAATTTAAAGTTACGTACAACTTGATTAGTAGTATAACAAGCATAAATAGTTTAATACGAACAATCCTAATGTAAATTTGTTTAAATAACAAACACACGGCTGTCTCATTTTTTAAAATTAAAATAAAAATACTGAATTTTATTTAAGTTATCATTTATTAAAAAGGTTTTGGTATACTTAAAGAAATGTTTTTTTTTACAACCAATGTATAATTAAATTTTAAATTAACTAACCAATTATGTTTTCTCTTTGATATTATCACATTCGGAACTTCAGACCTGGTTTTCTACAAACCTATATTACTGTTAAAGATCTTACCGAGTGTCAGAGGCGGTTTTTATTGGTTACTTAGAGGAGAGTTTATTTATTTATTCTAGTGCATAGGCGCCTATAGAATTAAGATTGGTTGCCCCTAATTAATCAGAAAACTCCATCTGCAATCCTGATTTGCAACAAAAAACAAGCTTCAATGTCTACGAATTGAATAAAATTGTTCAGACTAATCTTCCAAAAACAGTCCTTGCAAGTGTGTGTCCTAAATTGACAAATCCAAGATTTTAACATGGACAGTTGACTGGCCTGCTCACGCGTCGGAAAGGCAGCAGATTTATTTGTGTTTGCGCCAGATAGTTAAACGGAGAACATAGTTTATGCTAGACAGTAGAGTAACGCTGCAGGGTAAAAAAAGCTACTAGGTATAAACTATATAGGTACAGATATTTAACAAATTATCATAGACGGACAGAGCCGGGTCGGGACAGCTAATTTAACAATAAAAAAGATCCGAAATTCCAAAAAACGTATCCACGTATAATGAATAATAATTAATATAACTTGTAAAAAATTTAATCTATTTGGAATTGAAAATACACCAAAAGTGGCAATTGTGATATAAGACGGATAAACGTTTGAAATTATAGATTGCTAACATTTCTTGTGAAGAGTGATGACTGACTTGTGACTACTGCAATTGATAACTGAGCGATACTGTATATACGATCACTGACACAACAAACATTTCGTAAATAATGGTCAAAAAAAAAAAAAAAAAAATACGCTCCAATGTGGCCCTTTTTTCCCCTAAAACCCGCCCTAACTGAGTATGATGACACCACGTTAACTTCTTCCAAAATCCTCCGACCTTTGCAATCATACACACTTTCAGCTAGGTATTTAGGACTTGTTGTTCCCATTGTACATGTGCACAATCGACTCTTGAAATTTTTAAAAATTCAAAAGTTATTTAAAAACAATAATTATAATGTGATAGGCATGAAAAAATGTTTTTGATAAAATTAATTTTTAGTTTTATCAAAATTTCTAAAATAATATAATATGAAAATACATAAAGAATTTTTGCAAATTATAATTTTTTCATTGTTTTTGTTCAATGTCAATTACATTTTCCAGAAAGAGTTTAAAAATAAAATACAATGTATATTAGTGGCACAATATAGTTTCATTTTCGATCAAAAAACTTAAAAATCGTTTTTCACATTAGTTGTTTTTATTATTCGTTTATAATTAATAAATTGGAAAAATTTAAATACTTTTTATATATTTGATAGATGTTTCTACGTTGATACTGTTCCTGTAGATTTATATTATTTTACCATTGGAAAACAACATAAAAATTCAAAAATTATAGATAATGTCTAGTCCAAATTTATAACCCACCCAAATTAATGACCTATGACTCAATTTTATTTACCATAAAATATTTTTATTATTTGTAGTCTAACATGAAATTACTCATTAAAGTAATTCAAAATTCAAATTCTATACTCAATGATATTTTTAATCACTACAAGATACAACTAAAAGATTTTATACAAAAAATTAACACATTAATTTATGATTAATTTATATTATGGAATAACTACAATTTACATTCTATGCATAGTCAAAATCAGAATCTTATCTTAATGTTTCCTAGAAATCAGCAACCCACAAGTATTTTACCGAAAACTTTATAAAAAAAAAAAAAAAAAAGTTTTTACAACAATTTGTAATACCATATTATATGGTACTTTATTAAATCGAAAGGCTGTAATTGTACGGAAAATAATTGAGCGGAATGATAAAAATTACCGAAAAAAAAAATTGCGGTACGTACTACTCCGGACAGTAAAGTTACGGAATGTAATAATTAATCGGACTGTAATTTTGCGTAAAATAAAATTACGAAACCAAAAATATACGGAAAAGTATTATCCGGGCTCGTAATATAACGGAAAGTAAAAATTTGGAATGCAATATCACAGAAAACAGTATTGCAGACCGTATTGCAGAAAGTAAAATGACAGAATGTTAAATATTAGAAATCAATAGTTTTCAAAATTCACTTACTTTGTGATTTAGTTTTAGTATAATTTTTTTCAATATTGAATGAGAAGAATTATTACTAGCAATATTTAGAAATTTGAAATATATTGTATTTATCATTTTATACTTCGACTACTACTATACGTCACTCATTTTTTTAGTTACGTACATATTTACTTAGGGCAAAGAATAATACTTTCAGGAATTGGACAGCCAGGTTGTAAAATTTGACCTCTGATTTAAGTTTCAAGTGTCTCCAATTCCCCTTCAGTTGTTTTTCTTATAAAATAATTCTTATAAAATACGATAATATAATATACAAATAATAAGATACGGGATATGCTCAAAAATTAATATAAATTACAATTCCCTTTTAGATTTTTTCCAATTTAAACATTGGATGACCATAATATGGAATTTTATTAAATTTCATAATCTGGACAAATGTTTTAAACTGCGGCTGTCCAGTCCGTGAAAATATTATATCATAAACTGGAGGATGTCCACAATATAAAATTTTTACAACATTTATAATCTGAATACATTCAAAAATATGGATGTACTCTTGATGAATATTTATATTTCATATAGGTACATTTGAATGTGATTCAAAATTTAGCACTTTGTGACAAGTTGTATTTTGGTAGGTAGGCTGTTATTTATATGAATATTTGTTATTTTAATAAAAATTATTTTAATAAATTGATATTTAATATATTTTGAATATTAATTATTAGATTGAGCTAATTTTAATTATTTCAACTATAACTTTTAAAAGGGAATAGTTTATAATAACATGATGTGGTATTTTTTCTCACCCTGCTTCTTGATTTTTTTTTCAATTTTGCCACTGCGATCATCAACACGACAAAATAGCTGTACAATATTGTAGTTTAAAATGTACCAATATAATATATTACACACAATAGATATTGGTCCATTAGCCTTAGCTAATGTCATAGTCCTCTGACTATGACATTAGACTTAACCCCTTTAAAATATTCCAGTTTTTATTGAAGCCCCTTCACCTGATATGTATTCAATATCTTGACTCTCTCAAGGTATTTGACCGAATCTCCGCTTCTGGCTTATGTTAGTGCTTAGCAAATTAAATATTAATTAAACTATGTCCTAAAACAACAAATTACTGGCTTAGATTTTTAAAAAAACATCAAAAAAAGATGCTTCAGAAAATAATTTGTTCTCCTATAATCTAAGTATGATTTCCAGAGGAATATTGGACTCCCAGAAAATACTAAAGTACAAATCACGAAAGTCATTGTGGTTTTATAAGTGAAATTAAAAAAAAAAACAAACATGACTTTTTCGAGTTTCATCAGTTTGATAAGAAATATGAATTTTTATACATTTTAAAAACGGATTATAAACCTTAAGAACATTGTATGTGTCACCTATTATATTTCACATTCTTGTAAATATATTTATGAATTATAATTTTTGACATTTTTTTTAAAAATATTTTTAAATTTTTGTTAATTAATTTATAAATTAATAAATTAAAATTTTTTTTAAATTGGTGTGGCAGGATACATTTAAGACTTCAAAATTCAAAAAAGTTTTCATAATTTATTTGGGTCCACACATTTGGACGTACTGATAAAACTCGCCAGGCATGTTTAGGTCTAAAATACGAAGAGACAGAAGCCCCTACCTAAATAATACAATCTTCACTACACTAAAAATCTAAAATATTGGGCTATATATATTGGAAATATTATATTGATAGGTACCTACCTACCAAATTCAAAAAAATTACATCACTTCAATAAATGACTGAATTGTACAGCAGTCAATGTGAAATATAATGTAAATAGATCATAAATTATGAAAACATCAGTGAAACTCAGTAATTGTAATCATATACATATAATAAGAAAGTAAGTTATACATACAAATTCAAAAATACTATTATCTACATAGACATAAGACACTTATTGTCACCTAGAGCAATAGGAAGGGCATTATTTAATTTGTAAGCTAAGGATTGATGTGACATAATATGACTAGTAATTATATGTTTAAGTTATGTTTGCTATTCCCCTTGACAAATTCTGTTGGTGCTCACGTAGACAAATAATTTTAATTAAAAAATTAGCTTTAATTACGTGACGCTAAAGGTACAACACATTAAAACAAATTTTTTTAATACACATACATTTTGGGAAGAGTTGACTGTATTTTTTAGAATCACAAGTAAGAATTGTAATTTTTTTTAGCATTTACGTATTATAATACGTTAAAATCTGAGTTGCGTGATAAACAAAAAAATTTTAGAACGCTGAACACTTGTACCACCAGCAACAAGTACACAATGTAAAAACAAATACGAAATAACAGCCAAAGTTTCGATAGCGATTACTTAAAGTAAGTACAATTAACGTTTTTATTTCTTCGTTAAGTGTATATCGTTCATCATCCATTGAAATCACGTCATTATCATGGGCCACTCAAAAATAAAGTATTTAAAAACTATCTTTTTGGTGTGTTGTTATCTAATCGTTATTCAAGAGAGTCATGGTGCCTCAGGTGAAAATACTTAAATAATTAGAAATCATCATTTTAAAATGAAATTCATCATAATTTTGTTTTTTAGTTTTTGAGTGCGGCGAAAAATGTGTTGTTTTTACATTGATGTTTTTATTTATGTGAACATTTTGACGACCAGAGGGTGCAAAATAATATTTAGCGAGTTTATTCCCGAGAACACACAAATTTATTCTAAAAATCGATTTCTGAAAATCGACGATTTTTGAAGGGCTATAAATAACGAACAGTTAAACTTAGATGAAACGATTTATATTATTAAAATCAGTAAAAATCCTATTTTTAAAATTATGTTTTGTAAATAATATCTTTAAGAAGACGGCCGTCAGCATCAATACATTGTTCTAGACGTTCTCTGTAGTTTACGTATGATTTTCGGCACGTTTCGATGGGTATGGCCTCGATTTCCTGTGTGCCAGCTTATGTCATTCCTCGGTAAAACTATAATCACCCAGAAAACATTTGTCTCAAAACAATAAGTAAAGTTCGAGCGGTGTGCTGCCCAAACCATGATTACGATTGAAAACAGCTTAACCGTGGGATTCAAAATAGACTACCTATAGAGGCCCTCACATTATCTTATCTCAGGCTAATGTCGCCATTAAACTTGTCATTTGGCTGCGCCGCGCCCTGTATATGTAAATCTATTGTACACCTAAATCCCATAACTCCGCAAGTCGGTACAGCATACTGCATAAGCAAGTAATGACGGCGCAAACATTTGGTAGCAGAGCGTGGTTTTTTCACCCCCAAGGGAAGGTTCGGTAAGCGTTGTCCTAGTCAAAATCCTCCCTCCCCCCGTAATTACGCCATTGCTTCCAGCAAAAATAATGAGAAAAAAACATTATAAATAAAATACATTGATTGTTACGTTTAGAATCTCAAAAAATAATTATATCTTTTGTGTTTTGTTTATTTATTATATCATTACCATTGCCGTTGTAACGATTGATACATATCTTTTGAGTGAGCCAAGATTCGTTCAAAATCATTTGTTTTACAAACAGCTAATAATTGTTGACACAGTTATTTTTCAACTTTATACTTAACCTTGTCAAAAATAGTGGCCAACTGCAATTTATAGTTGCTATTCCACCAGACTACCCACTCAACCTAGAAATGACTAGAATTTTATTCAAAGAATAATTATAACACATTCTATTTATGTTTTAGATAAAAAAGAATGCGTTGGTAAGTATAAAATTATGTAAAATAAATTTTAATACTAATTCTTTCAAAAAAAAAATAAAATAAAAATACTGTTTGTAACTCAAGAATGCAATTGTTTAAATTCGATACACAAAAAACAAATAATTTCTGAATACCTCTTGAGATAAATGATTGTTCTTGGAAATTATTTGTTGACATTTTGTTTGTGTTATTATCAAAAAACCAAAAAGTTAAAATTCCTTAAATTTTGCACAGTAACGACAATTTTTCAATTGAATTTAATTTTAAATTTCAAAATTGTTGAAGTTTTTTTATTAATATATGATCTAAACAACATAATTACTCACATTGATATGAAAGATTTTTTCGGGTATACGTATAATCCTGGAATAAATCAATTTGGATTGCATAATATACACTATTGTTCATTATTTTTTTAATTTGGCCAGATTTTCTTCAAATATTTTTTTTTTAATTTAATGGCCTTTCAACACATCAATGTAATGCGTTTAGTTTAACCATCATGAAACATTCCAAAATTGTAATCAAATAGTCATTATATTTCATGTGAGGGCCTTTTGTAAAAATATGTATTAAATTTTAACTTCAAATATTAATTGAAGTTCATGGTATAACCCCTACTTTGTCAAAAGTTTTTTTAACATTTAGTTGATTTATTATAATGGTTTTAAATGTTTTTTATAGATGATACTAAGCTTGTTTTTAATTTTAATATTATAAATATTTAATGCAGTCGGGGTTTTTTTTAAAATAATTTAGCGTAGTAGAACATGCCGGGTATCCACTCTGTTTTATATTTGATCAAAACCACCCATATAACTGTATTTAAAATATACGTTAATTAGTGCTGAATTTAAATGAAGTTTGAAAAGGGGTAAATCCGCGGTCATTCAATTCGCTATGAGCAACTCCGTGCAGTATCAGCTAATTGAATATTGTACTAGTACAAAACGATAGTTATAAAACTTTTCTTTCCTCAGTGTGTACGATGCGTTATGTTCAAATAGGAAATACTATGGCTTATGTTTCGTTTGTACACCACCGGATGTTTGATAACATTACACTTGTGTTTGATTGTTTTTGAGGTGAATAGCACATAGTTATTCAGTCTGAGCAGGATTTGGATTTAAGCGTTAAATAAAGAAGTATTTATGCTTTGATAAAGCTGGTCTTCACTTATTATGTTTGGATTATCCATCAAATATAGTTCGTACCAAGCCATGCTAGAAAAATGTCATGCGCTTGCTGGAATTTCCGGCCTACTTGAAACCAATGTGTATTGGTTTCAAGTAGGCCATTCACGTATAAGTAATAAAAAAAAAGAACGGTACCACGGTAAAGATGCAGTACCGATTAAGATGGTTGGGTCACTTGTTTCAAAGTTGCGGTTTATTCAAGTTATTTAAGATCTGACAGCAACGATAAATCATTGCATTAAAAAAAAATAAACGATTCTGAGCGAGCTATCTTATCTAATAAGTTCTGGGTAAAAATTAAAAAGATCACGAATTACTCCTATTATACATAGGTACGTATAAAAAATAGACGGTATCACTCTAAGTTTTGTGGGACGGAGTAGCGACTACACTTTGGAGGGATCACTAATTTAAAATTTGTGGTTCAAACGCATTATTTATTATCTGAAAGCAATGATAAATCATTGACTTTCAAAATAAGATTTTGAGCAAGCTCAGTTGTCTAGTATACGTCCTAATAAAAATTAAATTTAACAATGAAAATAGTCCAACTATTCCAAAAGACGTATCCACGTATAAAGAATATAATATAATAATATTATCTTAAAATAACGTATGGAAATTTCAAACCATTTGGACCATTATTAGAGCAGTTAATACAATTTTAGTATCAAATGCACAACAGTGCGTAATTTCATCGTTATATCCATATTACACCGTTTTTCTACATTTTTTTTGTACACATTTGGAATCTGGGTGGATTTTTTTGAAACTATTTTTATCTGATAGAAATATTGTTTCACATAACATACTTTAACTTCACTTCTTAAATATCAAATTTGTAAGAGTTACGAATTTTTTTTTTACAAATAGGTCAAAGGTATGACCAAATGTTAACTACTTTCCAATATTAAAAGGCTAAAAAAAAAAATTGTGACAATGGATTATCGAAATTTTTTAGTAACATAAATTATACATGTAGTTTAACTTGTTTTGAAAATTCAAAACTTTTTGTTGAAAGTTAAATTTTTATCCAACAAAAACCACAATGAAAATAGAAATTTTTGAAAATTTTAAAGTTTTATATTTAGCTCAAAATTTTTGAAATAATTTTAAACTTGGACCAAACTTATATTTTAGCTATTTTAATATTTTGTAAAAGTTTCAGATGGTTTCGTCAATTATTTTAGAACTTATGGCTAAAAAACTAAATAAATTATGTCAAAAAACACGTAACTTAGCAGGAATTTGTAACGTTAGACCCCCCAAAAACAGTTAGAAACCAAATAACTTTCATAAGAGGTATTGGACGTAAAAATTTAAGTATTTCTTATACCTATGATGTTGTTCACAAAAAAAAAAAAAAAAAAAAACATCATTGTAAATACAATAAATTTTTTGCTAACGCTCAGAATCTAAAAAATTTTGTATTATACTTAGCAAAACTTGTTTTAATTTTTCATAATTTTTTAAATTAATTTAGTTCATTACGTTTTGAATACGACAAGGAATAATTATTTTACAACGTTAGTTTATTGGGTTTAATAGCCGTTCAGACGCCGGTTTTGACAATTTTCCTATTTTTGGCCGGTCTCGGCACATAACTCAAAAAATATTCAAAATATTAAAAATGCTTGAAATAAAATAAAATTAAAAGCAAAAATTTCAAAATTTATATGGCATTCAACGTAACGATTAACGTTACGATAACAACGCACTCTTTCTATCCGAAAACATCATTTTAAATCTGAAAATTTGAAATCTTTTTCCGTAAAATTCTAGATTTTTATTTGATTTTGTGGTTTTCCGGGTTTCGGCCGATAACTCAAAAAATAAGCAAAGTTTAAAAAAAAAACTTTCACCAAAGTACCACCTGAGTCCATGAACCTATATGGAAAGTTACTGACTTTGAAAATCTAGGTTTTCCTTCTATACAAAAAGTTGTTAACAGCAAAAAAATCATTATTTTAAAAACAATACATACCTTACTCGTCGCTCAGAATCCAAATTAGTTACTAGAAATTTAATAAATATTTTCAATACATTTTAAATATACATATTTATCAACCCTTTGCATAATGTTTTTCTTATTAATGCAAAAGCAATTCATGAAATTCATTTCTAGAAATAATAAAAAGGTATTTTGGACGTGAGTACAATTTTTATAATATACAAATAAATGATTAAACTAATTTTTTTTTTAGACTTTTACAAAGAAAACTCAATCAAAATTTATCTTTAATACATTTAAATCATATATAATGAAAACAAAAATTTATGTTTTGTTTACAACTCATTTTAAGTTGAGTATACCAAGCGTCCACAACCTTCATATTATTCCAAATATGCACTTAATAACATTCGTAAGTTACATATCATATTTTTTTTATATACTATTAATTTAGACAACTAATGTATGGTCTATGCCTCTACCACACAATACTATTTTCATTGTGTTTTTATACTTTCTATTTAAAAAAAATATATTTATATATACTTATGAATATGCATGTATAAAAAACGGATTTTAAATCAAAAGTGTATTTTTTTTTTAACACTTATAACTATTTTAACCGGAATTTTAAATTGATGATGTACTTTAGATAAAATAATTACACTTGATTAAACTGCGGGTTTTTATGAATGAAAGTATATTTTATATATATTATAAAAAAACAAATGTAAAACCCCTAATAACGGACATATTATCATTCATCAATATTCCATATTTGTATTGATTATTTGGTATCATAAATATTTATAAAGAAATTTAGTTTCTGATGATAGTGGTAAATTATATTCTATTAAATTTGTATTTGAAAAGTTCAATGTCTATAACTTTAATATGAAAGAATGTAGGTATAAAGTACATTTTCACATTTTTTGAAAATTAGTTTAAATTTGATTAAAATTTAAGTACACTTGTATAAATGATGGGTTCAATATTATTTGATCATATGTGTTTAACTTTTGCTTGACTTAATTATGATCAAAATGTAAAACCGAAATTAATAATAAATGTGTATTATAATTAAAACCAAGAAGTTTTAATTTAATTTTAAAATTTAGCTTAATTTTATAGGTTTATTAGAAGACAAAATTACTGGTGAGTAGTAAACTACATTTACAAAAAAAAAAAAAAAAAAGAACTTAGATTTCCTAGGATTTTATTAAGTGTTATACCATAATTCTTCTTTCTATAATCATATTATTAATATAATAATAGAAATGTATTTTATACGTCATTTCAATATGAATTAAAACATCAAATATTTTGAATCAAATCTAAGTAACATGTTGAACTGGTATCCATTATGTGTTTTTATTTGTATTTTGTATTCCCAAATTAATAGCTTGTCCACAATCCAGTCAACATTATTTTGACAATAAGTTTACACGTATCAATTCTAAAAATACTTGACGTTCCCAAAATTAATATAGTTTTTCATTGTGATCGTATTAACTGTTTAACTGTAAATTTTAAATTCCACTGATCCATCATTAAATAATTGAAGAACCAAAAAAGAAAAAATAAGGAAAGAAAGCGGGTTAATTTGAGATTAATGAAAAGTTGTTTGGCAAAGCAATTATGCTTTGGATTGAGTCACTTTTTTGGATAGGTCAAAATTTCAGTAGTTGTGGTTCAAACTTGTTGTTTAAAGGAAGCAGTTGTGGCTATTTATTAAGGGGCAAAGTTAGCAATTTTTACACTCAGTGGTTTTGTGTTGATACATATACGCTGATTGTCAATCCATCTATTTCTAACATATTGTGTTTAGAAAAATTTTAATCATACGGTCGCATAACTTTTAGAAAGTTTTTAGCACAATGATGAAATAATTTTTAAACGAGGTACTTTACAAAAAAATGTTGTTAAAGCACCACGTTTATCTGGCGAAACTAGTGTAATCTAGCGGTGTATTACTACAACTTTGTCAAATCCAGTGATGAAATAGAATTTAGTAGAATTTATTTTCCGAGTTAACCACAGAACGTATTTCACTATTTATTTTTCCGTTGGATTGATAAATAAAAATATATTGTAGGGCGCTCGTTTTGGCAATTTTTAAATTATGTCCTGCCATACCGTACAACTTTATCTGAAATTATCGTAATATTTTATAACTTCAATTTCAAATTGTAACGTATTACTACAAAATCTCAAAATCGGAAAAAAATTAGCGCTTTAGAAGAGGTGTTACACTTTCAAACAAAACATTTTTTTTTTTTTTTATTTGTTTATTACATACATTAAAAAGTGAGTTTGCGTTTTGTTTATACAAATTTTAGCCGCATCCGTTTCCCTTATTATAGAAAAGCGATGATAAATTATTTCATTAAAGAAAAAATTCTGAGCAAGCTCAGTTACCTAGTATACCTTATTGTAAAAACCAAATTTTACAAAAAAAATTTTAATTTTTTAATCCGTAGTATTTTAAACTACCTTCACTGCCTGAAATTTGACTTTTTTCTGTGTAGTCGGTGCTTTAAACCACTACTCACTGAACTTGAATTTACTCCCTTTATTCAGTGGCGTAGCCAGGATTTTTCAATGGGGGGGGCCAAAAAAAAAAAAACACATTAGTTTTCATTAGTTTTCATTATTAACTTTAACAATTAAAGTTAATAATTTTTTTTTAAGCATGGCCAATGGGGGGGGCCATGGCCCCCAAGGCCCCCTCCCTGGCTACGCCACTGCCTTTATTTACTTTCTTCTATTCTTTCTTCTTTGCCATACTACGAATACTATATAATGTGTCTTTCCATCTGGGTTTAATGTCTAAATTTGGGTGTTTTTGGATCAAATATTATTAATATCAATAATTTAAATATGATTATCCATTTCTATTTTGCTATAAAGCTAATTGATGCTTCTTCCTTTTAAAAACACAAATAATCGAAATTGGATATGTATTAATTTTTGCCGTTTTCAGCATATGATTAAAAAAATAATAAAAATATCAAAAAACGTTAAAATAAAATATATTTAAAACAAAAACCTTAACTCTTTTGAGGTACCCATTCAACTTAATGATCGGAGTACTCCTACACTAAAACGTCATCACGAACCTAAAAATTTCAAATATATTGCCGTAAATTTCTCATTTTTTTTTTTTTTTTTTTTTTTGTGGTGTAAATTAGAAATTAAAAAAAGACAGAATCACTCTAGTTTGTGTGGGTAGATTGGTAGAAGAGCGACTACGCTTTGAGTGGGTCACTAATTTAAAAATTATGGTTCAAACGCATTATTTTATATCTGAAAATAATGATAAATCATTTTATTAGAAAAAAACTATTCTGAAGAACACAGTTATCTATAGAATACGTCCTGCTAAAACCGAATTTTACAAAAAAAAAATCATTACCTTAACTACCTTAAATACGAATTTTTTAGGTAATTGCTACGCCAAATAAATTTTTACCGACCTCAAATCTATTTCCTTTTTATCCTCCCTTCCTTCCTTTTTTTTAAGTACCTAACACTACGTTTTCTATTTTATTTTAAATAAGGTAGGTAATTTATCTAATTTGTTCGTTTTGTAATCTTTTGATTGGGGGCAACCTCTGATCATCAAAGTGTTCTCAGAAAAAAATATGTACTAAAACAATTTCAATCCAAATAAAATTTGAAGCTAAAGTTTTACCTTTTAGATTCTGAGCGAAGCGAGGAAGCAATTGATTTTACAAAGATGTGTGTTTTTTTTTTATTATTTTTTTTTTTTTTGTATCTGTGTCACGTGTAGCTCATAAGAAATTGCTCCGATTTTCAACAACAGTACCTCTTCCCAGTAGAGAATTTTATATCCTTGGTGCATTATTGATCATGTTTTTTCAAAATTTTCTAATCCAAAAAAGTTCTTCAAGAAAAACAAAAAAAAAAAAAAAAAATAAGAAAAAACGGAAAAAAGTACGGAAAACGCGTTTTTGACAAAATCAATTTTGTTAATTGGTGATAACTACCAAAATAAAGATTGAAAAGACTTGATATTTTCACACAATTTTATCATTGGTAATTTTCAGGTGTGAGGCGAATTTCAAAATATTTCTCACAGTTTTGAGTTAAATATAGAAATTTGAAATTTTCAAAAATTCCCAATTTTACTGTCATTTAATTTCAATAAAAACTTAAATTTTCCAGACAATTTTTGAAAATTTAATACAATGTTTACAACATATATAACTGTTCGTAACTAAAAAATTTTAAAAATCGTTATTCACAATTTTTTTTTATAGTCGTTTTAATTCTCAAATTTGACCAAAATTTGTTATTTTTGTGATTTATTGTATAAAAAAAAATTCTAACTTACACAATTTGATTATTTAAGAATTAAAATTTAATGTTTATGTAAAACAAAAATTGCTATAAGTATATGAAAATTTCAAAGAAATCCGCCCAGTAGTTTTCAAGATCGTACAAGAAAAGTGTCGATAAATTGGTGCGTCACACTATATAAATTATATTGTTTGTCAACTGAGTGCCGCGCTGGTTTGAATCCCACTCCCGGAATAAAGTTTTTTGCGTTTTTTTTCCAAGTATTTTTTTATTTTCAAATCTTGTAATTAACATTTAACCCACATTTCATTGTCTTATCGAACTGAAATTTTGCATACAGCTTTGTTTAGGATGAAAACGCAGGAGACCCCGAGGGGTTAGGTTTTTTTATTTTTGTGATCACTTTTTCTAGTAAAAAAAATGCTCCAATTTTAACGTACCTCAGAAGATAGATAATTGATCCGAGACGGTACGTTATTTGAAACGTTGATTATTTTTTAGGTTCTAAAAGAAAAACGAAAACGGTCAAATTCCCAAAAGTGTTGACTCCGGTTGACTTGAAATTTATATGTGACATTAAAAAGGGTTTAACGAGTTAACTGCTTAGTTTTCAAACTATTTTGATTTTTTTAAGGGAGTAATGGAACTTAGGGGGAACAAATAATTACGGGAAACGTGTTTTTTCAACATCGATTTAGATTACATCCAAATTAAAGATTGAACCAGTGGCATTTTTGTAGGTGAAGCAAGTGAGGCACCGCCTCACTTGTTGTTTTCAAAATTATTTTCTATTCTTTATATAGGCATATAATAATGTATTCGTGTCATACATATTACTGTGGAAAATATTACTTTTTTCCGAAGAGTTCTAACGAAGTGGCAAGCAGGTTACGCCGGGACTAAAACATAGCATGCAACCATATATGCTTTAGCGCCGTTATCGTTTGTTTCGTCAATTGAGGCGATGACCGCTGTCGCCTATTGCCATGCATAGTTATTGTATGTTACACACACAAACACAGACGTGTAAAATGTACAGGAATGCGCATGCGCAAAGTGCTGCCAGAGGCGACAAAACTCAGTCGCCTCTACAGGTTTTTACATTTTTACCTGACTAATTCTTGATAACAACCGTACCTCAGCGGTTACGTTATCTTTTATCAGCAATTACTTATCATACTTTCTATTATTTTCAACTTATCATATATTATTATAGCATATCATTCTAAACATCTTTCTACTTATGGCAATTCAAATAAGTATTTAATTACTTAAATCACAGGAAAAATATACATACAGTGTGTCCCACTTTGTATATAATTAAAAAAAAAAGTATTGAAAAATATTGAAAACATCAAAAGTTATTTGACACACAAATTGGGACACCCGGTATGTAATATATTCCTGATGTTCTATCCTATTATATGATAAATATAAAATTTATAAAATTTTGTCGCCTCAGTGAAAAATATGTGCTAAAACCGCCACTGGATTGAACCAAGCTGAAACTTTTACAAAATACCAAAATAGGAAAAATACAGATTCGACAAGAGTATTTATTGTAAAATTTGTTTTTACCATGACGAATACTAAACAACTGAGCTCGCACAGAATCGTATTTTTGAAGGCAATGATTTATCATTGCTTTCAGAAATTAAATAATGCGTTTAAACCACAACTTCTAAACTAGTGACCCACCCAAAACAAAGTCACTAACCCGTAAAACTACCCACGCAACCTAGACTACGTAAAAATCAGAGCAATGTTTCTACATGAATATGTGTTCACAAAAAAAATGGTCAAACATGGTCGTCACTTAATATTTAGGCCACTTATAGTTATAGCCGATAAAAGTCCTATCCGTAATTGTGGGAGTATGTTAAATTTACATGACAAGTGGAAGTCTTGGTAATTCATATGTGGTGATGGTTGAGATTACTTATAAGTATCTCATATTTTATTAATTTTTCTTAAAATATAAAATGTCTGTTAGAAAATACAATAAAAATAATTTAACTAATACCTTGGAATATACAAAATAATAATTGTTACCGCTGGTGGTCAAACAGCAACTAGTGATAGCAACTATTTAGCCTCTATTTATACAAACATTCAAGAATTGAACATTGTTAATTAAATACAGGCAATTAAGTCCCTACAATTAATATGATATCAGAAAATTATACGATTGTATGTATGATTTTATGCGTTAACTAATTGAATAGAACACCACTTTTATTATTTTTGGATAAACAAAAAAAAAAGGAATTGTTTGGCATGTTTTGAGAAATAATTATCCTTTCTACATTGCATTTCTAGTTATGAATCTTTCAATGGACGGTATGTTTTTTTTTTACTATTAAACTAGACACGTTTGGATACAAGATAAAAAAATAATATTGACGGCTAAAACTTAGCAACTTGTCAGCATAAATGAAGAATAATTAATAAAATAATATATGTTAGGCTTACTAATATTGAAGTGATACAAATGTGATTTCATAACCGTGACACTTTTACCGGTGATACTAAAATTGTTTTGAAAATGCACCGCTAGAATAGTGAACATTTTTAAAATAGAAAACATGTTATTGATAACGATTTTTTAAACATAACATTAATACTATGCAACATATTAAACGAATCTCCAAAAAAAGTATTCTAAACTGCATCTACTAATAGTCAAAGAAATAGTTGTGTAAGCTGGCCCCTATAATAATTATTATAAAGAAGCTGAAGATAAACTAAAGTATGAAATGTGATAAGTTCCTTCTACCTATTTCATAATGTAGAGACGTATAATTATGACAGAATTCTTTAAAAATTTATCCTTAATGAGGTAAAAATGAAAATTAAATTTTTTCGGTTTTGATTTTTTGAAACGTAACTAACAAATGTTTTGGTATTCAAGTAATGCAAGTCACGTTTAATTTTGTCTATGCTAACCCTCAAATATTCTTTATATTATGCTCCGATAAACCCGTTTTATCTTAATTTAGATTATCAATAATAATTTAACTATTATGAATTGTATCATGACTTGACAAAAATATTTAACTGACAATTATTGCGATAAGTAATTTTTACAAGTAGATACCTTATACTAAAAAAAATTAAAACAAATGCCTGTGATATAATATAATAACAAAATTGTTATAAACATTTTCAGTATTATTGATTGTTTACTTCTTTCCTTACAGATAAAATTTTTGGTCTCGGTAACTATAGAAAATTATAAGTTATTATCTATATGAATTTATATTTTATGATTAACAATAATAAATTATAATACGATTTAGTTCCAAAAGATCCAGAAATTTTCTACAAAAGATTTTTTCCACACCTAAGCTACGGTATTTTTTAAACATATTTTTAGTTTAAGTTTTTTAATTATAATTATTTATTTGAATATTCAAGTAAGTATTTATTTCTATTAAAGTTTAATGGTTTTACATCCCGTTATAAATTTCAACTCTATTTTATTCAGTATTCTTGGTATCAAACTCATATACAAACCTTTTGTATCTATGTTTAATTATTTTTTTTAATTTTGAACCTAAAATACACGTACGAGTATAAGTAATATACTTATTAAAAAAAAAAAAAAAAATATTTGTAAAACATAATGTACTTATGAAATTGTAGTTCATTGATTTTAACATAATCTATTATCAATCAATTTATCATCATTATAAAACTAAATTGAGAGCAAACAAATTTACAATTGCAATTTTCTTTCATAATTTTTTGTATCTTCTTGGCCTTTATTTATCAAGAAAGTAAAAATTTCAATTATTATGTTTAAACGTGTAGGTGCAATCTGCAAATATATCCTTTTTAGTATCGCAAATTTTGTATATCATGAAGCATATATAACACAACAGTTAATATGCTTTTTACTTTTGCCTTTTACTTTTACAATTTTTGAGGAAATACTTGATACACTCTACAATACTTTCGCTTGTTTTAATTTGGTAAAGTAGGTACCAAGTACTTACATTTTATTCAAAATTTTCATATTATTAAGTACTTTATGTGTATTTCATAACAGGGGTTATACGTATATGATGTGTAAACAAGTGTTCTGAAGTTAATTAGTCGCGTACAAATTCGCAGCATAATTTTTAAGATTTAAGTCATTTTAAGCAGTAGTTAATTAATATTATTTTTTATTTACAGATGAAGAAATGCTTAGTCCACCAACATTTTGTAATAAATATTATTTACCAAGTTTGTGCATATTTTACAATAATATACTTATATATTTCTATAGTATAAATATATACTAACTATTTTTACTATGTTTGTATAAACAATAATAAATAATCATTCTAAACAGTTTATTTTTTACTGGCTAACTTTCCTTAAAAGTGTGTATAATATTTTATGGTACTTATACACATTAAATTTTAATAAAGCAAAGAATGTATTGTAATAAAAATTTATGTTTATTAGATTTTTTTTTTTCTAAATCGATACTTACAATAATTATTGAATTACATTTTTTTATTTAAAGGTTATTTAAAAAGATCTGAAATAAAAATATCCTAAATCGTAAAGTTGAAGCATTTTGTAAAATTTCTATTTAATTTCCGATGGTCAAAAAACAGAAGAAGATCACACCTAATAACAGAATACATTTCAGTACATGTAAACGTCATATTATTGTATAAATGTCACACGCATATACATAATTTAATATGTCGCAATTCTAAATTAATATTATAATGAAAAAATATTTGACTCGTTTAATTAGGGTCATAGCCCTTTTTCTCCATAATCAAAATGTTCGTTTCGGTCGCAATACATTTCCGCCAAAAACTAAAAATTTACGATTCTTGTTTTCGCCAAAGTAGGTATTTTTTCACCAGCATACTACTACAAATATATCCAGTAAAATACCTTTCTTATGATTGAAATGCCCTGAGTCTTTATCAAGTTTTGTGTCCCTAACTTTACTTTTATAAAGTTAGCTAATCTTCTCTTAATTCTTCCCCGCTACTTCAACCCAACATTTTTTTTCAAATTATGTTTGTTTGTAGTGTCTTTAGCACCACATTTAATTTTGTTCTGGAGATATTTTGAGCAATCACAAGTCAGTAACATTACTTAATGATAATATACAATCAGTAGATAATGTAGTTTTGTGAACTTTAATTTATTATATCAAAGTACCAAAATCATATTTGATTCAATAATAAGTTCATACAATTGAATCTCATTTTCAAATAATTATCATAAAATAATAAAAACTCATATTATTAATTATAACCCTCAATACAAGCAAGTTTCACCCACAACAATTAAATTTCTTAGAAAAATCAAAAATCACGAAACTTCCACCATAAATCAACCTTTGAGCTGCTTAGTGTTCCTCCTTTTCCATATTCCAAGGCAACACGCATAATATGGTATTTCTGGGCTGTCATACTTCTCAAGAAAATAATTTTTTGTCAAAAATGGGAAACGACATTTTTGATTTTGACGAAAATGACCACTACCATCTTAATTTTTACGTTTAAAAAGTTCCAATACATTTTAATGTTTTTATTTAATTTCACAGAGTATTTCGGTAATATAATTTATGTTATGTTATGTATATTTATAAAAATTATGTTACTGTTTAATTTTAATATCAGTTCTGATTTTCTATAAAAATGTGTAAAAAATAATTTTTTATTTACCTTAAAGGTTTGAAAATCTATGTTCTAGCCAACGTTGACCTCAGTGATCGTTATAAAAAAAAAAAATATTTTATAATTTGTTTCCCACACAATTTCTACTGAAAGGTGCACGTGCAAAAAAATTGTATCTCAATCTACTTTTGACACTGTGTTATTTAAGTCACCTGATTCTTAATTAAAATATACAGCTGATTGTTCTAGTAAGTCAAAAATTTATTAATACAGTAGAAAATAATAATTTTATGTTTGGATATTCATTGTTGAATGTAATATTTGATTCTTTATTTGTGCAAAGAATATCTTGTTATGACAAATATTGTTTATTTTTCTGTTAAAATTTTTATGGGAGTAAAGTGTAAATTATTTTATCGATCATTATAATGTACCTACTAAATACTAATTTTAAAGTATAATTATTATTATTGGATATACCAAACTTACAGCGGAAATACAATTTGAATTCAAATTCCCAAGTACGTATTAAAAATGAAATGAAATTGAATAATATTTAATTATAACTTTTTTGAGAAAAAGTTACTTACAATGCTTATTATATTAAAATAAGACAACAATTTATGTTCAATTTATTTATTTTAAATTGTTCTAGTGCCCTATAGTATGTTAGAAATCGTGCTTATATTGTATATGGATTTCAGTATGTGTATAAATTGATTAACTATCACCGTCATAAAATATAAATTAAGAACTCAAAATTATAATACATTTACGCTTACAAACTTCGGTTTTGTGATTATATGCAAGTATAAAATATGTTAAAATACTGCAATAATCCAAAAATTAGTGATTTTTTTTATATGAATTTTTTTTTTAAGTTTACGTGTGTTTTTTTAATACATTCAACACAAGCCATTCTGATATATATTATATTTTTTTGTTTATAATTTTGTTTTATTTTTTTGTGGATACGTTACTATTAATAAGAGTAGGAGAATGAAATTGATATATTTTATTAAATTTTTCTATTCAAGCATAAAATTAAACCCAATTTCTTTTACCGTTCAATTTTGTCAAAAATTGAATATTTTTTTGCACTTTATAACTGTTTTGTATTATACAGTTTTTAAATACTTTTTCAAAAATGAATTTCAATATTCTAAAATATGCATTAAAATTATTACATGATATGTAGTTATAATAAATTGCTAATTTTCGTTTGATTTGAAAATCAGATAATCAAGTGTCTTAATATTTAGTAACTGAAAAATATTTACTTTTTATTTACCATTTTTTATGATTAATAATAACTGAAAAAAAAAAAAATTATAACAAATATTATGATTGTTTTAATAACGAACGCAAAAAATTACGGGGTTCTTGTAAAATACGTAAATGTAAAAAATGTACAACGTTATTTTGTTTTCTTAAATGTGGTAAGTATCTGACATTATTTTAGATTTTGAATGCAATCAAATATGCATAAATCATGTATATTTTAGGTATATATAATAGTCCCGAATGTGAATATGATATTTCCTACCAATTTTTATGTTATTCAATCCATTATAATTGATAAAACCTATGAAAATATCGGCAAACGTAGCTCCGAAAAAATTTTTTGCCACATTTTATAATTTGTACATTTTCAAAGATATTTTGGTTAAGGATTGTTATATTTTGAGCGCCTGGGTTTTTAATTTTTTTTTATCTCTGAATAATTTATTTTTAAACCAAAAATAAAAAAAATTTAGAAAATGTCCATATTATATCTGCACATTAAATTTTACATGAAGCTACAGTCCTCAGAATCTACTCTATCAACTTTATTTAATGTTTACCCTACCTTTTTTTAAGTTTCATCACACAGTGCATATTTTTAGATTCATGATAAAATATTTTATATTATATCTTGCTATGATATGGTCCATTTCATAGAATATATTTTATTATTTAAACTTAATTATATTTTGTAGCCCAATCTCAAGTAAAAACCAAAAGTAAGTCATTTTGAAACATTTGAATGTCATGCTAAAAATTATAAAAATTAAACCGAGTACTTATTAATAATTTGATATTTGATAATTAATTAAAAATCTTAGAATCGACTTTTCGACAAATATATATGTTCTATAAATCTAATACGAAATATGCTTACTAAATGGTTATAGGGTATGCTGAAGAATACATGGAATATGTATCTGATAATATTAAGATAATCGATTATATAGATGAAGTCGGTAACACCAGTAAGTATTACAATATCATATTCGTTAAAACTTTCAATAAAATCACCATCATACATTACACTTATGGTTTATATTTATCATAAATTACTCTTATTATTCTTATGTTTGATAAACAAAAAATTAATAAACACGATTAATTGTTATGATAGTATGAAATACTTTTCAACGTTTTAAACACAATAATATATATATATATATATATATATATATATATATTTAAATATATATTTTTTTTTGTTTGATGTTATTTTGTTATTATCATTTGAAAAAAAAAATTATTTTTGATTATTTTCTTTTTAAATGAATTTTTGTTTTGTTTTGTATTATAGAAAGTATGCCTACTCTATCAGATCATTGTACTGAATACCATTCAAATCACTAAGTGCACATCGTTGACGAAGATCAATATTTATTTTAAATTTAGCTTATGTAAATTAATAATAATTTTAATTTGCCATACTTACAATATTATAGTTATTTATATGGTACCAAAAATTATTCTTAAATTATATAATCTAAAGTTACATCAAACTTGATTTATACTAAAATACTTTTTAAGACTTAAATAATACTAATAAAATGTCGAATAAAAAAATCTAGTACCTACCTATGAAAATTAATTTAAAAAAAAAAATCAATTTTAAATTTTATCCAATATTTCAAAATGATATTTATAATAACATAAATGTTTTTTTAATTACCAAATTACCATCATTTTCAATGTTTTTCTTTAATTTAAACTTTATTTTCCTTGCAGAGATTAAAAAATTAGTACAAGATTATTGGCACACAGTTTGTAAATTTTTTACTAAAAAATTTAAAAAAACGTTGTTTAGGTATTTTATTATTCTATTAATGCGTTTAAAAGTAGATAATTAAAAAAATAGTTCGTTCTTAATATGTTTTGATTTATGATAGAAAATAAAGAAATAAAACTTTCAAAAAATTGGCCGAACCACTTAAAATGTTCTCACTTTTTTTTTCGGGATTATATGAAGTAATATATAGTCAATGCTGAAAAGAAACAAATTAATAGTAGTGAATATCAACGTTCTGAATAGCAACCATACGTAAATTCAAAGTAAATAAAATAGATTATGCGTATTACAAGATCCAACCTTTTTATTGGAAAATGAAAACGAAATTGCATTAATATCAGAGATAAAAATGGCCAGTTATTAGTTGATGATGAAAACATAATAAAACAATTGAAAGAGTATATTGAGGAGTTTTATGATGATAAACAATTAGAGGAACTGATAACAAACGAAGAAACGAAACTACACATTTTGGTATCAGAATTTGAACTATCACTTTACTTGAAACAAAATAAAGCACCTTGAAACGGTAATATAACAGCAGAATAATTACAGTATGCTAGCACGAAGATAAAGGAAGCTTTATAACACCTAACTCGGGATATATAATATATATATATATATATATATATATATATATATATATATATATGAAAGGATAGGTGCCGTAAGATTATTGTAAAAGCATAGTTACAACTATACCAAAGAAAAGTAGAAAAAATTCCTGTGAACAGTTTACAACACATAGTTTTCTGACACATTCCTCAACAATTCAAAAAAAAATAATAAATCAAAAAATAGACGGAAAAGAAAAACAGTATTTAAAAAATGATCAATATGGATTTCATATTGATATTCATATATGGAAGATAAAAAGGTACACGAGAAGTAATTTTAGGACTGCGAGTGTTAATTGAAAAACAGACCAATAGAAATAAAGTTACATATTTGGCTTTCATAGACATGGAAAAGGACTTAACGACAAAGTAAATTGGAATAAAATGCTGCTTACATTACAAGAAATATGTGTTGAACAACATGACCTAGGAATTATTCACAGTATCTACAAAAATCAAACAGCTTGCATTTAAAAAGGAGAAATCACTGCTATCGCTCAAATAAAAAAAGGAGTCCAACTAGGATGTACGTTATCACCCCAACATTTTAACTGCTGTATAGAAAAAGTTATAAATACAATGAAAACAAAGCTAACAAGAATAAATATTGGAATAAAAATTGGAAGAGAAATTGTTCCAATGATACAATTTACAGATGGCATTGTGGTAATAGTGGAGAGCAAAGAGGAGTTACAGCGTGCAGTTGAAGAAATAAATGTAGTGCTTACAACATCAGAAATGGAAATAAATAGTGCGAAAACGAAGGTCTTAGTCTGCGCTAGAGATCCGAAAATAAAAATCGATGTATATATTGATAGCCAAAAACTATAGCAAGTATATGGAATGGTATACCTGGGGAGGAAAATTACATCTGATGGTAAAAGCGTACGAGAGATAAAACAACGCACAGCATTAGCAAAAATTGCTTTAAGTAAAAAACACAAATTACTCACTTCAAAAAAGCTACATCTCAATATCAGGAAGAGGCTTATTAAAACATAAGTATGGAGTGTTGTAACATATGGATGTGAAACAAGGGTAATAAATGTTGTCAAAAAGAATGAACTAGAAGCGTTTGAGGTGTATTGTTGGAGGCGGATGGAAAGGATAAGTTGGATAGAGCGGATAACCAATGAAGAAGTACTCAGCACTGTAAGAGAAAAACGTACACTCATAGATGCGATTAGAGCAAGGTGCTGGAAAATGGTTGGTCATGCCCTGAGACACCCGGAAAAGATGCTTAATATAATATTAGAGGGTTGATAAAAAGAAAGAAAACTCCAAGACGACTACGGAACTCTTGTATAGGACAAATTAAAAGTGATGCAAAAGTCACAACCTTTAAGTAACTTAAAGAGAAAGCGAACATACGGTCAGGATAGAGAATTGGAGTTGTAAACCAACGTTCGGGTTGAAAAAAAAAAAAAGAGAAGCAATGGAAACGTCAAAAAATGAAAATTTTTGTTTAATTAGAGCCTGAATCCTTTGCAAAATAATTTATTAAAATTGTTAGGTAAATAATTAAAACAAATATTGTACTGATCGGTTTAACTCATAAATTGATATGCCACATGTAATTTAGAAAACTCGTCCAAGGTTGACATCATATGTTCTATATATACGTTTGACGTTACCTATAGGTATTTTTTTTGTAAAAAAGAAAATATATAAGTGCTGAACGATTTAATAAATTTTTATTTTTTTTATCCGCCTAAGGTGTTAAATTTTAAAAATGCGGTAAATGGATTTTCATTATTTGAATACGTCAAGATTGAAAAAATATTCGTCCAAAAAAATATTGTTTTTCATTTTTATCTCCTTAACTTTCTTCTAAATATTACCCACTTTTAACCCCTTATAGAAGTCAATGATTGTGAACATTTTCTCAGTGGATCTCTAAATTGTAAATAGAAACAACTGACGAAATTTGACAAACGCTGCTTCAGCAGTTCTGGCTAGACGATGACGCATCAGTCAGTTTGCTGCCAGTCAAGACATGATCTTTCTATACGGGAATATGATATTATATGTTTATATTTTTCATTAAAACAATTTACACTTTTTAGCCAATGATTTTTTATTATAAAAAAGTCATGTTTATACCTATTAATATAGTGCTCAAGTCCTTCATTTTGATTACAAGAAAAAAAAGCTAAAATATAACAATTATAGTTTGAGGAAAAATAAAATATTGACCATTGAGTCAATTTATTCAGTGCGTAATATTCAATTAAATACATCAGTTATTATTTTATTTTATAATGTTCAGAAAACATGTATGTAATTAAAATTATATTAATAATTTATAAAATTATGTAAACAACTCCTGGTACGATTTGATCAACGCTATTAAATAATACAATTAATAAATTATTTATTATGCACGTTGCACATACTGCATACTGTACATACAAATGATTAATAATATATAAATCGTTAAATCAATAAAACAGATGACGCACTTATTTAACATCTGTGCCATATTGAATCAAGAAAACAAACAAAATATAATACTTAAAGGAAGATATTTAGTTGATTATTTTTTAAATCAAAGTTTCCAGTTTTTGGTAGTCGTCATTATAATACATCCACCGATATAACATCAACCATAGAGAATTCTAATATGAAATTCTTCATACTTGTTCTTTTGGTAAATAATCTACTCTTTATTCGAGATAGTGTTTGCCCAAGAACTACGTCAGGTAAAAAATTTAAAAAAATATATCGATTTTAATTGAGTTTTTATGAAAACATAATTAAGTATGTATTTTTAATAAGTTATATTATAATACTTATAACGTGAGATGATTTTTTTTTTTTTGCTAGCTCAAGATAATTGTGTTCGTAAGTTTTAAATTTCAGTTTTAATTGTTTTAGAGTAGTTAAACATATAATTTTACAAAAAAATAAATGCGCAGAAGAAAATTAAACTGTATTGGTAATTAATGCTTTAATTTTATTTATAAGGTTAAATAGTTCCATTTTCAAGATAGTGTCAAAATAATAAAAATATTGTACAAATAAGTTAAACATATAACTTTAAGTATTCTATTTCATAAGACTCATTAATCATAATTGTTCTCAAATTCTCAACAGCATATTTCTGAGTATAAACGTTATACTGACTTCGTTCTTGAAAAATGACGTTATTTATACAATGTTCAATTTGGATTCCTAAACACGAAAGCCACAAACAATATGATAAACCAACAGTGTTGAACGAAATTGATGACCACCCACATATTTAAATCACACGTTATTATTACAAACGTAAAGAAGTGGTTTGCTTAGTTATAATTTTCGGTAAATTTCTAAAATAAAAATTCAAATTATTGTATTTGGTTAAATTTCTATTTCGGTCCTCCTCTTGTGTATGTTGTCGGATATTAAAAACGATTTTGAAAACAATTTTTGAACAATATTAAAACTAGCAAACAATGTTAGAATTAAAAATACTCCTAAACTGAAAAAAAATCAAAATTCTGATTACAAGCTATTGCGAGTGTACGAGTAATACGCATCCTCCATTACAATTATATTGGTTTGCGATGACCCATATGTAATCACCGTTATCATATAAAGAAAAACTTATTCATAAAATAATCATTTATTAGGAATCGGACAGTAAATATTATAATTTATAGAAATATAATTAATTGCTAATAGCCAAACCCTTGATTATAGTCAATTATAAAACACAATATGTTTATGATGATATACTTGTCATTATTATTATTTTAATTATCAGATAATAATATCAGAAAACACTTAATGTTAGTGTAAAAATCGACTAAATAAAATTGAAAACAATAATATAATTATTTCAACTCTTACATAACTAATTATAATTTTTAGTGTCAAGTAAAATTTTCAATACGGTTGGAAAGTTCATAGCTTTATTTTGTAGTTTCCTTTGCCATTTTTCTGACAATTTGGGGTTGACCACCTTTTTTCTATACATATAATAATTGCCCTTACACACAATGTACAGAAATATTTTAGCAGTAAAAATAAAATGTAGTATAGTTTAAAAATGTATAATATGCTCATTTAAATATAGCATGATTTAATGATAAGTAAAAGTTGTAAAATATTTATGAACATAAATAGTATATTACAAGTGTATTATTTTGGTCTTTAAGTATGTTTCATAAATTACACAATTTCCGAATAAACAGAAAATATCACGAAACACCCCATAAAACATATGTAAAAAATTAAGAAGTTTTCTAAATGTTGTGCATTACATTTTTACTTAATTATTTTGCACGTAAGTTGAGAGAGAGTATTTTTAATGACACAATGGTTATACAAATTTTTACTAATATCATACGAACCATTTATCAGGAACGATAAAGAATTATTTTGGGTGTAAGTAAAATTTTAATTTTAATCAAATACGTATTTAGCAAATTGAGTTAGTATAATATACTTTTCAACAAAGTTTAAATAAAAATATAATTAAAAAACAATAGGTACATAGTTTTTAATCATAAATCATGTTGGAATAAATTTTTTATTTACATATAATTCTTTTTTAGTTGACAGTGGACGAATGCTTTTCCCAAAATATGCCAAGAGTGGAATCCTTAATTTTTGTGAGTAAAACAAAATTATTTTCCATGTTCAAATTAATTGATATACAACGTATCAAAAAAAAAAAAAACTTTAATCCACCACACACTATTCTTTCATTATAACTAAGTAGTTATATTGATTTCTGACAAAGTAATGGATAAATATAAATAGTCATACAATTGAACTATTTTTTTTTTTTTTACAAATATTTGAAATATTTGCTTATGTTTTTACATATTATTATGTATAATTTTATAAATCTATTTTAGATTGGAATATTTTTCATCGATTTTGACTTGGTTTTTGCTAACTAGCATGACAAACTGTTTCTAAAAATGAGCTTTTAGAATTTGAGCGTAAAGATGAATGAATTATTTTTAGTTTTTTTCGGTGATGTCTTTCTTTTTCATTTTAATTACTTTTGATGTTCGAAGGAGTTTTCAATTGCAAAACGTTGAAGCACTAAACATTTTGCATCGGTGGACGTAAATGCTCCTTTATTTGAAGCATTTTTGAAAATTGAAAATTTTTAGAATTTCGATCACGTTATCCCGTAGTAGGAATGCTCAAATTTTTACATTAAACACCACAAAAATTTGGAATTTTGCATTTCTAAATTATTTAGATTTAACTTTTTTGGATATTTTGATAAGTTTTAAGTATGAGGAAAAACTACTTTTATTACGATTTTGGTAATACCAATGTTGCAATGGCCTAAAGGGAATTTATCCAATCTTTTGATAATTATTTAATGACAATGATGAGTTAGACTATGATCAAGTGGTTAAACAAATTTAATATTAGTCATAGCATGTTGTAATGTAGGGTAGGTCACACTATTGAGATAATTTCCATTTCGAATGTAGTTTTACTTAATATTAAACGTGGTTAAAAAAAACAAATAGACAAGAAAAAAGGGCAGACAATTTTAAGAAAGGAATGAAACAAATTTTAAAAATTTTAGTGAATTTCATATACCTATGGAAAGCAAAATATGATGAAAAGTTGTTTAGAGTAAAGATCGGCTTTTAGAGCGGGACACTTTATTGGGTAGAACTATTTAGCGGAATTTGTGGTACAAAAATATTATTTAGTATCTAATTATTTAGCAATAATATATTATTCCTATTGAGAATATGACTCTAAACTGACTTGGCAGTCAAATACGCCCTAATTAAAAAAACACATGCTCAAACAAGTAGGTTACTTTATTGGTTTTTCACTATAACTAACACATGATTTATCAGTCTTTGCATAACTTAACATTTCATGTAGAGGTACCTACCTAATTTATATTTATAGTTTTTAATCATCAAATAATCGCTCGAATTTGCGTGGTTTGTTTTACAGATATATATTATATTCATATTGTAAATTTGAAACTGAAATAGTTTTATTTTAATTTGAATAAATAGGTACATTAATAATGCAGATATTTTTTGGTATATTTGTTTTTTTCTCCTGGACGTATATAGATTACCAAGATCGCTTCAAATCGCTTTTATATGCAATGATTTATTAAAAATAATAATAAATATTAGATACTTAATAGTACGTTTAACCTACAATTTACAATTATTTGGTTTATCGAAACAACTCCTGTCCAAAAGAAACTTCTCACCCGATTTATATTTTACTATTTCCGTACTAAAAAATAACTACTTTTTTTTTAATTTATTCATCTTTTTTATAAAAAGTACTTTTGTACACTGTTAGTATAATAAAAAGTTTTAATACTATAGTTGGCGACACAAAACTGGCGGGTGGGCGCCGTCATAAATCGGACCTCACCCAGCCAGTAGACAGTGGTTTTCATTTTACTGCAATCACCTGCCAGCTGTTGCGCCCAATAGCGCTGTACCGTAAACAACGAACATTATAAGAACAATGCGTAATATTATTATTTTCATTAATTGTAGAATATTGTTTACATTATTAATAAATAATAAATAAAAATGTATATGAATACGAAATAATTAAAAAAAGCACTGCAAATGGTTTAATGACCACTATCACGAAAAATCCGCTAGGATTGTTGCGGTCACCCGCCAGTTTTCGTGTCGCCGACTATCATTAATATGTTTTTTGAATAATACCAACAAAATAAAATCAAATATAAATAGGTACCTACCAAATTTTTGGAATATTTTCTTAAAATATATTTTAAATTATACCTATATTATTAGCTTTAAGTATTGATATTTCATAAAATATTTTCGTGTATAATATAATATAAAAGAAATGGCGTTTAAGTCAATTCCTGGGTGAAATAATAATACTGTCTAATTGTATAAAACTATTTATTTAAAAGTTAAGTAAAGTTGAATATCAAATGATAAATTAATTAACCTTAATTATCTTTGTATGAAAACGATTTAGATAAATTAAATGATCAAGGTTAGTTTATACTGTTTGTGTCCAATATTGACCATCAAAATAATTGTTTTGACATTAAAGCAGCATATTAAATTTGTTTTTAATTATAATTGATCGTAAAAACTTTAAACTCAAAAACAAAGAAAATCATAGTTTTCGGTATTTTGTTTTCATCATTATTCATAATTATTATTCGATTAATAACGCAATAAAAAACCACAAAATATGTTTAATTAAAAACTTAAAGACGTTTTTCTGCAAGCATTTTAATAATAACATTATTTAATTCTAATACAATACCTAATAAATGAAATAGGTATAATCACATTTGTCAATTGTAATATAATAATAAAATAACACTACCAAAGACAATGAGCATAAATAATAGAATTAAAATTTAAAAAAAAAAAAATATTGTTAACATAACTAGCAATAATTTAGTAAAATTAGGAAAACATGAATATAATTAATAAAATAAATACAATATAATTATAATTTGATATTTTCCAATTTTTTTAAGGATAACAGAAGAATTACAAATAAATTCAAATGTTAGGTTTAATACTCGTATAAAGTACTAATAATATTCTGTTCAGTACCTACGAGCTTCAATCGTTAGAGAATGATTAATCAAATATATGTGGTAGTTAAAATAAAATAAGTTAATACAAATATGTATGGTAGTTTTATAGTTACGTAGTGAAATCGAGGTTTTCATTTTTCTTTTTAATTAAGCAACCAATTCGTTACCGATATTAATTATATTTGGATAGGCTAATGTTATTTTTTGTTGCTGTAAAGTTTTAGTAATAAAAAGTGCTATTAGAGGTAAGCCACATATTTTATTTGTATATCAAAAAGAAAATATATCAATACATCACATTAACTGTATTATAATAATTTTGGACTTTAAGTGTATACCTATGGATGTATTTTTTTTTTTACATTTTATACACTTTTTCTGGATGTATAATTGTTGATTTTTTTTAATTTTTCAATAATTTTACGGACAATGATTGAAATTTTGACATTTTTAATTACATTTTTGGGTTGACGGGATGGGTTAATCATTATATTGAATATCATATTATAAAAATTTTGATTTTGGGTATAAAATCTATTTTAGGTACTTGAAACTGTTTTTGATATTTTGATTATTTTTTGAGTAATTAGGCGAAAATAACAAAAATGTTGAAGTTACGAAAATCGATTATTTGTCTTTATGAATGGAAGGAGCGACAGATCTACAGATCTAAGCGTCTTATACCTCAAACAAGAATTTACTTAAATTTTTTTATTTTTATCGAAAATTGAATTTTTTTTAAACAACATTTTTCAATTTTACATGTTTTGAGAGTACCACATTCACCATGGTTTAGATTCTTCAATATTTTAAGGTGCCTAATAATTCATTCACTATTCCCACATTCTTATGTGATAGTATTTAAGTATCTACCATACGATTTATTTAAACTAGATCAAAATGTCTCCTCTTTATTTAATTGTCATCATGAGGAAAATATTTGAGATTTTAAACTCATGATCCTAGCTAATCTCTTCCGATACTAAATGTCTCTTTAAATTACCTACCTCACCTTTGCGTGAATCCAATTATCTATTTCATTATGATAAACATCTACACTGGCATCCTAATTTAAAATTAATAAAAACTATTTAATTGGGTTCTATATATAATTTGCAAACTATTTAAATAGTTTATTCAGTTTAAATTAATCTACTGATTGTCACAACTACCCATTTCATGTAATTCTACTGATATAGGTAATTAAATATTAAAAAAAAACTTAAAAATTCAGGTGGCTTTGGCCCATAGCTTTGTAATTCCAATTTAAAATTTGTTTATTTACCCTTCGTTAGTGACGTTAAATTTGTAACACTATTGTTGACGTGTGAGCATTTTGTTCACAATTAAAAATAATGAGTGTTTTATACAAAAAAAAAAATAAAAAATAAAAAAAAAAAACTAAAAAGAACAAAAGGAAGAATGTAATGAACGCCTTTCCTATTTATTATTACAAATGTAGTGATGCCGCAAATCGGATGTACTGGGGTGCGGTGGTGCCGTAGTTTGTACCGCCCAATGCTTAATACAATACAAAATTTGGCACTGTCACTTTGGGACAAAATAAAAATATTTTATACACTTTAAATCATTATTTTGTTCCATAATTATTTTTGTTAACAAGTCAAAAAAGCGGGTTTTTAATTTTTACACAGTTAAATCTGTGAATCAATGGTTTCAAAAGTGGCAATTGTGTGAGCAAATTGCTTATAATGTCAACAACAACGGGTTAAAAATGTTAGCAATTAAAAATAATTGCTTACTAAAATAATGATTTCTGAACGAAGCTTTGTTTCTCCTTTAAATAAAATTTGGTTTTTATAATTTCAAAAGTATCTACATATGTTGTACAATAATAATAATGATACGAGTATATTAATAAAACATCTTTTTATAGATTTTTTCTCGTTTTTGATATCATATAATAATGCCATCATAAAAATACTAACATGCGTATTTAACAATAAAGTATAAAAACCAATAATCTTATACTTATTAGTTATTATCTAAAACGTATATGCATAAACGATTGTGTATGGAGGACGTCACATTTGATTTTGTTTTCTAAGTTATAGTATACTATTTTC
Organism: Hormaphis cornu; assembly: GCA_017140985.1. Lineage (NCBI taxonomy): Eukaryota > Metazoa > Arthropoda > Insecta > Hemiptera > Hormaphididae > Hormaphis > Hormaphis cornu. The sequence continues at coordinate 43,665,804 of CM029357.1, read as the reverse complement.
TATATTTTAGGCGGAATTCAGATAAATACTTCTACGAGTACAAGTGGTATATCACAGTTTAACTCTTACAGTTTTCATTTTAATCAAATAAACATAAATATTTTTACTTATTGTTGGAAAAAATTGAGAAACTTAGTGTCAAAAAGTTGTTTGTTATTACATAAAAAATTATAATAAAAATATTATATATTTAAGGCGACCACGTTGGGAGTTCTTCGCGTAAGTGTTTCATAAAATAATACTTACTATTTATAACAGTATTATTTATAATATAATATAAATAACAGAAATTAAATATTGTTACATCAAATAATATATTAATTGTATGTTTAAAAAATAAATATTTAAAAGATTAATAAGTTCATATCCTATTCTCAATAAAAATATTCTAAAGTAGTAACTTAAGTGTTTTTGTTATAAATGTACCTAAATAAATTGTGTTTTTAGATACCTAAAAAAATGTCAAGTTTTTAAAATTAAAACATTATGATCAGTTGTCCTCAAAAATTTTCTTTCGAACTTTCGATTTAATCTTTAAATACAAATCCAAGCTAAAATATTTGAGATGATAATAGGTTTATTGTATCACCGGATATATATTTATTTGATTGAGATTTTATGCGATATTTTCAATATTTTTATATGTGTACTTTACATCAACTAAAATTGTAGATGGAGTTCAACAAGTGAATTCTCTTGAAGGTATTTACAAAATTAAATATTGTTTATTATTTTAACAATTTCTTTGATCAATATTTAATTATATAATATGAAATTAAATATTAACGGTTGACAAGTAATATTCATGAACAACATTTAAAGCGATAAGAACCAAATTTTGAACACATATAATTGAGCTTCTGGATATGAATTCTAAACCTGTAAAACAGTTTTGACATTATTTTATACAAATAAGGTTTTTTAGAACATTTTTATGTATCTTTTACTTAATTGCCAAAACTGGTAGTATATAACAATAAATTAATGCTCATGACATAATATTATTGTTTTTTTTTAATAACATGTATAGGTAGTTAATTAGTTGAAAATTAAGGTACAAAAAAATAAAAAAGGTCATATTTTATAACGGAATATTGAAATGTTTTAATATGTTGACGGTTTTATTTTAAGAGTTGCTTGGAAGTAAGTTTGTTGAAAATAAAAAATAACAATATTGTTATTATAAAATATTTAGTAGCGACCAACTACGATATGTTATTAATTTTATTACATTTTTCGACCAACGAATAATTTTTCAACTTATAATAATTTATACAAAATAGAGGTAATATAAGTTTCTTGGGAAGTGTAGAAAACATTTTTATTACAAATTATAATAAATCTATTATTTTTTTTTTTTTTTTTTAATAAATCGTATTTTGTGTCTTAAATAACAATTGAGATACCATCTATTGTTCTGATTATGTTATCTCTTTATTAAAATTATAATAGATAATAAATATCGTTTTACATTACTAGCCAAAACTATGTAAAACAACTTTATATTATGTTGTAAAGTGTGTATTGTTATTTGAATCTGGTAATTAAAAATGTTCAGATCAGTTGTTTCAAAAAATATATTTTCAATTCTGTTTCAACCTAATACTCCTTGTTTGAAAATTACTTCATCATTTTATCTTATAGTAAAATGTGAGTTTTACATCTTGTACGTATGATTTTTGTGCAATATATATCGATGTATTGCACATAGTGTAATTGACTTTTTTGCCTAATACAGTAATACCTACTTAACTGAAAAAAGGAGTCAAGTATCTGATCATCACAAAAAAGTCATATTCTACCTAACCTTATCTTAACACACTATTATCCCATAAATTTATACTTGAAACGAAATTTCTTATGACAGTAATTGCAACATGTTAGTTTTCGTGTTGGAATATTTTTTCATACGTGAAAAATTTTGTAAAAAAAAGTTTAAAAATTATGGTAAATTAGTGCCTTTTACATTAAATACTATTTTTATTTATACTTTTAGATTCAGATCGTCAGCGAATTGTGTATTGTTTTAACAATGATTTTTTTTTCTCTCATCAATAGTTCTTGTAGAAAAACTGGTCAAATTTTAACGTATGATACCTTAAAAGATAGATAACTGATCCCAGATGGTACTTTTTTCAAGCATTTTTTGAAATTTTGATTATTTTTTAAGTTCTGAGGAAAAAAAGTAAACGACCCATCTTTCGAAATTGCTCCGTTAGACTTAAAATTTATATATGTCATTACAACGGGTTATATAAGTGTACCGCTGAAATTTCAATTGATTTTGATCATTTTTGAAGGAGTTGTAGATCTTTGAAATTTTTGTTATTTTGGGCTGCTGTGTATTTCTTATGGGCGAGACAAATAATTACGGGAAACGTGTTTTTTAGACATCGATTTAGATTTTGTTTTTTTATTTTTTTGATCCCTTTTTTTAGTAGAATAAATGCTCTTATTTTAACTTATGATAGCTCATAAGATAGTTGATTGATCCGAGATGGTACTTTAAATAAAGCGTTATTTGAAATTTATATTATTTTTTAAGTTTTGAGGAAAAAACTAAAGTGGTCAAATTTCCGAAAGAGATTCGTTCGATTTGAAATGTATATATGTCATTAAGTAGAGTTTAACAGGTTTACTGTAAATTTTCAATCGATTTTGATCTTTTTAAGGGAGTTATGGAATTTACAATTTTTTGAATTTATAAATTTTACGCAGTTATTATTTCTATAAAATCTCTAGTTTTTATGTTTAAGTCTCGAAACTTTAATAAAATCTAAACAAGATAGTTTTACATATGTGGTTGAACATTTTTTAAAATAGGTTAGCACAATTTTGGTTTATAGCCAATTTTAAGTTATTATTTTGTCATAACAAGTGACCGTGTATTTCTTATCGGGGAACAAATAATCACGGGAAACGTGTTTTTTAAACATTGATTTGGATATTTTTGATCATAACATCCAAAATAAAGATCGGACCAAGCTGAAATTTTTACATGATACAAAATAGGAAAGATACAGATTTAATAAAAGTTTTTATTGTTAATTTTTTTTTTACCATGACGTATACTAGACATTTAGGCTCGTTCTAAATCGTATTTTTGAAGGCATTGATTCATCGTTGCTTTCAGATATAAAATAATGAGTTCAAACCACAACTTCTAAACTAGTGACCCACCCAAAGCCTAGTCACTACCCCGTTAAATTACCCACGCGACCTAGACTGATCCCAGCTTTTTTTTCAATTTACTTTCACGTTATATTGTTTCCAGCATGAGATAAATAAAATGATTTAAAAATATAGAAAAATACCTCATATAAATAATATTGTGTATAATGTTAACTAATATGCATATAAAATAAGTATGTTGAATATACAAATGTATTATTTTTATTTGTTCAATGCTCTTTTTTTTGTAGATAGCAGTTACAGACAGTATTTCATTGGTGGTAAGTGTTAAAAAATTTACAGAATTTTATAACAAGAAATTAAGATTATAAATAGAATAATTTCTTAATATCTTAATTAAAATTGATTTTTTTTATTTCAATTTTTCCAGAAGATGTTTTGGTAACTGGTAAGTCATGATGTTTAGGAAAATCATAATTAACAACCGAGCATTGGCTTAGGTGTTTAATTTAATAATACTTTTTAATTATATAGAAATTTAATTTTTTTAGTTCCAGATGATGTGAAATTTTACTTTTTGAACTTGAGTCCTCACCTGAGTAACCGTAATTTTTACATTTTTATTTACCTATATGTATAGATAGATTATTACCTTTTTATTAACTCAATTTGACTGGAAAACAATTAATTTTTCGTTATTTTTTTAACCAATACATTATTATAAATATTAAAATTTGAAAATTTTACTTTTAATTTGTGCTCTTAAGTATAGTAATTTTAAAAAACATTTTATATGTGTCCATTTTCCGAAATTAGAGATCTATAAAAACCATTTAAAAAAAAAGAAGGATACAACCCTGACTACGTGACTTATCTAGATTTAGATACGTCAGACCATTTACAGTCGTAAAAACACAGTTTATATACATATGGTACGTGATCTTTGAATTTTAAACTCTGGAATCCTGAAACGCACTTAACAAACAACTACTCACTCAACCTACCAGGTTTCCGCTCATATCAGACTAACCACCCAGATGGAACTGCACATGCAGGTGCTGCTATCTATGTTAGATCATCACTTGCATCTCACCAACTTACTAATTTTCAAACAGATTACATCCAGTCCTGCGCGGTATCCATATCAATTAATAGTATTCCCATCACAATAGTAGCTATATACTGTCCCCCCAAACACGCCATACATTCAAATCAATTCAATATTTATCTTCATACACTTGGTCATAACTTCATAGTTGGTGGCAATATAAATGCCAAACACATTCAATGGGGATGCCGCACTACAAATCCGAGAGGAAACTCACTCTTACAAAGTATCACTCACAATTCCCTACGAGTCATCTCACCTCCCAACCCCACCTATTGGCCAACGTCTCCTAGAAAGAGACCGGATATTTTAGATATATTTATAACAAAAATCCCTAGCACGCTCCACTCCTCGATTATAAATCTCCACGCTCCATGCTCAGATCATTCCCCCATTCTACTCACAATAGACTGCCAGCCTTTGCCCAACCAATACAATGCACCACCGTTACATTCTCAAATCAACTGGGAAAATTTTCAAAAATCAATCCTGTAAAAAACTAGTCTAAAAGTCCGGCTGAAAACCGCAGCTGACATTGATGACGCGGTGAATCTCCTAACATCCAATATACAAACCTCAGCATGGGAATCAGCTCTACCTTCGAAGCCACACACCCACCACAATTCTTCCTTTATATATACGTACCCTTATAGTGCGAAAACGTCGCGCTCGCTGTCTATGGCAAAGAACTAAATACCCGGCTGACAAATGCCACTATAATGCACTCGCGCAAAATCTCAAACGCATCCTAGCAAATTATCGAAATGAATCTTACACTAAACACTTAAAATCACTTACGACAAAAGACGGTTCTCTCTGGAAAGCAACGAAACAACTTCTTCGCGTGCACAACCCTCCAGCTATCCTACGTGACGCCAGTGGCAAATGGGTACACTCTGACATAGACAAAGCTAATATATTCGCAAACCACCTCGCTGACACATTTCAACCACACAATACCATCCTTCTACCGGAAAAAATCAATGAAATTGAGCAATTTCTTGACATACCCTTACAAATGTCCCTTCCCCCTAAACACTTCTCTCCAGCTGAGGTAAAAAATACAATTTCAAAATTTCCCCGAAAAAAGTCTCCCGGATACGACCTAATAACAACAGAAGTACTTAACCAGCTCCCCAAAAAAGTCATCATACTCCTGACTTACATAAATAACTCAATGCTCAGATTATCCTACTTCCCATTACTATGGAAGTATTCTTCTGTTATACTTATCCTGAAACCAAAAAAACCTCTGGACTGTCCATCATCCTACAGACCAATAAGTTTGCTACCAATACTATCTAAAGTTTTTGAAAAAATGCTTTTAAAAAGACTTATTAAAACCGTTGAAGAAACAAAAGCTTTACCCGACTCGCAATTTGGTTTTTGTAGCAAACACTCCACCAACCATCAAATTCACAGAATAGTAGACAAGATATCTTTCTCCTTAGAGGAAAAACAATACTGTACAGGTGCTTTTATTGACGTTTCCCAGGCGTTTGACCGCGTCTGGCACTCAGGTCTACTATTCAAATTGAAGCTCATTCTACCAGCTAGCTACTACCTGATTCTGAAATCCTACCTTGAAGATCGCTTCTTCTCGGTACGTTACGGATCATCCACCTCCCCTCCGAAACCAATCAACGCAGGAGTCCCTCAAGGTGCAGTCACTGCTCCTCTTTTATTTAATATTTTCATATCTGACCAACCAACAATACCCACTTCCCTTGTTGGCGATTTTGCCAATGATAAGGCAATAATAACCCACAATATTGACCCAATCACTGCCTCCCTCAACATCCAAGAACATCTCTCCCTCCTTGAACAATGGTATAAGGAATGGGGAGTAAAAATTATTGAGTCCAAATCCATACATTGCACCTTCACTCTTAGGAAGGAAAAGTGTCCACCTATCATCCTTAATAAACAAATTCTACCTGTCGCACCATGCATTTGCTACCTAGGCATCACCATCGATCAACGTCTCACCTGGGCTCCACATATACGTAACAAGCTCTTAATCCTAAACGATCGTTTTCGTCTTCTCCGTTCTCTTCTTACTTCTCATCACATAAAATTATCCACTAAATTATTAATATATAAACTCTTCTTAAAACCAATTTAGACGTACGGAATCCAATTATGGTGCTCCGCAGAACCTACAAATGTCAACCGTATCCAGCGTTTCCAGTCCAAAGTCCTCCGCGCTATAACCAAAGCACCCTTCTACGTATTAAATCATACATTACATAACGACCTAACCATCTCTCCTGTTAACGATGTAGCTAAGACCTTCTACAGACGTTTAAATTTCAACCTACAAAACCACAAAAATCCTTTAATCAAAGAACTTGCGACTGTAAATATACCCGGCAACCCACAAAAAAGGTTGAAAAGGTGGTGGTGTAGGGACCTATTAGTCTAGACTAATCTAACTCCTTTTGTTCTTCTTTCTATATCTACCTTTGTTATTTCCACTTATCTTTCCTTATGATATTTTCTAACATTGTTTAACACTTTTTTTTTTTTTTTTTTTTTTTTTTTCATCTTTAACTGTAAAAGTGCCTTCACTGGAAGGCATCTTTAATCTGTCCTTCACGCCATAGCTATCTATTTCATTAATTTCACTTATTATTCAAAATTTATGAAACAGATTGTGGAAATATAAATTAAGTAATAAAAAAAAAAAAAAAAAGTGTCAACCAAAGACTCTCCGAGGACAATCGAAACTTTAAACTTTGAATACTGAAAGCCTTGGACAGACGGATGGTCGGACGTAGTCGTTGTAATAGGTATAGTATATAAGCTAAAAAGGGCTTCTCTGTATTCCAATGAAAAAAAATTCAATTTTGATTATTGACGTAATATATGTACTTGCTCATTATTTCCATGGACACCAATTGTAATTATAATATAGTGCGTGAACTTCGAAGACACGGTCCTCGGTAACCTAACCACTTTTCACTTATGGCCTTTAAAATCCTAGGACGGACGGATGGACGTAGTCGTTGTAATTACTTATGTAGATAAGTTAAAATCGGAAATTTCAAGGTTGATACTCGGATAGGTAATTAATTTGATGGAGTAAAGATAACAATTTTTCAGTGTGCTACTGTTTTTTTGTTTTCGAAGATTTAGTTGGACGTTTCATATAAATTTATGTATAGAATTGTTCACGAAAATATCGATATTTAATGGATCTCGATTAACTCTAAAAATATATTTAGATTTTAAATATTTTAAAATTATTCACGTATAATTCCAAAGCGATATAATACATTTTTGTTTATAAAGTATGTGTATTTTTTACAAAAAATATTGTGTTTGACTTGTGCTGAGCACTGCAGATAATCGAAAATGACTATATACTCGTAGTTAGAATATAATGTCGGAACTAATTTAGTATGGATATAAATATTCAAAATTGTTTAAAAAGTCGACACTGAATCTATGTTTAACTCCATAACAAATAATCTAAACTTATTACCAAAAAATCAAACAAAAAATATGAAAATATAATAGATGTCAAAAATTATATTTTAATAACATGCCTAAAATTTGTCAGACAATTATTTCTAAACTTATTAACACATTGTGTTTCATTGTACTTACTACTTACATCGTTTAGTTATTATTGTTTTACAATTTTGGAAATAATTATTAAACAGGTTTTCAAGAAATGATTGAATGAATATAAAAAATTTTGTTTCGCACAACATACAAGAATGTTAAATGTTAAATAACAAAATTAATTTACCATCATCTTCTTCTTTCCTTGGTTCCGGCCTTTAAGACCATACCGCTAAATACAAATTTTGCCATCTGTCCCTATCCTCTGCAGCTTCTCTCCATTTGATTCCTGGATCTATCATTTTTGAGTCCTTTTTAACACAGTCTTCCCACCTCAGTCTGGGTCTTCCCAGAGGTCTTTTTTCTATTGGTTCATTCTCTATTACCTGTCTAACTAGGGATCCTTGTTTACGCCAGGCATGGCCCCCCTAACTGAGTCTTCTTTTTGCGATCTCCTTAACTATGTCAGGTCTCTGAAACTGTCTTTTGAGTTCATCATTATATAACTTTCTCCATTCATTTGTTTCACTGTCAAAGACCGGTCCATAAATTTTTCTTAAAACTTTCCTCTCGAAAACCCCTAGTCTCTGTTCTTCAACTTTCCTCAATGCCCACGTCTCAGAGCCATACAGGACAATAGGTCGTAATAATGTCATATACATTCTTATTTTTAAATTTGTAGAGAGTGTCCTCGATTTTAGTATTTTTTCTAATCCATAATATCCCTTGTTAGCTAATTGTATTTTTGACGACACCTCTGTCTTAAGTTCATTATCTTGGGTGATAATCGATCCTAGATATTTGAATTGTGATTTTTTCTTAAATTTATGTCCTTCTAGCTCAATATGTTGTTCTAGTCTATAATTTCTGTTACTTCGACTGACAACCAAATATTCTGTCTTATCATCATTAATAGTTAAGCCTACTTTCTCCGCGGTCTTTATAAGTTTCATTCCCAGACTTTTTATCACCTCAATATTATCTCCTAGGAGAGCAATATCGTCTGCCTATGCTATGAGCATATATATATATATATAGCATATATCATATAGATATGATAATTTTTTATACATTTAGCAACATCATACAATTAAAAAAAAGTATTGCGATCAACAATTTACAAAATATTTCAGTTACAAATGGAATAATAATATGTTGCAGACCTCGCAATAAATTGTCAACCGATTTTCTTGAAAATTTAAGTTTTTATATAATAAAACCGAAAAATAAACAATAAATAAACAAATGTTCTATTTTTAGAATACGATTAGAAAAGATGATTTTTTTTTTTTTAGACTATTCTAAAACAAATACATACATATCATGAATATTTATACAATTAATATGTGCATATTTCAATAAAATTAGGCACTCATTTAAGAAATTGTATAAGACTCAATATATATATATATATAATATAATATTAATATATATATATATATATATATAATGCGTAATTTAATTCTTATAACAAAAATAACTTAACTTAAAGTAAAGGCAATATTTCATATTTTTAATTCATACGATTATTTGTACCTAGTATGACATTTCCACAATTTCATTATTTCTATTTTTGCTTATTTTTTTTCGTACTTTCTTCAAAGTTATACCTACTTTTTTTTTTAAATAGTTTAAAAATTGTTTTTAATTATTACAGATCAACATATAACACGTTGAACTAAAAAAAACTATTTATTAAGTTTAAAGTTAAAGAAAAAAATAAGTTAATTATTATTAAACAATTTAATTTACTTAATTAAAATATAAAATTAATTTTAAATTTTAACGATTTAATGAAGTGCAGTTTTGTGCCTAGAGCACGGTCTAATCCATAGTATATGGTATTTAAACAGTAAATTAAAGGAATAGGGCAGTTTGAATTATTTGTATCTTGCGCAATTACGTCTACACGGGTCGTTGTAATTTATAAACTATTCACATAAAAAATATACATAATTTTTTTATAATTAAACTTTTAAATTATAATGAATTTATTTTTTTATTTTAGAATTTTTAATGAAAAGTCCAATTGAGTTTTGTGAAAAGACTTATGAAATAGGTTTGTATAATTTTAACAGTTAATAGAATGCCTTCTTTATTTTGCTACGTACTAATAAATAACATATAATATGATAAATGATTTCAAGATTTGTTTTTTTTTTTAACTCGCTGATCCTTCAAATTAACCTGGGGAAATATTTGGCGACATTACAACATTATAATACTAGAAGTTATAACTTTTTTAGTTATGTTTAGGTTTTTGATGTTCGGATAACTGTACTATGGCGTTAATATTCGTCAATGAGTTCTATTTTACAGTGGAAAACTTATTGTTTATTATTTATTTATTATATAGCTACGATTTTTTAAATTTAAATCATGAATAATGTGTTGGTTTTATCCCCGAAATTTTTTATAATATAGACACCGTTTATTACGATTATTACAATTTTTACGATTACAACTGTTATGAAACAATAATCATAGAATTTGTTTTTTAAGTTGAAGATGATTGTTTGGGAAAGCAGTTAATATGATTTTCAAAAAACTCACTGAGACCTATCTAATGGTGAATTAATAGTGTCTCTAAATTAAAAGGTCAGAGACCTACAATTATTGGAAAATAATTGGGTTGATGTGGGTTTTAGTTTCAAGCCATCAATCCAATTGTGTAATACTAGTTACTTTGGACCCAAAAAAATTTATTCAAGCAAATAAATAAATAAAATATTTTATTCTTGTTTAAATCAAATGCTGAAAAATTCACTTGAACACACTATTTCCCACAAAATTGTTTGGTTTTTTGGACCAATACTTATTAAAAGGTGTCAAATTTTAATTACGAGTATAATAGAGAATTTCTTTGAGAACCAAATTTTGCACAAAAGAATAAAATAATTTATTTTAATATAATGTTTATCGGAATTGTATTGGGTACTGGAAATCTATAGAATGTTTAATTCTTTTGGACAAAGGACACAATTTCTGTTTATCTTAATTTCTCCTAGTCAATTTATAAATAATCAAGGCCTACTGGGTCAATCTGCGTTTACTCACTGATTAAATTATTGCGAGTAACGGGTATTTATTTTGGACTTGTGGCACCACCTATATATTCTAACTCTGAATAATTGTTATTGTTTTCCAATAATTGTTCAATATAAAAACTAAAACTAACATAAATTATAATAAATTTTTGGTTTTTTTTCAAAAAAAATTTGATCTTGAATTAAAATTCATGGTTATGAGTGTCACATGGAAGGTGTAAATTGATTACTTATACTAAGTTTATACATCGTGGAAAACAAAAATGTAAAATATGACCCGACCCGAATCAGTAAGAAAAATTTTCAGTATATTTGAAATACTTAAGACCTCATTATTTTGCTCATAAATTTTTTAAGTAAATTTTGATTTTTCACATAATTACAATAATATCAATAATGTATGAAAATTTCAATTAATTTCAACCATTTTTATAATGAGTCGTGACTTTCAATCACCTAAGCATATTTTAAAAATATTTTTATATGAGAATATATTTTTGAATCATGTAAAATTTTTGAAGGCGATATTGAAATTATAAGTGCTGTAAATTAAAACAAGAATAATGTTGAATATTTTAAAGCACTACTTAATATAGGTTAACAAATTGGAATTTTTTAGGAAATTTCAATGTCATGGGATAAATATTTAAGTACCTAAATTGGGTTTAAAATTCGTTTACTACCCTAGTATCTTTCAATATTTGATTCAACAATTAGTATTTTTTAGTGCCAATTAGCCCACAAAGAATTAATAAAATATTTCTTGTTTTAAAATTGTATTACTGAATAGAGTTTTATGGTAAGTTTTTTAGTATCTATTTGTTTACAAAAATCACATCATATATATATATTTTTTCATTAAATTCATTACCAAAGTTCTTAATGATTTATTACCTATATGATTCATTGGCCAAAAAGATCAAAAGTAAGACAATGTTCTACTTTACTTTAAATTTGTTAACGAACGTTGGAATCATTTTCAATAAAAAAAAAAGTGGACAATAGTTTATAGCATTTTTGTTTTAATAGTTATAACATTTTTATTTTCATTGAATTTTTTCTTTTTTTTTACGTACGAATTATATTATATTCGTATAGAAAAATGTATTAGTAAGTCAAGCATTTTAACTCAAGTTTTAATTTTGAGAACATATTATATTTTTTATAAGCTTGTTAGTATTATTGAATTCTATAACAATTGTGTGATAAGGTGTAAAGTGTATACTTTTCAAAGAGATAATTAACGTATTAATTGTAAATGCATTTTTTAAATATTTTAATGTAACTTTACTAATTACAAATTGTATGTACAATTTCAATAACAATTAATTACAATTTTATGTTAATACAATAGATGAACTACATAGTGTCTTCAATATCCACTGTATGTCAAATTATTTTATTTTCTATATTGTAATAAAGGCCCTTGGATACCAAAATTATTTTAAGAAATAATGTTGAAGCAACTTTTTTATAATTGTTTATAGTGGTTCATGTGCATTAGAAATGAATACAAATAAATGTAAAAGAGTACCTAATGATAAACTGCGCTTCCAATACAGTGAAAATTACACATCTACGCACATACAAATGTCAGCCAATAGTTATTGTTTCTCATAGTTTTAAGCAATATATTTTTTCAAAAAAACCGTCCATTATTTCATCTATATTCATTCTAAATAAACCTTTTTCCCGTCTAAGAACTAATTAAAAATCACCTTTTAAATTTAACGTGACCAAACTTTTTTTTTTAAATTTTTAAAACTCAACCTAAATTAATTAATTTAAAGTAAAAAGTATTATCATATTTTAATAATTTTGTACATTGATAAAATATATAAAAAGTCGTTCCCTAGAAGATTTGATTGTGTATCAAAATATGTTTTCAGAATAGATATTAAAACATTTATTGTGGAGAAATTGTGAATGTCGCGTAGCCTTTTTTTTGTTTCTACGTATATATCCAGTGGGTATCCAGGGATCGAAAAAATAATTTAAAATTAAATTATATTTATTTTGTGCTTAAAAAATTTAAATATTTTTAAATAACAAGTTCCAACATTGCGATATTTTCAAATAATACGTTTTACCATTTTTGTAGGGCCTTATAATCTTAAATTCATCTCTGAAATAATGTTTACAAATTTTGGTATGTAAATATTATGTAAGTAATTTATTATCTTAAAATAATATATTATACTGCAATGACTTACAGTAATCATTTGCACACTGATATTTGAAATTGGTAATAAAATAATCATCATTCACTACATTTCATTGTTTCAAAATCATGAAGTTCTAACTAAATTTCAACATATTTAAAGTATATTTTAACACTACAAAATAATTATAAAAATACTCTTGATATTATGTTTACTTTATGGAAATTATTGAGGCAAACAAAATTATTTATGATGACCTAAACTATTTAATTAGTTATAAATACGTAGGTACATATTAAATTCTTGAATGTCTCGTGTTTAATTTTAGAATAGTTTTTTGAATTTTCTATTAGTGACAGGGGTTATACTAATTAGATATTTTCTCTCTTTGGAACCAACCTTAGTCTCTGTGGCACAAATTTAGAATCTAAAATTGAATTGCATAGGGCTGATGTTCTATTTACTCCCATCCCAAAAGAAAAGAGATAACAACATTTATTAATAAAAATGTTGGTATTATTATAAACCAAGGTTATTTATCCCCACTTTTACCTTAACATTCATCTACATTCTTTTAAACCATTAATGTACATGTAATTCATACACATGCTAGTTAAATACAAGCAAAGTTATAAAATTTCAAAGTATGAAGTTTGTTGATTTAGCTGAAAAAATTGAAATGGAATCGACTGACAATGGACGTAATTTAATGATCCCGATTGATGCATAGTTTTCTTACTGATTTGCTCTATAGAGTTTTTAAATGATTCATATTGGCCATTTATTCAGACGTTTGGCTAAAAAAATTTAAATCACTAGTAACGAATCAAAATCAAATTTGTAATAATTTAAATGAAGAATTGAGTACCTTATGCACGTCTTACGACAAATAAATAAAAATAAATGCAAAAAATGTTAAAAATATAGAAAAATCTTAAAAAAAAAAAAAATTAAAAATAGAATAATATTGTCTACTAAATATATCCTACAAAATATATTACTATAACTATAAAAGAAGAAAAAACTCTTATTAAACTTATAAGTTAAAGTCAATAAAGTTGTGTACTAGTATGTAATTTCATTAGGTTACTATGTTTTATATAATAACTGAATTGTGTAACGTTTTTCAGTTGCTGGTAGTTTTAAAACTATGATAGAAAATGAACATATAAGTAAGTATGTTTTTTAAAGTGATCTCAAGCGATAGTAAATCTCATAGTATACTAAATAGTGTTAAAGGTTCTATCCTATTATCATCATCAATCTTTCAAACTTGATATACGCACTCTGTAATACAAATAATAAAAAATTATTTACTGTGTTATCTTAAAATGAATCAGTAAAGGAATTAAAAAGGGTTTGAAAGGGGAGAGGTAAAAATAAAAACTATTAATTTTTTTTTTTTGATTCTTTTGAAACTTGGCTTACTTATTCTGTTATAAAAATTATAGAATTTATTCCTTGTATTTTTCAAAAGTGAAATCGCAAAAAGATTAGAAGTGGTGAAAAATTGTTAAAGTATAGATAGTTTGGCATTTCCAACAAAATTGATAAATTTTTTTTCATAAACATAAAAGAAAATTTTATCATTTTATACTTTTCAGCGTATTATTATGCATTAGATTACTTCACACACGTCGCTGAGCACAGTACTGCAATTGATCTGCATATTGGTGATAATGAGATAAGTGAGTATCAACATATTATAAAAAAATATTCATTATAATTTTTAATTAATTAAGTTCTAATCATATATAATTCCTATTTTATCTTTGTATAACATATAAATTTAAAATTATATTAAATTATATATAAATTAAAATTATTGAAAATTTTTAAATTTATTATGGCAATATTATAAAATACTGGAGATAGATAAAGTACAATTACAAAAACGTTTGATGAATAAAAAAATAATGTAGGAAGGTCACGGCTTGAAGTAAGGTGACGTGATGTCAGTTAGCTTAAACTGTAATTTATGACTACCTCAAGATTATTCTATGTGTGAGTCCGAGTTCCAACAACAACGATTATTTTGATAATATATTTTGATACTGTTATAATATTTTTAAATTATATATAAACACTGAACAAGTAAATCCAAAAAATTTACAGGAAAAACAAAAATTAATTGAATTTTTGTATTATTTTTTTTGATTTTTGGACCCAAGAGTTTCAATTTGTATTTTATAAAAACATAAAAAAAAAAATTAAAAAATAGTTTATTTTGTTAATAAATTGATGGAAAATTAAAATTTACCGACAAACTTACTATAGGTACCTACTAGCACGGAAATTGTTAGGTTGACGTTGTAATGGAATTGACTTATAAAATTGAATAGTCTAAACTTGACTTTCAAAATTGTTAAATTACCATACGTTATAGAGTTTTATGTGTTCATTTGGTAGTAAATTTTATAAAAACATTATAATTTATTTTTTCATTAAAAAGCTTTTAAAAAAAATGTCTTTGCTTTAAAATGATAAATTAAACTCCACCATAATATGGATCTGAGCGATTGCTCAAGATACTGTTTGGCAAAAATTACGTTGCTATAAAATGTACGGTTATAACTAGGTTTTTGAAAAATTCTAGATTTTGAGAAAAGCAAAGAAGCTATTGATTTTACAAAGATGTGTATTTGTCTTTTTTTTTTTTTTTTTTTGTCTGTGTCAAAACGCCTTGAGTATTGCTCAGATCTTAACGATCAAAATGTTTTATGAAACACCTAACTTATTAATTTTATACATTATTTTTGTCAAAACTTTCAATATTACAAAAAAGTTATACCATAAAAACCAAAATAAATACTTTCAAAAAACCGGTAAAACGTACGGAAAACTCAATTTTGACAAAATTGATATTGTTTTGTGATCATAAAATCCGTATTAATAATTTCTTAGGATTGAAATTGTTTAACAATATTTAAATAGATAACACACAAGACTGATTTCAATTTCAAAATAAAATAAACATTTTTGAGCAAAGTATAGAACTTAGAAATTTTCAAAAATGTCCATTTTTTTGTTGTGGTTTTTGTTCATTAAATAATTTAATATTTAAGTAAAACTATTAAATTGTAACACAAGGATGAAAATACGCGATTTAATATTTGACTAAACAATTTTGAAAATTGTCCAAGAAAATTTTTGTTTTTGGCTGTTTCAATTTGGAAAACCACCAAAAATTGTTAAATTTTGTGATTTTTTTACAACAAATTTTGTCACTATCACAATTTTATTTATTAAAACTTGAATATGAATTGCGCTCTGTAAAGCAAAATTTTCATCACAAAAAATGAATTTAAAAAAAAAGTGACAAATAAGTTCTAAAATCCTGTGATATAAGTATTGGTAAAAAAAATTTATTTTGCTTGAATTCAAATAAATTTAATTAGGATGAAAATACATACTATGCCAAAATCAAAATCAAAATTAAGAGGCATTTTAAAGTTCAAAGGGACTATAATGGACTTAGCTCTTTTATTCAATTAAATCACTTGTGGTTGATATATTGAGCTGATATTTGTTAAATTGCTTTGTTTAGGACCAGTAAAATGTGTAAAAATTGATATCAGGGGCACTAAGGAGCACTAAGGGATTAAGCTCCCTTACTCAAATAGTCCACTTTCCGTTATCCTATCAAGATGATATTTAGCTCAGAATCATTTTTCAAAAGCAATGATTTATGTTTTGTTAGTGACAGAATTATGGTATCATAAATTTCAGGAATAATATAAAACGATTAAATGAATTTCAAAAATACATAAAATTTTTTAGTACCAAATTATTTACTGTTAAACATAGAATTGAACATAAAAAATTATAATTATTGTACAAAATAATTAGTACCAAAAGAAAAAAATTCGATAACTAAACAGTCTTAAACTACCTGCGTTTAAAGTATATAGTGATTTATACGAATGTGAAGTGGTGTAGCAAAACATGGTGTAGTAAACATTTTAATACCAATCAATTTTTAAACTTAATAAAAACTTAACTTTATAGTTTATTAACTTGGATGATAAATTCGTAACTAGTTACGAACATTTTAAGAAATTTAAAAATTGTTGACATTTAATATAAACCAATAAGTATCATTTTATAGTTTATTAAAATAATTTTTCTTTTTACTCGATTTATAGTAAAACCAATGTTTCCAGCAACATATTGTCGCATTAATTATCCATCGTATTTGGAACCATAAATATAATTACCTAAATTGAAGTGTATCTATAGTTATAAAAATAAGTATTTGAAACATAATAATTTGTTATCTCTAAATAAACTTTAATTAAACATTTAATTCTAACTGTTTAATTATTTTAAGATACGGAATCTTTATGTTATGAAATAATTACTTGCATACTAATTTTAAATCACATTAGGGGTAAACAATGCCTTTAAGAATTGTAAAATATTGTTCTGTATTAAATTTTCTATTTTTAATTGATGATTTTTAAATAACACAATTTTATAGTACTTATTTTATGTTATAGATTTAAACATTTTCTAATTTTTTTTTTTTCTAAGCATTAAACGCGATTTAAAATACTTCCAAATTTTTGATTTTTTTTTTCTGTGAACACTTTAACAGCTAGAAGGTATATCCAATCGCAAAATATTCTATAAAAAAAAAAAAAAATGTAAAATGTAACATGTTATCTTGAGTTATGGTTCAAAAACCAAAAAACGCTTTGTCCATTATCGCAAAACGGTTTGAAGTTTCAACATTTGTATTCATTTCTAAGGATAACAGGTGGCTCTGTTTTTTACGTTGAATACCACAATAAAATTAAATAATTTGGTTATAAAATGTTTTTTATTTTCAACATTTTTTGATAATTAGATTATTTTCTGAGTTATCTCCCAAAAACAACCAAAACGGAACATTATCAAATTTGACTATTTCTTTTTCAAATTGAATAAAGTGGTCTGATCAATGCGCTTTATATTACTGAAAGGTCATAGAATTTGGATTGAATTAGATCGTTTATTTATTAAAGCGAGTATGAAATATATAATTTGAAATATTTAGCGGGTTATGATTCAAAAATAACACCCGTATTTAGATTAAAAACCCCGATAGAGGAGCGAGTATTGGTCCGATGGGATCAATACAGATACAATGCTATTTTTTTGAGGTTTTTATAGTTTGAAACTTGAAAATTAGCAATTACTTGTCAATTATCACTAATAACGTTATAAGTAAAATATATTTTTCAAAAAATTGTAATTTTTAAAAGTTTTAATCACACTTATAAGTATTAACCATTGTCTAAAATAAAAATGTGTAATAATTGTTAAAAATATGTTAATATCGTGTAAATACGATTAGTTTGTTTAAACAAGTGCAGATAACTACTATAAAGAAATCTATGTTCCTATGAAAACCTGTTACATATTACAAATAACTAAACCTTTACAACAACACCGATCAAATAGACGTATTCAAACACTAATATTCAAATCGGTTTAGACTATAAAAAATTATGAAAAAATATATCCTGCGTATGATTAACTAAAAATATACTATGGAAAATGCTATATGAATTTGGCATAAAATTGAAAAAATAAGGTTTTGGTATTATATAAGATGATGTTGCTGCCTTTTGAATACTTAACAATTATAACCACTATTATTAAAAACTTAATCATAAAATCAACCACTTTGACCTTGTTTTTGAAGTTAAAACAACTCTAACAAATTATTGGAAACTGATTAAAAAAAATTAAAAATATACTAAAATGGTTACAAATACAAGTATTTAATACCAAGATTAAAATAATACATTTTAATACTTAATCTAAAACTTGGAGGTTTGTGCTCATTATATGTTTCCAGAAAGGTAACATTAAATAAATTATACCAAAGCTTTTATAACCCGGTATTGAATTTTTTCCATTTTAAAAATTGAGTGAAAGCTAATGGAATGTGGTACAATTTAAAAGAGATGGAAGAAGTTTTGAAATTGAATGTAAATTATCCTAATTGAAATTTTCGAAAAGCTTAGTGGACTTTAGTATCGCCAGTCAGCAATACTAAGACTGTAAAACAAAAAAATTTTATGAGAAAAGGAGTCAAAGTAGGTAGAAAAGAAAGCAAGAGCTAGCAGTCAGAGTAAAATATACCGTTAGTTTAACTGAAAAAATGGACATGTTAAATCCACATTTCTACCAAAACTATATCAGGAAAACTACAGCAATCTGCTGGAGGAATATTTTGTTTTTTCAAATTGGTTTACATTGTTAAAACACCATTAATATGTGATCATTTCGCTACCATATTGAATAAATTAGTTTTTTTTTATAGGTACGAGAAAAAAAAATTAAAATGGCACTAAAAAGGATAAAAGGAAAAATTTGATGATAAACATTTTTCCTATATTATATGACCTATATTGCAGATGTAGAGATGCCGCAAATTGGATGCACTGTGCGTAGTGGTGCTGTAATTTGTGCCGCCAAATTAGGTACTGTCACTTTGGGAAAAATAAAATTTTTTTAGTTACTTTAAATCATTATTTTGTTCCGTAATTATTTTTGTTAACAAGTCAAAAATGCATGTTTTTAATTTTTAGACAATAAAATGAAATATGAAACAGTGGTTCCAAAAATCAAAATTGTGTGAGTAAATCGCTCATAGCATCAATAACGACGGGTGAAGACCAATACAATTCAATTTCAAAGTGACCAAAGACCACTGATTGTCAATGGACAGCTATAAAATTATTTGTGACGGTTGGGTGAAAAATAAGGTAATATACAAAAACTTGGATTGTTTTCAAACTTCAATTTCAATGACGGAACAGACATGCATATAATAGTGTATTGGTTTGGTATAAAACATAATTAATGCCAAATTTTGTCTTTTTTAGTTAGTGAAGATATTTATCACAGAAATCCATTCTCCTTTATATATTAAAAGGTGTAAAATCACGATTTTTATGGTTTTAAGTAGGTATTCATTCAGAAGTATCACATTTTACTGATATAAAAATTTTAATAGAAACATATCTTTTATTATTCATGCCGAGTGCACTAATAAAAATATTAAAAATTAAGGTTTATACTTTTATTCGATTTCAAACTATATTCATTATTATAACTTTTATTTATATTTATTTTAGATTCATAGCATAGCAAAGAATAGGTATATCGTTTTTACAATGACATCTGTTTATTCCTGGGAACACTTTTTCAACTCCTACAAATGCTTTTAAAGTCATTAACTTTTATGATAGTTAACGGATCCTGATGATAGCATCTTACGGGTGGCAAGAGGTTCCTGTCTTTACGTTTCGAACCACATAAAAGGGTGTATTTTGGTATTAAGATACCTATAATATCTTATTGGAAACTTTTTGAGCTAATTTGAATATATTCTGAGTTATGTGTCAAAACTTACGAAAACCGCATAAACACCAAATTTGATTATTGGCATTCTCGGGAAGAGCAAGTGATCTGATGTGTGCGCCCTTTGTTTTAAAAATTGGGATACTAGATTTAAATAGTATCTAATCTATATATATAAAAATGAATGTATGTATGTATGTTTGTCCTCAATGATCTCGAAAACCGCTTGGCCGATTTTCATGCAATCTTTTGTAATAGCTTCGTTGAAAGTCCGGGAAGGTTTATAGCACAAAAAATGTTTTTTTGAAAAAAAAATTTTGAAAAAAAATTTTTGTCGAAAAAAAAATTTTTTGAAAAAAAAATTACAGTTTGATGGAAAACATCAATAATCGTTTAGTTATGGAACATCATGCAGTTTTTGTAGATTCGTTCACACAATATTATCCATTTGAATAAATTTAAGCCCTACCAAAGTTTTATTATATTCATGTAAATTGCAATAATGAAAATAAAGTTCTGAATTAAAAATAACAATTACTGTCTATTTAATATTTTCTTTATTTTTAAACTTCATTATATAATTGTATGTGTGTGTGTGTGTGTGTGTGTGTGTGTGTGTGTGTACGTGTACGTGTACGTGTGTAAGTGTGTATAAGTGTGTATAAGTATGTATGTGGAAAACAATTGAAAATAATTGGTTGAGCGGTTTAAGAGTTATTGAATCACAAAAAGTGGCATTGATTTATATATATATATATATATATATATATATATATATATAGATTTC
>CM029357.1:43604139-43644542 GCA_017140985.1 Hormaphis cornu | reverse complement strand
TATATATATATATATATATATATATATATATATATATATATATAGATTTCTGAATTGCGCAGCAAAGCACGCCGGGTTCGCTATATACAATATTTGTATGTATAAAGGAGAGTGTACTTTACCCGGGGACCTTTTTTCGATGTAATAGTGTATAATAGATACGCAGTATTGTCGTTACTGGTTATAGGAGAAACAATTATATAGTAGAAATTAGTACTTAATTATTATTGGTTGCCACCGGTTGTTCGGGCAGACCAGGTACAAAAACTTGCGTCAAATCGAATTTTTGAACACGGCCTACCGAGGTGGTACTTTGTCCGCGAACCAGGGTGGCCGAGTCGCGCTTACTGCAGCGAGTACACCCAAAAGTACTCGAACAAACACGATTTTTTTTTTTTACGAATTATCATTTTTTACGGGCAACGAAGTGCGCGGGATCAGCTAGTTTGAATATAAATATGAAAGTTTTACATGTTTACCAAGTTGTGATTTAATATAATACAAACATTTGGACTAAAAAGTCCGCTGGAGGGGCGAGTATTGGTCGGAATGGTTTGAATTTGATACCATTTCATTTTCTTAAAACACCAAATCCAAGCAGTCTCCTAACATTCAACTACAATATATTAACGGTCGGTAAGAATAACCACAAAACCATCACGCACATTTAGAGTGCTGGATTGTGAGAAATGTATGATACCTACGTTAAATATTGTTTACGCACTATTGATATATTGTATTAAATTCCATTCTTGCATGTTTGTTCCCAATTGTCATTCCGGGGTAATAGTTATAGGTGTCAAAGTCGACACACGCATAACACGCACACCTGCCCCCTATATTAATATACCTTTTATGTATATTTTTTGTTGCTTTTTTATTAATCGTATACAAACATCATTTATCGGTTTTATAATTAACTAATCTATACTTTTATGCGTCGATTAATAGTGTTCTGGAGTAGTTGATAACATCCTTAAACACGCATATTATAAATTGTTATGACTTGTTTAGGTTTGCCTAAAAATTTTTAAAAAAATTTTAAAAATTAAAGTATTTGTTATAATAAATCGAATTTTTTTTTAAACGATTTTACTTAACATTAAATTTTTTTTTGACTATTTACAGTGAGCTATGTCTTGCTCGTTACAACGCTTATTAATACTCGAACACATAATAGTTTACTAATTACCTACCTACTTAGACCAGATTAAATCAATAATAACTAATTACACACGTAGCATAAAATTAAAATTTGAAGTTTTTAAAACGTTTCAACATTAAATTTTATCAGTTAGTGGTACAGTGATCAAAGGGTCAATTTTATTCCACTGATATAAAAGTCATCATGAACAATTTTAATATTAAGAGTTTTATAATTGTTTTGACATTGAATTCTCTACTTCTAGAAAATGTTAAAGGCAGTCCAAATAAAAGTAAAAATCTAAATAAAATTAAACATTTATTTAAAAATTTTAATTTCTATTATGTACAATTTTTGACCTTTTAAAAATTAATTTTTTTAATAACTTTGTTAATTTATTTGTGGATATAATATTATTTTCATAAAAAATAGTGTACTTATTAGATTTTTTTCGTAGAACTTGTAAATACTTTTGAAATATTGACGACCAAAATATAATTTAAGATTAAACTAAATTTTACCAAGTATTGTTATTTTTTAAAGATATTTGTAGTGATGTATACTACTTCTAAATTCACCCCTTACAACAATGACTCACTGCAAATTCGTAGACAATACTCAATCAACCTACGCCTACTCACCTGGCACCATTAGTTCTGAGTATTTTATACTTGAGTTGTTATGTTATACACTTTCAGCACATTAACAATAAATTGTTTCTCATTTATCGTAGAACAATTACATTGTGTCCGTAAGTCACAAATCGTTTTATTATAATTTTTAAGTTGTATTAAGTTGTATTATTATATAATTTCAAAAGACATCATTGCAAAAACGCAATGATGTTTTTTTTTTTTTGTAATCACTTTTTCTTACCTCAAAAGATAGGTCAAAGATGGTACTTTATAAAAAGCATTTTTTGAAATTTTAATTATTTTTGGAGTTATGGGCCAAAAACGACAAATTCAAAATTTTTTAAATTATTCCATTTGATTCAAAATTTTTATACTTCATTAGGAAAGGATAAAGAAATTTAGTAATTAAATTTCAATTAATTACGATTAATTTTAAAGGAGTTAGAGAACTTTGAAAATTTTGAATTTGTTATTATTTCATAAAACCTTTAGTTTTTTTGTTTAAGTTTCCACACTATAATATAATCTAAACAAGGTAGATTTAAATAAGTGGTAAACAATTTGTTCACGCAACTTTGGTTTATGGACGATTTCACGTTGTTTTTTTTTTGTCGTTTGGTTCATAATATGATTTAAGCCATTACTCCTTGAAAAATTTTTCAAAAATTTGAAAATTCGCACATACTTTTTGACTATATGGAATTTGAACATCATAAAAATATTCGATCATTTTTGAGTTAAATATAGAACTTTAAAATATTCTTAGTATTGTAGGATTTTTTTTATAAAATATGTTATTTTCATAATTAAGTATCGAAACGTTATACAAGCTTCACAACATATTTGCCTATGTACATTAGCATATAGGCAAAAAATAAAAATTTGATAATCGGTTAATTTTTTTTTTCGACTTATACATTGTCGTATTGTTTTGTTCTTTGGGCAATAACTTATAAATAAAACTATTTTAATGAAAACAGAAAACATGAGACCACAACGAAAATGTATACGAAGGGCAAAGTACACCAAAAAATTTTTTAGCCTTATAACGACTCCCCTACCCGTCCACTATTACCCACCTCAATAAATAACCGCGGTAAATCTAAATAATCTAATCTAGTGGTCACCCAGAACACGGTCAGCTTGCAATATGAAGTCGTTTTAATTTTATTTTATTTTATTTAATCAACGCCAATCGACAATTTATACAATTTAAATAAACTTAAGATAAACTTGAACTAAACAATAAAAATGTATAAACAGTACATGATAATGTAAAATAAAACTAAAAACTAAACATTTAGAAAATATAAATCCTATTCAGCTCAGATCTAGGAGTTGTTAAGTAAGCGAAGCATTCTATCTAGTGGTTTTTTGTGGGAGTAGTTAGTATTGTGGGAGAGTGCATGGAACAGAGAGTGATTTCTAGTAAAATGGACAGTAACGCGGATGGAGATAGAAGACATAAGGTTCGAGGCATCAATTGAGCCATTAAGGACATAGGTGATGAAGGAGAAGTCAGAATCTACATGTCGAGAAGCAGGAGTAGAGATATCTAAGGAAGATCTAGATGGTAGGAAATCACGGGGTGGGTGGTTAATCTTGAGTAGAAAGGCGGCGTAGGACAGGAAGCGGTTTTGAACTCACTCTAGTCGTAATTAGTCTTTGGCTAAATAACAGCGCCATACAACAGAGCCATATTTTAGAATAGAGTGGACAAAGGCGAAATAAAGGGAGTAAAAACATATAGTGGACGTGAAAAAACTGGTCTTGCGCTTAAAAAATCCCAGAATATATAATGCTTTACCAACAATAATATTGTATTTAAATGCGCAAGTAAAGTTTTAAAACTCAAAGGGCAAAATTTCTTGATGGTTTTACTTGATTCCTCTCCATTTTACCACTCGTGATTTATAGTTGAGTGTCACACACTTATGATTTATAATCGGTGTTGGCCATCAAAAGTTCCGTTATGATAACTTACATATACAATACATGGTATTGTTATCATATCTAATTGACAGAATTCAGCTTAAACTTAGCAACACCACCTCCAAAGGCTCCCAATCAAAGCAAAGCAAATCAAAAGTTTCATCATGACCACAATACGATTCACACATCCGCAATACCGCAATAGGTACGTTCACGGAAAAGATAGAACTTATATAGATAAAAATGTTATCCATTCTGTCGTACGTTGTCGTTGCAGATCCACTACCAAATCTCAGGCCACTGCGACTACGTTCTTACGTCCACTACACGTCTTCGTCAGTTTAGTGGATGGTACGTTGCTTGTAGATTCACCGTTCACCGTTGTGTGTTTAAACTCGGTCTTTCTACACATACTCTGTTTACTGATCACGTACCATGTCAGTAAACGCCATGTTTATTATATCTGTCACCTAAAAAATTAAAAACAAAAAACCGCCATTGACCGGAACCAAAATATCCTTTAAGAATAAAATTAAATTAAAACGGGGTTTTCCCGTTGTCATATTAAAATTTGTTCAATATTAAGTTAATTAACCATGTTCACTATGTAAGATTCAAGTTTTACAGTTAATATAATTTTAAACTCAATAAAAAAACATAACATTAATAGATACAATTAAAGCGTATTATAACGGTAAGTTCCATTTTTATTCTAATAAGGGATGTAAATAAATACGCGGACTGTTTTTGAGGCTAGAGTTGGTACCTATCAGGAGAATCCGCTTGATGTCACTAGGTTTGTACAGATCAGCTGGTTGAAACGCCGTTTTCCAGTCGCAGATATCTTTATTCGTTCGTTAATACAATACGGATATCTAAAAATCTACCTATAATAACAATTATAATAACATTCCTTTACCTACAATTATTTTGTATAGCAACATTCAAATACTGTTTTGAATTATGGATATTAACTAATAGAAAAAAAAAAAACATTAAAAAAAAAATTATAAATACCTATAACTATTATATTATATTTAGTTAAACTAAGTGAAATACCCCTTCCTGCATACTATGCCAACTATGGGATGAAAAATATTAGTAAGTGATGCGTAATGTACCACATATCTTAATAAAAAAAACACTGATATCGATTTAAGAAATTAATTGTTTTGAAATACGAATCATACTATTATCATAACACATAATATAAGTGAAACTCAGATATTTAATGATAAACAATATTTCGTATACTTAGTACATAATATATACATTATTATTGTAAATTTCATTCGTCAAATTCATTTTAATAATTCCTACCTGAGCATTGATAATAATAATTTTTTATAATAGTAACTAGTCACGCTCTGGACTCTCTGTTTAATTATTACGGGTCTTCTCCAGTATATTCATTAATCAACCCTATATAATATTTTATAAATTAATCTTACAGTCGTTTCTCATTAAATCACTAGAATCTAAGATGGAAAATTTTTTTTGCAAAATCCGATCAATTTTTATTATAATCCTCATTCCCAATATTAAATTTTTAAAATGTTCGCTTTTTTGAAATATCTTACGTTTCGAGTACCTATTGTCTTATAGATTTGTCAACCTGAACATCAAAAGGAGACAATTTTTATGACAGGAATGTATTTTATTGGGCTCATAGCTTATGGTCTATACCGAAGATAAAAATGGATATGAAAGTGATGGACCGTTTCATTCTACCATTATACATTACGTGTATAAAATATACATAAATTTTTTAGTAGTAAAAATCGAATCTATTTTCACGCACAATTAATGTTTGACGCGTCATGATACAAATACCCTTGGTCTCTATCTCAATTACAAGTTAAAGGAACTAATTGCTTTCCCCATCCCATTAAATAATTTTTCAATTAACTTATTTGCCTATCTATTCCTGGACACAAAAATATTTAAACTTATTTTATGTACGCCTTAAATAACTTTAGATTGTAAATTGAACATAAAAGGAAATATAAGCTTCAAATAATTTCTTAATATATTAGTGAAAGAGTAATACAACTTTATACATTATTAATATTTACTTTATTTTGGCGTGTAATTTGAGTAAATGTATTTTCTTAGCATATAAGTTAGATTAATAACAATTGGTGATAAAAAAATAAAAATTAATATGTTGAAACCATATAGTTGTTTTTAAGCAAAAATTAAGTAATTTTAACACATTTTACAAACACATAATCTTAAATTTAACAATTAAAAAAAGTAATAAATACATATCAAAATTTTAGGATTATCTGAAGAACCTTCAAGTAAGTGTTTTGATAAAATGAAGCTAAAAATATACGTACTGAATTTCTTATTTTAAAAATTGAAAATGAGTTAGTTACAAAATTCATTCTAAAACAAAATCACAAAAATGACCAATTTTGTCTATTTTCAAACTTAAAGACAAAAAAAAATTTTCTATTTTGATTTTTAAAATTGTTTAGTCTTATGTTTAACTATTCGTTTCTAATCTTGTATTAAAATTTCAAAGCAATTACTTAAAAGATAAACATTTTATTGAAGAAAAACAAAAAAAAAAAAAAAAAAAAATGGAAATTTTTAAAAATTTTGAAGTGCTATAATTACAAATTGAAATATTTAAAAAATATTTAAATTAAACCTGTAATTTCCATATAAATATATCGTAAAAAATTCAGGTCGGAGAAATTATTATTACGAAAGTTCTATAAAACAAAATCAATTTCGTGATGTTTTTTTTTTTTTGTGTTTTGGGTATAATTTGAAGCAATTGAAAATTTTGATAAAACGTTAAATACAAGTACAATGCATTTAAGTTGAGTTTTCAAAAAATAAATCGATCGTAAAGATTGGAGCTATAGCCAAGGGCCAAGGCGATATGCATGTCACAGATACAAAAAAAAAATCACATTTTTGTAAAGTCAATAGCTGAATCGCTAATCCTCGAAATCTGAAACTACTCCAATTTATAGAAATCTTTAACACATTTTAATTTTTTTTTCTTCTAAAATACCATAATAGTGTAATTTATGAGTTTTTAATAAAGCAATTATTCTATAATGAGAGTTAGGTTTTTGAACATAAGTATACATTATACCAGAGGTTCCCAAACTTTTTATTGTACGACCTATTTTGAAAATTTTTTAAAATATGGCGACCCACAATATCAATGAATGACCTTTTTTTTTTTTTTTTGATTATATTTTTGTATTATTTAAAAAAATAGCGCGACCCACCAAAAGTATAATCGCGACCCACAGTTTGGGAACCTCTGCATTATACTATATACATCTATTTTTCTATTATTATTATTTTGCAATTAACTATTTGAACTAAATCATAATTAAACTGATTAATTTTTCAATAAATTAATAAACTGTATAACTTTTGGCTTCAATAATTACACGATAAGTCGTATTTCTATAATATTTGTTTCATGTTAATGTACAATAAGCACCTTTACGACTGTTTCGGTTTGACGTTGGAGTTATAGTAACAGCTAATTGGAGGATTAAAGTATTATGTATGTGGGTATATGTTTTCTATAATTTGGGTAGAAGTTTTTGTTTTTTGTTTTGTTTCTGTTGGTATTAGAATAATACGATTTGATCAAATTACAATTAAAATACAATTTTATGAACTAAAATAACTATAGTACTATTTTTAGTTATGTTCCTATACTGTATTTCTATAATGCATTATATTATATAATACATTTTAACTAAAACATCCATAACAATAACTATTGATCTACCCTATATTAATATGTAACCCACTCAATAGAATACTCGTTACTTTAAGAATTTTCTCTCACTTATAATTTACTAATTTTTTAAAATTATTATATTCTTATTTTTATTAAATAGGTCGTATTAAAATAGTACCTTCTAATTTTGGTAAGTACTAAACAGTTTAAATACTTTCGATGATTAAAATAATCTAAAATAAATGTCACACTGATAGTATTATTATGTTCAAACTTATAAATGTATGTAACGGTGTAACGCAACTAATTTTTATGGTTATAGATTTTAAAAAAAAGTTATAAAAATAAAAAAGAATTGTTGGGAAATTTTCGTAGTTGCAGAATTGAATCAATTTTTTTTTTTTTTTTGTCAGAACTGTTTGAAAATATAACTATTTTTTGAGGTTTGGTCTAGAAACAAAAAAGTACACGTGCACAAAAATTCTTCAAACTACTTTAAATTTGTATATAATATCATTATAAATGGTAAAACATATTTATATTTGCAGTTTTAATCAATTAAGATATTTATTTAGAAAATCACAGGACTTAAAAATGTTGGAATTAAATTTTTTATGCAATAAATACTTAATTTTCAGTTTATTGTCTCAAAATATTAATATCGTCAAAAAACATAGTTTTAAATTTTTTTTGGAAATCGTTTCCAAAAATTTGTTTTTTTATAAATAATATGTGTTATTGAATTTTAACCTCTTAGTGGTGTGCTATCCGAAGTTTGCCACCTAATGTGTAAAAATTTTTTTTTTGGAGGAGACTGATTAGCTGATTTAAAATTTTGTATTTCCTTATTCCTAAAAAAGTTAACTTAATATTATATATTCTAACAGTAAAACAGTTGAATTTATTTTTAATATTGATGATGTGCTTCCTTGGTTTTAAAGTTTTAAAGTTGAGGTTCATCCATTAAATTTAATATTTAAAAGCAACGATAAATCATTGCAATAAAAAAAACGATTCTGATTTAACTATATATTATCTTATAAGTCCTGGATAAAAATCAAAGAGATCGCTAACTAATCCTACTATACATAATAAAAAAAAAAAATAATGTATTAAATCTAGGAAAAACTTTTTTAAATATTTTATTACGTATAAAATTAAATAAGTATATAAAAATTTGAAAACAACATGAAATAATTTTCTACAATTTTTGTTTATCAGGTATAGTCGTTCTGATGCTGTATTTAACGATTTTGCATTTTTAGTTATTTTCGGCACATAACTCAAAAAATAGACAAAATATTACAAAAGACTTCAAATGAAATAAAATTTAAAGCTTACATTTTTATGATATTCAACATATCAATTTAAGCACTCCTACTCAAAAATGTCTTTTTTAAAACAAAAATTTCTAAATTTTCACTGTAAAATGTTCGATATTTTTTTTGTTGGCTTAAGGGGTGAACCTCAAAAAATAAGCAAAATTTCGAAAAAAGCTTCATTCAATGTTTCACTGATGTTCATACTCCTTTAAGAAAAATTACTGATTTCGAACATCGGAGCGTACCTTCCATACAAAAAGTTTTTGATGGAAAAAAATATATAATTCTAAAAACAATACATTCCTTACTCGTCGCTCAGAATCTTAAATGTTTGTTGTTTTTGTGTTGTATTTATATAACAAACGCGTAATAATTAATCTATACATTTAGGTGTTTTTTATTAATACTTAATAATATCCTAGGAGAGTACCAATAAATGTAGTAGGGTGTATGTTTTAACAATAACTATTGTTTTATTTCACTCAGAATTATTTTTCTGGAAATTAATTTATTGTTCATGTCATTTCATTTTGAGTAGTTATTTTATAAACCAAGTGTGTGGCAGTTGAAACTGTTTTTAAGTTCACATGTTTTATTCAAAGTTCAAGGTGATGCAACTTTTAAATGTGTTTTAAATTCTTTGATATTTGTACAAACTATGGGAGTAGGTGAAATCTACAATCAACTTGTGGTATTTTATAATTACTATTATTCAACTATTTGAGTTAGGTATTAATTAGATTTTATTTTTGTAAATTTTAAACATGATTGATGACATCTATATGACTAAAAAATTTCAAAAGTTGTTTTTATAATTTTTTTTTAGTATTTTATTATTGAAAATCAGCAACATATTTATTACTCGTCAAACTTTCATCTTTATTTTTGAAAACAATTTTTAACTAACACTGAACCCAGATTTATTATATTTTAAACTATATAAGACTATACAAAAAGTTTTTCTAAGTAGGTAATCTATTAATTCATTTATGGCAGAAAATTTATTTTAATAACGATTTTCATATGTTAAGTATTTTTACAACTAAAATTTTCTTGTTCCTATGCTAATAAGGACACTTGTCATTGAATATAGAAGAAAATAATAATGTAATCAAATAATAAATAAAAATAAATAGTAAACAAAATTATTAAAATTCAATACATCAAATTGAGTGTTAATTGAGGACCTCCAAAAAAGTTCCTAAATAGATAATTAATATTATATTTACAATGAAAAAAATCAATTTAAAAATGTAGCAATTCATTCTTTTTTTTTTTAGGCAAATTTGATATGTAGGATTAAAATTTTTTTTTAAATAATTCATTTCTAATACATTATTCATGATACATTATAGATTATAGAAAATGCCACCACGTTTAAGTTTTTTAACACATACTTTTAAGCCAGCACTGGTCCCAAAATATTTTTATTATCACGCATTAGTGTCAATAATTTTTTTCATCATTGTATTATAAATTTTGAATTTTAGGCACTGCTGTGAAAGTTAATAATTTAAATGGTGAGTTGCAATGTGTTTAATGTGGTCTATAATGAATTACTATACCATATGGTATGATATGTGAAAGTAACAAAAGGTATGCATTACTCTAATTATAATTATAATTATTTATTATTTAAATTATAATTAAAATATATGATTCAATACCCAGTAACTTTAAACTGCTAACGCTCTTACAATTCATATCATACAGAATTCTTCAGAATTCAGGTCGAGTTGTAAAAATACTTTGACCTCTATAATTTAATTTGTCTGAATATTATGATTTATTGAAATATAATAAAAAACTATTTTACATATAGTTTTATATACTATTAAAAAAAAATATTGTTTTTAAAAACTCTAAAACTTAAAATTGTTTATCATTAAATTAAATTTTCAAAGTTCGTCATAAATATTGTTTCCTATTTGAATATAAGTGCGTGTAATTATTTTTGAGGGGATTAGGGCCAGTAATTTTTTTCTCTGTTTAACATTTATAAATCATAGTAGGAATTTATAAGTTACCAATGGCAATTTTAATTTGCGATAAAATCTACCTGAATAGAAGTTTCAAATATAATTATATCCAATTTATTTTAGATTTTGAGCGCTGCAAATAATTTTTTGTTTTTAAAAAACTCCAAATTTTACGTTGAATCCAACAAAAAAAATTTTAGTTTTGATTTAAAAAAATATTTTTTAATTGAAAATTGTTTTTATAATTTGTTTATTTTCTGAAATATGAGCCGGAAACAACGAAACTTTGCACATCATTACTGAATTTGATAAAAATTTGTGTTTCCAAGTAATAGAACCAATCTGATTAATTCGCATTATCACAAACAATTTAGGGAATCCAATTTTTGTAGATCATATTTAAATCATTTTTTAAAATTTTATATATTAAGAGAGCTTTGATTTAAAAAAATACTAATTTAGATAAAAACCCGATAGGGAGGCGATTATTTGTACAAAGGGATCGAAATCAATATCATAATAGTTTTTTATGTTTCTAGTTTTTTGATACTAAAATATTTGGTATAATTTGTCATATTACTCTACACTGATATATGTGATAAATGTTTCAAAAACGATTTTGAACATAAATAAACCTAAAAAGTGGTCCAATCTTTTTATGCAGACATTAAGTACTTTATATAACAAAACCTAGTAAACATAGTATTGAATACTAAAAATAAATGAAAGAAAGAAAGGAACAAAAGGAATAATTAAAGTCGAGTAAGAAGTTGTATGACGTAGAAAATACGTAAGAAATTAAAAAAAATTAATTACGTAAGAATTTAAGGTAATGTAGGCAGATTAAAACAGCTGTAGTTTTTTGTTAAATTGGTTTTTAACAGGATGTATACTACATCACAGCTTGCTCAAAATTTTATTTTCAAATACTCTGATTCATCATTGCTTTTTGATATTAAATAATGAGTTTAATTTACAACTTCCGAAACATTTACCTAACCAAAAAAATGACATACTCTAAAATATTACCATTAGGACAAACAACTTCTCACCTGATTTTTAATTATCTACTTTTTTATCCTTTCTTTTTGAAATGTGATGTGTATAAGTTAAAAAATAAACAAAAGAAAAGGGAGAGTAATTTGTATTGTAGATTTCATAATAAATTCAAATCAGTTTTCAGAATCCTTATAGTATAATTTAGATCAATCCAGTACATCTGGAATAGCTAACATTTTTATTCCTATGATTTGTGTGTAAAGGACAGAGAACAAAATCAAAAAATTGAATTCCTTCAAATCTAATTATACCTTAGATATGACAAATATGGTGAACAGAAATTAACATAAATATGTATAAATTTGAATTGAATAAAATTTCAAAAACATTATTATTAATTTTTACAGATTTGATTGGAAGTAAGTTTGCAGAAAAATCAAAATATTAAACAAAATTATAGTTATAAATATAAATAACATCGAATCTAATACACCAAATAAAATTATTTTCAACATATTTTTGTGGAACAAACTTTTTTAATATTTTTTTGAAGTATGTACAAGCTTTTTTGATGATAATAAGTTTTAATAAACCAACAGTTTTTTGAAACGTAGTATTATATACTTGTTTATCATTGATAATAATATAAAAAGGTAGGAGGAACAAGCAAATGCTTAATAGTCTAAAATTTTGTTCTTGATTAAAACTCAGGTTGAAATTATTTTTCATTTTTTTAATAATTTAGAGTAACATCAGTCAAATAACTAGGAAATACTATTTATAATATGTTATTAGTTTTGTAGTTTAATATTTTAATATCCTTGAATTAAGAAATGTTTAAATGTTCTAATTGAATGCTAAGTGAACGTCTCAGTATATCTTTCTCATAGCTAAATATATATTTAGCCATGATCTTTCTAAAATTATCTTATTGAATTTGATCCAACGTTTCCTGGTTTTGAACAACAACAAACAATGTACCATAATTTTTATTTATTATTTAAGTAAATTTTTTTAAGAGGTACGCATCAATTTAGTGAAAATGATTCAAATCTACTATACAAAACAAAGTACCAAGCTGAAAACTGCTGAGCCTAATACAATAAACCTGATATTCAGAATTCAAAACGAATCTTATGAATAATTTTTGCTTTAAGAAGTCTATTTGTGCTAATATCTAAATTCCTATGAATTGTGTATAACGGACGGAAAAGAAAAGTCAAAAAATTTTATTTCCTTAAAAGTGATGATATCTTAAAAATAATACATACATTGTAAGGATATTACTATGTTTTGGTTTGAATTGAATAATGTTTCAAAAACAATGACATAAATATTTACAGATTTGGTTGAAAGTAAGATTTCAGAAAAACTATAATATTTTACAAAATTCACCCAATTTGGTATTTAAGATTTGAAAAATAAATATTTTATATAACACAAAGTGTTCTATTTAATAAAAAATTTCAAAAAAATCTACTCAGTATAATCTGAAATCTTATAAATAAATAATTGAAAAACTGTGTTATTTTGATTATAACAATAGAATTACGCACTATTGTGCAATTGATACTAAATAAATAACTCCTCAAATAATAGTCTATCGACCATATGGTTTGAAATTTTCACACGTTATTTAAATTAATAATGTTAATTAAATTTTGTGACTAATTTTTTTATTTATCTATTCTTCCTATTTTGCTATTTGAGTCACTGAGCTCACTCAGAATCGATATTTTTGTAAGCAATTTTTAATTGCTTACAGATTTAATATACAACTTCTGTATAAAACTACCGAAACAGTGACCCACAGGGTCAAATTACCCACGCAAACTAGAGTGATTTCGGATTTATTTATTGTTTTTGCTAACTTTTTCTATTTAGATATTCCTGCCGATAAAAATATTGTCGATGAAGGTGATTATTATTAAACACTACTTTCTTTTATTATTTCATTGATAATTAACAAAATATAATATTATAACCAGTGATTGGAGAAAAATATTTTTCAAGTACAAATAATATCAATAATGATTTAAATATATTTTATAGTAAGTATATATCTAGAGCCTAACTTAGATGACACTTACGCTAACCGACTTTAAGGCCAAAATTAGCACCTGAAATTTTCATAATAAATATAAAATTATATCGTAAGTATGATATATATGGTGTACATAAATTACAATAAATTTATTTTAATTTGAATTGAATAAAGTTTCAAAAACCTTAACATTAACATTACAGATATGATTATAAGTAAGTTTGCAGAAAAATTATTATATAAAAAAAAATTCTTTGTAATAACTAATAAGTATATATGTATAAATATATATTATTAAATTTAATCCACCAAACAAGATTACTTTTAGTATAGTATTGTTCAACGAATATTT
Source organism: Hormaphis cornu (assembly GCA_017140985.1). Lineage (NCBI taxonomy): Eukaryota > Metazoa > Arthropoda > Insecta > Hemiptera > Hormaphididae > Hormaphis > Hormaphis cornu. The sequence goes on along the minus strand of CM029357.1, from coordinate 43,630,411 downwards.
TAAATCTTATTTTGATGTGTTTTTGGTGATTATAATTTTCAATATTTTTATAATTTTCAATAACGTAGTATTATTATGTTTGTATATCATTGATAATATTGGTAGCAAATGCTTAATGGTCTGGTATTTTTTCCTTGTTTAAAACTAAAGTGCATTATTTATTTATTGTTCAATAATTCAGTGTTACATCAGTCAATTATCTAGAAAATACTTTTCACAGTATGTTATTGGTTTTGGAATTTGATATTTTCGTACGGTTGAACTAAAAAAATTTCTAATATTCTAATTGAAAGTTAAGTGAACCTCTCTGTACAGCTTCCTAAAACTAACTTATTAATTTAATTAATTTCCATGGTTTTGAACAATAACGAATTACGTTTTACAATTTTTATTTATTATTAAAATAGATGTTCATTATTTGGACGTAGAATGCCAATATACTGGATTCATCATTACCTTCAGATATGAAATAATACGATTTAACCACAACTTCCCTTTCAGTAACCCACCCAAAGCGGCCAAAGCGTTATTGATACTTTGTCAATCTACTCACGAGACCTAAAGTGATTCCGGATTTTTTTTTATCATTTTTTTCTAACTTTTCTTGTATAGATACTACTGGCAATAAAATTGATGTCCGGTCTTTATAAAGTATATATAACTAAAAAATCACTATCAATATTAATTTGATTTATAGATTACATTTCTCTCATTACTTAATCATAAAATTTTATTTTATTTATCAAAGAAATAACATAGAGTAGTTATATTCAGTAATAATCACCTTTATCGAAAGTATAAATATACTTAAGAAAATATACTTTCGTTAAAGTTAATTATTACTGAAAATATCTACTCTATATCGCAACAAGTGTGACCGAGCCAGCGGCGGAGTAGGCATACTCGTCAGCCAAGAATACCCCAGCGAAGAAATAAACATAACATCCGATCTAGAAGTCGTCGCGGCATCTATAATTTTACCTTATAATAAAATAACCATTTGTAGCCTATACTAACCTAATCAAAAAAATTTTTTGCTTACTGACATTGAAAACATCATTCACCATCTTCACCAACCTTTCATCATAGTTGGCGACTTTAATAGTCACAGCCTAAATTGAGGATTATACAAAACTGACACAAGAGGCAAAATAATTGAAGAACTCCTCATGCAAGACAATTTAATACTATTAAACACCAGCCAACCCACCAGAATAAACCCTTCAAATGGGCAATTTTAATCTATCGACCTATCTATTTCTAATACCTCATTCTCACACAAACTTGATTGGAAAGTCCTTCCAGATATATACAGCAGCGACCATATACCCATACAAATATCCCTTACCTTCCTATTAAACAAAAACGACTTATACTATCCCCCAAAATGGAAAATGAAAGAAGCCAATTGGAACCTTTTCAAAACATTGCTTGATAGCAATATATCAACTAAGTAAAGTGCTTTTCAAAATATATTATTAATAATGCCAAAATTTCAATAGGAATAGCCAACAACAAAACAACATGACCCCAGGTCCCATGGTGGAATGAAGAAATCAAAACATCTATTATAAACAAAAACAAATCTCTTAAAAAATATCAATACACACACGACTCTAACGACTTAATCCAACTAAAACGCCATAGAGCACGTACAAGAAATCTAGTTAAACACAGTAAAGCCTTATCCTGGAAAAGCCGACACTGCCGCTAAACTCGCCCACAACTCAACTAAAGCCATTTCTATTTCAGGATTCTCATACACTGACTCAGAAAAATTCATAAAAAACTAGACAACAATATTTTGGAATCAACACTGGTCAAAACAGGCAACCAAACTTAACGAAATTAAAAAGTCAATACTCCTGTGGCCTCTACCTCCTGCACTCTCCAAAAAAGAAGAAACAATCATAAATCGACTCAGAATAGGCCACCCTTCACTTTTACATCGTCACCTGATGACAAAAGATGCTCCACCCACATGCCCTACTTGCGGCGTTCAATTAACAATAAAACACATATTAACAGAATGCAGAAACTATCAAAAACATCGTGAGGAAACCCTTGGCTCTACATATCTTTTCGACATTCTCAGTCCTGATTCTACAGCAATCGCTAATGTACTGAACTTTCTAAAAAAAAGCTATCTGTACAATGTAATATAATTTTAAATGTTATTATGTATTATATTTTGTAATTTAAAACTACTAAATTTAAGTACCAACATGTATAAAATAATTTAATTCAATTTAAAAATGTAAAAATATTACTGTCAGGCCAATGGCCATCGCTTTAACCTAAAAAAAAAAAAAAAACTACTCTATGTTACTTTATATTATTTCTTTGATAAATAAAAAAAATTTAATGATTAAGTGATGAGAAGAATGTAATCTATAAGTCAAATTAATATCATTTATGATTTTTTAGTTATATCTACTTTATAGTTAGTATATAGATAGAGCCTAATATCGATGACAATTACGCAAATCCACATTTTGTGGTCAAAAGATTGTCACCTGATATTCACATAAAATATCGTTAAGGATTCTAGATGGGTTAATTTCACATAGGTATACCTATTTATAGTAAAAATATAAATTTAATAAATATTTATAAATGAATATAGATTATATTTACAGCCAAACGAGAATATAATAAAATAATATTATACATTAATTATAGGTATAAATAATATATATATATATATACATACATATATATATATTATAATTAAATATATATTTTGTTTTTTCTTTATAAGAGTAAAATATCCCATGGGTTTGTCTAAGGTTGAGTCTGAAGCAATTCAAAAGATTTTCGTAAATACTAAATAAATCAATTCAGCAAGATTTGTGGAGTGTCACTAACTACTTATAAATTCACTCCTTATAAAATTAAGATCATTATAATATAGTTATTTTGTTATTTGCAATCTTAATGCTATTATTTTATTCAAGTAAATAGAAAAACATTTTGGTTGGCAAAGTTATGATAAACAAATAAATTATTAATTATATTTTAAAGTTCGAATTAAAAAGATATTTATAAAAACACGCATTATCAAAATAAGACCACTATATTAAATATAGAAACAGTTGGAAATTTTTTTAATTTTTTTCAAGTTATTTGGTCATATCATTATCTTTTTAGTAGAAAGTAGTCAGGGAGAATCTTCAAAAGGTGGTGAGTATTAAAACAATCCTAGAGCTATTATTTTATTAAAGTCAATAAAGAATCATTTTGGCAAAGTAATGAAGGATAGAACATATAAGTATTATTATTTGTGTTAAAATCAAAATGACATACGTATAATACCATTCTTTCAATCAATTTTTTACACGCTTTCAGAAAATACTAGCGGAATTTTTTTAAAATTTTTTATTCAAACAGCATTTTAAGTTTGACATAACATATTTAATTTTTAAATCTTAAATAAAACATTTGTGTTAGTTTTATATGTGTGTTAATATTAAATATATGAGTAAATGTATAATGTATACATTATACATTTACTTATATATTTATATAAATTACGAATTTTTTTCCAAAAATAAATCACAGATATGACAAATTTTCGAAATTCTGTAGTAGTATATTAATTAACATATTTGTAATCTTGTTTTTAAGTTTCAAAACTTTTGTGGAAAATTAAATTTTTTTATTGAACAAATATTACAAAAATAATTAAAATTTTTGAAAATTTCAGAGTTACTTAGCTAAAATTGTAATGAAATCACTGATAATTTATATCAAATCTGTATCATATAAATTTTAATTTCATTAGAAACTTTCAGTTTATTCTGATCATTATTGTTTAAGTAATTGCTAAAAATCAAAATAAATTAGGTTTGTATGTCAAAAACACGATTACCGTAATCTTTAACGTTATTATTATTAGTTTTTTATTGTTATTTTAAAAATGTTTAAACTTCTCAATATGATCCCTTAAATAACTATTTTTTTTTCATAAACCTATCAGAAAAGTTACCGACTTTAAAAATTGGAGCATAATTGAAGTAGTAAACGTGGTTTCTTAGTGATAAATAAAAAACACACATCATATTTAAACCAATAAATTCTTTTTTACACTCAGAATATAAAATAAACTATTTGGAAATTTCCTCTATCAAACATTGTATCCAATTATAAAAACTTAAATTTTGTATTACTTGTCGTTACGTGACCGTTGTCCACAACACACGTATCAGTTATTCATGAAAATAGTTTTTCTCAACAGTTCCCGTTTATTCTAATCCGACCCAATTTTCGTTAACGACAACACGCAAAATGAACCGCAACAATAGTATAAATACTACTAACTCGAGAAATAATTACGCAAACACAAATAAAACAAATTCCGCTTCTTCCAGTAGTATACAGAGACATCAATTGATGTGATTGAAAATTATAATATGGACATAGATCCCATAAATTATTTTAAAACATCCGGGTTTAAGAATTGGTCATTATCTGACAAACCACCCTCAATTAAGTTAGCAAAGATAACACAAAAAAGTATATTTTCAACGACAAATAGAAATTCTTGTCTAATTGTTGAGGACGATAAGGAGACAATGAACCTACCTCAGAATCAATCAAATGAAGCATCAGACGACAATATTGAGCCCACTAAACCTCCACCATCTCCTCCGCCAATTACAGTTCAAAGCGTACTTTATTTTGTTGCTTTTCGCAAAGATTTTATCTAAATTGATAAAATCTCGGTTCAAAGAATTTCTTCTTCAAATCATCCTCAAATGATTTAAAAATCCTAACTAAGAATTCTGATTTTTATAGAGCTGCTATTAAGTATCTCAACGAACAAAATGGCGAATATCACACTTACCAACAACGCGAAAATAAAGCTTTTCGTGTCGTTGTACGTACTATTCATCATTTCGCCCCATTAAATGAGGTTGGACATTCAAGAAATTAGCTTCACTGTACGCCAAGTTGCTAATGTCAGTCATAAAAGAACAAAAAAAAATTGCTACTCTTTTTTGTCGATCTCACCCTTGCCAAATCAATAAAGATACTTTCCACGTAACATCAATTCTTCACACCAAAGTTCGAATCGAAGAACCATATAAACGTTGGGAAATAATTCAGTGTCAAAACTGTCAAAAATACGGCCACTCCAAAAGCTACTGTTCACACCCACCTCGTTGTGTTTGATGCGCAAATTTCCACATGTCTTCATCATGCAACAAATCCATAGATCAGCCTCTAACGTTCGCTCTCTGCAGAGGAAGTCATCCGGAAAATTATCGTGGATTTACTGTTCACAAAGACCTACAGAAATTTCACAACAGTTCCAAAAATTCAACCAAACAAAATGTTAATTTAAATAGTGCAAATGGGGTAAAACCACTAATGATGTAACACCCTCTGGTCAACACAACCCAAATTTAAATAACACCAAGGAATTCTCAAGTCTTCCTGTAAACATTTCTCAATCCCAAGTAGCCAAAAATAATCCAAATTACAATAAAAAAAATCATTAATTAAATATATTCGAATTATAGGTTTAATAATCAACCTGACAACAATTTAACCACTCAATTTTCCTCATTCTTTTTAGAATTAAAATTAGTAATAAATCTTTTAGTTCAACTCCTCACTACTGTCATAAAAAAACTAATCCTAAAAGATGATAAATAGACAAGCAAATGTAGACTTCTTTAGAATTTTTCTTTGGAACATAAACGGTCTTAAACGTCATGAACCCGAACTACTCAATCTATTCACAGAAAAACACATAGACATCGCACTTATCTCGGAAACCCACTGTACTCCTAACTCTAAAAACTTCTTTCCTGGATATAACATACACCGCACTGTCAATCCTGGTGGCTCTGCCCATGGAGGCTCGGTCATTAATATTTAAAAAAAATACAATGCCAACCATTACTTTATCACAAAACTAACACTATCCAAGCCACAAACATCTTAATTATTCTGAACCATACTCCCACAACTATATCCTCAGTATATTGTCCTCCAAGATCTGCAATTTCATTTTAGCAATTCTCCCAATTTCTAAACTCACTTGGCCGTTCATTTCTCATCGGTGGAGACTTAAATGCCAAACACTCGCAAAGCCCCTGCAAACAGCAGAGGAAGAATGCTTTAAAATATCATGCAAAATACAAGAATTACATTCATTTCTTCTCCAGGGCCTACTTACTGGCCTTCTCACCAAAATCAGCAGCCCGATATTTCGGACTATTTCCTAACCACAATTCCAAGACATAATACATATTCCATAATAAGTTTAGTAGATTCAGCATGAGATCACAGTCTAATTCTTCTCAATCTGAATTGTGAGATGTCCAGCAACCCTCCCCGTCCTTCTTATTGAAAGGACCAGTCAATTGGAATTTTTTTTAAAAAAAATTAAGAAAATGATACTCACCTAAAAATATTATTTAAATCAATCGACCAAATCGATGAAGCAGAACAAAATCTAACGACTTTAATACAAACTGCCATTTACAAATCATTATATGTCACAATTACACTTGACAACTCAAAATATAACATTTTCCCCCCCAAATCCAAAAATGAATAGCAAAAAAAAGAAGAGTTCGCTAATGCTGGAAAGAGTCCAACCTGCCTCCTGACAAAAGATTATTAAATAATCTTTCAAATTTAATTAAAAAAACTCATTATAAAACACAATTCCAATTTTTTCCAAGAAAAATTCCATTCAAAAAATTCAAATGATGGCTCGTTGTGGAGAACTACTAAAAATAATCTCAAAACTAAAAAGTAAGCTGTACCGCTCAATGGACCAAATGCAGAGCTAGTCATCTCAGACAAAGATAAAGCCAAACTTATCGGAGTTCATCTTCCTGAAATATTTAAGCCACATTCTAATCTTAATCCTGTATCTACACACCTCAATGATATTACTAGATTTCTTAATAGTCCATTACCAATGTCTCCCAGCAAAACACACAATCCCAAATGATATAAAACATTTAACTAGCATACTTAAACCAGACAAATCACCTGGCTACGACTTAATACGACAAAATATTACAACACTTACCCAATAAAACTCTATTACTTTTCACATTCATCTATAATTCTATGTTGATACTTTTTCATTTCCCTCTAATCTTGAAATATCTCATACATTATACTCATACATAAATCGGGCAAACCCAAACACCTACTGTCATCTTATAGACGTATTAGTCTATTACCAGTTTCAGCAAAGTTGTTCGATAAAATTATTCTTAAAAGAATTGAATTAGGACAATAGTAGATTCAAAAATCATAATACCCTACACACACAATTTGGCTTCAGGTCATCTCACTCGACAGTACACCAAATACACAGACTTACTGATAAAATTCAAACTTTTTTTGAAAATAAAGCATACTGCCCTGGAGTTTTTCTAGATGTGGCTCAAGCATTTGATAGAGTTTGACACGATGGCCTCCTTTTCAAATTAAAACTATTCCTCCCAGCACCTTACTATCTAATAATCCGATCTTACCTTCCCCACCGTTCATTTGCAGTTCGACTAGGCGACTCAATATCTTCCTACTTTCCAATCTTTGTTGGTATTCCACAAGAGAGTGACTTATCACCCGATTTATTTAATACATATACCTACTTCAGACATTCAAAAATCAACAAACACGACCATAGCAACTTATGCTGATGATACAACTACACTCGCTTCTAATTCAGACCCCGTTCAAGTTTCAATCTATCTCAAAAACCACCTCAATTTAATAAACACCTGGGCAACCAAGTGAAGAATTTTAATAAATCCCGATAAGTCTTTCCATGTTCCATTAACACTTCGAAAAAATAACTTCCTCCCTTTTCAATTTCAAGGAGTCGAGGTTTTTACAACTAATCAGGTAAAATATTTGGGAATCTCACTAGACAAAATGCTAACCTGAGGCCCACATTTAAAGTCCAAACATAAGATCCTCAACAACCAACTTCATGTGCTTAGACCAACTTTCAAATCAAAACTATTAATTCACAAAAAGTCCACTTTATACAAATCTCTACTCAGACCTATTTGGGCGTACAGTATACAAATCTGGGGATGCACCAAATTTTCCCAAATCCGCACTATCAAAGTCCCCCAGTCCATCATTCTTCGGATAATATCCTCGGCACCTTAGTACATACCAAATGAAACTCTTCACAAAGATTTAAAAATTGTAAAAGTAGACCCACTATCCACGCCGCCTCAAAAGGCGCTGGTGCCTTGAACAATTAAATTGATGATCTAAGAAAAAACAAAATTACCAGAGGGTTCCATCGCTGGATGGTTCTACCTTCATCACGTGCCTATGTGTTGTTTATTTTTTTGTATATGTATACATCTGTACACTATTTCACTTATTGTGTTTATAAAATATACAGATTGTAAATTTTCCAAAATAAAGAAAAAAAAATCTTTTGTTACTATTAATATACAATTGATCATTTACGCTCATTTTACGGACTGTAAACTGTACTCTGTTTGTGTTTTCTTCAAGTAAAATCGTGCTTTTAACTATACCTTTATAAAACATCATACTATTGATTTATTCAAAAACAATGAGATTTATTTCTCATTTATAAGCGTTTTAATTCTTATAGGAAAATCTCAGGAAATTGTAGGTAAGTTTATTTGTCACTTAAGACTTGAATATACAGAATATACTTGAATATACATATATATATGTAGCTATCACCTTCCTATATATAATATGTGTCTGAATATTTAGTTACATATTGTGTATTTATTTTCTAATTCTGTAATTGCATTTTGTTTATTTAAAATAAAATTAATGAAAAGACTATATAAACTCAGGTATTGTTTACCTTTATACTTTATGAATTTACAGTAGACTATGACAATAGTAAGTTCATATACATTATTATAGAGAACCATAGAAAAATATTATTCAATATATACAAGTTATTATTTTCTAATATTTCATGCATTAGTATTTTAATTTCCATATACAGATATTGTTAAATTAAAATACAATATAACTTCCTATTTTTAAAGTTCCAGATGATGTAGCAAATTACTATATGACATTTCTTCCATACCTTACAAGCAGTATGGATTTTATTTTTATTTTTTTAATAGAATTATTTACTTTAAAAAACTTCTGTAAAAATACAGTGATAAGTATAGACCATAGTCATTTCATATTAAATACAAAAGATTTAGTATGAAGTTTTATAATTTGTTTTGATGGCTTTGAAAAATCATTGTTCATAGAAATCGCGATTCTAAATTAGCTTTAGTGGTATAGACTACGAATTCTTAAATTAAAAGTTTTGAATTTGCAGAATAAAGTTTAAATATTTAGATTCTTTACCTTAATATTTTAATTATTCTGATAAAATAAGAAAAAGATTTGAAAAATAATAATAATGCGTCGGTAAATAACAAACACATTTAAAAATTTCTGTAAATCATTTACTGATTTCAAAATAAATTCAACTTCCATAAACTTTCTAGAATTACAAATTATTCAGAGGCATACTATAAATTTTAATTTTTTAAATATTTATGTAATCGAAATCACAAAAAATGATTCAACTAAAAAATCATGAATTTATGATCAAAGCGTTCTCTCCGCCCAGAATGTAAAAATAAATAAAATTTGGCATGTAAAACAATAATTTATTAATTTATAATATATTATTTATAAATCATAAAATATTTAACAAAAATTACACAGTATAGTGAGCAATGTTTAATTTTGTTTATTGATTTTGGACTTGGTTTTCAAACTATTATGATGATTTTCTTGAAATTATTTATTAATTTTGCCAAATAAATTTGACAAATTTTCTATACTAAAATGATAATTATATAATTAAAAAATTGTATTCATAAATAATTATCAATTATTATAAAGGTGTTTAGGTAAATTTTATGTTTGGTGGTTGATCGAGTTTTAGTGTCTATGTTCTGAAATTAGTTCTGAAATTTTGTGCGGGATACTGGTTTGAAAGTTGAATTTTGAATTACTATTGAAAAGATTAGGCTTAATTCTCAACAAGTTTTTACAACTTATTGTAGTATATTATTTTACTCAAATATTTTGAAACATTTATTTTAGCTCATATTTATCTATTCCTAAATCGTGAATAGTTATCAATTGATTTGACAAATTTTAAGAAGAATTTTTAGGTACCAACAAAAATAATTTTAAATATGAAAATTTGACAGCCATTTTGCAGAGTAAAATTGCTGATCACTGATTTAGTTGGAATTTGTATATTAAATTTATTTTAAAAAATTGTAAATTGCTGATAAAAATAACGAAAATTGAGAGATTTGTAGACATATAAAATAAATATTTGTTTAACAACGAATAGATATTTCATATTTTTTGAAAAGTAATTTAAGGAGTTATTCCGATTTAAGGATCAACCGCCTAACAACAGTGCCTAATATCAGTGTAGAAACCTAAATAACAACAATTTATTTATATTTTTTTATACGTTTTAAGAAACTGTTGAGTTGATTATTAGGGACTTTTAATTACAGAGAAATAATTTAGTTTTACATAATAATTATCAAAATTTCAAGTCTTCAATATTAAAATTTTTTCATTACAATTTTTTAAATATAAATAAATTACAAAAAATATACATTTTTCCAAAGATCTTTAAACGTTTGTAGACAATAATTATGAGTTATAACTCACCATTTTTCATTGATTTGTACCATGAAAGTCTTAAGCATACATTGAATTTCTAAATATTTGTCCATACAATTAAAGTTCTTATATCATACAAGATTTTATTATGTGTTACGGTGTCAAATCATGTTTTTGTCTTTCCAAATTAATAAATTAAAATTTTGACAAATGTACAATCTACAAAGTTCGGTGTAATAACTAGATGAACCAAGAACTGGTTACAATATTATAATATTTGTTCATTTTTGAAGAAGTTATTGCAGTTCCAGATGGATTAAAAATCATTCATGTTAATACAAATATATTTTTTCATAATAAATCAAAACTTTTTGGACGAGTGAAATTTTCAATGAAACTAAATCCTAATAATAACGAATCAAGAAAATAACAATATAAAAAATCATGTAAACCAAAATCGTGGCAACCAACTTTCAAAAATTATCAACTGCACTTAAATTAATAATATGTTGATTACACGTACCTAAATTTCAATACACTTATCTGAAAATTAATAGTTATATAAAAAATTAACTGTGAAAATTTACAAAATGGATCATTTTGAGTCTCTATTAATCAGTCAATATATTTCTGAACTATATTCCGATAATACATAAAAATGCGCTTATAATTTGGGAAAAATTTAACTTTTTAGTTTGAGATTATAACTCAGAAAAGTAATTAAAATTACAAAAAAAGATTAAAAGAGATTAAAATCTACATTTCCATTGCAAATTTTAAAATTTTGTTTAATTACATTTAATAAATGGACCACTCCATCTAACCACAATGATTATGACGGTCATTCAAGAAGACAGTAAATAATCATTGTAAAAACATAAATTTCTTCACTAGATTTGGCATCTAGAATTGTTTTCCCCTGTAAGGAAATTTGAAATTATGTTAAATATATAAACTTTTGTGAAGAAAATTGTTAAATAGGTTATTTTTAACAAACAGGAATAAATTTTCTTTCACCTTCGGAATTTTGTTTGGAATATAATCTACCAGGTTTGAGCAAATTATACAGTAATTAAATTATAATATTGCATATTTTACTCATAAAAAATAACGAAATAAATAATCTGGTTATAAATGATAATTTATAACTTAATTGTATTAAGTACCTTATACCGTAGGACATCCTTAAAATAGTTTATGCATGCAAGTCTTAAAATTGATTATTGGCTGACAATAAGTGAACAATATTGTTGAATACCCATGGCTATAAAAAGAGAAACTTTGTTTTATGCGGATTACCTCTAAATCTGCAATACGCACAATCATGCTCTATTACATATTATTTAACTATATGTACACTATATACTATTCAAACATGATTTGGTCATCTTGGATATAACTGTCTCTTTGCTGCTAAAGATATCTTTGTCAAACATCCTACATGAAATAACCACCACTCAAACGTGTCTGTAAATAGATTATTTAACCATGAACTGCGGTCTAATTACTATTTCTCATCAACATATCAAACGCCGGCTTGAGATCAATATCGTGTTAGTTATGCTATAAATGTATTGCTTGGATGAGTGAGAATTGAGAAAATATTAATGCTACGGGATGGCTCATTCAGACGTCATTTGATTCATTTGCATGTGCTGATGACGCCAATTGACGTCATTCCTACGTATTATTTTAACTAATTTTGATTCGTGTAACGTAAGGTTAAACCATGTTTTATCTTTATCAGCGTTGTTCGTTGTACGCTGCTATTATTTGTGTCTATGTGTAAAAATCGTACCTAACATTTTCTATTTCTATTTTTTTTTCTAATATAACTAATTTTTGACCAATTCTGTGGTATGTGTGTACTAAATTAATCGGCAGTGAACGTGTTAATTGCACCACCTACTAACACATTCAGTGTCATATAAGCACAATAGGTTATTACTTGGTAAAAAAATTTGATAATATTATTGAAAGTTAAAGTTTAACTGAATGCTACTGAAAAATCTTCACCTAAATTGTATAAATCATACTTCATTTTTAAAATGTCTGTATTATCATATCACATAAAGTACATTTCAATTTTTTTCTATTTAAATTGTAATGATTGAGAGAAACCTGCAATCGTTTTAATTATTATATGGAGAATATAGATGAGTTTCAAATGTTCTTTAAATAAATGTTTTATTATAATACGTATTAATAAAAATAATATAATTATATTGAGTTTTTTCTAAAATCAATTCAAAAGTAAATTCAAACCTTTGTGTGCAGATTGCAAATCAACTCTTTATCTGTTTGCCAATAATAATTGATGATTATATTACAAATATAATATTTATTTTAATATATTTAATTTTACAGTCTTTATGAATCTCTTAACAGTGAATTAAAAAAAATATTGGGTATTACAAAAATTCTACTTAAATTGTGTATTTTTATTTCAATATTAAGATTTCTGTACGAGTAAGTTTTTATACGAAAAAAATTTTAAATATATGTTTAATTATTTAGAGTAGTAAACATTTCAAAACATTGAATCAAATCTTTCTCATCAAATTATACACTCGAACCTAACCTAATAAATGACATATAATGGAAAAATTCTTCCATTTCAAATTAATTTTTAATTCAATCATTGACTATTTGCGCTTATTGTAAAATTAACTTATAATTCTTTTATACAACAGAACAAATACTTAATAGTTTTCATATAACAGGCAAGTTTGCTGATTTTTTAATAATCTTGTATTTTAATCTAAATTATTTTTTTATGATTTTAAGGTGTTTGATAAAATTATGATACCTTGATTAACTTGCTCAACTTTCTATGATAATTCCAATGTTATATTCTGAGTAAATTTTATTAAACAATTTTTGATAGTAATGTAGGGTGATTTTCACTTTTGACTCCTTAACTGAATTTTAATAGGAAAGACCTTTTTTTACCTCTTTAGATATCAAAATTAAATTACGATTTAGAAATCTTTAGTTATAAAAAAAAATTTAAATGGATGAAAAGTTAATTTATTTTACTTGTGTAATTTTTTGCAGACAATCTCGATCGCAAAGAAATCATTTGTTTAATATATCAACATTACGGTATTTATCAAACTAATAAGCGTTATTCCACTCATCCTTGTTGCTATGCCAAACGAACCCTCGCCTATTCGAATTTACTCCCTTTTTCCTTTCCTTTCTTAAACTTTACTCTCTTAATTTCTTTCTTCCTTCGTTTCCTTTCTTCCCTCCTTCCTTCCTTTTTTCCTTTATTCATTTCTGTAATTACTTGTTTTTGAGTTTTGGCATTCTTTTACCAAAGTTGTACAATTCTGTTTTAAATTTAATACTTACATATTTACAAACTCATAATTTAACAACAAAAAAAAGTTTTATGAGAAAAAGGCAGATTCTGAATGCAGAGTAATCAATAATTATTTATTTTACGACTTTCAGTAATTGGTGAATTAAATTCAAAATCACAAGGTACGAGCTTAACAAAAAATATTTCTAAAAAAGTATGTTTAGAATGGTGGTTATTATAGATAGGTATACGATTTTCAGTTTGTGAAGTAAATAAAAAATTAATAAATTAATTTAGTAACAATGATTTGAATCAATGAAATATATAAATATATATATATATATATATATATATATATATATATACATATTATGTTCTAGAATTTGCAAAGCGATATCTAGTACACGTTGTAGGTCACACTCAAATAGAAGATGTAAGAGGACAAATAGGTATGTATATTAAAACTTGAATTTAAATTGTATTCGATATGAATGAGAAAATCATTCATGTTATTATTTCAAAATTAAAATTAAAATATTCCCATACTAGGATTCAAGCTGAAATTGAGAATAATTTAAATTTTACGCCTTAGTAAAGTAGCCTAAGTATTTGATAAATATTAGAATCAAACAGAATTAAAATCCAGGGATTTTCATAATTTATGGTTCGTAAAAAAATGAAGATAAGAAAGTCTTAAGAAATAACGAAGATCTGAAGAAGAGATGAAACTGAAGCAGTTACAGTGGTTATTAAAATGAACGTTGGTGAAAATAGAGGTAGAGGGAAACCTAAAAAATATGGATGGAAACAATTGAAAGTGTTTTGAGTGTTGTTAATGTGCGTGTATGGGATGTTAATGATTGTGAAAAGTGGAAGTATAGGACAAGGGTAGCTGACCCCAAATAGTTGGGATCAAGGCAAAGATGAAGAAGATCAGAATTAAACGCACAGGGTTATAAATAACCTAATAAATTTTTCAGATCTATCAAAGACTAATAAAAGACATTATAACTAATCTTAAAGATAATTAAAAAGGATGTATAAAATATGTTGTATAAATGAACGAATATACAAATGTATTCAAACACACATTAATGGTATAGTTAAATTCCTTTGTGTTTAAGTATTATTAAATAACTTAAAATCTGAACTTATAAGATTAAAAAGCAAAACAACAAACTATATGTAATATTATTTTTTACTTTATCATAATATTCATATCATATTTATATACTACCTACGTTATAATTAATATTTATATACGTCATTAATTAACTACCATCAATACATATTTGTAATAATATTTGTGTAATTAGTAAAAAAATAATTAACTGCTCATTTAGAAAGTGTGCTTAGTCCATTCCGTTACTGCCAAAAAACGCATCCAGCTAAAAGCTAAGTTTTTATTTTATACATAAAAAAAAAATTAACAAAATTGGATCGAGTATGCTGGCAATACACTGCAAGTGCAAAAAAAATTGCATAACATCAATATAATAATCATTATTTCTATAACATTATTATTAAATAAATATAAATATATGTTATTTGTACTACACATTGATACCTATAAAGTTTTATAATTATATAAAATATTATTATTATTGTGTTTTCCATTCAAAACTAAATAATGTTATAAGTTTGACTAAAATTATTTTAATGATTGTTTTCTTATTTTGTGTTGGTTTTTTTTATTAAATATATGTGATAACATCTATTGACATGAAATCTTATTATTAGAAGTACTGCAAAATTTTATATCAAATCAGTAGGTAACTTGAATTTACCATTAATCAATATGTTTAGGAGTCGATTTCACATTTAGATTTAAATAAATAAAATATAAATACCATGTACCTATCTAAGAAACTTCAAAAAAAAAAAAAACAAAACAAAACAAAACAAAATCATAAAATAAATCGTATTCGTATTCTAGCTAATTTTGGCTCGGGTCTTGTATTTTTTTTTTTTTTTTTGGTATATATTATTTTTTTAATTGCCACTAAAAAATCAAAAAGACGATCCTAATAATTTATTGACTCAGAAAAACTCCAAGGGAGGGCTTAATTAATTAAAATTCAATTTCTCTCGTTTCAATATCAAAATATCAAAAAATATTTCAAATAAAATATATTTTTAAAACTAACATCTAAGTTTTCTACATTATTTAACGTAAAGATTGGAGCTACATGCCAACCGTAGAAGTGATTACAAGTGTCGAAATTACAAGCGTTTCCCGGAAATGATAAAAATTTTTTTTAGTTTTTGGACTATAACTAAAAAAAAAAAACAAAATTTAAAAAAAAGCTTCAAGGAAGGTTTAATCCAAGTCCACTTTACAAACTTTTGTGCTATCACATTTTTTTATTAAACGAACTCTCTGGCCGTCAACATGATGATTCAGCTGTTTATATGTTCTTACAGGCAAAAAAAAAAACTTTTCTTTATAAAATACATAGATTCTTCGTTCTACTCAGAATCTAAAATTTACAAATGGATGGAAATAAAACTATGAGAGTTTAACAAAATTTAGCTTCAAATGCGTTGCAAATAATGTACACCTAATAAACAAATAAATTTGTATAGCCAACTCTGCAAAAATAAATAAAATAGTTATTAGTTAATACTTATAACAGTAGCAATACTTCAAGAGTTATACATTCGAATTGAAAAAGATTTTTCAAAATTAATTAAAGGTATTAGGTACCTGGCCTACAAGCTTGGTTTCTCGAGAGTGGTTGTGGATCCATGGCATCTTTCTGAGTAGCATTTCTGACCATGACACTTGTAACTTTGGCAACTTTATAAAGTTTAAACATTTTTAATTTTTAAAAGAATATAACAATAGCATAATCGAGATCCTAGAACATAATTCGATTGGGACACATTCACTGACAAAACATCGTAACGTGTTAAGTCTGCGTCGATGCTGCCCAAAGGATTCACCGAGTAAATAACTAATTTTTTTTCAAATTATAGAAAATGACACTAGATCACTTAATGTGAACAAATACATATTTGAAAAAGTAGAGAAATTCAAGTAGTATACTATCTTCCTTTATATCTATTTTTCCTTTTTTTTTCTTTCTTTATTTCCTTCCTTTTTTTTTTCAATTTATCCATTGTAATTTTTTGATTCAGTCATATTTTTATTCCTCTTAAAATAATAAAAATACTTAGAAATTATTCATATTTTTTCATTTATTATGATTTATAATTATTGTGTCAAATCAGTTTAAATTATTAAAAATTATTATTTGATACAACAAGCTGATTTAAGGTTGTTTTCATTCCTATGAAGGTTTTATTGTTTATTAACTTTTATTATTAAAATTCGAAGATTTGATTTCAAGTTCTTATATAAATAAATATTTATTTTTATTTTGCAATTTGTCCTTTCTCGTTTAAAACTTAGTATTAAATTAATAAATGAAATATTTTTTGTAGAATTGTTGAACAAATGTTTAAAAGTTTTAATCTTACAATTAAGTATTAATTATTCATGTATATTAAATTTATAATCATTTTTAAAATTATGTAGGCAAATATCGTGTTTGTACATTTATAAGTATGTTTAAACATATGCAGGTAGTTACATTACTCTTAACAAACATAAATTTTAATAAAATATATGTTACGTAGTACAAATAACAAAACGTATTTAAATACCTTTATTTAAAATGCTAAAGACTATCAAAAATTATGAGGAATCCACACTGCAAATGATTATACTAGATACAGAGCTATACAAATTTAACAAAATATGGGAAAGTATAGATTTTGGTATTATATGAAACAAAATTTATGCTTTTGGAACTCTACTGATAGTTACCATTATTTTCAAAAACAAAATCACAAAATTCATCATTTCCATCTAGTATTTTAAATTAGAACAATACCAAAAAATTATTGGGTGATGGAAAGTGGCAGAATTTAAAATGAAATGTTAAAATCATGATATGTTTAAAATTTCGAAATGGAATATAAAAATTAAATATTTTAGAGGGATTTAGTAGAATTTAATAATTATTCAGCAACATTAAGATTATAAAATATGAGTACTAAGAATACAAAGTATGAAAATAAATTATAGACTATCAGTCAGAGTAAAATATACCTTTACATATACTGAAAAATTTACAATTAAAATCCACATCTCTTCTAAGACTAAATTGCGAAAAAAAAGAGCAATCTGGCTGAAAGAATATTTTGCTATTTTGAGTGAGTTCCTAAAGTAGAAGTTGTGGATTAACGTTTTGAATTACATTTTAGTGATGATGATGAATCATCACTTTAAAAAATTTCATGATTCAAAACCGATGAAATTCGATATGTTCAAGTGACCAAAAACTCACCGACTTTCAATAGACAGA
Organism: Hormaphis cornu; assembly: GCA_017140985.1. Lineage (NCBI taxonomy): Eukaryota > Metazoa > Arthropoda > Insecta > Hemiptera > Hormaphididae > Hormaphis > Hormaphis cornu. The sequence continues at coordinate 43,612,087 of CM029357.1, read as the reverse complement.
CAAAAAACATTGTTTGTGACTCTTGGGTTGATATAAAATAATATACTAACTTAGATCATTTTTAAACATTAACGATGGATAATAGATTCAACAAATGAAAAACATGCAAAGAATAATTCGTTGGATTGATGGAAAAAGTATAAACAGCAATTTTTGCCTTTTATAGTTAGTGACGCAATTTACAATAAAAAGGTATTCATTTTAATAAATCAAAAGTGTAAAATAATAATTTTTCATTTTATGTAATAATTTTTAAGACATTACACATTTTACATTTTACTAAAGTCATGATTTTTTTCATAATTTTAATAACACGAAGTCCCTTCTCAATCATGACTAGTTTTTAGTCGGAATGTGTATTATTAATAATTAAAATCAAAAAAACTCAAGCACATAAGACATTGTTGAGTATTAAAATATAATAATGAATTAGAGAAAACTGTATATCTTACACAAGCACACTTTTAAGAACCATACACATAACCTAGGTATATAAAATACGAATTAATTATGTCGCAGTGTAGCTATTGCAACAGAATGCACTATTAAAAATAATAATAATTAAGATTTTTAATTATTTTGGTTTTAACTTTTATTCATAAATGTTACTCATACTTTGTTAATATACTTATATACATTTAGATTCAGGGTGTAACAAAGAATGTAAAAGTTTTACAAGGATTTTTTTAGCTCTTTTAAAATCCTAAAAATTGTCCGATTTATAATGTAGCAGCTTATATGATCATCTATAAATCACGTTTTAAAATTTTGCATGTTTCCAATAACCTAAAATTGTATGGCAAACAGTTTAAAATTTCTACATTTGTCATCACTTTTTTGGAGAGCAATCCCCGAAAAGAAGATTCCGATCTTTAGATAAAATATCACATTAAAGTGTGGATTCTGGTTCTAAAATATAATATTTTAACTGAAACTTTTTCAGCTGTTTTGATTATATTCTGAACTATGTTCCAAAAAGGACAAAAACTGCTAATCGCCAACTTTGATTAGATATTTGTATTTTTGTAAGGAAGAAGCAGATGATCTATGTTCTTTATACCTAAAAAAAAATTGCAACTTGGATTTAAATTTTATCTTATTATATGAAACAATTGTAAAAATTTTACATTATTAGTGAGTTGAGATTTGAATTGGACTAAAAAGGACGCTGGAAGGGTGAGTATAGAACTGATCGGTTTAAAATAGTTACTATTTTATTTTCTTATTTTTTTTATAATTATAAATTTATCAATAACAAGTAGTATCACTCATATCTATGATTAATTTTTCAAAACAACTAGGGAACTCACAAAAATTGCTCCAATATTTTCATACAGTACCCTGTATAATAACAAGTTATTGAACACAGATTTTTTTAATGTCAAAATATTTTCGTTTAGAAGAAGTCATCTATTCTACTTATAACGATTTATTATTATATTATATGTTAAGTTTGCCAATGATGTCATTCAAAAAATTGGAAAAAGTAATATCATGCTGTAAATTAGTTTATTTATATCAATCCTCTGAGTGGGTAACCAATGTTAAACGTTTAGTCTTACAAAGAAAACATAGTATTACACATAAAAAAAAAGGAAGGAAGGAAGTAAAGAAAGAAGTACAGAAATAAAAGAAGGAATGAAGTAAGATAGGAATTAAAGGGAAAAGGAAAGAAGAAAGAAAGGAGGCGGGTAAATTTGAGAAACACAAAGTAAAAAGGGTAGTTTATGGTCAAGATTAAAATTGCTGGCGTAGCAATTACGCTTTGGAGTGGGTCATTTTATTTTTTTTAGCAATAAGCCACAATAAATAACTCATCAATTAGTGTTTCCATAAACTACAATTCTACCACAAATTATTTTAAAATTTTATTTATGATTAAACTTTTATAGTGTCAAAATTTGATAGTTTTTGCGTGGTTTGTTTTACAGATTTTTATTTTTATATTATGAGTACAAAACTTCAAAATTTCTTATTATTGTGGTATAAGTTACCTATATTCTTTGAAATTGCTAATATTACTATTAAATTTAATGATTTCACAGGACGTATTAAGTAACCGAGGTCGCAAAATATTATAGTAAATAATAAGTTTGAACCACAAATTCTAAAACTTCTATTAATTTACCCAATAAATTTATTCGCTCCAAAACATAGTGGTTAGGCCAAACAACTTTTTACCTAACCTTGAATTTACTCCCTTTCTTTCTTTCCTTTCTTAGACTTTACACTCTTTAGTTAGGTACTCACTTTCTTAAAATTTACTCCTATTATTTCCTTAATTTCTTAAAATTATACTCCTTTTCTACAAGCAACTTCCTTATCTTATCTACAACCGTGGTCTCAGACCAGAAAACGAAACGCAGAGTCAAGTGAATTGTGAATATGCTTATCCTACCAATTTTATTCTAGTATATCATACCTTGCATTCTACCAGATATTAAGACCACCTAATGATTTTTTTTTTTTTTAATTGATCTTTATTACATCTCGGCAGCATAGGCCATTACTTAAAGTGTTTGAATTGCTATTTACAGTTAATTAAAGTTTTTTTTACATTAATTTTATATTTAAATTTTATTTTGTCACATAATAGGTAAATATTTTCAGAAATTTTTCAACCGCCAAACATAGTGATTGTTATAACATATAAACTGACTTGTATCCTCCAATGTAGGTACTGTATCGTTGAGTAATAAAAAAAAAAAACACATCTCAATAAATTTGTAGCCAAAACACCAAGTCTAAAAGGTCTTGACGTCATAGTGAACTATTGTATACTAAGAGCCAGTAAGTATATTAACACAACCATGAACTCCATTATAAGTGTTTGAGTGTGAGAATTCAACAATACATCGAATTGTTTACGCGCTTTATCAAAATGAATTAAATCCGATTTTTTTTTTTTTTTGTATTTGTATCTCAATTTTCATTCCGTGGCAGTAAATCCGGGCTCGAATTGGGGAGGACGTAGGGGAACAGAGCTCCTCTTTAATTTTTTTATATTTTGACAGCATCCCTTCAAATTATTGGGTTAGGTTGAGTTTAATCATTGTAAAGAACGCTAATTTTTTTTAAAGTTTTGGAGTTTTAGGGGTTCCAGACAACGCCCGCAAAACACTCATAACTATCACATATACCTTCTTTTTTTTTTTTTGCTTTTATATTATTTGTATACGAATTTGATTCATGTGTTTATATATTATGTGTAATAATCACCTTTACAGTTATAAACTTTTACGCGTCGAATAATAGTGTTGCGACATTGTAAACGACATCTTTACAATACGCATAATAATTGTTAATTTGTATATGGTCGTCTTTTCATTTGTATATATTTTACAAATTGAAACATTTTTTTCTAATAAAATGGTATCATTTTATTAATTTGTTTTATTTTTTGCTTAATTTTCCGTGTAACAACGTAAGCAATTTAGGAATATTTGAATTTGGCCAGCTCCGACTTGTTACTACGTAAAAACTTGTGTTACACAGTTTACATGGACCAGATAAAATCAACAACAACTAAATACACATATAGCACAAAATGAAAGTTTGAAGTTTTTAAAATGTTTTAACATTACATTTTATCAGTCGCTGGCACAGTTATCGTCAATTTTGTTCCGCTGAAATAAAAGTCATCATGAACATTTTTAATATTAAAAGTTGTATTATTGTTTTATTAATGCGTTGTCTGGTTCTAGAAAATGTTAAAGGCAGTCCAAATCTATGTAAGAAACTAAAATTATTAAAAATTGAATTAAAAGTATTGATTGTTATTACAATTTTTAACATTTTAAAATTAAAATTTTGAAAAATTTTGATCGCTTCTCTGTAGTCCTTTTATTTTTAATAAATGTATAAAAATAAATTGTTGCGTACCGTAGCAACCTGGGTTACTTTTACGGTCAATATAATAATATTGTTTTTTGTCGTTTTGTAACCTTATTTTAAGCTCAGGTGAATTAAACACGCTAAGTTAAACAGTAACTACAACAATATTTTAATCCTGAGGTACAGCTTTCTCTTCGTGGATACTACTGGATACTGGTGTTTGGATGCGTTTGGTGCATCTGTACCCCGGTCTATCCTGTGATTGTTTAAATTGGCTTGACCATTTTAATCTTTAGCTAGTTTCTTCCATTTTACATATTTTTTCTAATTATAAATGATAACGCGTATGTATATGTTTTGCATTATAGGTATTATTTCATTGTTTTTATTGTGTTATATTATAATTTTTTGTTTATTGATTATATTGATTTCATAGTAAATGCCATTTATAAATAGTGTTGTCCATTTACATAATTAATGCATAATTTAACAAATTGCATTGTGCATGTATTTAATACACGTTTAATTTACAAGAAATAATTTTAGTCGTTTTAAAATGTACAAGTTAAACATTGTGTGATGTGTGTATTGTGACGTACGTTACAAAATGTATTACATTTTTTTTGTATAATTTTTAAATAAAATAGAAATTCTAACAACCAACACATAAATTTACATTAAAATAGGTTCCTCTCAATATAGTTATTTTTTTAAGAAATGTGTAATTGCTAACCCTTATAGCACCGGGGTTTCTGTGGGTATGTCATATTGCAGTTCAATCTCGGACTCCTGCAATGAATTCCATTGGGATATCATATGAAAACCTTTTTCTATCAAATCAATAAAATGATTGCGGGGGAAGTCCTATGGAATTCCTATTTAGGAATTCTAAATTATCCTCACTATCAAACAATCGAGAAAGTAATGAGGTCTATATAATATAAATTATAATGTTAGTTAGCGATTTGAAATTTTAAATTGGTAGAGTGTTGAAACTCATACAAAATATAGAGAAAACTGTCTTTTTAGTTTTAATCAAATTTCAGTCCTGACGGTATTGGGAACTCAGTGGCAAATGAATGGGGGTGGCAAATACCTTGCTGGTGTGGTTTGGAAAACAACCAAGAGTCCCGAAGTAGTCCATACATTCCTGATAAGGACTCCCATAAAAGTACTTCAAGATTCCTGGTGCTGTTAGGGAACCAATCAAGTATACGACTTCTTAATTTACCTTTTAAAATAGTCACACTGCAAATTCTTAGACGATACTCAATCAACATACACTTAACCACCTGGCTCTATTCGTTCTGATTTTTTTATATTTTCATTGTTATGTAATGTTTGAGAAGCATATTAACAATTAATTTTTCTCATTTGTTTGTAGGTCAAAGATTTTGTATCCGTAAGTATTAAATCATTGTAAATTTACAATGATATAAAATTTGTAGTATAATATTTACTGAATTTGGTTTTTACTGTAGTAAAACATAAGACTAGAATATCTATGACATCGGTTATCATAAAAATTCTTCCCATTACAAATTTTTTTATCTCATATTTTAATAGCATATGATAAGAAAAATACCAAGAAATTTAAACATTTAAAGAATTTAAATTATAAATTGAAGCAAATTAATTTAAGGAAACCTTCAAATTTTATTAGACAATTCTCAGCTCAAAAGAAACGTATACTTTAACAGTTGGTCTTTTACTTGTTTAAACGTTTAAAAATAAATTCACTGTTTACAACGGAAAATAATTAGCAGTCAAAATTATGCAAATCGTAAAATTGAATTAAATTCTTTTAACAGTAAAGCAAAGGGGTTTTATTCATATCTACCATTGGTTTCTCATAATTAATTGCATTGTTGAAGAATAAAATTTTAAATTTATAATTTTTAGTTGAAATTTTAAACAACATAATCATTATTTGTTCACATAATGTAATTACAACGAGATTATTGTAATACTTAAAAAATACACTTGATATAACGCATAAATCAGATTACTTGACGCAATTAATAACTATACATTAAACGCACGACTTTGTTAGATATACAGCCCAAATTCAATGATTACGACTGGTTTTTGATTTTATATTAGATTATTTAATCGTATGTAGTTATGTAGGTTATTATGGGTAAAGTAATTTTAATAAATCTGGCCCAAGCTTCGAGTTTAAGTAAACGCCAATGACATTGGGTTTCAATTCTATAAAAACAGGGCGTTGAAACAATATGTTATTACTGTTAAATATTTCTATATGACACATATTTTAGGTTATTGGAATTTAGGCTCTCCACTTCACTGAGTTTCTATGGACTCAAAGAAGTGGTATGTGCACCGAGTGTCCATTGACAAACCATTAAGATACACACTAAGCAAGGGCATTCATGCCCCACTTGGCTTTTTTTTTTTATCAATCATCTTAATTATTCTGTAAGAAAGAACGGTATCACGGTAGAGGTGCAATAGTGACTACGCTTTGGGTGGGTCGTTGGTTACAATGTTTCCGTTTATCCATATTAATTAATATCTGAAATCAACGATGTCAAATTGAATAGTCTGATTTAAAATTCAAGGTCTAGTGATGAAAAGATTTGATTCGAATTTCGATCTAATGTCCAATTTCCTAGAATGTATTTTTGAAATCGAGTAAACGAAAGTGATGTTAAGCAAAAGATAATAAAAATGCTAAATTTCAAATAATAAGTACATGTGTTCCAGTATAATTAATAACCAAACAATAGTTGGCGGAATTTGGATATTTTGTTGCTAATATTAGCATATTGGCGTGTGTCGTGGCATGAATCACGCACATTTCTACTTTATCTCTATATATTGACGTAGACCGGGCAGGATGGAACCTGTGAGGTCCCAAAATAATCTCGAAAGGCCGATCATTTTTTGACTGACTTATGTACAGTTTAAAAAACATATGTTTAGAGTGTTGTAACATATGGATGTGAAATTTGGGTAATAAATGATACCGAAAAGAAAAAACTAGAAGCTTTCGAGATGTGGTGTTGGAGGCGAATGGAAAGGATAAGCTGGATAGAGCGGAAAATGAATGAATAAGTACTTAGAACAGTGGGAAAAAACGTACACTCGTAGATGAGATTAGAGGAAAACGCAGGAAAATGGTTGGACATGCCCTGAGACACCCAGAAGAATTACATAATGTAATATTAGAGGGTATGATAGAAGGAAAGAATACTGCAGGATGTCCCGGGAACTCTTATATAGAACAAATTGAATGCGATGCAAAAGTTAAAACTTTTAAGGAACTTAAAGAAAAGGCGAGTAATCGGTTAGAATGAAGAATTGGAGTTGTAAACCAACCTTTGGGTTGAAAAAAAAAAAATGTACAGTTTAGAAAAAAGTAGTTACATCCTATTATTCAAAAATAGTTAATTTAAACCCCCCTTACCTACATTATTAGACCGTTTGTTTTGAAATGGTCCAGTATAATTTTCAAACTCAAAGAGTCGAATTTCATGGCTCAGCACGTATATTTTATTAAAATTTATTTTACGGCATTATTGATACATGTCATGTTGTATGTTAAGAATGCCGAGACTAATTGAGATAGTTTTACTTAAATTCTTCCCCCCTTTTGGTCACTACTCATGGAGTTTAGACGAGTGTCACTCTACACTCTAATGATAATATTTTATAATCCGTTTTGTCCTTAAAAAGTTCCCTCATCATCACTGACATATACATGATAAAACATGCATATTTAATATGCAGAATCCAAATGAATCTTAGCAACTTTACCCTCCGCCGTCGTGTTTAACTTAGCCTATCTACTCATACTCAGTTTATTTATCATGCCTACGTCAGCGAACGCCATGATATCAGTAAATCATCTCTGTCTCAATAAAAAAAAAAGCTTCACCAATGAATGGAACCATTAAATCGGACACTCTTTCTCTCTTAAAGCGTTTATACTATTAAGTAAAATGGTTTTTTTTTGCATATTTATATTAAACACTATTGTTCAGAATTCGGTAATTAAACTATGTTTATTATAATAAGATTCTAGTTTTACAATTAATAATTTAAAAAAAAAAAAACATAATATTAATAGATACAATTAAAAAGTATTTTC
>CM029357.1:43549827-43604129 GCA_017140985.1 Hormaphis cornu | reverse complement strand
AAGGTAAGTTTCATTTCTATTCTAATACAAAACGAATATTTACTCATAATATCAATGATTATAACATTTATCTACCATATTTTTGTATAGAAACAAAAAAATATTATACCTATCTATAGAATTAAACTAATAGAAAATAGAAACAATTTTTTAAAAAATTGAATGTACCAATGTGTTTTTTTTTTTTAGTAAATCTAGATTTTACACCCAAAATCAAAGTCTATGCCATTTATGGGATGAAACATATTCGTTAGTGATGTATAGTTTACAGTAGTTATCTAAACTAACAGATTATATTATAGATTTTTAAAATGCGTTGTTTTGAAAATAAGAATTATTTTATTATTAATTATTTTTAAAACGTTTTAAAACTGTCTTCACTTGTTTTAGAATGATTTTTAATTAAAAAATAATGGCGTTTATAAAGTTATATTTAACACATTTAAAATGCGTTATCTTAAATTCAACACTATGAAATTTTAATAAATACAAATCAAAATATCAGGAGTATCGAAAGAAACTTTAAGTAAGTGTATAAAAGATAAAAGTGAAGCAATAAATATAACATATTATTATATTTTACAATATTGATTGATCTTTAACGATTTTTTTTTATTTATGGTTCCCATAATAATAATTAATACTTTAAAAAAAAAAAAAAAAAAAAAAACCTAACTTGTATCTTCTATGGTCTAAAATTCTATAAATGTTTGTTTTTTCTTTTTCTTAGTTATCAGTACAAATTAAATATAGTGCAGTGTCCATCAGTACCTTATATTTCTTAGTACCTATAATCACATAATTGCAAAGTGTAAAATAACATAAAAACAATATTTTTTATTGATATCATTAACTTATAAATTTTTATGTAATTATTATTACACAAAAGAAATTTTAAGACGTATTATTTGTGTTTAGGATTTATAATACTTAGGTTTTAGAACCAGACAATGATTTTTTTATAAATTTCTTGAATTTTATTTTTAAGTTTCAAAAACTGTTGTGGCTTTTTGGAAACAGTATCAGAATTTTATTTTAAAACTGTTTATCTGTTTGTCTGTACAAATTTCAGAGTATATAATCCTTTGAATCTAGTTTAAATTTGTTGTGGGTTGGGTTATAAATGAATACTCTTATTTTACAACTATGCGATATAACATAATATTTTGTAAACATGCTGCAATGGATATAATTGATTTTTGAAGGAGTTATTGCAGATACTTAACAATTTTGAATCAATTAATTTTATTTATTTAAATTTTGTTCTTTATAAAATAGTTGCTTTCACGTTTTAAAGAAAACAAATATTTTTTGATTAATGTAAAATAAAAACTAGGTGTTTTACATTATTATTATTATTAGTATTACTTATTTTTAATATTATTTTGCACTCAACTATTTGCACTAAATCATGAGTCATTGATTGACTTTTCAATTAATAAACTCTATATTTTTGGCATTCAATGATGAGACAATATGTCGTTTTGATACTTTGATACTCTTTCTTTGAAAAAAAATCAATATCATATGATATTGAATAAAAATAAGAAACATATTAACTACGTAGGTAACCTACCTATATAATAATTTACACTAAGAACCTACCGTACTGTTACTGACGTTAAAGTTATAGTTACACCCAATTGGAGTATTTAGGTATATATAATAGTACATGTTTAATGAAATATGTTGGTATATGTTTTTTTTTAGCTTAAGTAGATGTTTTTTTTTTATAATTTTTGTTTTAGTAGATATTAGAGTTTGTTCAGAAATGGGTGTTTTAAGCACAACATTATTAAACTACTGGTTTTAGTTGTATTCCTTTTATATATAGTATAATAGGTTTTAACCACAAAATTCAAAACACTAAATATAGACATACCCAATGTTATTATATGACCCAATCCATAGCATAGTCACTACTTAAACAGGCTTTCCTCACCTAAAATTTAATAATTTTTTTAAACAATTACATTCTATACTTTTTATTTATTAGGTGGTATTGAGATATTTCCTTCTGATGTTGGTAAGTACTATACAGTTTTAATGTTGTCGTATGATTAAAATAATCTAAAATAAATGGTAATATTTGTCATGTAACACATTTATGTTACATACTGATGGTATTTTTATCTTAAAACTTATCAACGTATGTTAAAGTGTAATGCAACTACTTTATGTTTTTGTAAATTTTAGAAAAAAAAAAAAATAAAAAAAAACGTGGGTATTAGGTCATACACTTCCAAATATAAGATTTGTGGTCCACTGGCCTCATAGTATGGTGTGGGCCATAAAATAAGTAGTTAAGCTATCAATTTTAACACAAAAAAATTAAATTTTGAAATTTTGAAATTAAATTTTTTTTTTAATGCTGTAAAAAATTAATTTTTAGTCCATAGTCTTGAAATATAAACATTGTCAAAAAAAATTGTTTTTAAACAATATTGAAATTTTTGTTTTTAACATAATTTTCTTTATTTTTTTTTTTTTTTTTTTTGCTTCAGTTAGGGGTGTTTCATTGTTTTTATATTACATACGAGTAGAAGTAACCTAGACGTCATATTTATGTTTGAGAAAGCCATTATTTTTTTTTTTTTTTTTTACGATAAACAGAAAAGTTTTGTAGACTGCGGGCCCTTATGTGATGCACTATCCTAGGTTTTAGCCTAAGTAATTAATGAGGAATTTTTGGTGGGGGACTGATCACTGAAACTATTTCCTATTGTTGCGTTTGTAAAATTGTGTATAATTCCATAATACGAAAAAAAGTTTTGAAATTAAATGTTTCTACCTAATACATTATTTTATATAATTATTATTATTATCATTATATATCGTCTGTTTAATAGGTTGAATTGACTAGACCAAGAAATATATTTTTTTTTTAAATTTTAATATTTGTATTGAACTCTGCAGTGTTAAACTGCAAAAAGTAGTTGCACCATCAAAATGTTTATCTGATATTTTGTTTTTTATAATCTTATACTATAGGTACACAATGCACATTAAATATTTTATGTTTTGAAATAAACAAATACAATAATATTATTATTGGGGCCCGGAAGTTCATGCATTTTCATATTTTTACTGGGTTTCCTGAACGATTTCTAGGTACGCTCGAAATTTGAACAATGTTCTAACAAATTCAAAAATGAAAATAGATTTTGCATATTTTCGATTATTTTGAGTTTCTTTATATAAATATTCATACTTTTAAATAAATTTATATTTTACCGCATATTTAAAAGTTATTTTTAATTGTATAACAATATTATATAAAATAGATGTACTTCGTGTATGTTAAAATTTATTTGTTGATAAAATTTTACACAAACAATAATTTTTTATTTATAAAAAATATAAATAAATTATAATGAGTAATATAAAATTTATTTTCTATTTGAAAATCGGCCGAAGTTTCTAATTGTCAACTGTAATGTTTAAGGTAGGTAAATAAAACAATTCAAATTAATTCAATTTCGTATATTTTTTCCCTTGTATAAATTATTCATTATATTAAAAAGTACATAATCTTCCGTGCCCTAATTATTATGATACTTAAAGTGGTAAATTCAATAGGCTTATTTAATATATTTTGTAATCCATTGCATTTTATAACTTTAAAACACGTGGATATACTTATATTTTAAACTAACTTTTTTATTATTCAAATAACATGTACATCATTTATATTATAACAAATTTGAATAAAATTAATGTTTTTTGCAATACTATCTATTACATTTACGACGTATTCAATAAAACAGTAAATTAAGGTATTATTTATATCCTAGGAAGACCTGAAAATATCCCTCGTAAGTTTTTCGACTCTGAGGGTAGCGATAAATGTTGTAATTTTACTTTTCTTTTTTTCTCTCAGAAATATTTTTTTGTAAATTAGTTTATTATTCAGGTCAAATTTAATAGTTCTTTTAAGGAGAGGTAAACCGAGTGTGTGATAGTTAAAGATTCATTAATCATTTTTTTTTTATTCAAATTCAATGTGACAAAAATATTAATTGTGTTGCAAATTTTTTGAAATTTTTACACGTGTTGATGGTCCACAAAGTGTAGTGTATTTAATTCTTTACTGATTTATATATGAATGAGGTTACCTAAGGCTTTGAGAATTTAATACATGGTTGGTGACATTTAGTTTTTTAAGTGACTAAAAATTTTCAAAATTTTTGTTTGTCGTTTTATATCGATAAGGTTAGGTTAAAGTTGTAAAATATAAAAAGTGCACAAGTGCTACAAGAAGGGTGTGAAGAAAGGGACAAGAAAGAATTTTGGCGAGAAATGGACGAAGTGGTGCAAGGTATACCGGAAAATTAAGATGCTGTGATTGGTGGTGATATAAATGGACATGTTGGAAGTGAGATAGAAGTGTACGAAAGAATACACGGACAGTATGGATTCGGAGACAGAAACGAGGCCGGTGAAAAAATCCTAGACTTTGCATCTTTGTATGAGCTAGCAAAAATCAATACTTATTTTTAGAAAAAAAAGGTACATAAAAAAACTTATTAGAGTGGAAGAAATTGGTCGCAAATTGATTATTTTATGTGGAAGAGACAAAGTCTTAAACGCATAAAAAAATGTAAATTAATTCTTAGTGAGAGTGTAATACTTATCACAGCATAGGATGATGATGATAGAGATGTGGTACAGTGGAAAGAAAGTGAACATATTGAATAATATTAGGAAAACCGGAGAAGAGAAGAGTATCAGGAAGTGGAAATTAGCAGGAGAATAGGAAAAGGAGTTCTATGTGGTAAAAAAGTAATAGATAGGGCCGCGTGGATTGTTGAAGGAAATATTGATGATATTTGGAACAGAACAGCAACGTGTGTCAAAAATTCTACAAGGGAGGTTGTAAATGAAACAAAAAGTAGTATGCCAAAAAACAAGAAAACGTGGTGGTGAGATGAGGAGATCCAAAAAGTGATAGCAAGTAAGAAAAAGCAATTTAATTGTTTTTTTTTTTCAGTTTGATTTTTGCAATAAGGCAGGAAGAGAGAAAATTGGATAAAGTATAAAAATGTGTGCTAATTAGTGAAGAGTGTGGTGAACAAAGCAAAATTTAATAAATTTAAATTATCTATACAAAAATAATATTTTAAGAATGTAACTATGTTTTGTTTTGTAATGTGAAGCTTTATATGTGAAAAAACATGTGTGTTAAGTCTTTAAATTTTAAATTATTTTATCTTTTTGTTTTTAGAAAGTAGACAAGGACCAACTCCAAATGGTATTGAGTACAAAATATATATAATTAATAATAAATAATTATTTTCAATAATAATTGTTGGATTTATCTAATTAATAATAAAATGACAATTAACAACGTATAAGAAGCATGAACATAAGTATTATTTTGTATGTTGTATTCTCATTCTTTCAAGTAATACATTTATTTATTTCAAATTCAATAAAAAATTAACAAAAAGGTAGAAGTTTTCAAGTTGAGTGAAAAAAATTAGGTACTTCAGAAAGTGTCACCACGTTTACGATTTTACCACATACTTTTAAGTAATGTTTTTACTTTATATTGATACGCATACATTTTAATAATTTTTTATTCATTATTCTACAATAATTTTATTTTTCAGTGGCTCCTAAAATAGTTACTAATTTAAATGGTGAGTTACATTAGTGGTTTTGGCTACTGAATTTTATTATGAATTACAATATGAAATAGAGAAGTGACGAGATATATACCTACATCATTTTAGCAAACGTATGTTCAACATAATTTATATCTATTATACTATTATATTATCTTATACTATATTATTCAGAATTTAGGAAAAATTGTGAAAATAATTTTTTATTTATAATTAAAATTGTATATTTATTATAATTTATTCTAGTATAATAGCAGAAAAGTTACAATTATATTGCAAATATTTATATAAAAGTTATTTTGAAAAATAGAGCTTTAGACAAACTCTAAAACTCAAAAATTAATGTTTTCTAGAATTAATTCAAATAATTAGAGTTTTTTAAGTTGGAAAATCGTCAACAATTGGTCATACCTTGGACTTATTTTTAGAAACAAAAATGTAGCTCACACAAATTTGGTATTTGAGAATTTAAATTAAGATGTATTATGTAAAACAATATTTTCTATATGATAAAAGAAATTTAAAAAAAAAAAGCTCTATAGATTCCAAACCCGGAAAAAATTGTTTCAAAACAGAGTAATTTAGTTATAGCAATGAAATTACGCTTACTATTGTGCAATTGATTTTAAAATTGTATTAACTTCTTAAATAATGGTTCAAATAGGTTAAAATATCAACGCATTATTTAAATTAATATTCTGTATACGTGGATGATCCATAAATTGAAAAATGGTCCATAAATTCTATAAAACATATAGAATTTATGGATCATTTTTATTTTTAAATTTGTTTTTACGAGGACGTATACGAGACAACTGAGCTCCCTCAGAATTGTATTTTTAAAAGCAATGATTTATCGTTGTTTTCAGTGATTGAATAATGCGTTTGAACCACAACTTCTAGATTAGTGATCCACTCAAAGCATAGTCGATACTTCATCAAATTACCCACGCGATCTAGAATGATCCCGGCTTTTTAAAATATGTTGTGTATTTGTTTGAAAAATATTAGAAAGACATGGAAAAGTTATTTTTTATTGCAGACTTCATAATGATTTCAAAACAGTTTTCAGAATTCTTATCGAAAAATGTAGATCAATTAGTACATTTGCCTATGATTTGTGTACTCGTATAAAAGACGGAGTAAAAAAATCGATAAATTTAAAATCGTAGGTATGATACATATGGTGTACAGAATTTACCATAAATATATTTGAATTAGAATTGAATAAATTTTCAAAAACATTGACATTAATACAGATTTAATGGGAAGTGAGTTTTGAAAAAAAATTTAAATCTTAAACAAAATTGTTGTTTTACAAATAAATATAATCGAATCAAATACATAAAAACAAAATCATTATAAATATTATGTTGTGCAACAAATTTTATAAAAAATATTTCAAATTATGTACATGTCATGTATTTTGGTGGTAATAATTTTTAATAAATCTAGAGTTTTTTATTACTAGTATATATTTGTTAATCATTGACAGTATGTGTAATAGGTACAAGCAAATGCTAACTTATATGTTTAATTTTTGGTGATTACCATTTTTAATAAGTTTTTTGTTTTTTATAACGTATTATCATATAAAAAAACATATAATATATCATATATAATATGACATATAACTCTTTGACAATATACAAACGTATAATAGGTACGTTTTATCGGTCTGATAACCCTTTTAAAATTCGGGAGGAATTGTTTTTAATTATTCAATAATTCAGAGTTACATTAGTCAAGAACTTCTTTCAACTAACATCAACTATCATTTTTCACAAAATGATATTGATGATAGAATTTTAAAACTTTCGTATGCTAGAATCAAAATTGAAAGTTAAGTGAACGTCTCAGTACAGCTTTCTAAAATAACGTTATTACAATTTTAGTTATTTAAAAGCTAATTATGTGTACGTAGAACGCACAGTTAACTGTTGACCGACTTCAGTTCCTCACAATGTCATATTTGAGTTGTGGTTAGCATTTTAAGCGAGTACAATTGGCAAGCTGGGTTACACTTCAATTGAATTAACTAATGTTAAAATTTGTTAGATTATTAAATATATAATCAATGGATGGACTAAACGAAACGTTTTGTAGAATTTTTCTAATTGTTAATATTAATTAATTTAAACTATATCATTCAAATATCCCTCCTAATAGTGCGGGAAGTGCTGCTGCACCTGAACAACGACACATTAAAATTGATAAAAAATCTAAATGTATATTATACATGTATAATATATAAAATAATAATATATAATATAAATTTAAATTTTTAAAAATAAATATTTTATAAATAAATATTTATAAATCATTTTCAAAAGAATTGTATGGTATTTGTAACGAAACATATATCTATCACACCATTAGTGGTCTAAGAGGATTCATCCGAAGAGCATTATTAAATATATTCTAAAATAATTCATTTTTGTGTTACACGATATTTTCTTAAAATAAAATATAAAAATTAATATTCTTAGATTTAATTGGAAGTAAGTTTATTACAGAAAAATAAAAATATTAAATAAAATAATTGTTATAAAAATAAATAACATCGAATCTAATCCACCAAACACAATAACTTTTGATACACTGTGCGACAAATATTACAAATTTAATTTCTAAGTATGTATACGCTTTTCGGTAACTATAATTTGTAATACTTCTTTGTTTTATAATGTAGTATTATTATAACATATGAATATATTGTAAATTTTTGACAATATACAAGCGCATACTTATCAATCTGTTATTATTTCCTTTGATAAAGCTTAGGAGTAATTTTTTTTTCATACTAGTATATTCAGTAACTGTGTGTTACATATTAGTCAAATAATTAGGAACAACTTCTAGCAATATGTTATTGGTGTTGGAAAAGAATATGTTTGTATGCTAGAATCGACATTACAAACAGTCTTATTGAGAGCTAAGTGAACATCTGAGTATGTATTCCCAAAATCAGTTAAAGTATGCCTTATGAATTTCGATTATATATTAAATTCCTTGGTTTTGAACAGTTACGATTTACGTAACGTAATTTCTATTTATTAAATAAGTAGTTGCTCATTATAAAATGAACGTAGTATACACAATTGACCGTTTACGTACTAAAATTTCTGAAATTTTTTAATTTAAATTATGCCAATAATTAATTGAATAACTTATGCGAGTGCAGTTGGCAAGTTGAATTACATTGAAATAGAAAAAAAAAAAAACTTCGACGAATATTAATACTTGTTAGATTCTTAGTTTTATAATCAATGGCTGGACCAAATGTAACGTTTTGTAAAATTTTCTATTATTGCACGAAAAGCAATATGAAGGCACTCTAAAATTGAACCTGGTAAATTAATTTTTACCATGATCTAAATAATTCTCTTAATGCGGACATTATAGCTATATCAAAAAAAACAATATATCATTATTTATAACAAATTTAAATATAAAATTTAAAAATGCTTATAAGAACATTTTCAATAGAAATGTATAAAGTTTGTAATGAGACAGGCATCTTCCATACTACACGTGTTATAAGTACATTTTCCGAAACATTTTAAAATAAACTTTTTTATTTTGTTTTTGAGTTACCCATTTACATTTATTGTGTAATATTATGTATACCTCTACAAATAATCATGGTATGCATTATTTTGCATATCTTTTCTATTGTTCTTTTCTAACTTTTCATGTTTAGATACCGCTGAAACAAAAAATAATTCTTCGAGTCAAAACAATATCAATTATGAGTTAAATCCCATTAATAGTAAGTATATAGCCTGAGCCTATATAGATGACACTAACGCTAATTTACACTTAGAGGCCAATATTAGCACACGATATAATATAAAATATCGAGTAGGCCTCTGGATGGGTCAATTTCACACATGTATATAATATTTAGTATACTATTCAAAAATTAAAATATTTTAGGTAGGTATAAAACCATTTAAAACATTAGACAACATTAGAAATGTAAATAACTAAATTTAATAAATATGTATAAACAGACGTAGATTTTTTTATTTATTACGAAATTAAAATGAAATAATATTATATAGTACGATATAATATTATTATATATTATATAGTAAAGTATTGCGTGTGCTTATTTATCAAAATAGAATAACTATATTAAAGATATCAGTTAAAGTTTTTAAAAAAAAATTTCTAGTTATTATGTTAGACCATTAACTTTTTAGAAGATAGCAGTCAGAGAGGATGTTCTGAAGGTGGTGAGTATTAAACAATCTTAAAGCTATTATTTTATTATTTTAAATAAAGAATCATTTTGACAATGTAATGATGGATATAAGTATTAGTATTTTTTCTGCAATGTTTGAATGCAAAAACGAAGATGCCTATATGGATGAGCGGAGTAACAAGAGAATATAGAATACGAAACAAATATTTATGGAGAAGTATTGGTTTAGCATCAATAGTAAATAAAATTAGTGAAAATAGACTAAGAATATTTGGAATGTGATGAGGAGAGAAGAAACTGAAGTAGTAATAGCAATTATGGAAATAAAAGTTGAAGGAAAAAGAGGTAGAGGAAGACCAAATAATATATGGATGAAAACAATTTAAAAGTAAATGAGGGTTGTTAATTTGTGTGTAGGGGATGTAAATGATCGTAATAAATGGAAGAATATGACGAAGAATGACGACCCCAAATAGTTGGACAAAGAAAGGCAAAGAAGAAGAAAAAGGACAGTTACTAAAATCAAGTGACGCGTCATTTTATAAGATTTTTGAAATCCATTAACATTTAATTTTGATGAATATTTGGTTTTTATTTAAGTTTGAATTATACTGTAGAAATATTTACAACTATACTATATTATACTATTGATTTTTACAACAATTATGAAATTTATTTCTAACTTATTAAAACTTTAATTCTTAGAAATACCTAAGGAAATTATAGGTAAGTCTATTTATTACTTAACACTTTACATATGTTTTAACTTTTTTTATATCTCTATCTGATTATTTACTTAAATATTACGTATATGTTTTCTAAAAGTGTAATTGTATTTTATTTATTTTGAAGGATATTATTTGAAAGTCTAAAGACCTCAAAAATATTGACATTAATACATTATGATTTTACAGTTGACTATTTCAATAGTAAGTCATTTTTTTTTTTTTTTAATGAAACAAAAAATAATTGTGCTCAATATAATATAACAAGTTATTATTTTTCACGTAGATATTGTTAAAAGTTGAAATAAATTATAATTACTTAATTTTAAAGTTCCAGAAACGGTATCAATGTACTATTTAGCATTGATTCCATACCTTAAAAACAGTATGAATTTTATTTTTATGTATTTTAAGAGGATTATTTACTTTTAAAACCCTCTATAAGAGTAGAGTGAAAACAATAATTGCGAAAGGGTACGATTTAGAGCAGAATATAGATATAGATTAGTATAAGATTTTACTAATGTTTTAAATGCATTACAAAATCATAGATAAATTATAAAAATCGTGTGAGCTCTATCTTTAATAATAGTTCCGCAATAATAAAGAATCGGTGTTATTTTTAGAATATTCTTAACGTTTGGCAAAAAATTCCGAGATATTGACTCACATATTAATAAGATATTAATTTATCAGCGCATAGAAATTTCAAATTTTTGGAGAAAAATTTAAGGTGTTATTTGAATTTAAGTTTTAACAGCAAAACAATGCGTTATTTTATTTTAGAAATCGAAATAACACCATTTAATATATACGTTGACAGAAACTGTTTAGTTGATTTTCTTACATCCCATACAGAAAATATTGTTTAACATTATAACTATTATAATTTCAAGACTTAAATATTAGAATTGTGTTGGTAACAAATTTAAAAAAAATAAATATATCACAAATAATACACATTTTTCAAATATCTTTAATCAATTAAGGAAATAATTGTGACATATGACTTTTCATTGTTTTCTAACATAGATAGTCTTAAGCATACATTAAATTTCTAATTTTTTTTCTGTAAATATGAAATATTTTTTATTATAATTCATAAAATGTTTCATTATGTGTGAAAGGGTACATGACACTTTCACATTTTGTCTTTTCAAATTTTTAAAATTTACTTTAAAGTACTGTGTATCGAACTAGAGCTATCAGAAAACGGGTATAAATATAATGAATGTAAAATTTTCGAAGCATTTTGGAGAAATAGTTTATAATAGATAAAATTTTTTTAGAATTTGAATGACTTTTAATTTTATTACATACGTTTGGAAATTTCAACGAATAAAAATTGTTTGTGGAAGTTATAACTGAAATAGAATTGTAACGAATCAAAAAAAACAAAATATAAATATAAAATCCATATGTACTTCAACCAAAATTATGAAAACCAATTTTCGGAAATAATCAACTACACATAAATATCTAATATTGTATTTATATCGTATTTTCAATACGCTTATCCAAAAATTAATTTTTTTTATAATACAATAACTGTAAAAATGTATAAAATAAATCATTTGAATTAAATAAACCCAACATATTTCTTTTAATAAATCCAGCATTTTTCTGAATTAGATATCGATATTAGAGAAAATTGAGTTAATTTTTTGGAAAAATTTTAGCTTTTTAGTTTGAAATTGTAACACAAATGTAATAACAAATATCAATAATGCTTAAAAGAAGTTAAAATCTACGTTAAAGGTTCAATTTTTTTAATTACATTTAATGACTAGACCATTCCTTCCGGCATCCATACACAAAGATAATGACAGACAAGAAACTTTATTCTTCTTATCTATTTATTAATCACCATTAAGGTGACAATTAATCATTGGGAAAATCATGTATTCTTCACTACGTTTGAAATCTAGAATTGTGTTAGACTGTTATGAGATTAAAAATTGTATGAATATAATAATTGTTGCGTGTAGAATTGTTAAATAGGTAATGTTATTAAATCATAACTAACATTTTTGTTTTTTTTTTTTTTTTTTTTAAATATAGAAGCGTATTTCCAGAAGCCTATGCAATATTGTTCGAAAATTGAGGAAAAAGGTTTAAACAAATTATACAATAAATAAAATTGTATTTTTAAATTACTTATTTATAAAAAAAACAAGATAAATAAACTGGTGTAAATAGTATTAATACGATTGAGAATATTATTGTTTCCCTTAATTTAAAGAATAACTTCACATTTAAATTATACAGGTGTTTGTTGTATAATTTCACAGATACCCATTTGTTAATAGAACCTAATGGATTTTTTTAAACATACAAAGAGCTGACCTATTAGCTGTTATATTTCTAGACAAATTCATACCAAACCAAGATGTCAATCTCACTGTGGAATCAACAAAATATCAGAAACATACGGTTTAGTGTTCGGTTCTTCGTTCGCAACTGATACAGTTGAACAAGTACTTCTCCTTACCCGAATTTTGAATGCACGTGTTCGTTCTAGCTTTTTTCCTCAAATGTGGATAAGCACCATCATCATCATCAGGAATCCTAAGCCTGGAAAAGATCATACTCTACCTAAAAATAATCTACTCTTAGTTATGGTCACTATGAAACATTTTTGAAAACGCAATTCTCCACAATCTCATCACAAATACAAAAAATATTATTAAAATATAAAAGTATAAACTAAAAATAGTTCAACTTAAATTTGATCACGATAAGACCCAATCTCACATAAGCATGGTCAGAACATTGAATTCCTCACCAAACCCTTAAAGTTATTTTAGACGCCATTTAAAACCATTCTCAACACCGTTAATTTTCCATAAATCCATAACCTCATACGGGAAAACAGCTGTAAACACCAACACATTCACGATCTTGGAATCTCTAATGAATTCCAAATGTCAGTAAAATACAATGACAATTCACTTGGACAGCAAGTAAAAAACATTAAAACTCGATTAAAACTTGTACTAGGTGTATTTAGAAATATACCAATGCCCTGAAATAGTGTTATATAGGCTCAGTTATGTTTTCCATGTAATGCCATTCACTAACTAATGGTTTACGACCACTGATTTGAACTGTTGAGCTCAATGGCTATGTATACATTGCTTCATTATTCACGGAGTTACAACGATCGAGTTACTCGGATTATACCGTTTGGAATCGCCTGGGCCATAGATCAATGAACGTCACTCGTCCAAAGTTAGTTTCTTTTTTTTTGCAATCCACCACCGTTTTTATGTAAACGATTCATAAGAGACACGCAGACAATCACTATCCGTAACAGGTTTTCATTTGCTTGGGCTTGTCACTTGTTAGGCAGTATTGTCTTCATATTCATTTAATCAATCAAAAGAAGTTATCACAAATTATGCTCCATAAGTTCATTGTTGTAACTAAAAATTTACCCGTTCGCCGTGACACCCATAACTTTTAAATATTATAAACATTGTGATAGTAACATCAATGATGTAAAATGTACTTGTTTAAACAGTTCAGCTTAGTGATGGGAACAATCGAGAGAAATTATTCGAAATACTCGATTGTTAGATTTAATCGATTATTTCGATTGTTTTAAAACTTCTCGAGTGATTCTCTCGGTATCGAAATCAGCTGAAATAGTCGAATGATAAAAATTTGTAATATTACTCGGCGACTGCCGAATGGCGAGTGATTCTTTCGAAATTTAATCGACTAATGTCTAAAACATAAAACAACTGAATTAGAATTAGTAATTACTAGATTAATAATTTATAATAATAAAATAAGATTTATATTCAATAATACCTATCCTATTGGATTAAATTTTACGCACTTCTTGCTCAAACTTTAGAAATATTTGGTTTGAAATAATTCATTATCATAAGGTATCATTCATTAAGTATATTGATTTATAATTTTTCCTATTCACTATTCAGTTTCTTATGGAATTTAATGATTTTAATCTCTCGATAGTCGATGTGAAACACACCATTTCTTAACTATTAAGTATTAACTATATATAGTACGGAGAAAGAGAACTAACATATTATCTTATAACTTATATTATTTATATTTTATACAAATTAGTAATTACACACCATAATATTTATTAATAAATTATTAATTTTTATTTATAGTCTATGAATATTTTCATTCCATAAAATATTATATATGGGGCATGGGTACATGCGTTTATAATAATATAATTTTTTTTTTAAATTGTGTTTTTTTATTACTTAATTAATTTAAAATAACATTATAAATTTTAACAATTATACAACTATAAGATTTATAATATTGAAAAACTAATTATACCTATGTTGTTGTACACGTTTTTATATTTATTTTATAAAATGTCAAATAGCTAACATAAATTGATTGTAATGGCTAATAGTCTAACGAGTAGCGAGATTAATCAACGTGAGTTGTATTAAGTGTCGAGTAGGTACTACTCGAGTAGCTGATTACTGAGTGTAATGAAATATAAAATTGACCGAGAGGTTTTTTCGAGTGAATCTCTCGATTGTTATAATCTCTCGATTACTCACATCTCGATTATCGAAATCACTCGATTGTTCCCATCACTAGTTCAGCTAATAAAAGATGATTTCTTACTAATCACTCTGTATTCTCAGTAAAAATGATACCCCCTCCCCAATAAATGATTGTTGATGATAACATATATTCTGCTTAAATTTCAGTTAACTGTGATCAAAGTTTATTTATTGTTTTTAAATTTAACAAATTACAATTAATTCATTTTAATTAAGATTTGCGAAATGTTTAATGATTTTAATTGATCCCAAACAACTATAAACGATACGCGTTTTTTCCACATTTAGTTTTTTTTTTTTTTTTATATTATATGTCTTGATTCTAGATTTAATTTATAGATAGTTACAATTTAGAATCATTCTATACCTGGATGTTTATTCTTTAAGTGCACCACCTACAAACACACTACATATCACATAATCAAAATATAATTACCAAGAAGGTACTATACTGTAATAATATTATTCACATTGACTGCAAAAGTTTAACGCAACTGAAAAGTCTTCATTTAAATTGTTTTAATCTTATTTCATTTGAAATAGTCTATATAAGCATAAGACATTAAAAACATTAAAATTTTTCTCTATCTTAATTATAATAATGAAAATAAACGTACAATATTTTTTTCATTATAAAGCTAAAATTAGTGAGTTTAAAACATTGTTTATTATAATATTTGAAAATAACAAGATGATATTGAAATTTTTTTGTAATCAATTTAAAAGTAAATTCAAAGTTTGTTCAGATTGTACAATAAATCAGCATCTATCTGCCAATACGCGAATGGATGGTTTTATTATAAATATCTGATATACAGTCGTTATGAATTCCTTTAACAGATGTACCTATACTGTTAATTAACAAAAATATTAAGTACTATGGCAATTATATTCATGTTATGAGTTTTCATTTTAATATTAAGATGCCTGTCTTAGTAAGTTATTACAACAGAAAATTATAATATAGGTTTTATTTCTGGAGTAGTTTTAAGTTAAAATATTCAAACATTGACATTTTCCTCATAAAATTATACACTCGAACATGAACCATACATGTTATGATAATAGAAATATTTTTTCATTAAATTATTATTTTGTATTCAATTATTGACCATTCTTATTGTAAAATTAACCTGTAATACATTTATACATTAGATCAAATATTTGAAAGTTTTCATACATCAGGTATGTTTGGTGATTTTTAAAAACTTTACTATTTGTAATTTTGAAGATATATTTGAAATTTAAATTTAAATTATTTTCTTATAAATATAGGTTGATTGATAATATGTTGATGCCTTGATTAACTTTCTCAATATATAATTATCTCTGAATAAGAAAGAACTACAATCATTTCTTAAAATATCTAAATTAATACATAATTTTATGTTATTTAAATGTTGTATTATTAGTTTAGATGTTTGTAATTTTTTTTATTTAAATTGTTTTAATTTTCACTCTTATTGTACACTTGATATTACTGTTCCATAGATAATATTTATTTTCTCATTTTTCCGATTATGAACCCTCCTACTTACACCACAGCCATAGAATTTAGTGAGTAAACCAGTTAAATAAGTTTTACTGTCAAGTCTAGATTTAAGTTCTAAATTTATTGTATGGAAGTAAATCGGTGAATAATATTATTAATACTAAAAGTTATGCTTCAGGAAATTTTTAAAAAAATTAAAGAATGAAAAATTAAGTTAATTTATTCATGTAACTTTTTACAGAAAATCTCTCACACAAAGAAATCATTGTTTTTATGTATCAACACTACGGTATATTTCAATTTAATTACTCTAACCATTTTAAAATTTATTTGCAATACTTGCTAATTGTAAACTGTTTTATTAAATTTACGATATCATGGTCAATCAATTAATTAATTTACGCGTTTTATTGTTTTTATTTATTTAGTTTTATTTATGGGATCTGACATTAGACACATTTTATGATTGAAGAATAATGTGTAATAGAGTCGAATGCGTGACATTAATAGTATGGTTGGTGGTAGGGGTTAAAATAAGCTATAGGAGCTCTAATAAGAGTATAGAAATTATTATAATTCATCAGTTAACTAAGCACAAAAACGATGATTTGAATCTCTAACATTCCATATCATGCAAGCTTATGTGAATCTTAAATTTGCGTTTTCACTAAGAACATTCATCACCGGACGTCATCAGAGTGATACCATCGCAAATCTAATGAAATTACAATCCTATCTACTACATTTAATTTTAATAAAGTCTTTTCTCCTTTTTACACGATATTATTATATAAGCTTACCTCCGCAACATTCTGAGTTAATTTAAACTTGCACTGAATTTAGACTAGTAAGTTAAAGATTTCGTAGGTATTGAATAAAACAACACTTGTTTTGAATATGGTAGTTATGGCACTAAACGTCTTGGAAATCTGGAGCACTACATGGTTAGTGGTATCTTGGCATCTCCTTGGACTGGTTATTCTTGGCTGGTTTGGGGTAGGTGGTCTACTAAAATTTCTGCTTGCGCGAAAGGGTTTTATAGAACCGGTATCGCGGTGGGAGCAAAAACTTGCAGAATGGCGGAGAGATTGTGGTCAGCTGCAGTACGTGCGCTATGTGCGCTACTTTCGTCAGCTGTTTATTAGTTTTTGGTACTATCTGTGTTTGATTTATTTAATTAGTGTTAATTATTCTTTTGTGCTCCAGATGTCGTACGTCTATTATCAAAATATATTATGCACTTGAAAATATTATAATGTGTATACCAACCCGTCTGAATATAACAATAAGATACTTATTTTTGGATACATTACAAATGTGTTAAATTTTATATATATATATATATATTTAATATATTTATGATGATGGTGATGATTATTATAAAATATACTTACACTATTTGGCAGTTGAGAATATAATTCAAATAACCTCTCGAATTATTGTACAAATTGTTTATAATGTTCATCCGTTGTTTAAATGAATATTCTTTAAATTTGTGAACTAAATTTGGAATATTTTAATAATTTTTAGTCAGGTACAAGAAATTGAACGTTTGTTTTTAAATATAAATTTAAAATCTTTCAGAAAATTTTTCAAAATTTAATAGGTAGCAAACAAATAGTTCCAATTGTTAATAAGAATTGTTTGTCACGATTTTATTTTTCTTACACTACGCATCAGAGTCTAAAAATCCAATTAGCGCGTAAAAAATATGTTGAGTGATCAGATAACTAATGTCCTCTGATAAGTTTTAGCCAAATGCAAAACCCATTAGTCATGCATATCGTCTAACGCTACATCTTTAGTGATCTACTACATGCTAGGTCATACACATCAATATTTTCTAGTAAAAGTTTTCTTCTTCTTCTTCTGGCTTAATCTACTCTACAAGAGTTTTTGCCGCCATCACCACTTCACGTCACTTCTCTCTATCATGTATTATATTTCTCCAATCATTCACTCCAATTCTTTTTAAATCTTCCTCAACCACATCCATCCATCTTTTCCTCGGGCGTCCTCGTGGTCTCTTTCCCGTCGGTTTCCAAGACATTACTGTTTTAATTAT
The DNA here is from genome assembly GCA_017140985.1 of Hormaphis cornu. Classification (NCBI taxonomy): domain Eukaryota; kingdom Metazoa; phylum Arthropoda; class Insecta; order Hemiptera; family Hormaphididae; genus Hormaphis; species Hormaphis cornu. The sequence goes on along the minus strand of CM029357.1, from coordinate 43,585,445 downwards.
CTTCATATCGCTTCCACGCATGATGTGCCCAAACCACTGGATTCTTTGGCCTCTAATGTGATATTTAATTGGAGTCATTTCTGTTTCTGCAATTAGTTCTTTGTTAAACTTTCTCCTCCACATACCAGTGTTCACATCTAATTTGGGTCCACATATCATACGCCATATCCTATTTTCGAACGTAGTAAGACTTCGTTCTGTAACGCTAGTTGTCGTCCATGCTTCGCATCCATATGTTAGTATAGCTCTCACTATCACTGTGTAGAGTCTAATTTTTGTCTTTTTTGACAGCATTTTAGATTTAAAAAAACTTGGATAATGCAAAAGACGCCTTCCCTGCTTTTATTATCCTTAATCCGATCTCTTGTGACCAGTCATTCTTCGTATTTATACATACGCCAAGGTATTTAAACTCATTAACTTTTTCATATATCCAGTCATCGGGATCAGGGTCCGTTGAGTCTGCATCCGTGTCTAATAGCTCCATGATCTTTGTCTTTTCTACGTTTATTTTTAACCCTATTTTGTCAGCTGATTTTTCTAAGACTTTCGCTGCTTTCTCTGTATCATCTCTGGTATTGCCTATGATGTTAAGATCATCAGCAAAACCTAGGATATGAATTTTTTGCTGGTTTATTTCTACACCCGTTGTCTCTTTTTGCATCTGTCTGACCGCTTTTTCTAGAGCTAGGTTAAACAATAGTGGAGACAACGCATCGCCTTGTTTCAACCCTGTTTCCACTGTAAATGTTTCGGAGATTGTCTGATCTACCCTGATTTGATACTGTGTTCCTTCCATACACATCCTGACTAAGTTTCTAAGCTTCTTCGGTATTCCAAATTCAGTCATTACGTTGTACAGACTCTCTCGATGGACGCTATCATAGGCTTTTTAAAGTCTATAAATATCTGCCAAAGGCTTTGTCGAAATTCATATTTCTTTTCTATGATCTGACCTATAATTGCAATTTGTTCAATAGTGGACCTCCCCTTCCTAAAACCACATTGATATTCACCTAGGTTTTCTTCTATATAGGGACTTATGCGGTTCAGTAACACTTTGGAGAATATTTTATATGCTGAGTTTAGGAGCAATATTCCTCTGTAATTTCCACATTCAGTTTTATCACCTTTCTTATGAATCGGTATAATTACTGCCTTTTTCCAGTCTTCCGGCATTTGTTCTTCTTCCCAAACCTTTTGGCATATTTTGAAGATAGCTTTGTGTATTTCTTCGCCACCGTATTTGATAAGCTCAGCCGGTATTTCATCAGATCCTGGTGCTTTCCAGTTCTTTAGACTGTTGATAGCAGTCTTGACTTCCTCCAATGTTATTTCACTAATCATTGGTTCCGCTGTCTGATATTGTGTGTTTCCTATTGGATTCACCGGTATTTCCGCATTAAGAAGCTGTATAAAGTACTCCCTCCATCTTTTAACTCTATCACTGGATTCCATTAGCATATCTCCATTTTTACCCTTTATTGCCTTTAGGGTTGGGTTGAAATCCTTGTACCGTCCAATTGTCTTGAAGAAGTTTCTAATTTTTCCTTGCGAGCGATCCTTTTCAGCTTCTTCTAAAATCTCATTAATGAACTTTCTTTTTTCTCTCTGTAATATTCTCTTACAGTTTTTCTTTTCATTGAGGAAAATATCTTTCGCATCCTGATTCCCAGACCTTATAAAATCTGTTCTTGCTATACGTCTTTTTTCTACGGCTTCCCTACATTCCTCATTATACCATTTATTTTTCTTACCCTTATTTCCATTTTGTACTCCACCGATGCTTCGTTCCGCTGTTTCTTTTATGACTAGACTGATCTTGTTCCAATCCGTTTCTATATTCCCAGCTCTCCTATAGTTCAGGTGTCTATCAATACTATCTGCATATTTTTTTCTAATATTTTCGTTTTTCAATAGGTCTACGTAGAATAAAAGTTAAACGAGTAAAAGTTTTACTTATTGTTAATGTGTGTCTTGTATTTAAATGTAAGAAGTAAACAAAAAACAATTTAGAGTGTTATTGCATTTATTCGACTGAGTATAGCCTTACCTTCAAAAAAATTTAGATTCATAGAATGGTTATGAATAAATTGTTTTAACAATGATGGTTATTTTTTTTTCTCGAAATACATTATGGACTCATAGATATGGTCAGTTTTATTAAATCAGTATCTTTTCTGATAAACTTTCGGGCTCACCTAATAGTTTTTTGAAGTTTTTCTTTTTTTAATTTAGCTACTTTTTGATTAATTTTACAAAAATCAAAAAAAAAATTTATATTTTTCTACATTTTGGCATGAAATTTCCACATTTGTTTTCACTTTTATAGGCAAGAGAGGTTCCAAACTCTACGTTGAATTCTACAAAAATTTATGGTTTTGGATTTCAAATATGTTTTATAGATATGTTTTGTTTTTGTATTTGTTTGATTGGTTAAGGAATTCAACTTTTCTTTCTTTCCTTTCCTAAACTATATTCTCACTTAATTTTTCACTTTTTTTCTCATTTTTCTTTTTTCTTTTTTTCTTTTTTTCTTTCTATCATAACGTATTTATGAGTTTTGGCATTTTATGCCAAGGTTGTAAAATCTTGTTGTTTATGTCTTAATCTTAAATTATACATTTTATTAATTATTATCAAAAAATATTGGGTTTGCATTGCATAGTAAACAATAATTTTTTTTTTTTATGTTCTTTAGTAATTGGTGATCTTTTTTCTAAATCGCAAGGTAATGGGTTTGACAAAAAAGATTTCATAAAATGTACGGTTAGAATGGTAGTTATTATTATAATTAGGGATGATATTTTTGTTTTGGGAAGTAAATAAAATATTAATTAATTGATTTATTAACATTTTTTGGTATCAATAAAATATTTTAATCATATAAAATGAAATACATTAGAGAGTTGCACTAAAAAAAAAATAATATTAAACCAAATTATATTTTCTAGAGTTCGCAATTAAATACCTAGAATACGTTGCTCGTAACACTAAACTTCAAGATATAACACCTGAAGGTAGTACATAACCCAAAAATTAAATAATAATGTTTACGATATTAATGAGAAAAACAATTATGTATTGATTTTATTAAATAAATCATAAAATAAATTATCATTATAGTAAAAAACATGTAAGCAATTACAAATTGTTTAAATTAAGGTACAAACTTAAATCAAAATTATTTTTAATTTAACATAGTCATGAAAATGGCTTCCCAACTTTATTGCACCAATATGAAGTTGATATAATTATTTTGCTACTTTTTTGCAACAATTTGTAACACACAATTTTTAACGCAAATAAATTTTTTTCTAAAGGGATGCCAACTTTACGTATCACCCCATTTTTTTTTTATCAAAACCAAAACCATGACAATAATTTACAAGTAATTCACAGCAATTTTTAACATCTTAATAATAATAACTAAATAAAAATGTTATAGGTATGTAATAATAAATTGTAAATTATACATTTTTTATATACGTATTATATATTAAGTACTAATAAAGTATTACATAAACGCTTAATATAAACCTTCTAGTGATTCAGTTACGGAAAGCCCGCGGTTCCTGAGGCTTCGTTGATAATATTATGATTATTATAAAATTTATAATAATCAATAATGAAAACGTGAAACATCATTTAATGATGTTTCACGTTTTCATTAATAACGCTATGTCTATTATGTACCTAAGTATTATATCTACCAAAAATGTAACTGTTGAATCATATTTTTACTTAATTTATTCTGTGATTTTAAATAGAAAATACATTTTATTTAATAAGTCAATATAGATTCTTAAATAACCTAGCCAAAGCTATTAGAGTAAGTTGAGTACTTTAAATACAACAATAATTATAAATTATTAAAATTTGTTATTACAATAGTCTTTGATTAGGTAATATAGGTAATCAATTATAATGTTATTTTATGTTAATATTATTATTAATTATTTATAATTATTGAGAATAGGTAGATCTTATAAAGATAGTTAGTTACTTAGTCCTTGATGATTAAAAGACTAAAAAATAACAGAAAATATTTTTTTTTTTTCGAAAAATATTAATTTATTTAATGAAATCAAACAAAAAAATGTTTTGGATTTTTATTAGAACATTTCTTTTTTTTAGGGGGGGGGGGAAACTATATTTATCAATTTAAAAAATGTTATGTTACTAACATGAAAATAAAACATAGGTACCTATTTAACTCTATTTATTTTATAATATATCATTGTCATAATTTGGTGTAAGTGGTACAATTTTCTGTCTCCCAATTACTATTTCAAATTAAAAAAAAATAAAAAATAGAAAGAACGGTCAACTTACGAGTTAAACTAAAGAAATTAACAATTACGATTCGTACTTACTAATTAAAGGCTTTCACTCACAATTTTTCAGGACCGATTTGGTTGAAGGGGGCTGCCACCCTAATTTAAAATGACCCATTGGAAGAACGGTCAATTTACTCATCGCAGGAGTAAACTGAAAATTACCTATAAATTAAGGGCTTTCACTCACATTTTGTCCAGATCGACTTGATAGAGGTGGGGAGAAAATCACATACATCTAGGTCGCCAATTTATACTAAACCATCAACTTTCAAACTGTGGGAGTGAACTTACAATAACTTAGGTACAAATTTTAATATTGGTGTTGTAAATTATGTAAAACTTGTTGCAATATATTAGCTGTAGTTCCAATTCGATAGAGTAGAATGGTGCTACACCTCATTTGAAAATTATTTTCTAAGTAAGGGGTTGAGTCGCAATTTCCAAATTAAGTCTTGCAAATTGTTGCAAATTAGTAACAAAATATTAGCACTGATTTGGAGCCAATCGAATAAAGTGGTGGTACTACGTGAAGTTGGTACCACCACCCTTAAAAAAGGGGACGGGGTTGAGTTGCGAATTCTGAAATCGGTGTTGCAAATTAGTTGCAAAATATTGGCAGGGATATAGTTCCGATATGACTTAGTTGGGGTACTACGTGAAGTTGACACCTAATAGGAAAAAATTAATTTGCGGAAACAATTGTTTGTTGCTAATTCTGAAATAGATGTTGCAAATTAATGCAAATCAGTTGCAAAATATTGCTTTGGATTTGGTTCTGATACGACCAAGTTGGGTTGCTACGTAAAAATGGTACCTCTATTGGAAAAAATTAATTTGCTTTGAAAGTTTGGTATTGAAAATACTGGAATTGGTGTTGCAAATGTTTGCAAAATAATGATATCAATTTCATGTCGGTGCAATAAAATTGGGGTGGCCAACTTGATGACCTTGAATAATTAACACCTAAGTTAAAAATGGTTGCATCACCAAAAATATTTGATAAATATAAGAATTGAACGCAGAGAATTTTAAATAACAAACTTAGTTTGCTGGATGTAAAAAATATGTTATAAAAGACATCAACACCTATTGTAATCAGTTTTGAATTAATTTTATGAAATTTGTCGTATAACTGGACTAACATACAAATTTATTCAAACTAATTTTAATGGCTAAACCAAATTTCTTTATGTTTAAGTAATTTTAAATCATTTAAATTCTGAATCTATAAGATTAGTTAACAAAAGCACAAACTATGTAATAGTAAATTTATCTATAGATATATTTATATTGTTATTAATTATACTACCTAATACCTATACTATATTTATATGTTATACATTAAATACCATTAACACCTATTTGCAATAATATTTATTTTATAAGTAAAATAAAAATTATGCTCTTTTAGATAAAGTTCCTAGCGCTGCAAGATTCTGCGAAGAGTGGCAAAAGAAATATCATCCTGATGAGGCACCCTAAAACCCTAACCTAAAACAATGTTTTTATTTTCTTAAAAAAAAAAGCCTAAACTCTGGTATGCGATCATTATGCTGTTGAAATAGATATTATAGAACATCAATAGACTATTAATAATACTATAAACTATATATACCTACATTTTTCTTTTACACACAGTTCTATTAAATTCTTATTAAATTAATACAAAAATAAATTATTTGTGTTATTCACTTATTTTAATTAAGATTAATACTTATACGAAATATTATTGTTATTATTGATAGTATTAAAATTATTATTTTTAGTTCATCCATTAAAACATACATAATGTTAAAAAGTTATTTAAAATATGTTTTAATTGATTGGCTTGTAATTTTGTTTTTATTTACGTTTTTTTATTGAATTTATGTGTCAACATCTAATGGCTTAATACAAATTTTAGCTTCTAGAAGTACTGCCACATATAATATTAAAAGAGTGAATTGAGTTTTACGTTAATGGATGTGTATGTGTTGATTGAAAATCAATAAGATTAATAAAACATTTAATAAGACAAATTAATAAGATTGATTTATGTACAGAGTATTAATTTAAATTTATTTTACAAATAAAAGCTTAGCTATCATTGGGTACGCGCTGTATTAAGTGAATTTGAGGTTTAAAGTAGTAGTTTAACATGTTAAATTAAATATGCAAAAATTATGAAAAATTCCATGATTCAAAGCAGAGATAAATAAGAAGGAAAGAAAGGAAGATGGAGGAAGGAAGGGAAAAATGTAAACAACCAAGATTAGATACTGTGATACTGTGTAAATTGAAAAAAGTAAGTTTAAATTGCAATTTAAATTTTTTAAGTCCTTGTAAAATTAGTAAAACAATTTAAACATTTTTAAAGTTTGATTGTTTAAAAATATGGTTCTCTTATCATATACGTATTAAATGAATTTTTGATATACTATGAACTTGTATAAACAATTTGAAATTTGTTGCAACGACATACTTAAACCACCAAGCTTAAAGGAACTGAAACACAAATTAATTTGTATGGTCATTAGACTTTTAAGCAGTGGAAAATTATGTATTTTTCCATATGCCCGATTTTTATTTTGAATATATGTATGAACTCATTGACAATACTGAAAATTGAAAATTTTGTTGTTATAAATAAACAACACGGTTTTTCAATAATTTCCTTTTTTTATATTATTTCTGAATCTATAAGGTGGATTATTTTGAAATTTTTTTATTCAAAATACAAATTTTGTTTTACATAGCATGTTTAGTTTTAAACTCTAAAAATACATGTTTGTGATATTTACAAACTTTTTTCTAATACTTGGTCAAAGTTTCGATAATTTTCAACTTTAAACGACTTAAACAAAAAAGTGGTAACTATAGATTTTTGAAAGTTTTCAAAAGCATATAAATGCACATGTTGCTAACTTTGAGTTAGGAAATGTTTCAAAACCTTTGGTGGAAAATAAAATTTTTTATTGAACAATAAGTTTTTGAAAATTATTTAATCCTATACTTAATTTAAATTTCTTTGAAATTTCTTAGGTACTTGTACCAAACGTGTATCTTACCTATAATAAAATTTTATGGGTGTCCAGTGTGTTCCGATGATTATTTTGTAAGTGATAGCAAAAAACTAAACAATTATGTCAAAATACAATGACTCCGTAATTTTTTACTTTTTCCTTAAATTTTGCTTGGTTTTTTTACTGCAACTTTCCTTTTTAATAGGTCTATAGACCCATCTGAAAAATTACTGACTTTATAAATCAAATCATCTTTACTACTCTTAAAGTTGTTCGCAGAAAAAAAAAAACCTCATTTTAAAAACAATACAATATTTGCTGTGCTCAGTATCTAAAAACCGAGAAATCTGATTGGAGTAGTATTTACTATTTTGAGTCGGTCCCTAATACACAAAAGGTATAGATTGACATTTTGAATTACTCTTTAAGGACGATGAAGAATCAATCATTGCTTTCAAAAATGTAATAATATAAGACCAACTCAATTTAATTTCCTCAACTGACCATGAACATGAGACAAAAGTGCGCGACACTTAGACAAAAAACCAAATATTGTTTACCAACTCGGATTGTTTTTAAACTTTATTTTCAATGACGGTTAATAGAACCAATGAAGAACCACTATGCATAGAATAGTTTGTTAGCTTGGTAAAAAAAGTACAAATGGCGATTTTTTTTATCTTTTTTAGTTAGCGATGCAATTTTATACTTATACATTTATACTCTGTATTATATTAAGGGAAAGTATCAAAAATAATGTTATGATTTTTCATTTAAGATTCTGAGCGATGCGAGGAAACAATTGATTTTACAAAGATATGTGTTTTAATTTTTTTTTTTTTTTTGTTTCTGTGTCACGTGTAGCTCATAGAAAATTGCTCCGATCTTCAACAACAGTACCACTTTCTGGTAGAGAATATTATATCCTTGGTTCATTATTAATTGTGTTTTTTCGAAATTTTTCAGTTACAAAAAAGTTCTTCAGGAAAAACAAAAAAAAAAAATTATGAAAAAACGGAAAAAATTATGGAAAACGCGTTTTTGACAAAATCAATTTTGTTAATTGGTGATAAATCCCAAAATAATGATTGGAAAGAATTTATATTTTCACACAATGTTAAAATTGGTAATATGCAGGTGTGAAGCAAATTTCAAAACATTTCACAAATTTTTGAGCTAAATATAGAACTGTGAAATTTTCAAAAATTTCCAATTTTATTGTCATTTAATTTTAATAAAAACTTAAATTTTCCAGAAAAAGTTTTGAAAATTTAATACAGTTTTATCAACATATATAACTGTTCGTAACTAAAAAATTTTAAAAATCGTTAGTCACAACTTTGTTTTATAATTGTTTTAATTCTGAAAATTGGCCGAAAATTGTCATTTTGTGTTTTTTTTTTTTTTTTTAAAAAAAATTGTAACATACACAATTTAATTATTTAAGAATTAAAAATTTAATATGTTATGTAAAACAAAAATGTCTATAAGTATACGAAAATTTCAAAGAAATCGGCCCAGTAGTTTTCAAGAACGTACAAGAAAAGTGTCGATAAAATGGTGCGTCACACTATATATATTGTTCGTCGACTGGGTGCCGCGCTGGTTCGAATCTCACACCCGGAAAAAAGTTTTTTTCGTTTTTTTTTCAAGTATTTTTTTATTTTAAAATCTTGTAATTAACATTCAACCCACATTCCATTGTCCTCTCTAGCTGAAATTTTGCATACAGCTTTGTTTAGGATGACAACACGTTATGGAAAAGTCAGTAAAGGGAGACTCCGAGGGGCTTGGGTTAGGATTTATTTTTATTTTTGTGATCACTTTTTCTAGTAAAAAAAAATGCTCCAATTTTAACATAAATTACCTCAAAAGATAGATAATTGATCCGAAATGGTACTTTATTTGAAACGTTGATTATTTTTTAGGTTCTGAGGGAAAAACAAAAACGGTCAAATTCCCAAAAGTGCTCCGTTTGACTTAAAATTTATATGTGTCGTTAAAATGGGTTTAATGAGTTAACTGCTTAGTTTTCAAACTATTTTGATCATTTTTAAGGGAGTAATGGATTTTGGGGGGTACTAATAATTACGAGAAACGTGTTTTTTCCACATCGATTTAAATTTTTTTGACACAACATCCAAATTAAAAATTGGACCAAGCTGAAATTTTTACACAATACCAACATAGGAAAAATACAGATTTGACAAGAGTATTTATTGTTAAATTTGTTTTTACCACGACGTTTACTAGACAACTGAACTCTCTCAGAATTCAGAAATTAAATAATGCGTTTAAACCACAACTTCTCAACTAGTGACCCACCCAAAGCGTAGTCACTATCCCGTCAAACTACCCACGTGACCTAGACTAATCCCGGCGCTTCCTTTTTTAAGTATTTATTCAGAGTTTTTACATTACACTAATGTAGGTAATGACGTCAAAATTTAAATAGCAAAAAGTCATTATCCCATCACAATCATGCCGAGTGTAGTATTAAAAATATTAAAAAATTAAGTTTATTTTTTTATTCATTTCCATCTATTTTTCACAGTAGGAACTTTTAGCTTTGTTTACATTTTTGTATAAATTTGTTTTAGACTCTGAGCGTTGTGAAAAAAGAATTGTTTTTATAATGATGTTTTTGTTAAGGAAATGTTTTTAACCCCTTAGAGTTCTGATACTTCATAAAGCAGTAACTTTTATGATAGTTTGAACATAGGACAAGAATGGTAGGTATCGTTGAAGTTTTTTTTTTTGATACTTCACTTTTTTTTTTTAATTATTGTCCTAAACCCGGAAATTTTAAGGTAAAAGGCTTGACAATTTTACATTTTTAATAATTTTTGCTGGTGGCAACAGGCTCCGATCTCTTTGTTGAAAACCACATAAAAATGTAGATTTTGGTTTGAAAATTTAATATTTACTTATATTTATTTGTGATACATTTTGATTATATTCCGAGTTATGTGTGAAGAATGGCTATAACTACCAAGTCTCAAAAATTGATTGTTTCCTAACCTGTTTGTAGTTGGATAATTGTTTTATCTCTTTACAGTAACGTATCGTCAAGTAGTGTAAAATACACACCGCAATCACTCCGTAGTCAAAACACCAAATCTTAAAGTTTTAAGAGTTTTAAGTTTTTAGAAGTTGGTAAGTATATCCACCCAACCATCATACACATTGTAAGTGTGTGAGTGCTCTGTTAGACTCAATCCCACGTGAAACATGTGCCTAACAGATTACTTGGACCAGATTAAATCAACAACAACTAAATACACACATAGAACAAAATGAAAAATTTGAAGTTTTTGAAATGATTTAATATTACATTTTATCAATTGTTGGCACAGTTATTGTCAATTTTATTCCGCTTAGATAAAAGTCATCATGAAAAATTTTAATATTAAAGGTTTTATAATTGTTTTGACATTGAATTCTCTACTTCTAGAAAATGTTAAGGGCGGTCCAAATATTTGTAAGAAACTAATACTATTAAAAATTTAACTAAAAGAATCGATTGTTATTACAATTATTAACGTTTTAAAATGAAAATTGTTTAACATTTTTGTTCGCTTTTCTTTAGTCATGTTATTTTCATCAAAATAAATGTATTACATTTTTTTTTTTTTATAATTTTATTATTTTGAAATTTTCGCGACCAATATATAAATTTAGATTAAACTAAGTTCCTCTCAGCATCGTTATTTTTAAAAGAAACGTGTAATTTCTAACTAATCAAGTGTATTACTTCTTTATTAATTACTTATAACAGTGACATACTGCAAATCCGTAAACGGTACTCAATTAGCATCTTACCCACCTGACCCTATTATTTCTAGCTTTTTTATACTTACGTTGTTGTGTTATATTTACTTATGTTCTTACAACATATTGACAATACATTTTTATCATTAATTTGTAGCGCAAATGATTTGTGTCCGTAAGTTATAAATCGTCGTAATATAATATTTACTGAATTTGATTTTAATAGTTGTAAATATAAGACTAAAAAATTTTTGACACCAGTTATCATAAACATTCTCCCCATTACAAAATGTTTTATCTTAATTTTAATGATATATTACTAAAGATAATAACGAGATATTTAAACGTTAAGAGAAATTAAATTGAAGTAAATTAATTTAATAAAATCTTTAAAAGTCCAAAAGTTTGACTTTTAAGGAAATTTTTAAGTTGGGTTTGGTGAACATGACATCCGCCGTTTTAACCAGATTCACAAGTATTTGTCAATTGGAGAGTCAACAAAATTGTATTATTTGGAGAATATTGTTTTCATTTTTTCAACTTAAAAAACATAATTTGATAAACAATAATGAAACAATTCGATTCGGACTTCATATCTCTATAAGTCAATCCCGTCTCGTCATATTTTTATACAACGTCTTGTCGAGATCTAATTGAACGGCTATTATTTTCCTTTTATTATTTCAATTATTGACAAGTTTGTCTTTGATATTTTGGTCTAATGCCCAATTTCTTTTTATGTATTATCTATGATGATGTCTATGTCTATTATATTGTCTATGATAGTTTTGGCGTTGAGTAAATTAAAGTGCTAATAAGATAAAGTTAATTATTTAAGTTAAAGTTAACAATTTTGCTCAATTTTGATGTAAAAATTTTAATGTTTCAGTATCGTCAATGACCAAGGTTGTTGGAACTTGGATAATATTATGTTGCTGTTTAGTCTCTCGGCGTGTGTCATGGCATTAATCACGCACTTTTCTATTTTATCCTTATGGAACCTAAGAGCTTTTGAAATAATCCGAAAGGTCGATCATCTTTTGACTGACTTATGTACAGTTTAGAAAAAAGTAGTTACACCCTAGTGTTCAATATTAGGTATTCTAAACCCTCTTTACCTACATTATTGGACCGGTTGTATTGAAATGGTGCAGTAAAATTTTCAAACTTGAACGGCCGAATTTCATGGTTCTGGACGTAGATTTTATTAATAGTTATATTACCGCATTCTTGGTGCATATCATATTGTATGATAAGAATTCCGGTACTAATTGAGATGGTTTTACTTCAATTCTTATCCCCCCCTCCCCCATTTGGTCACAACTCATGGATTTTAGATAAATGTTACTCCAATGATATTATATAATCGGTGTTGTCCCTGCAAAGTTCATCACGAACATATACATATGTTCCACGTCCTCTCAATTAAGTTAAAAACCGAGCACGATATTGACAAAGCAATCAATAACTTATCGGAACTTATCCATTCAGCAGCCTCCTTATCAAATACCTTAACCAGCCCCAAGCATTTGATGTAGAAGCAGACTCCCCTTTCTGAACAGATATGCTCACTAATAGTAGAAAAACGTAGAGCCAGAGCAGTTTTTCAATGCACGCGAATACCATCACACAAAAGCACTTACAATAAATTAGCCAATTCTCTAAAAAAACCCTAGCTAAAAACAAAGCGGACACACTTGAACAAAAATTTAACAATTTTTTTTTCACTCTAACCAGTGGCGCCGAACCTTTTATAAACCACTGGGGTAATACCTGGCACGACCTACCCACCCACCCACCTGAGCGGGTTGAAGACCCCCCCACCCCCATCCCCCGGACAACAAAATACGGTACCTTACCCTGTTTACTGCATTAACTGCATGATGCTTATCTGTTGTTCATTTCTCTCATCTCTGTCAACTATTTATTATTAATAGTAATTACAAATGACAATTATTTAATGTAATAAAATTAATTACTCACGACCCACCCAAATTGACCCACCCCCCCAATCACTAAAATGTTCTGGGGTATTTACCCCACTTGCTATACGTGTTCGGCGCCACTGACTCTAACGGTAGCTTATGGAAAGAAACCAATAAGTTACTTAGTCTTAAAACTCTTGACAATACACTTGCTTCTTCTGATACCGATAAAGCCGAAGTCCTTAAAGCACACCTTCAGGAAACCTTCCAACCACATCATAATATATTCATACCTCAATGCGTTGACGAAGTAAAGGCTGGTTTAGACCTTCCCTCACCCTCCAACCATCTTGAAAAATATTTCACGCCCAACGAAATCAAACAGGCAATCCAAAAATACTCCCTAAAAAAATCGCCGGGCTTCGATCTAATAACGGCTGAAGTAGCCAGATGCCTCCCCAAGACAGCAATAGTATAGATAACGTATATATTTAATGCAAGCCTAAGACACTCGTACTTCCCAATCCTTTGGAAACTCTCAAAAATTGTACTATTTCCTAAACCAGATAAAGCCTTGGACGACCCATCCTCATACAGGCCAATAAGTCTCTTGTCCTTCTTATCTAAAATATTTGAAAGACTTATTCTCAAACGAATGACTCCATACATTATAAATAACAATATTCTGCCGAACACCCAATTCGGATTCAGATCCTCACATAGTACCATTCATCAAGCCCATAGGATTATCGATGCAATATCGCTCTCGTTGGAAAAAAAAACTTTACTGTACCTGTGTCTTTCTTGATGTTTCCCAGGCGTTTGACAGGGTTTGGCACGACGGTTTACTGTTCAAACTCAAAAGCTTTCTTCCCCACCAACTCTTTCTCCTAATTAACATTAACGACACTTCCAAGTTCATCACAAGGGAGCATCTTATCTCGAACTCTATTCAACATCTATGTCGCTGATCAGCCCACCACGCCTCAAACCATGGTGGCCGATTAGGTATGCCGACGATAAAGTCATCTTGTCAATTAGTGAAAATCCGGTAATCACCTCATCAAACCTACAACTTCACCTCAACCTAATGAATAACTGGTACGACAAATGGCGTATTAAAATAAACCAAAACAAATCAAACCACACCACATTCACTCTCAAGAAGGGCGTATGTCCAACTGTCTCATTAAACAACATCCCCATTCCCACATCGGATACAGTAAAATACCTGGGGCTCAATCTTGACAAGCGTCTAACTTGGAAAAATTATATTCGAACCAAAAGACTGACTATCAACCCTCAGTCCTCTAATATCGAGAAATAAAAAAACCAATCTAAAAGTCAAACTTCTAATTTACAAAACCCTCCTGAAATCTATCTGGACTTACGGCATACAGCTCCTGGGATTCAGCAAAAAAATCTAACACCAATAAAATTCAAGTATTCCAAAACCTAGCTCTTCAACGACTCTCCAATGCACCACCGTACGTCTCAAATCTAACATTACATTATGATTTTCACATGAAAACCATTAATGAAGAAGCTCAATTCTTCTACTCGCGCTTCCGCATGCGACTTCTATCCCACCAAAATCCTCTTATTAAAAACCTCTCCTCTATAACTCTTCCAGGGAATCCAAGGCGCAGGCTAAAAAGAAAATAGTGTCGTGACCTCTTACAATTACCAATTTAAAATATACATACTCGTATATTATGTATATACAATTTTAACCATCACAACTTAAAAAAAAAAAAAAAACAAAAACAAAAAACAAAATAGAAATAATTCATGCTAAGTGTTGCCAGTGGGCGGCTTCTTATTCAATATTTCACGTCCTGTCTTCTCTTAACACATAAGATTATTGTACATTACTTATATAGATTTTTTATTTCTAATAAAAATTAAAAAAATTAAAATGTCCCACGTCAGCGAACGCCGTGAAATCAGTAAATCATCTGTGTCTCAATAAAACAAATTAAAAAAACCCACCAATGACCGGAACCATAAAATTTGACTCACTCCCTCTCTCTCTCTCTTTCTCTCTTTCTCTCAGAGCGTTTATAATATTAGGAGTAAACAATTTTTTCTTGCATATTGATATTGAATGCTTTTGTTCAGAATTAGGTATTTTAACCATGTTTATTATTATAAGATTCAAGTTTAACTATTTATAATTTTCGATTAAAAAAAAAAAAACATAATTACATAGATAAAATTAAAGCGTATTATAAAAGTAAGTTTCATTTTTATTATAATACAGAACAAATACTTACTAATAATATCAGTTTGGTATTATAAATTTTCTTTACCATAATTTTGCATAGCAACACTTAAAATGTTATAAACTAATAGCAAATAAAGAAAATGTAAAGCAATTGAATGTACTTCTGTGTATAATTTAGTTAAACCAAATGAAGCACCCCTTCCTATGGCTTATGCGGTTTATGGGATGAAATATATTCGTAAGTGATGTATAATACACTAGATATATTAATATGGTTTTTGGAAATAGGTTGCTTTGTAAATTTGAATTATTTTATTATGTTTACTCACAATACATAATGTAATTCAGATACGTAATGACAAAACAATAAAATAGTTCCAGTTATGATAGTTATGTATATCAACATAATATATAATTAGTATTTACTTTATTTTGGCTTGTAATTTTAGTTAGATTGATAGTAAATAGCGATAAAAATATAAAAGTTTACATACTATCTTGACGTGACAGCATGATTAATAATGCAAAATATAATCGCTTTTAAGAAACATTCAACACATTTTACTGGGTAACAACTAACATATTATCTTAAGTTCAAAAATATGAAACTTTAATAAATACATATTAAAATATTAGGAATATCTGAAGGAACATTAAGTAAGTGTATTGAAAAAAGTAAAGCTAAATTTTGTAAATTGTATTTTACAATGTAAGTTGATCTTATAATATGTTATCTTAAATATTTTTATTGATTTATGGTTATATCGAATAATTAAAAAAAAAAAAACTAGGTGCAGCTATTATTATTATCAAAAATGTTAAGGAATTTTGTTTTTTTTTTCGTTATTGATACAAATTAAATGTATGCAGTGTCCATCAGTGCTTAAAATTTCTTAAACTACCTATTTTCACATCATTGGAAAATGCTAAAATAACATAAAACAATATTATTCCTTAATATCATAAAATTTTCTTCGAACTCATTACTAGACAGAATAAATTTTAAGTCGTATTTTTTCCTGTTTGGATTTATAACACTTAGGTTTTAGAACCGAACAATGAATTTCTTGGATTCTGTACTTCAGTATAAAAAACAGTTGTAATTTTTGGGAAATAGTCTTAAGATTTTGTGTTGATAACTGTGTATCTATACAAAAATTTCAAAATTATTTTATCTCTTGAAGATAGTTTCAATTTGTAATATAATCTGGTACCAAACTTGTTTTAAAATATAGTTTAAATGACAGTAAATTAATCGAAATGTTGAATAAATAAATACACTTATTTACAACTATCTAACATTGTGTAAACTTGCTGCAATAAATATAATTGATATTTGAGGCAGTCATGAAAATTAAAAATGTTTGAACAGATTTATTAAAGTTATAAAAATTAATTCAAATATGGTTTAGTACAAAATAACCACAGCCTTCAAAGAACTAAACATTGATATACGCTCCTTTAATATTTCTCTCATTCCAAAACATATTTGCTACCTACATAAACAAGCGTCCCATACCTTAAACTCAATAATCTTTTTTAATTTTTATATCCTGTCTTGTATTTATTAGGTGGTATTAAGATAATACCTTCTGATTTTGGTAAGTACTTGACAGTTTTAAAATGGTAACACGATTAAAATATTTTAAAATAAATGTGACACTGATGTTATTATCATGTTAAGACTTACCTATCAATTTATGTCAAGGTGCGATGCAACTATTTTATATTGTTGTACATTTAAAAAAAAAAGAAACGTGTGTAGTAAATCATACAAGTTCAAATTTAGGATTTGTAAGCCCCTAGCCTCAAAATGTGGAGTGGTTCCTATAAGAAGTTGCTTGAGGCTATTAATTAAAGTTTTGAAATACCACCTAAAATATATTTAAAACAATTTTCTCCAAAAAACCAAATCAGTTAAATTAAAATTAAAAATATATTCAGTATATAATAATTAATAGGTAATCAAGTACAGTACCTGCAAAATAAAATCACTATCTACAATTAAATACAAATTTTTATATTTTAGGGCTACTTCAGAAGGGTTACATATCTTTAACACTTCACAAGTTGAAATGGTGAAAGTACAAAAAAAAGGGGTTACGTACATTTCATTTGCCCATTCATTCTTTTCTTGTACCTACTGTGACATTTAAATTGCAAATTGCAAAAAACGTACTTAAGATTTTAACAAATAACTTGCTGTCATTTAACATTTTATACCAATATCAATGTTTTCTGGTAAATTTGTTAGGCTATATTAAATATCAAAGCTCATTTTAGACAGTAAATTTATTTGAAAATTCTTTAAATGGACCTGCAAATTACTAGGCATGATTTGACGATGATTTTGTATTTTTTGGGTAACCTATTGAACTTTATATAATGAGATATAACCTATAAATCTATAATTTTTACAAGAAAAATTGTCTACTTATAAATTCTAAAACAAATAAACCAACTGTTGTAAATGACTTTTGAAACATTAATGATGGTTTGGTGTCTAATGTGTATAAACTTATAAAACTTATAAACTTAATAATACTAAAAAATAACTTCACATACTTTTCTAAACGACACATGTCACGTGATTTTATGCAACTACTCGTGATCAGCTCATTGAGATGATCGGCTGCTTCACTTTAAGAGTGCCTTCAAATTACTTTTTTTTCATAGTGTACCAAGTATGCTGCAATATAGAAAATTAACTTAAAATTTACTCAGTCTTTGAACTTTAACTATTTCAGTAATGAAGGTTGTACATAGATCTTTCAAATGAAATATTCATAATTCATTAATTTCAGATCCTAAGCGTAGCAAGGATTTATTTAATGTAAAAATTGTGTTTTTTTTTGTATTTTTTATTTTCTGAAGTAAACTTTCTGGAAGTAAAATGGCTCCAATTATTTTTTTTTAACTCTGTTTAAAATATAACAGTTTTTTGAGGTATGTTCCAGAAACAAAAGAGTAAAAATGACTGAAAAATCTTCAAAGGACTTGATAATCGTGAATAATATCATTATAAACAATACAAAATATATATTTGCAATTTCAATCAAATAAGATAGTGATTTTGTGAAATAAAGAATTTAAAAATGTTCAAATTTGAGATTTTTATCGTACTGTTAATTCTTAATTTTTAGTTTAAAGTTTCAAAATACAAACATCGTCAAAAAACGTATTTTCATAAAAAAAAATGAAACTTGGTAACACACTTTTTTTGCGTCATGGTGGGAAATTTATCATTCTTAGATTATTTAGAAGTAACCCAATCATTAAATTTATATTTTTAGATGTGCCAATTTTTTGGTAGGGATTAGTCAATCATAGTAAAAAATTTTTTCAAGTGTTTAATTCTTAAAATTGTGTATATTTCCATTATCCCAAAAAAATGCTTTAATTTAAATGTTCCTACCATAAAAAAGTTAAAGAGAAAAATTTTCTATACCAAAAAATATGTTATTTTATTAGTTATAATATGTTTATTAAATTGTTCAGTGTTAACAACCGCAAAAAATAGTTGCACCACCAAAATGTTTATCTGATATTTCGTGGTTTATATTATAATACTATACACAGTTCATAATAAATATTTTATTTTTTTAAATAAATAAGTACATATCATAATGTAATTTATACTAATAAATTAAATAGATTTATTTAATATGATGTACAATTCATAATATTTTTTTACTTTAAAACACTGGACTCTAATTTTATTTTAACTTAACTTTTTTATTATTCAAAATTGATGAAATACAAATGAAAAATATTTGTTTTATTTTAGTTGTATTTTATATTAGGTATAACAAATGTTAATACAGTTTATAAATTTTTCTGAACCATCTATTACATTTATAACTTATTAATTTAAACAATAAATTAAGGTATTTTTTTCTTAATAATTATTAATATCCAAGGAAAAGTTGAAAATACCCTAAGTAAGTTTTTCAATTTTTAAAGTACCAATAAAATATGTTGTGAGTTTATGATTCTCTAGTTTTAATATTCTACTGCATAAAGTAGTAGCGCTACCTAAATATTTACTTATGTTTCATCGTATTTATACAGAACAAATAGGTATTAAGTATTTCACGTTTTTAAGTAAACAAATTTATATTGTGTTAATTAATCTTTGAAAATAGAAAAATTTGAAATAGAAAATGAAAAAAAAATTATATTTCATATTATATGTTTGGTATTCCATTGCAATTTACATAATTAAAATACTTGAATACAATAACATTTTAACTTAATTTATTTTATATTTACTCAAATTTAACGTACAACATGTTTTTTTCTAATACTGATAGTAAATGACTTATGAAAAATATTTGTTCAATTTGTGTAAAATTTGTATGAACAATGTAAATTGAGTTAATGGATTTTCTGTACTATCTATTACATGTACAACGTGTTCTATCAAACAACAAATTAAGATGTTTTTATTAATACTTATTAATATCCCTGGAAATCCTGAAAAACCCCACGTAATATTTTCGACTCTGCGATTTTTATTCGAATAGGAAAACTAACCTACAATCAACTGGTGGTCCACACAGCATTGTATTTTTTCCATTTATAGCACTATGAACTCTCAAAATTTAAATTTTTAGTAAAGTAATGTTTCAGAATTTTTATTTTTAAATTTATAGTTTCTGAGGGGAGGAAGGAAGTTTTAAATTTTACCAAAATGTTTTTTTTAACTAATACATTTTTTTTTTTGTCTTTGTTAGCTCCTAAGGTGCCGCTCCGATCTTTACACTCATAACAAGTTTCCATTAGCCCAACATAAACTCTTAATGCATTTAATAAACTGTTTTTTTTAATATCTCCGTTTCAAAAAAAATTAAATTCCTAATAAAATTAATGAAATTTTAAATAAAGGTAAAACGTATGTAAACGCGATTTTGAAAAAATTGGTTTTGTTATTTTGTTATATTTTCCAAAATAATGTTATCTAATACCCAAAACATTTATACATTTATAAATTGATTATATGTGTAAAATACAGGTTCGGTACAAATTTTAAAATTGTTCAATCATTATTGAGCTAAGTAGAATACATTGAAATTTTTAAATATTTTAATGTTTTCGTGTTTTTTGTTCAACTAAAACTTCAATTTTAGAGAAAAAGTTTTGAAAATATGTTACACGATTGACGACATTTATTTTTATATGGGACTTAAACATTTCTAAAATTTTATCAAAATAGTTTTTATTTAGTTTCGTATTATGAAAAATCAACCAATATTGGACATACCTGTGATTATTTATATTAGAAAAAATTCGTTACTTATACAGTTTTACTATTTAATTTATATTATACAAGGTTTTCTGAGTAAAACGTTGAGTCATTAGGTATAGATTTATCGCAGGATTCTCTATCGATAAATAGTTTTACACCTAAATGTTTCTTTTTCCCATGCTAATAAGGATACTTGTCATTGAATTTAGAGGGGAAAAAATAAACTTTAACAATTATTATAATAAATCTTAAGATATTTTAATAAAAAATTATAGTTTTATTTGATAAAGTAATAGATAAAAAAATTATGTTATTAGGCACTTCTTGAAATTTCCAGACATCAGTTTGAGTTTTAATTGTCAACTCAAAAAAGCTTCCTAAATTATAAGTTTTTATTTATTTTTCAATAAAAAAAATACATTTAATAATGAAGTGGCTAGTCATATTATTTTTCCTTTTTTTTTTTGTAAGCAAATTTTATATGTAGGATACATATAAAATTTGCTATGATAGGTATACATTTTTGTAAAATATTATACCTACTTTTATTTTTTAGGAATTTCAGAAGGACAAACTTCAAGAGGTAATGAGTATAAAACAAATATTTATTTTATACTTATGTAAATTTTAGAAAAAAAATAAGAAACTTGAATACGTAGTAAATCATTCAAGTCCAAAATCAGGATTTGTAGGCACCACATAGTGTGGTGTGGGCCCTATAAAATGTTGTTTGGGACTATTAATTTTAACTCAAATAAATTAGGTTTAAAACTATCAATTAAAATATTTATTAAAAACTTTTCTCCAAAAAACCAAATCAGTTAAATTAAAATGATATTTAAGATGTAATAAGTATGCAAGCAGAGTACCTGCAAATAATAATCACTATCTACAATCGAATACAAATTTTGATGTTTTATGTCAATTTCACAACTTCAAAATTTTATATGGTCAAAAAAAATCATTTTAATAGTTTTTCAACCATTCGTTTTTTCCTGCACTTACTGAGACATTTAATTTGCAAATTGTAAAAATTTACTTGCGATTTTAACAAATCACTTGCTGTCATTTAACATTTCATACCAAATTCAATATTTTCTGACAAATTTGGTGGGCTCTTGTTAGACATAAAATTTACTTGTAAATACTTTAAATGGTCTTGCAAATTACTAGATATGATTTGATAATTATTCTGTATTTGTAGAGTAAATAATTGAGTTTCATGAATTTGGATAAAACCTATTGTTTTTACTTTTTATGAAAAAAATTGTGTACTTGCAAACTTAAAAAACAGACTCTTACAAACAACTTAATAAATATTAGTGAAGATTTGGGTTGTATAAACTTATAAAACCTATAAAATTGATTAACTTCACATATTTTTCCACATTACACATGTTATATGTAACAAAATTTCATGCAATTACCCGTGATCGGCGTCGGACAATTCACTTTATGCGTATATTTAAATAGCCTTTTATTCGTAGAGTACAAACTATGCTGCGAAATGAAAAACTAACTTCAAAAATACTCAGTTAAACATTCAATAAATGTAAAATAAATCTAACTAATCATAACATGAGAACTAACAACGTAATATTCGATGCATAAACATACGTATTATTTTGTAAGCTGGGGGGTTATGAAAGATCGCCTCCTCGTGGTACCCCCTGGGCAACGTTCATCTTTAAGACGAACGGCTTAAGGTCTTTCAACTCGGCGGCCAAACTAGCGTTATAACGCTCTCCTGGCCAGGTTACATGCATCCAAACCGAACACATTCGAATCAAAAGATTCGACCCAAAAACGGCCCTTCTCAGGGCCACCGGACAAGAAAGCTAGGGCCTACCCTACGCATTTGCCAAATCAACATCGAAGGTATTAGCAGATCAAAAAGTGACTACATCTCCCGTATCCTCAGGGAATAAAACGTCGACATAGTGGCAATCCAAGAAACCCACACTCAAGACGAAACCCAACTCAATACCAGAGGCAAGATACACGGATACTCTATAATCGGAGCCACATACCACCGCTCCCACGGAATAGCAACTTACGCCCGGAATAACCTAGATGAAGTCAAGCTTGAAAGCGTATCAACCCTACACGATATCCATGTTGTCAAAGTCAATGTCGGACCAACCACAATTATTAACGTATACAAACCACCAGCTATCATATGGCCAGACCATGTCCTAGGAGACATCTCTCACCCAACAATAGTCATTGGTGACTTTAACAGCCACCACGTGAACTGGAAGTATTCCAGTAATAATATAAATGGAGAGATGCTCGTATCATGGGCTGAAACTAATAACGCCCATTTAGTTTTTGATGCTAAATCAAAAGGCACATTTAAGTCAGGTAGATGGAATAAAGAGTATGATCCCGACCTCTGCTTTGTTTCAGTATCAACAAACAACTTACCCATGGCAGCTAGCCGAAAAGTCATGAACGACTTCCCAAATAGTCAACATCGGCCTATCCTTATTGAAATCGGGCTTCAGATCCCACTAATTAACTCCACACCTTATCCCAGATGGAACTTTAACAAAGCTGCATGGGAAGACTATGCAAAGGAACTAGACAAATGCATCCGGTTTATCCCACCTAAACGTTCGAACTACAATAGATTTCTGGGACTCGTCATTGCTATTGCAAAAAAACATATGCCAAGAGGCTATAGGAAAGATTACATCCCCGGCTGGAACGAACTAAGCGAAAACTTATACCGAAAATACATGAACGGAAACATTGATGTAGCGGACGACCTCTTAACTAGCCTTGATGAATCCAGGAAGGAAAAATGGAATAAAACAATGACAGCCCTTGATTTCAGACATTCTAGTAGGGAAGCATGGAGCCTTCTCAAGAAATTGGAAGGTAAGCAACACTCTAGACGAGTGGAAACATCAATCTCACCTAACCAAGTTGCTAACCACATAGTAAATGTATCAAGAATGCCTTCGAATAAGAGACACACAACTCAGATAAGAAAACGCTATAGAGACCTTAAAAAAGAATGCACCCAAACCCATGAACTTTCTGCTCCTTACTTAGTAGCAGAAATTACCACAGCCCTAAAGGATTTAAAACCGGGGAAAGCTGCAGGGCCAGATGGAATGCACCCTGAATTTCTGATAAACTGTGGTCCTATCACCAGAAGCTGGCTATCTAAATTTTACACTGACATCCAACAATCCGGTACGCTGCCTCCAGAATTTAGAAAATCTAAAATGATTGCTATCGTCAAACCCGGAAAACTAAACGATCGCCCAGAAAACTACCGACCAATAGCACTACTCAGCGTGTGCTATAAACTACTGGAGAGAATAATCTACAATCGAATAAGCCCAATTATACTAAATACCTTTCCGGTGGAACAAGCCGGGTTCAGGCCGGGTCGAAGCTGTTCCGATCAAGTCCTCTCACTGACCACTTATATTGAGGCAGGCTTTCAAAATCGCTTAAAAACTGCAGCGGTATTTATCGACCTAACAGCTGCTTACGATACTGTTTGGAGACATGGCCTGTTGTACAAATTTCTTCAAACTATTCGCTGCCAAAATACCGTCCAGCTAATTAACACTATGCTTACTAATAGATCATTTAAAGTTCACATGAATGATAAAATTAGCAAATCAAGAACATTAAATAACGGCTTAGCGCAAGGCTCGGTATTAGCACCCCTATTATTTAATGTCTATATAGCCGACCTCCCATTGACTCACTCTATTAAATTCGCATACGCTGACGATCTAGCCATTGTAACACAACACAAAGACCTCAATGAAACAGAAAGGATACTCACAGACGATCTCATCACTCTAGGTAACTACTTCCATGTCTGGAGACTAAAACCTAACACCAGCAAAACAGAAGCGTCCTGTTTCCATCTCAACAATAAACTTGCAAGCGCTCAACTAAACATAACTTTCAACGGAGACGCTCTAAACCACAATTGTCACCCCAAATATCTTGGCATAACACTGGATCGCACACTCTCCTTCAAAACTCATCTCGAAAATACTGACGCCAAACTTAGCTCCAGAAATAATATTATACATAAACTCTGCGGTACATCTTGGGGTGCCTCGGCTCACACTCTGCGATGCTCGGCTCTTGGTTTGGTTTACCCAGTAGCTGAATACTGCGCATCCGTTTGGCTAAACAGCGTTCATGTGGCAAAAGTAGACACCCAACTAAACACTACCATGAGACTAATATCTGGTACAATAAAATCGACACCTACAGTGAGTAGGCTCCCAACATTAACAGCAATTGCGCCCCCCCCACCACTTCGCAGAGCGAGCGCCTTAATTAAAGAGCTCTCAAAAATAAATCTCAACCATGAACTGCCCATTAATAATTTTATTGATGATGCGACCAAAACACGTTTGAAGTCTAGAAACCCCCCACCAAAAACAGCTAAGGACCTAATCAACGCAAACTTTGACATGATGACACAATGGGAAAAAACGTGGGCAGCCACGGCAGAGAACGACAACATCCTAGGTAATATATCACCAGGACATATACCCACAGGATTTGAACTACAGCGCAAGCTGTGGTGTACGCTTAATAGAATACGAACCTCGCACGGTAGATGTGCAGATTCCTTGTACAAATGGGGCATGAGAGACTCACCAGAATGCGACTGTGGAGCAGAAAAGCAGACCATCTATCACATAGCTTTTGTATGTCCTATCCACGCCTACCGAGGTCCCAGAATTGACTGCCTCACAACCCCTCCAAAATTTATTAAATGGCTGGAGGAACTAGAACTAGATCTCTAATACCTTATTGTTATTGTTACCTTATCAATATTAATATTACTCATACTACTAATTCCTAATTTTGTTTTTATTGTTTTATTTTCATTTTATTCATCTGCTATATATTAATTAATTAAATTTACTGTACGTTACCATATTATAATTCTAATGCATGTAACCATAATCCATACGCTAAATAAATAATTTTGTAAGCTATATACTTAATGTCATTTTTTCAAATAATACGTTTATTTACTTTAAATTCAATAAAAATTAACAAAAAGTTAGAAGTAATCAAATTTAGTATAAAAAGAAATTACGTGAGAAAAAAACGTTGCGTTTAGGATTTGTAACACATAATTTTAAGCCAGCAACGTTTCCCTAATATTTTTATTATAACGCATAAATTTCAAAAAAATTGTTTCATTATTGTATTATAACTTTTAATTGTACGATTTAGTTGTGTGTCGACATTTTTAGTATGCGTGCTCCTAGCCCATACTGGGGCGCAGTATTCTGCGATACTATAAACTAATGCCAAGGATGAAATTCGTAGGACGTTTGCCCTACAACCCCAACTTGTTCCAGCCAGTTTACTGATGATATTATTTCGTGTTTTTAATTTGTCTTTAACCCCTTCTAGATGTTGTTTAAAGGTTAATGATCTGTCAAGCTTAATGCCTAGGTACTTTTGTGCATTTTCGGTTGGTATAGAATTACCATCCACTACCAGATTTAATTTTCTGTTCACTTCTCTATTGCTTAGGTGGAAAACAATTGCGGCTGACTTACTCGGGTTTAGAGTAAGATGCCAGGATTTAAAGAAAGCGTATATTTTGGCAAGGTCCACGTTCAGTATATTTTCCACCTCTTCGAAAGTTCCCGCTTAGGCTACCAACCCCACGTTGTCTGCGTAAATAAACTTCCTTGATATAGTTCTTGTTATATCAGCGGTATAGGCATTGAATAATATTGGAGAAAGAACCGAGCCCTGAGGGAGACCATTCTGGAGGTATTTATATCTGCTAACATTTCCGTTTAGATGAACTCGGAATTTCCTGTCTGCTAACATGGATTCAATGAGTCTGAGGGACATTTTGCAATTCAGAATGTTTGCTAACTTCAGAAGTAACCCACGGTTCCAGACCGTGTCGTATGCACAGGTCAAGTCTAGGAATACTGCTCCGCTCTGTAACTGTGGCCAGATCCAAACTATTAGGCACATTTTTGAGGAATGCCCGGAAACCAAGTTCAGTGGAGGAACATCAGGTCTACATAATAGCGACAAGGAAACGCTAGATTGGCTGTGTAATCTTGCCATACGCTTATAGCATTTAATAGTTGTTACTTTGTAGTTAGTTTATTTAATTTATCTAGTTTAATTTAGTTATTTATTTATATTTACCTGTTATCACTTTTATTTTATTTTATTTATTTTATTCCATTATTACTTTTTGTTGTACACCAATACCATGCCATATGCAATAAAATAAAAAAAAACTTTTAATTTTCAGGTGTTCCTGAGAGAGTAAATAATTTAAATGGTAAGTTACAAGGTAAGTTTAGCTTATTGATTTTAAAATGAATTACAATATGATATGGGTGAGTAACAAAAAGGAAGCATCAGTTTAACTAACGCATGTTCATTATAATTTTAATCTATTATATAAAACACAGTAGCTTAAAACTGATGACACTAACACAATTCATGTGATATTGTATTGATCAAAATTCAGAACATATCTTGAAAAACTTTGTTTTCTATAAGGGGTTGTCCACAAAGGACGTCACGCCTTAGGGGGGGGGGGGGGGGGTTCGCAAAACGTGACCATTTGGTAACATTTGGACCATTCTAACCTAACCATTTGTGACAAAGGGGGAGGGTCAAAAATTGCCGGAAAAAGCGAGACATCCTTTATGGACAACCCCTAACTTGGATTGTCTATTTATTATGATCATTTAAAGTTTAATAGCAAAAATATTAAAATAATAATGTAACTATAGTAATATGAAAATTATTTAGTTTTTATCCAAAAATATACGAATTCAGGCCAAAAAAAAAACCAATGGAAAAGCGAGTATTTGTCCGATGGGATCACAACTGTTACAATTCAATTAATAAGAAATTCAAGTTGTTTGAAACTGTAAAGTTTTCTATAAATTATCATATCACTCTGCACAATAATATTTGATAGATTTTTCCAATATAAATTCGTAATCAACATATACGTAAGGAGTTCTCCAATCTATTTATGCAGACTTGCAGTACCATATTATATAATTTAGTTTTACATAAAAAATAAAAGGAAGGAAAAAAGGATGTAAGGAAAGAAAAAGAATAAATTTGAAGTCGAGTAAGAAATTGTATGGTGTAGCTAATACCAAAAAATTGTAGTATAGGCAGATTAGTATAGCAGATATTTTTGTTGAATTTTCGTTTTAATAGAACGTATACTGTATAACTGAGCTCACTCAGAATTGTTTGTTCAAATGCAATGATTTATCATAGCTTTCTTATATCAAATAATGAGTTTAATCCTCAAGTTCCGAAACAGCGTCCTACCCAAAGAAGTGACACTTCCCAAAATGTATCATTACGCCAAACAAATTCTCAACCGCTATTTTATTTTCTCCCTTTCTATCCAAAGGATATCAACAATGTATAACTCAACATAATAATTATTATGTATGTATTATTCAAAAATAAAAATTTCTCTATATTCACATACCATAAAATGCTGCTAAACGTAAAATGATTCCATTACATTATAGGCATCCATTCTTTTTTCCTTTCTTTTTTAGAAGATGTGTTATGTATAATTTAAGAAAATAAAAGAAAAAAGTGGAAAAGTAATTTGTATTATAGATTTTATAATGAATTCAAACCAGTTCTCAGAACCCTCATGGCATATTTTAGATCAATCAGTTAATTTGTCAAGGCTAACATCTAAATTCCTATGATTTGTGTAATAGACGGAGAAAAAAACAAAAATTTTAATTCCCTCAAATCTGACGATATCTTAGATATGATGAATACAGTGAACATGAATTATCATAAATATATTTAATATGAAATGAATATAATTTCAAAAACATTGACATTAATATTTACAGATTTGATTGGAAGTAAGTTTGCAGAAAAATCAAAATATAAAACTATTTTATATTTTTTTTATTTTTATAAATAAAAATAACATCGAATCTAATACACCAAACCAAATTATTTTCAACAAATTATTGTGCAACAAATTTTATTTTTTTGAAGTATGTACATGCTTTTTTGGTGGTAATAATCTTTAACAAATCTATGGTTTTTTGAAACGTAGTATTATGTATTTGTAAATCATTGATAATAGTATAAGTAGGTAATAGGTAATTAGAAGCAAATGCTTAATAGTCCGATTTATTTGTTCTTGGTTAAAACTCAGGTTAAAATTGTTTTTCATTATTTAGTAAATAATTCAGAGTTAGTTAAATAACTAGGAAATTCTTTTAACAATATGTTATTGGTTTGGTAAATTGATAATTTCGTATGCTTGAATCAAAAAAAGTTTGAACGTTTTAATTTAAAGCTAAGTAAACGTCTCAATACATCTTTCTAAAAACAGCTTATTAAATTTGATTCTACGTTTCCTTGTTTAGAACAAATTGTATTACAAGTTGTAATCATTATTTTTTGAATTGAATGACTATTTTGTGTACGTAGAATGCGCAGTTGACTGTTGATCGACTACAATTTCTTGCAAGGTTTTATTTCAATTACGCCAATGGAAGACTACTTTTGCAAATACTTTTTGCAAACTGAGTTACACTGCAATGGAAAAATAAATTGGACGATTTTTAGTATTTGTTAGATTATTAAAGTTATAATCAATGGCTTGACCAAACGAAACGTTTTGTAGCATTGTCTAATTGCATGGAAAACCATATTGAAAGCAATTTAAATTCTTCTAAGTTTAACTAATTTGAACTATGATTCAAATATCTCTCTTTATGAAAATGTGCTGCCGAATCTGAATAACGACACATAAAAATGTATAAAAGAAACTAAAATTATAGTAAATACATATTTATGAAAACTATTTGTACAAGAAGTCCATTAACTATTATAAAGTATTAATTATTTGTAACGAGACAGGCATCTTCCACACAAAAAGTAGTTTAAGCAGATTTTCCCGAAGGACATTATAAAATAAAATTTTCATTTTCGTGTTACACATTATTTTCTCAAAGTAAAATAAAAATTAATGTTCTCAGATTTGATTGCAAGTAAGTTTGCAGAAAAATTTAAATATGAAACAAAATAATTTGTTATAAATAATATCGTGACTAATGTACCAAACAAAATTACTTTTAATAATATTGTGTAATAAATATTATAAATCCTTTTTCAAAGTATGTACATGATTTTTGGTGATTATCATTTTTAATAAATTAAAGTTTTATATTTCATTTATTTTTTTATTTATAATGTTTTATTATTATAATGTAGTAGCACGTAAAATAAATATACATTGAAAATCTTTGACAAAATACAAGCATATACACACTGGTCTGATATTATTTCCTTAACCAAAACTTAGGTGGAATTTGTTTTTCATTATTTATTAATTCAGTGTAATATCAGTCAAATAACTAGGAAATACTTTTTACAATAAGTAGTAACTAGTGTTGGAAGGGAATTTTTTGTATGATAGAATCAACATTTTGAATTTTCCAACTGAAAGTTAAGGAAACATTTCAATATATATATTCCTTAAATCAGTTTGTTAGTATTGATCCTACGTTTTCTGGTTTTAAACAATACCAAATTATATATCACAATTTTTATTTATTTTGTAATTAAATGCTAATTTTGTGTACGTAATCTGCACAGTTAGCTACCAACCTACTCAAATTTCTCAAAATTGTTTAATTGGGCCCATGATTGATCAAATAAGTTATGCGAGTAAAATTGGCAAACTGAATTACAATGCAATAAGAAAAAACTTTGACAAATGTCAGTACTTGATAGATTCTTCAACTAATAATCTAAGGCTGGATAAAACGAAACGTTTTGTAGAATTCTCTAACTGTACGGAAAACCATATTAAAGGCACCCTATATTCAAACCTAGTAAACTAATTTCAACTATTATTAAATATCTTTCTTAATGCAGGTAGTTCAGCTGAACGCCACATCAATATTTAAAAAAAATAAAAATCTTTATAAAAAGATTATAAAAATAAATATGTGGTGTTAGTAGCGAAACAGTAATTTTCCACACCACAAGTGTTATAAGAAATATTTTTCGAAAATTATTATAAAATAAAATTTTAAATTTCATTTTTATGTTATACATTATTTTTACAAATTAAAATAAAAAAAAATCATAGAATATTAAACAACAAAAGACAACACACGTTTGTTGCGTCATTAAAGTACGAGTATACCACCTATGTATCGAAATATTCGTGGCAAGCATTATTTTTGATACGATTTTGTATTAATCTTTTCTAACTTTTCCTATTTAGATACCGCTGACAATAATGTTTATGAAGGTAATTCATATTAAAAATAACTCTCCTACGTTATTACTTTGATAAGTAAAATATAATATTATGTCTGAGTGATGGGAGGAAAATAATTTTGAAGTCAAAAGTAATATTCATTATTAGTTAAATATTTTTTGTAGTGAGTATATATCTAGAGCCTAATTTAGATAACATTTACGTAAATTCACACTAAAGACCAAAATTAGCACCTGATATTTACATAAAATATTGTATAAGCTTCTGGATGGGTCAATTTCACATCTATAATTTCATATATATATATTATGTAAACATAATATTTTACTCAAAAATTTAAATATTTTAGACATGTCATTATTAGAAATGTCAAAAATCTAAATTAAATAAATAGATATAGAATTTATTTATAACGGAACCTGTACAAAATAGTATTACCTATGAATTATAAAAGTATGGATTACATATTTTCTTTTATAAATAGTAGAATATTCCATGTGTTTGTCTAGAGTCAAGTCTGAAAAAACTCAAAAGATTGTCATAAAAATATAGTAGCAAAATCGTTAACATTTTATTTAGTATAGTGATATAAAAATTACAAAAAAAAATTATTTTTTAAAAAAATTTAAAATTAAAATTTTATACGATTAATTTAAATTATCAAAGTTTTTACAAGCATTGATTCTTATTTGAATATGATTGCATAGGATTATAAGGACTGCTATTTTTTTTTCGGTTTATCATTCATAAATCATAGAATGAATTGATATTTTTCCAATGGCAAAATTCGCAATAAAATCTTCTTAAATACGGTTTTTAATCATTGCTGATATTTTTATCTTAAATTTAACAAAAATTTAAAATCATTAAATGCATCTAATTTTTTTTAGATTCTGAGCGCAGCGAACAATTTATTGTATTCAAAATGATGTTTTTTTTTTTTTTTTTTCTGTGAATACTTTGATGACTAGAAAATAGGTCCGATCAAAAAATTGTATTATACTAAAAAGTTTGAAAAGTGAACTTAGATTGTAAAAAATTATTAAAATTCAACAACTAAAGACAACACACGTTTTTTGTGTCATAAATGTATAAATATACGTATGTATCTAAATATTTGTAGTATGCATTATTTTTTATGCTTTTTTTATTGCTCTTTCATAAATATTCCTATTTAGGTATCGCTGACAATAATGTTTATGAAGGTAATTAATATTAAAAATAACTTTTCTAAGTTAATATTTTGATAAATAAAATATTTTACGACTGAGTGATAGGAGGAAAATATTTTTCAAGTCAAAATAATATCCATTATTAGATAAATCTCTTTTATAGTAAGTATCTGTAGCCTAGTTTAGAGGTCACTTACAATCCTTCACACTTAAGGCCAAAATTAGCACCCGATATTCAAATTAAATATTGTATAGGCTTTTGGATGGGTCAATTTTATAATATTCGACTCAAAAATTTAAATATTTTAAATTTAATAAATATTTGTAGCATAAGCATTGCTTTTTTATTTAATGGTTAGGTTAGGTTTGCGATTTTTTTTCTGTTTCTCATTTATGTATCACACAGTGAATTTATATTTTTCCAATAGCTAATTAATTGAATTTGCAATAAGATCTATTGGAATATGGTTTTTAATCATTGCTGATATTTTTATCTTAAATTAAACAAAAATTTAAAATCATCAAACTCATCCAATTTTTATTAGATTCTAAGCGTAGTGAAAAACGCATTGTTTTTAAAATGATATGTTTTTTGTTTGTGAATACTTTGAAGGTCAGAGAGTAGGTCCAATCAAAAAATGTACTAAACATTTTTAGAAAAACGCTTAAGTTATGGTTAGTCTGAAGAAACTTAAATGATTGTCATAAAACTTGAGTAAACTGGTTCAGAATGATCTGTGAATTTTAATAAATTACTTATAAATACACACTTTATCAAAATAAGTTGAATATATTATAAAAATCAGCTAAAGCATTTTAAATTTTTTTCAAGTTATTATATTATAACATTAACTTTTTAGGTAATTATAGTCAGGAAGGACCATCTGAAAGTGGTGAGTATTAAACAATCTTAAAGTTGTTATTTTAATAA
The DNA here is from genome assembly GCA_017140985.1 of Hormaphis cornu. NCBI lineage: Eukaryota > Metazoa > Arthropoda > Insecta > Hemiptera > Hormaphididae > Hormaphis > Hormaphis cornu. Next base: position 43,552,544 of record CM029357.1, on the reverse strand, counting down.
AGTAAATAGAGAAATATTTTGGCAAAGTTATAATGAAAATAAGTATGATTATTTTTATTGCAATGTTTGAATTTCTAAAATGTTCAAGGATATAATATTTTCAGATTTGATTGGATAGGAATCGAAGTTCGCAGATTTGAAATTAAGTTAAATCGTCCTGATCACTATTCTTCATTGTACCGCCTTTCTTCCAAATATTTCGTATCTGCCATCCTTGTCCTTACCCTCGACTTACTACAATCATTCACATCGTCTACACACGAAATAACAATTGTTATAAAGAAGAAAATAAACGGAAGTTAAGAAAATACGATGATAGTTACTTAGACTTTGGTTTTACTTTATAGACAACGAACAACATCCTAAATGTGTTTTTTGTTTAATAGTATTAGCTGCCGATAGTATGATTCCAAATAAATTAAAGCGTCATTTTGAAACTTATCATGGAACATTAACTAATAAAAAACGTGATTATTTTGTAAGACAACTTGAACAATTAGAAAATCAATCTATCAGTTTTATCAAACAGAGAAGTGTTCCAACTAAAGCACTTTAAGCTACTTATAAAATAGTATTTCGTGTTGCTCAGTGTAAAAAACCTCATACAATCGCCGAAGAACGTATTTTACCAACATCAATTTATATGGTTTCTACTATGATCGGGAAATCTGGTGCGAACCAATTTAAAAATATCCCCTTGTCTAATAATACATTAGGTCACAGAATTCATGATATTTCTGACAATATTAATGAACAGCTTGTTAATAAATTATTTAGCATCGATGTGGCGTTACGTGAAAACTGTTCGATTCACTGAAAACATGAATGTTCAATTACAAAATGATCTATCGGCTGCTGTATTTTCTAATCAATTGTATGAATTTGGTAATGAAACTATTCCAGTTGATCCTGAAACTAGATTGTTATCATTTCCAAAAGGATTTTGCACAATGCTATCAATGAAAAATGAATTGGTTGCAAAAGTATTTCCTAATTTTTGTCGCAACTACTTGAACTTCGAATGGGTTAGAGACCGAGTAATTTTAGCAGCGAAGAACAAAGATGACAATGCATTGAATTACAATATTCAAAACCTTATTCGGGAAAATGTTCACACTTATAAAACAGTTGATAGCGTAACAGATCCTGACGGAGTGGTCAATTTTCTTATTGAATTCCTCAATTCATTGGATTTACCAGGATTGCCACCTTTTATATTACAATTGAAGGTTAGTTCAATAATCATCATTTTGCGCAATTTGAATTAGCCAAAATTGTGCAATGGAACAAGATTAGCGGTAAAACAACTAATGAATAACGTAATTTTCACAAAAATCAAAAAAGGCAAGCACAAAGATGAAGAAGTTTTAATTCCACAAATTTCAATTGAGCCCACGGATTTGCCATTCAACTTCAAGAGTGTTTAGTTTCCGGTACGTCTTGTATTTGAAATGACGAACAACAAATCACATGGCCAGTTGTTGAGCGTCTGTGGCATTAATTTGGAGAATCCATGCTTTTTTCATGGGAAAATTTACGTCACTTGCTCAAGAGTGGGAACACCATTGTCGTTATTTATTTATGCTTGAGATGGCAAAACAAAGAACATACCACGTTCTTCAACAAGCTTTGCAATGATGGTTTTTTTTGCATTTTCACTCAAACAACAATATACCATTAAAGATGTTAAACTTTTTTGTAATATAAAATAATATATTAATTGATTAATATAAAATTAGTTGTTTATTATTTAATAACATGTGTAAATGATTATATACATGCTGGCAGAATCTTGAGGACAGCGAAACACAAATGACCAGCTGTATTTAATAATTCTTCATTTTAATTATTTCATTACAAAGTTCACTGCAATTCACGCGCAGCGAAGAGCGCACGGGTTCAGCTATAAAAAATAAACTTACCCTCACTAAGCCCGGGAAATACTGGGTCGGGACATGATCGTGAAAAACGGAGGAATAGGACGAAGGTGGCTAAACCCAAATACGAGTAGTTGAGAGAAAGACAAAGAAGAAGAAGAACAGTTACTAAAATCCAGTCACGTCTAATTTTATAAGATTTCTGAGATCAAATAACACTTACTTTTGATGAACATTTGGTTAATATCTAAGTTTGAAATGTGTTGTGAAAGTATTTACTACGTTATTAAATTATACGATTGCCTTGATTCCTAGAAATACCTAAGACGATTGAACGTAAGTCTATTTGTTACTTGACCCTTGAATATAGGTTTTAACTTTCTTTATATATATCTATCCGACTATTGACTTGTATAATAAGTATACGTTTTCCAAATATGATATTGTATTTTAATAATTTCAAAAAATATCAATAGAAAGTTTAAAGACTTCAAAAATATTTAATTTTAAACATTTTGATTTTACAGTCAACTATTTCAAAAGTAAGTGCATTTTTTTTTTTTTTTTTTTAGTGAAACAAAGAATAATTGTACTCAGTATATAACAAGTTATTATTTTTCAAGTATATATTGTTAAAATTTTATTTTAATTATAACTACTTGATTTGCAAGTTCCAGAAGATGTATTAAAATACTATTTGGCATTTATTCCACACCTTACAAACAGTATGGACTTTAATTTTATCTATTTTAAGAGAGTTATTTACTTTTAAAAACCTTTGTAAGAATAGAGTAATAAGTAATTGTTGCAAAATGTTACCATTTAGAGTAGGATATAGAC